>OY856410.1:448233205-448905705 GCA_963693085.1 Alisma plantago-aquatica | reverse complement strand
GTTAGGTTGGATGCCAAGTTTCACATTGTTTGAACAATAATAACTATCCTAGTTTTATTTAGAAAAGAAAATATGATTTTTCTCCAAAATATTAAGTAATACATTTAGTGAATTCAAAAGTGGAAACAAATCTCGAACTCAAATTCCACATACCAAATTTAGCCTATGTGTGAATTTTCACATTTATTGGACGATCTTATTTATCCTAGTTTTATTTAGGAGAGAGAATATAACTAAAAGTCCAAAATATTAAATAAAATAATAACTATCCTAAAAATAGGAAATTAATGGAAAATTTGGACTGATCATGTTTAAGTTTACTTATAGGCCAAGTTTCACATGATTAGAGCCTTAAATTCGTTAAGGAGTTAAAATATATGATATGATCTAAAGGTATTACATAAAATACAAGATTTCTTCAATAGTATAATCCAATTCCAAAATCAAAATCTATATGTCTTAGTTAGTCTATATGTCAAATTTCATATAAATTGGACTTTGTTTGGACCTTCAATCCGAATGGGAAGAAATATCATAAGTATTTAAAACTCACTTTTTAAAATTCCACTTTTTTCTATATTTCCAACTTTGGTTTATGGGAGGCTGATGAGGACCATCTATTTTGATCAGATGGCACACACAGCGTATCCTACCTTGAGTTGGAGACCTGTCACAAGGTGAATCGTAGGCCTACATGGGAGGATGGTTTTTCATAGATTTCTCTCTCATTTCTTGATCAATCTTTGAGATTCTTCTTGCATTAAGTTCATGAGAAAAATCTATATTTAACAAGACATAAATCGAGCCCTATTTTCCTTCTATTGTGTTTTTCCAATTTCTCTCCCCATGCCTAATAACCATCCACATACCCACTGACATACACCCAATACCTATAAATAGGGTTATACCCCATGCCTTTGCCACGCCTCAAGCAATCTTTCTCTTGCTTCAATTTTTTGTGCCATCACCTAGTGCTATCGAAAACTTGAAAATGGGGGAGCAACACTAGCTCGTCATTCCCACTCTACGCTTTGTGTCATCTGAATTTTGCTAAGGGAAGGATTGGTCATTCCTTTCTCTTCATTCTCAGACGATCAAATTTACTGATTTGTGCCTCTAATGGTTTTCCCCAAATTTAACATCGGCCAGCCATGCTACTTCTCATAGAAATGGTACATGACGGGAAGGGGATGAAATCCCATGTGGTTTCGCCCCACTGCCCTTGCCTCTCTTTCCATTCTATTTTTTTCCCAAGGGCATTTTTTTACATTCACAAATACTTTTTATTTTAGTTGTGATTTTTCTCACATAATCTTTGGATATTTACACCTTATCCGAACCATATGTTTTAGATTTTGATGCAAGGGCACTATCATCTTTTTCTTTATTTATTTTTTGAAATTTTTAGCAAATAATTTTAACTTCAATAATTCATAACTACCTCTATGGTTATCAAAAAGTTACACAAAAGTACTTGTTGGTATTAAAAAATTACCCTCTACATAAATAACTATATTTCATAACTTAAATCTGAGTACAATTAGAATATTAATCTAGGATTTATAATAGAATACTAATTAATGGTTTGTATGTAAAAAAATTTTCTAGATGGACAAGAAAATTGACTTTGGAGTAGGGTTTGGGTATTCGCAAGTTGACAAATATCTTGATGTATGTTGCATTCCATATCATTCTTATTGAGCAATCACCTATTTTCCCTCTTCTATTGGTCTTGTGGACAAACTAACCTACACAATTTCTCTCTCTTATGAGATTTTTATTTTATGTGAAAGATTCTATATTGATCTAATCTTGTGATCATCTTACTTTGTAGGATATTCTTATTGACTCTAAATTGTACTTTGCTTCACGATGAAACCATAATTGTGGCTATGATGTATTTTTCTCACTTTTTTTTGGAAATAGGTAAATATATATTTCCAAAATAGTCATATAGAAAAGCTATACTATACACATCAAACTACAAAAGTATACATGGGCACACTCTACAAAAAGACCTAGTGTATTTCAGCTATAGGACTGAGTCCTCTATGAAGGACTTTTTTAGCCTTTAAGACAGCTCCAGTATCTCTAGATACTAAGTGGAAAATATCTATGTCCTTCGTTCTTCCATGAGTCACCCTATTCCTGGTCTTCCAAACATTAAAGAAAATGTTTGCAAGTCATAACCCACCAAAATCCTGCTCCTTTTGGTTGGTGCATCTGCTTTTGATTTGTTCCATTGTTTCAGTCAAACTATTGAGGTGGACTGCCCCCAGCCATTCTTGAGCAACACCAGTGCCCACACATACTTGACCTTGCGACATTAATAGAATAGGTGTTCGTGATTCTTGTCCTCTTCAGAAAATGGGCAATGGGGAATAACGTTGATGCCCCATCTTGCAATCTATCTTTTGTTAGATGCTTCCCAAGAATGGCCTTATAGCAGGTCGTGCTCCACTCAGACACTTAGCCTCTGCCCCACAACAGACTAAACTAGGATACTTGATGACATGTACATATGTGGATCCATGGTTTTTAATTCCCAAAAAGCCTAAAGAAACTGTCTCCATCCACAGAGTACTGGTGCCCGACTTGCCACCAAGCCATACATAGAACATCCCAAACCCTCGAGGAAGAAGCTTGAGGCTAGGGGTGTTTCCTCTATCTCTATCTCTTCCAATTAACCCAGACGCCCTCCTACTCCGTAAGGAATCTATCCAGGCTATACATGTTCCATGTGTTGATGATGCCTTCGACCTTGCTGACGTTTAGACCACCTTCTTTATATCTCCTGGCAATAGTCTCCCGGGTGATACCATGCACTTTTCCTCCCCAAATGAAGCTAGTCGCCAACCTGGTTAAGCTAGCAATAGTTGATTTCGGAAGGATGCACATCTTACTCCAAAATCTAATCATGCTTTGTAGCACCGATCTCGTCAGCATCAACCCGCCAACCATGGGCATGTGGATGCTTGTCTAGCCCAATATTTTGTGCCTAATCCTATCCAAGCACATTAGGAAATATGCAGAGCTTCCCCGACAACCTGCAATAGGCATCCCCACGTACCTGGTAGAGAGGTGACCTTTCTGCAAACCAATTGCATCCTTGAGCCTTCCTCTCCCGCCGTCACATGATTTGGAGAGGTATACGTGGGACTAGATGCCATTGATATACAGTCTTGTAGTCTTCCTAAAGTTCTCTAGCAACCTTTTAAACTCCTTCATCCTATTGGCGTGCTTATTGGAGAAGACCATCAAATCATTGATGAGGATGTGATGGGTCTTGACTTTGGTTCCATGGATCTTCAAAGGTTTGATGATGTGTTTATGCTCTGCATCCATGATCATAGAGGTCAGGCCCTCCATAACCAGGGTGATAAGAAGGGGAAAGAGGGGGTCTCCTTGGTGGAGGTTGTTACTCACCCTGAACGTATCAATTGGACCTCCATCTAGCAGGATGAAAAAAGATGCAGTGGTTACACACTTCTTGATAAGATTCATTCACCTATAATAAAATCACAAGGCGATCATAATCTACCACATGGTGTCCCACCAGACATGATCACAGTCCTTCATCAAATCAATCTTGATGCACACCTTTGCGTTGGAGTTTTTGATGTTGAAGCCTGTGAGGAACTTTCCCACTAGCAGGGCACAATCTACAATCTTCTGGTCCTTAACGAAGGTGCATTACTCCTCAGACACAATTTGGGGCAGCCATGTCTTAATTCTCCTGACAAGATGCTTGACCCAAACTTTGTATAGAGTTAAGTAGCCAGAAATTGGCCGATAGTCAATGATAGTTATGGCATCATTCATATTTTTCCCACTTAGTAGTGGATATTTTATATTCTCCACTTATGTGATGGAAACCTCATTAATTCTATTTAGATGACTAAACTTTCACTTGCCTCTACATTTTCATGTTTGTGGTTCAATATCCCTAGCGATGTATAAGTGCATTGGTTTAATTTGTTTGAATGAAGTTGTGTGCCCCATACCCTAGGTTGTGTCCATGTTATTTTGGGATGGAGGTTGTTTTCCCCATGCTTGGGTTTTGTGCCAAATTTATATTGGTAGTTTAGTTATGTACCTTACTTTATCAAGTTTTAAGGTTATGAGCCTTAGCCTCCATTGTCATTTGTATTTCAGTAGTGATATTCGTATTTCACAAGTATGTAGGTTGATTAATGTTGTTGTTGGGTTTTGTGCCCCACATTCTTTATGTTTTCTTTTGTGTCACTTCCTTTATTTGTTTTAATGGTAAGTGAAACTAATTTTCTTGATTATCATCTTATTGTAATTGATATTCTTTTTATATCCTCTTGTATAGTACTTTCCTTTTCTATGGGGAGCCTTGATATTTTGATGTCCTTTTTCCCTTATATTGATCAAATCTCAATTAATATGCACATACCATCTTTTATGCAGATAATTACAAATTTTATCTTCTCTTATGGGGTATTATTCCAACCCCTAGGTAGAGAGTGAGGTGTAGAAAATCAAGGTTAACCAAGACAACTGGTGTGATTCACAAGCGCAAACTCAAATCAATTGAATCTTGATTGGATGCGCACACAAGGAAAACACACAGGGATTTTAAAATTTATAAAAAAATGTCTTAGTCTAACATATTTACTTAAACCAATCATATGTTAACCATAAGAAAATAGGGTCACATTGTAGTATAGGTAAGTGATAAGAAATGGGTCGATCCGTAGGGAGAGGGGGGCACTAGAGCTAAGTTAGGGTAAGCTACTTCCCTAAAGCGAAGTGTAAGGTTTTTTTGGGTTTGATGGTGATTGTTTGATTATACTAATGAAGCAAGAAATTAAAAACAAGGAGTGAAATTGGACTACAAGAAACCCTAAATTAACCCTAAATAATAAATGATAACTAGCAAAGAGAGAAAGTACTTAAACAAGAGAAAGAGATTACATTGCACTAGCAATTTCAGATCCAAAACAATTAGAGACCTAGATTACAACTAACTAGTTTAAGAAAGCCTAAAGGGTGAAATAATTACACTAGATAGATTAACTAGATAAACAAAGCAATTGTGGAAAGCAACTATACTAGCATAAGCAAGTAAAGCAAATAAGATGGGGTTTGCACAAGTTATGGGGAGAGTGGGTTGTTCAGGGGAATGCCACAAGAATCCCACTTGAGGGTTGATATAACATGCAAATCCTATGTCTTCATTATAGATTTCAAACCAAACAATATAGTCAAATACAATCATATAACCCTAGACTATTGGTTGGCAATGGATAATAGAGTGTGGAAGGGGAACGACACCCTTTGACCCGCTATCTAGCCTTACAAGGTAGAATTTGACCAAGGTCTAGGTGAAATTTCTATGGGATTCAACTAATATATGTTTCCAGGATAAGGGTTATTAGGACAATTGAGAGCCAAGGGTAGGAAGGGAGAATAGATATCAGGGTGCTTCACCTCATATTACTCACCATCTAGCCATTAGGAAATTCTAGCGAATTTCACTAATCACCCATACACTAGCTACTTAGGTCTCACACTTAGTTTGAGGAGAAGAGATTTTTATGTAGGAACAAAGGGTTCTATCTAGAGATCAACTAGTTGTACCTAGGAGGAATTCCTAAGATAGCCACATATAATTTATTTTCCCCTATAATCTAGGTGTTTTCAAGCATCATACAGCAAGTAATCCATTTTTAGAAGCATAAACCACAAGTATAATAATGGGAAATGAGATAGAAGAAAGGTAAAATCATCATACAATGGAAATATTTCCATTACAAGTTATTTCCCCCCAACTTGATATCAAAGTAGCATTTAATCCCCCAAACAAACCATTAAGAGGGCTTAACTACTCATAATAAAAAGGAGCAAAAAGGAAAGAAGAAAGAGGTAGAAGGCCATCATAGCTCATGGGTGATCCTCCTTATTCACCTTCTTACTGTAGAAGCTCGTGAACCTCCCTCCAGGATGGAAAATGGCATGGTAAGGTAAGGTTTGGTGGTGGAAATCCTAGAAAATTAGGGTTTTTGGGTGGAAATGAGGTCGATATGGAGTAATGGAGGGAGAAAAGTAGGTGGAGATGCTGAATACAAAGGGTGGTGGAAATGAATGCTAGAGGTAGCTAACCTATTATTTTGGCCGCCACTATGGTATATATAGGTGGTTGGTAACCACTAGGATAAGTGGGGGTAAAATGGGCAAATCAATGTAGAAAAAACAAAGGTTTTAGGTGGTAGCACAACCGTAATGGACAACACGACCGTGGTAGGTAGAGTGTAGTAGAACCGTGCTGGTAGGAAATGACCATGCTGGGAAGTAAAAAAATTTAGGTTGAGAGTGGTCAAATGAAGGCTGGCACCACAGCCATGGTGGGGGCTAGGTAGAACAACCATGATGGGTAGAACGGCCGTGGTGGGTGAGTTAGGTTGGAGGCCGTTCTGCATGGAATGGTTTTCTGATCTTTGGAAACACGGTCGTGCTAGCTAGCACGACCATTCTTGGGTTTCTTAGAACAATCATGTTGTCTAGCACGACTGTTCTGGGCATGTTGTTGTAGCTTATCGAATGTTTGATCAACTCTATGATTTTGACATGTGTCAACACCACCGTTCCTTGGCACCACACCCGTGTTGAGGTCTTCAGTAGCACTTTGGAATCTATTCTTTGAGATACATGGATGCCTTTTCTTGAGATTAACCTTTGGCCACTATGGGTAGGTTGAGGGAGGTTTCGAGTCTTCTTTGGAGCCCTCTATCTATCTTGTCTATCCAAATGTGGTCCAAGTACTTGATAAATATGCAAACAACATCCAAAAGTGCATTTGATAGAAAAATAGATATTGAGGGAATAACTTGCAATCTAACAATGTTTAGATATGATTATGATGCAAAAATTAATAAGATGGACCCTAAAATAAGTTTGCATCACCACCCCAAACTTAAAATATACTTGTCCTCAAGTATGGTCCAACTTGATCTCTCTCTCCAATTTCTTTCAACAAGAAGGAATGACATATCCATTGCCAAATATGTTTATTGACTTAATAGGATTAAAAGTGAAAAGTGCATGTTCTCCACCTCTCTCCTCTCCACTTTCACAAACCAATCATGAAAAGAGCAATGAGCATACAAAATTCAAATGTAGAACATAGAAAAAACAACCAATCAATATGGCTTTCATGTAGCTCTGGGTAAACCATTTCATGATAGTGTTAATAAAAAATGACTAGGAGTATTGCTTCACTTTCATGCATTTAATCTTATGCTTGAAACCACCCAAATTGACCCACGTGACTGTGGAAAAAGGGTGAAGTGAGCTAGGTTTGATGGTTCCTAGCTCCATGGTTATGAAAATAGAGGAAATCATTGCGGTAAGAGATTTGAGTGCTATTACATAGAGTACTCATCATTTATTTGGATGATCTTAAATAGGATCATCTTTTATTTTCTTTTTGCTTTTTTCTTTTTCTTTTCTTTTCTTTTTCTTTTCTTTTCCCTTGGTGCAAATGGGGTGATGGTTGTGAGAGTGAAGCGGGGAGATGTAGATATGACTATGCAAAACATTTGAAGGTGGCCAAGGCTAAATATGTGAACTTGGGCATTCATTCATGCGGTAGAGGGGTATCAAGATGATGAAAGAAGAGTTACGTCAAAGAGGGGTTAGTAGTGCGGTTCTCAACACAAAATCTCCTGCATGAAAACTAATCCAACACTTCATCAAATAATATTACACCACATGAGTGAACAACATGAGATTCATATTTTTATCATATGCTTCCATAAGCCCTAAGCATTGATGGCTTGCTCAAATCACAGTTCAAGCAAAACATTAACAAATATAAGAGAGGTGATTCACATGTAAAAAGTCAACAATTAAGACCATTTAGGAATAAAATCTAAGAATGCAGCATGCATTTGTCAAAGATCAACAATTCAAATATATCAAGTAGAGATTGAGTCACAACATGCTTTTTTGGTCAAGATATTTCAAATTTGGGCAAAATTGGCCAAAATGGTGCCAATTTTCATTTGATCACATCCAAACCTAACTTAGAGAATAAAAAGCATCAAGCAAGAATATCCTGGTAAAAACACAAAAATACCAACAATCTACATGTTATGCAATGTAAGAGATGGAATGGTGAAAAGAACAAAAATTTTAAAAAATTACTCAAAATGCATGAAAAAAGAACTACATGTATACATGTATGCAAAAATACACACAAAGAAGCAGAAAAAGTCCAAATAGACAAGGATAATATTTAGTTAGACTATTTGATCATCTCGACAAAAACTTAGCACAAGGAACAAAGAGAAAAATGTTGTGAAGGAAGGGCTTACCTCCCTAAAACCTTAACTTTAAACCATGTTGTCCTCAACATGAATAGAATCTTAGAATAATAGGCTAGAGAATACTGAGTCGTGGTGGACAACTACCAAGTGAGAGGAGATATCATCGTAGCATTAGGTAAGTAGGGCATACCACCATAGTTGTTCTATGCAAAATGACTATTTTGGCCCACCAGTCACACGGTCGTGCTATCCTCCTTCCTGTATCTCTTCTACTAGTTTGCAATCTTTTCTTCAATTCTAATATTCCCTTTAGAGAGCTTCATCATGTGTCATCTTTTCTAAATTGTTCCTATACTAACATGATTCACAAATAGAGAAATCATCATGTGGTGTGTGTATTTATTGGAAAAACAACAAACGTTTAATAAAATAAGAAGGTTTTGAGAATCTCAAACCATGTGTGTTGCCTCCCACTAGCACTAAGTTCTGAAGCCTTTAGTCAGGCTTGTTGTTCCTTCATCATCAACCATTGTCTAAAGGAAAAACGTTTCTATCCTGATCATAGGCAATCCTCTCAAATTCCTTCATTGTTTGATCTTCCTCCTAAGGGTCATGCGAGTTTCTCAAGTGTTTTTCAGTAGTTTTCTCTCCTTCAGGGCCATCATTATAGATTTCAAAGTAAGTATCCTCATAAGTATAACTTTTCATCTCATTGAATGTGATCCCCCTAGGCAGCTTCCCTCTTATCTTCTTGTTGAAGGTATACACACCCTTATGGATCTTCACATAAGTTGGGTCATGCATGATGGTGTCAAGTAATGAGGTGTTTACCTTAATCAACCTTAAGACCTTTAGAGTTTTCATGTCATACTTTTCCTTTCCATGGAGGAATGGGTCTTCATAGGTATCAAAGAGAGGGATCTCAATCATATTGGACACTTGAGAGTCTTGAAATATCACATTAAAATGTCTTGGATCAATAATTGGGGCACTTGGTGGTGTAACCTCAAAGGAAGGTGGGACACTTGGTATCATTGCTTTAAAAGGAGTTGGAACAATAGATTTTCTAGTTCCCTTGACACTCTGAATAGAAGGTGGTACAACAAATTCACTAATTAACTTGTAACTCTTACAAGGACTTTCTGGGAAGGGTACTCCATCATGTTCTTTATCAAATTGCTTTCCCTCATTTTTGGACTTCTCAACCACCTTCTCACACATCCTGATGGAAACCATCTACACTTGATCATGGGGAAGATGGGGACCATGTGATCGTTGTAGTGGTAGTGGTGATCTTTGGTATGATGGATTAGGAATTTGGAGGATGTAGGATGGTTGTTGGAGGTTTTTGTCGAGGTGCTTGGTATGGGGGTGCTTCTTGTTGATGATATTGTAGTGGTGGTTGTGAGATGTGTTGGAAATTATATGAAGGTTGAGAAGGTGGTGCAGCATAAGTATTATGGGGATCGTGACATTGTTTCAAGGTAGATACTTGCTCTTGTGGTAGAGCATAGATGCCTTGAGGAGCACCCATGGAACTATTTGCATTGTTTGGATTGGCCATGGTTTGGGAAGATGGTCTTCCCTCCTCATAAAGGGCAAGTGAAAGGGAAATATCATTTAGCCTTTGCTCAAGACAATCTATGGTTTATCCATGAAGGGACACCTCTCTCTTCACTTCATCAAGACTTCTTAATTTCACAAGAACTTCTTCTTCAAACATGGAGTGGTTCCTTGCATCTTGGTCTCCTTGTTTCTCCCATGAAAAGTTTGGTGATTCTCCATTCTGAAGTGTAAGAGGTAGACATGGAGCCTTTGTTGTTTTGGATGTCACATGATTGTAGAACTTCCCCATCTTCACAAAGAGCCTTAATGGAAGTGGCAAAGTGGTTAAAAGAACCTCTTACATGAATCTTCATGAGATTTACCATGTCTACCAATATCTTCATCATCTAGGGCACTTGAGGAATTGAAGGGGTTCATGCATCTCGATCGACCATCTTGGCTTTAAAGGGTTGCTTGTTACATGCACAAGGCATAACCAAACAATAGAGGACAAGTTAGCATACCAAGATGCAACAGTAACATAAAGAATAAAGAATAGAAATGGTGAGCGATGTAGGAAAGAAATGCTAAACTAACTAGATATTTTGAGCACCTCTTTCCCCAACAATGGTGCCAAAAAGTTTGGTGTGATTCCCAAGAGCACACCCAGATCAATTGAATCTTGATTGGATGCAAACCCAAGGAAAACACATAAGGATCTTTTGAATTTATTAAAAGAAGTCCTAGACTAGCACACTTAAACTAATCACACATTATTGATGTGTCAAAAATTTCATAACAAGAAAAACCCTAATAGAATAACTACTAGGTTTAACCAAAAGCAATGAACCAATTCCCCACTCCACAAGACCTTACACTATATTACAATATACAATAGGATCAAACCAAAGGACAACCTTTTTAAGTAGTTATATAGATTCATAAGTATTAAGAGTAATATTTATAAAGAAGTAGTTGAAAGATTGATTAAACTAAAGTGTTCCCGAAAGAAACAAAGATTAAAGAGGTAAATAATAGATAATTAAAAGAACCAATGCATGGGTTTTCACTACCACCGCCTACATAATTATCCTAACGAGACCTAATTCTTCAATAGTTTTTACTAAATAGAGCTTGATATTATGCACCCTCAAGGGATATAGGTCATCACATGGCCTAAACTCCCTTGGAACCGACCATCCTCAGCACCCAAGTTCCTAGTTCATTCCAACTGGACTCCCTCACTGATGAATTACCATCCTTGACACGTAGAAGATCATAGCCCAATCACCTCACTATCCCTTGTCGACACCTCAGGGGTATAATAAGATCATTCTGGTGTTCTAATCATGCTTACACCAACCTGCATATACATGATTATAACGTATATGTGAAGCAAGTCATCAGTTTGCAAGACAAAGAAATAAAAAGAATGATACATTATTTAGAAAATAAATTGTAGAGTTCAAATACATGCTAGAATAAAATATAGGAAGACGGGTCTAGTCCCCATGCCCCAACACAGCTGTCTACTCGCTCATGGTGAGGGACAACAACATAAATATAGAAGGAACGATGGAGAGGGCCATGACACCTAGTACAGGAAGACCAATCTCTCCGCTGCGACAGCCACCTCCTCACTCCCCACTAGGGTTTTTGTTACATAATGGAATTTTAATCACCAATCATAAACCCTTTTGAATTGATGATAAGGGTTCCCTTTTATGGATGCATTCCTCACTGATGAAAACATAGTGTTGAATGGTTATGGTCGAAGGCATCTAATTGCATGGCCCTTACTCTACCCAATAGGTCACTCATGTGGGTTACTCAGTTTGGACATCGCATCTGATTCTCTGGCGAACTAGCATGAGGTGAACCAGAATTGGTTGGATGCTGGGAGCGCATGTTGAAATGGAAGAATCTGGCAAACTATGGGTAGAGAGCGGCTCAAGTTAGGCGAATGGAAGAGTTGATCACTTAACTAGGCGGTTGGAAGGTGAACAAATCGAAAGCTTTCGAGCCTTACTTCCCTTGAGGTGTAGCATCGTGAGGGCTTGACCAGCCATCTAGGAATTATTGTACAATTTATATATATATATATATATATATATATATATATATATTTATATATATATTTATATATATATATATATCATTAAAGTTTTGAAAAGGAAAGAAAGTTTCATTTGAGTGAATATGAAGCTAAAACTAGGAAATAGAAGCACAACAACCCCTAAAAAGTGAGTAAAACAATTTGTAAAAATGTGTATAAAAACACTTATCAAAACTACCCCAAACTTAATCATTTCTTGTCTCGAGTAAAGAAAAATAAAAAGGAAATCAACAATCTATATGAGGATCCAAGCCTTCCTCTCCTAACTAAGCAAATTTATGGTCCCCTTTCAACTAATCATGATTAAGTGACCCTTATACTTAAGGGTCACATAGACATACTTGGATATCCCCCAATTGGGGATTGTTACTCTAATTTCTAGACCCCAAATTCTGCTATGAACTGGTTTCATATCAATTATACCCCTAATCTGTCCCCACAAATAGAAGTAAGCACAAGTGAGGCTATGATGCGATGATTTTGAGTCGCATTTATAGACTTGTTTTACTTGTGTTTTATGTGTTTATTTGTCACTTTGGTGGTTATTATTTCATAATTCACTTACTTTAGTCTATGATCCTTCTCAGTGTAAAATCTCTCTTATTTTATCATTTTGAGCATAAATGATTATAATTATAGGTTTTATCTCGGTTGATTTGGTTTTGTTGTGCAATTTTAGGAAAAACACATATCTGCAGTTGTCGATACCATCGACATCGGTCGATACTATCGACACAGACACAGGCAGGTAGGCGCAAGGAGCAGCGCAGTGTCGATACCATCGACTAGGAAGTCGATGGTAGCGAGTTACCATCAGGTTGCCAGCTACCAGCCAGTCGATACTATCGACACCAAAGTCGATACTATCGACCCTTATAGCTTCAACGATGGAAAAGGGATAAAACTGATGCCTAAGAGTCTCAATACCATCGACCCGCATCGATGGTATCGAGTCAGCATTAGGCGCGTCGACAAAAAAGAAAGAAGGCTTGCTGATATCGCGAGGGGTCGATACCATCGACCCGCGTCGATGGTATCGACACCGTCAGATCAGAGTTTGCTTCAGATCGACCCAAATCCAACGGCTGTGATATTTTGGCGACCTAACTCGGTGTTAATACCTAATGACGGTGGCCAGGAGTGATCTATCACGTCATTAGCCATTGCACACATCCCGGGAAGGTGTGGAGAGAAGGGAGGAGCCCAGAAGCACGCCCCGACCATTTCAGAAGCCGAAGAACACGTTTTCTACCGTTGAAAGGTTGTAATCGCACACTCTACGCTGAGGAATGATTGGATCTTCTCCGTTCGGGGGTTTCATCACTTTATCCACGTTTTTATCCATGTTTCCCCTTTCTTCAATCATGTCTTTCTCTAAGATGAACATGTTGGGCTAATCCCCTTTGTCTTTAGGACCGCGAGTAGCCCGGGGAATCATTGTATGACATTTTTATCATAGTAATTCATAATTTGCCTCTTAAATTTGTGGTATTATTTCGTTTTCTCCATTATATCATTATGCTTGATCACCATAATGATAAACTAATGCCCTTAATTACTTTGAAAGAAGAATTAATGGATAAAAAGAGACAAAATTCACATTAATTAACAAATCCCTTGAACAAGGTGATGCACGGTTAATGGTGGACACCCAGAGGTCGATTCTAATGCACCTAGTTTAGGATATAGGTTACTATGACAGTGGAACCGACCTAGACTTAGGTAGTGAATTGTATCACGATAGTGAACAAATCTGACTACATGCCACTACCCGGGTTGAGAGATGAATCTGATTAGCTATGTGGAAATTCATACAATGAAAACCCGCAGTGAAACTGCAATCCCAAAGATCTCCAATTGAATTGATTAAACTAAACCCTTAATCGATTACATTGTTTTATTTTATTTTCTTTTATTTTTCAACAACTCTCAGAACCTTTTAATTGGTCTAGCTGATTACGAGTAGTTAGTAGTAGTCTACCGATAATTTAGTGTCCCTGAGTTTGACTCGGGCATCACAAGGGCCTATACTACATTGACACGTGCACTTGCGTTATACGCACGGTAAAATTGTGTCAAGTTTTTGGCGTCGTTGCCGGGGACACGACAATTGTCGACACTACGAGTGCTGCAAGCGGCCGTTCTAGGCCACTTTTTATTTTATTATTTGTTTTTATCATTTTTGAAATTCATAGTTTATCTTTCATATTTAGTAATCGTCTAGCACGATACTAAACCTAAATTATTATTTTGTAGGTACTAGTGCATGGTGAGGACGCGTAGCATAGACTATGCACAACCATCACCAGAGGTTCCACCTTTGGGACCAGACGACGAAGAGAACAACATTCAAGACCAACCTAAAGATATAGATTCAGACTCTAAACCATAAGTTATGGCTGAGGAACATACAATTTGGGAGAAGATTAAGGCGTCTTCTGCTTGTACATTAAAAGGGCAGATTAAGAGGCAGGCTATCAACATTCCTAATTATAAAATTGACCCTGGCCTAATCAATTTAGTCAAATCCAATGCATTTCACTGGCTCAAAAATGAAGATTCGGTGACTCATATAAGCCAATTCGTGGAGAACTGTGGTATGATCAAGATAGACAGGTTCCCACAAGAGACACTCTATTTGAAATTATTTCCGAGCTCTCTAGCGGGAAATGCTCGAGAATGACTGCATAACTTGGACTACGAGTATGTGGAGTCGTGGGATCATATGGTCGAGGTGTTCTTCGAGAGATTCTTTCCACCCGAGAAGACCAACGATCTGGTACGGAAGATCCACAATTTCAGCCAGAAGGCCGGGGAGACTTATTCTGAGACCTGGGAGCACTTTCAAATAATGCTGAGGAGGTGCCCACATCATGGATTTGACATGGAAAAAAAGATCAAGATTTTCTATTTTGCTCTTTTCGAGCATGATAGAACCAACCTAGATTCAGCAGGTTCGGGGTTCTTCTTGAACAACACTGGCACAAGGTGTTGGGAAATTTTGAAGAACATGGCCAGAAAGCAATCTTGGGGCGATAGGGATGCACCATAACAAGTTAAAGTTGTAGGTGAGTCCAGGGATATCAAGGAGCTAAATGATAAATTAGATCTCATAGCTAGGAAGCTTGTGGAGAAAGAGGAAGAATCCGATGAGGAATCCCAAGTCAAATTTATGCGACAATAGGGCTATAGGAACAATGAGTATGCCTGGAGAAAGGACAAAATATTCTCATGGATGGATCCAAACAACTTCCTACAAGATCCAGATGCAAAGACACAATCAAAGGCAGAGGATAAAAGCACTGAGTTGCTTAGTCAAGTGGTGCAACAAAATCAAGAGATGATGAGTATGTTCAGTAAGCAGTTGCAGTCCCAAGGTGAGATTTTGACTAAATTTGGGTAGACATTGCAAAATCGTGGAGCGCAAATGAGGACACTAGAGGCGACGGTGACTCAAATCGCCAATGAAGTGGTGGCCATGAAGCATGCAAATCAACAAAGACCAGATGGTAATGCAGAGCTTGTTCAAGCACATCATCAAGTGAAGTATATATCTGTGATTAATGAGGCAGAGCCCCCGGTGGTGGAGGTCCATGAAGAAGGCAAAATGATTTTTGACACGGAGGCTACACCGAGAGTACCATATCCCCGCAGTCTGTATGGACTACCTGGCGGATATTTCCCATTCAAAAATTCCCGCCAAGAACCCATCATGGTCGTTCCCACACCTAGGCAAGAAGAGCAGGTGAAGGCCATACTTCATGGTGAAGCTACAACCACTGAGAAAGATGAGAAGCCACAAGTGACACCAGTTGTAAATGATGTGCCAAAGCCTACGACAGAGGGTGACATTGAAGCAAGCTTAGGGGAGGAGACCCCGAAAAGCCCATATGTGCCACCTCACAAGCATCTAAAGGAGGCTGTTGTGTCTTTTCTGGATAGTCCGTGGCCGAAGAAAGAGCATAGACATTACAGGAAGTTCTTGGAGATGTTTAGGAAGCTCCATATTAATATTCCGTTTGTGGACATGATAGAACATATTCCCGCATATGGGAAATTTATCAAGGATATCATCACCAAGAAAAGGTGAATAAAAGACACAGATGTTTGCCGGGTGAATGAGATGGTGAGCTCAATTATCCATGGGAGTTTACCACAGAAAAGGAAAGATCCAGGAGGTTTCTACATCCCATGTTCCATAGGAAACCATAACTTCTCATACGCACAGTGTGATTCAGGTGCTAGCATAAATCTTATGACATTGTCCATGTTCCAAAAGCTTGGGTTGAAGAAACTAAAGAAATCTTCTATGACTATTGAGTTGGCGGATGGGTCTTTTGTGAAGCCATATAGAGTGTGTGAGGATGTACTTGACAAATTCGACAAGTTTATCTTTCCGGTGGATTTCATCGTCATGGACATGCCGCAGCTAAAGGGTTGTGATATGCTATTGGGTAGGCCGTTTCAAGCGACGGCTGATGTTATCACTACTATCGGGAGAGGTACCTTGACATTAGGGATTGCCCAGGATAGAGTTGAGTTTAAACTACCGAGTGATCCCCTAGGAACTCTCTCTGAAGCTCCAAGCTGATAAGCTTGATTTTATCTAGCCTAAGACGTTAAATAAGGGCGCTTGTTGGGAGGCAACCCAACCATTGGTAGTTTCGTCTATTTTCATTTGTTTTTACAAATTCGTTTGGTTTAATTTCGTTTTTAGTGTAAAAAAGGTACCTTGATCGTTTGTTTGGTTTGCAGGGATGAGGCAGAGTCGATACCATCGACCTTTGTGTCGATGGTAGCGACATGGGTACAGTTAGGCGACTGTAGAAACTTTTCCGAGTCAATACCATCGACAGCCTCGTCGATGGTATCGACTTACCATCAGTAACACTGAGGAAATCGCCAGATTGGGGTCGATAGTATCGACTGGGGTGTCGATACTCGCGAGATCCCAGAAGATTTACAGACAATTTTGTCTCAGTGAAGTCGATACCATCGACGGGCCTGTCGATGTTATCAACCCGACAACAGGCAGAAAGTGGCGACCGGGCCTCACGAGGGTGTTTGACCTACGAAGAGTCGATACCATCGACCAGTGTTGATGGTATCGACGCGACATGTCACCAATCCGCGAGAGGAAATCAACGACGATCGCTACATCAAGGAAGTCAATCTGTGGGATGGGTCGATACCATCAACACCCGTCGATGGTATCGACGTGTCATCGTTCTGGGCCCCCACATCAGGCTATCGACAGCCGTCGATACTCGTGAAACCAGGATTGTGCTACAGGTGTTGATACCATCGACACCCCGTCGATGGTATCGACGGATCCACAGCAGCGACATACAAGGTTATAAAAGGAGGGATCGCTTGTCAATTCTCTTCACACCTTCAGAGATTCTTCCCTCTACTTGTGCATTGAGCATTGTTGTGCGACCGGAGGCCTGTTACGAGCATCCAAAGATCGTGATCTCTTCACCGATGCCCCAATACGATCCGAGTTTTCAGGGGCAATACCCATCATGGGACCCCATAGCCCTGTAGTACCTGCCTCCACCTATAGAATGATCGGTATCGCTGTTCCACCTTTCAAGTTTGTTTTTGACTGTGAGGCCATAGTTGAATTCAAGCTTAGGGGGGAGTTGGAACAACTTCTATCCTTTATTTTTCCGAGTTTTTAGTTTTTATTGCTTTGTCTTTTGTCATTTATTTCTCTTAGTTATTAGTTTGTTTTTAGGATCCACACTCTATCAAGTGTAATTGTGGATGTCTAATGTCATATGTCATCCCGTTGTTTGTACATGGGAATCAGGGGTAAATTTGAAAAAAATTTAGTGCTTTTGCAAGTTTGTGTTGTTCAACTTTGAATACATGACTTAAGAAAATAATTGGGTTTGTCAACTCTAAAATAGGAAACCACAACTGTACGTTCCTATGATTCATGAAAAGTGGACAGAATTGGTTGTTTGAGCCTAAACTGACCAAATGATAATTAGACCTTAATTTGAAATAAGAGAGAGAAACCTCTTAATTACTACACAGGTCAGTAAGGAGGGACACATAATATTTTCCAAAGGTTCAGTCAATTAATCTTGTGATCTATCCACCCCGTTGTTTTCATACTCCACCTTAAGAACTGGAAGCACATTACAATTTTCATCTCTTTGATTGCACCCCATGTAGGTAGGTCTTGCATTGCAACTATTTTCACATACTTGTGCATGAAATGAAAAAAGGTAAAGTAGTTATACATGCACATTATCCTTAGGTGTGTGTCATTTAGTTCATAGCTAGCATTTTGTAGCTGCATTCACATTTTTGTGCATATAGTACATCATGCATCTTATGTCTTCTGAAACATTAAAGGTGATGAACTTGTTCTATACCCTCCAAATAGAATGCTTCAAATGTATAAGTTATGTAGCAATAAGTGAGCCCGACAAATAATTCATTGCCATCTATGAAAATAAGGGCATGAAAAAAAAGTTGAGAAAAAAAAGTTTAAAAAAAAAGAAGAAGTAAAAATTTGAGAAGTAAGTAGGAATGAGAGGGAGAAAGGAACATGTTCTCACTTGCATACTAAGAAGAATAAGCACATGGTGTAGTTTCTTAGATATTCCATCTCACCTTGAGATGGAATGATAGTGCATGCATCATTCCACCTAAATGTAGGCATTAGGGCATTTTTATTTGCATATGCGTCATTTAGGTCATTATTGTTTTGTGCATGTTAAAACTATATAATGCTTCCATTTCATCCACAACCACTTATTCCATCCATCCGTTGCTCGAATTGGTAGGCCACTGTGATTTTCTCCTCACTCATTAATACCAGGAGAGCTGCTTCCATCTAGATGATAGTTAGGACGAGCAACGTAGATAGAAGATCACAAGATGCACCGAGTCTGGACCGGATGATTTTATTATGTTAACTGCCTTACATGATAGTGTTCATCAATTTTGAGGTAGATATCTTTTATGGATGATTATTGTCATCTTTAGGGTAATTATCATTATGTGGTTAATGAGGGCCAGAATGTGAATGTCTGGAGGGGATCATATGGAGCAGTCTGTTGTGATAATCTGTTCTTTAGTTGACACTCGCAATTCTATTCTAGAGTTTTGTTGCTCGAGGATGAGCAATGTTCAAGCTTAGGGGAGTTTGATGCGATGATTTTGAGTCGCATTTATGGACTTGTTTTACTTGTGTTTTATGTGTTTATTTGTCACTTTGGTGGTTAATATTGCATAATTCACTTAATTTAGTCTATGATCCTTCTCATTGTCAAATCTCTCTTATTTTATCGTTTTGAGCATAAATGATTATAATTATAGGTTTTATCTCGGCTGATTTGGTTTTGTTGTGCAATTTCAGGAAAAAACACATATTTGCAGCTGTCGATACCATCGACATCAGTCGATACTATCGACACAGCCATAGACAGGCAGCCGTAAGGAGCAGCGCAGAGTCGATACCATCAACTGGGAAGTCGATGGTAGCGAGTTAACATTAGGTTGCCAGTGACCAGCCAGTCGATACTATCGACACCAAAGTCAATACTATCGACACTTATAGCTTCAGCGACGAAAAAGGGATAAAACCGACGCCAACGGGTCTCGATACCATCAACCCGCATCGATGGTATCGATTCAGCATCAGGCAAGATGACAGAAAAGAAAGAAGGCTTGTCGATATCGTGAGGGGTCGATACCATCGACCCATGTCGATGGTATCGACACCGTCAGATCAGAGTTTGCTTCAGATCAACCCAAATCCAATGGCTGTGATATTTTGGCAACCTAACTCGGTGTTAATACCTAATTACGGCGGCCAGGAGTGATCTATCATGTCAATAGCCGCTGCACACATCCCGGGAAGGTGTGGAGAGAAGGACGGAGCCCAGAATCACGCCCCGACCGTTCTGGAAGTTGAAGAAGACGTTTTCCACTGCCGAAAGGCTGTAGATCGCACACTCTACACTAAGGAACAGTTTTATCCATGTTTCCCCTTTCTTCAATCATGTCTTGCTCTAATATGAACATGCAGGGCTAATCCCCTTTGTCTTTAGGATTGGGAGTACCCCGGGGAATCATTGTATGACGTTTTTATCATAGTAATTCATAATTTGTCTCTTAAATATGTGGTATGATTTTGTTTTCTCCATTATATCATTATGCTTGATCACCAAATGATAAACTAATGCCCTTAATTACTTTGAAAGAAGAATTAATGGTTAAAAAGAGACAAAATTCACATTATTAACAAATCCCTTGAACAAGGAGATGTACGACTAATGGTGGACACCCAGAGGTTGATTCTAATGCACCTAGTTTAGGATATAGGTTACTATGACGGTGGAACCGACCTAGACTTAGGTAGTGAATTATATCACGACAGTGAACAATTCTGACTACATGCCACTACCCAGATTGAGAGATGAATCTGATTAACTATGTGGAAATTCATAAAATGAAAACCCACGGTGAAACCGTAATCCTAAAGATCTACAATTGAATTTATTAAACTAAACCCTTAATCGATTGCTTTGTTTTATTTTATTTTCTTTTATTTTTCAACAACTCTCAGAACCTTTTAATTGGTCTAGCTGATTGCGAGTAGTTAGTAGTAGTCTACTGATAATTTAGTTTCCCTAAGTTCGACTCGGGCCTCACAAGGGCCTATACTACATTGACACGTGTACTTGCGTTATACACACGGTAAAATCGTGTCAGGCTATTTGGCTATTTGGGGAAAATTTTGACAAGTCCCTTGGGTATGAAAAATTGGACTAAAGGGGGAGAAATACATGACACGAACCTAATTTCTTGGTCTCTCCTCTATTCAACTTGAGACCTTATTTGGAATTTGGTTATTTTATTTGTCTCTCCTCTATTCGACTCTAGACTTTTTATTTGGTTGAGTTTAATTGACCGCATGTTTTTTTTGGGCTCATTGGCCTTTTTCAATCATGCCATATCTATGGACGAAAGTCAAAAGAGAGGACTATTTATGAAAGGGATGCCACCCTAGATTTAGGGTTTGGCATATGATGAAAATTTCATCTTTTTTTCTTGTAGATGGCGAAGAGGTAAGAAATGATGGAAGAGGAGTTAAAGCAAGAGGATGACTTGTGTTTCTCCATTTTATTACTGCATGGGAGTCAGATCGTCATATTATATCAGTTAATTTAGTTATTGTAGGTAAATAGGTGTTCATGAATATTGTTGCAAGTCATGTTGGAGGAACATGTGGCTTGACTGTTTGGATTCTATCTGCTTATTGTCACTTCAAATGGGAGAGAATGCTTAGTTGTTTTCATTGGGGCCCAGATCTGTTCAAGACCTATTTACTCCTTAGAACTTCCTTTTACACATGTTAGATTGAGAAAAAGGGGAACAGTTCATTCACATATTTCCATCTTTAACATACATCAATGTGGTCAGCTAGGTAAAGGCCACAACACACACAAAAAATTAAAAAGAAAATAGAAGAAAAGACAGATGCAAATAAAATATGGAGAAGAAGAAAGATGTGTTTGAGGATTAGAAAGGGAAAAGTTAGAGTTGCAGTGGTGGAGATGACGTACCACCCACCCTCCACCCCCAACTTCAAAACGTTGCCCATCCTGAGGAACATAGAAGTTAGATATAAAGGGGTTGGACGGTATTATTTGTCCAAGAGAACACAATAGAACCCTAAGAGAGGGTTCTTCTCCTGTTAGTAATGTCCTAATCTGAGCGGTGTCTTGGCCATCAGTTGCTATGATCTTCATTTGGTGGTGGTGAGGGTGCCTGGGGTTGCACACCCATTCCCCACATCCTACATGTAGCCAACGCCTCATTACTAGATCGATGGCTTGTTGATCATACAACTAGTTAATCATCGGATTTGGATCTACTGATGGCATCCCCCATTGATGTGTTGGGTGCACAAATTGGAATTCCCAAGGGTCAAGGAGTAGTACAGGAGTTGATCCCAGTCTGATGGAATCTTATCGGTTGTGAAGACCCCCCCACTTGATCGTTGAAGTCCGTTGTTGATGTTGGTATTTTTTGATGCCAATGGAAGTGTCGAGGAATACGGAATATAGATTCTTGGCCTTGTGTTCAATCTTTAAAAGGAATATGTTAGTGTTACCAAGCCATGTTCTTCACCCATTATATTGCAGCATCGAAGAGAAGTTAGGGGTGTCCCAAAAAGTTAGTGGTTACAATCCATGCATGTGTTATCCCTAGTCCATAGGGATTTCATGTTAATCGTATCCTAGAAAGCTCCAATAAAGATATCATGATAGCAATTATTAATAATTAGAGTGAGATAAAAGTATATACTATATCCAAGAAATAATACTTCTCGTAAAAGATAAAGAAATTTTTTTAATGAGAAGGAAATAAAGTATTTTATGGAAAATAAAGAGAGAAATCCTCATCAAACCACATAGCCCACTTTATGTGTCACTTATTATTTCAAAATATTATGAGATGTCTTGTTGTCAAACAAGCAAGTGGCTAGTGGTAATTGATGGACAAATGAGAGATTTTCATCTCAAAGCTTTCTAGCCACACTGCTATGCATTAATTAGATAGGGTTGTCAAGGACTTGGTACTCCATCTCCTTATCTCCCCTTTCTCCTTCTTTTCCCTCCCCTTTATTCAAAATAAAATTTTCAAAGAAAACAAATAAAGAAAATTAAAAATTAAAATAAATAGAATAATAAAAAAGGGCTAGGTTGCCTCCCAGTAAGCATCCCAGTTTAACATCACGAACCTGACCGATGATAGCATTTTTCATGTCAAACACACGAACATGCAATCCAAACCCTTGTTCATTAAACATGTAGGTCCTAGATCATGGTTAGAAGATGTGCATACTTTGCCTATAGGTAAGACATTATTGTTTTGATTGGTATCCTATGGGTTTTTTGTTGTAATTCTAGATTAATGTATTCTTTAAAAGCTTCAATCGCGTAATTGATCCTTTTTTATCTTTGAGAACCCAATATTCAATAGTCTTCTTCCTCGTCCATAGGATGATTTTACTGGCTTTGAAATCCACTAGAGCTCTCACAGTGGACAGAAATGGCTACCCAAAAATGAGGGGGAAACGATTGTCTTCTTCGATATGCATAACCACGAAATCACATTGGACATAGGTATCATGTCATAGCTTCACTGGGATGTCTTTGATGATTCCCAAGGGTTTATTGATGGATGCATCAGTTAACTAAATGGTCATTGTTTTTGGTATGAGGTATGTGAATCCTAGATGTTGGCATGGAGTGTGAGGAATAGTTGATATGATAGGGCCTAAGTCGGCAAGTCCCTTACGTCATATGTCATCTCCTAAGAAGCAGTCTATCAAAAAAGATCCTAGGTCCCATGTATTTTGTGGTAGGTGATTTTGTGTGACACTGGAGGCTGTTTGAGTTCGCTTCACTTCTTAATTTCCTGAGTCAAACACTTTCCTGACAAAATTGTCCTGAGGTACTTGAACTAGATTGGTGTTTCATTCAGCAAATTGAGGATGGTATGTTACCATGGATCTTACTCATGGTGTCCTTGAATTTCATGAGTTAGTCTCCAAACTTGGGTTGCTAAAGGCATCCTGCACATGGTTTATATGGTGTGTACACAAACACTGTGAGTATTTTCAGTGGTTTAGAATTGATTATCAGAGTTGAATCAATTGACTTTTCACTGGTGATTGGCTATGTCGGCACCATGAAGGGTTCCACTATCTGGTCCTCTAGAGGGCTGACCAAAGGACGGTCATTTGAGCAATTTGGGGCTTTGACTGGAGTGCTTTCATATATGTTAGGAGGAGTATAGGCAGGTTTGAAAGTAGAAGGTCTGAGATACACATTTCCTGACCTGGTCATTATGGCGTTTAATTGTTTTGTCTACTCCAGATGCTTGGGGTTATTTTTGGGCTGAACAATGATCGTGCCTGTTTGGGGCTATTGACTAGCTTCCAAATGGGCAATTTGAGATTCCAACACCTTGTGATTTGTTGTGGCATTGTCAAGTTTGGTTTTGGTATGATGCCATCATCTCCTGTGTGCTGGTGCAGCCTCAATTTATAGAGGTGGGGCTTGATTTAGATTCTGATATTTCTTCCTTCGCTGATAATTCTGACTAAAAAAATTGAATTCGAAGTTTCCCTAGTTGCACGTGCGATTATAGCTCATCGATGCTCTACCTAGGATGGGTAGCATCAAGGTATGATTAGGACTTTCAGAACCAATGAGGTTCCCATATTGGAAGCCAGGATGACTTCGATCTTGGTTTGGATTACAATACTCTTTCCCTGGGATATTGTGGATTGATTTCATGTCTTTGTCTTGAGTGACTATATATTGTTGCTTAGCTTGGTGCTCATGAAATGTAGCATATAGTTGTGATCCACTACATGGAAGAATTCATAGGAGGGAGCAATGATTTCTACTTAATGTGTCTGGTTCTTCCTCTCATATGTGCTAAAGGATTTTTTGAGATTATTCTATTGGAGAGAGAGAGAGAGAGATCTTTCAATGCTTCAAAGATAGATTTATGTTTTGAGCGATCCTCAACCATAACTACTTTTAGCATGCCCTTTCTAGAGGGTCTTATCTAGTGAGTTTGATTTTCCACCACAGGGTTGATTATCTGAAGTGCATTATAGAAGCTTTGTTGCATGAAGTTTCCATTGGAGGAAGAATCGAGGAACTTCTTCATCTTTTCATCAACCCCCTAATAGAAAAATCAGGGATGTCTTAGTACAGGCACTTGCTTAGGACTTCATTGAATCACTCCCATGATTCATGCAGATACTCTTTAGGCACTTGATTGAATCTTGTAATCTATGCTCGGATCGAGCATGTCACTAAAGGATGGTGGAATTTCTCTAAGAACTTGTTTTCTAGGACTTCCCACTTAGTGATGGGGTCGCCTCAAAGAGCATTGTACTAGGATCTAGATTTGTTAATTAGGAAATATTTGAAAAGTTGTAGTTGCATGGAGTCGTCAGTGGCTTTGGGTGGCTTCATCATCAAGCAAAGGTCGATGAATTTAAGGATACACTCCTAAAAATCATCTCCAATCCTTCCTGCAAAGGTGGAGTTTTGCAATAGGCTGACCCATTGGGCTCTGATCTCGATCATGTCTCCTAGAAGTTGGATTGGATGAGTTAAGTTGGTTCCCTTAGGGACAGAGAAATCTCATAGTTCTTTTGTGCGTTCTGCAGCTTAGGAAACTTCTAGGATAGTCTTTAACTCGACTTTCCTGTTCTCCAGCCTCTGTGGTGAGTAATTCTTGTTGTGCCACAATAGATGTATTGATCCATGCTTAGATAGCTACTTCTACAGCTGATGCATTTTCCATGGTCTTCTCCTTGTGAAGTTTATTGACGGTTTTCTCAATTTCGAGATCAAATAGCAATCACAAATCAAGACATTTTGATCTTCGCATATGGTACGAGTACCTGAAAAGAGGTTGGATGATCGTATGTGGTGCATCTAATTTAGAAGATTTTCAATGTTATCAAGAAAAATAAATAAATAAAAAGAAAAATCTAAATTACACTTATACTTCCAAAAATAATTAGCTACCATTTTCCCCGACAATGGTGCCAATTTTTTATGAGGTGACAAATGTCGCACCAAGAAAAACCCTAAAACTAGCTCCTAGGTTTAACCAAAAGTAGTTCACTAATTCCCCACTCCACACAAGTGGAAACATTATTACAATATACTTTATGATCGAACCGAAAAGGACAACCTTTTTAAGCATTTATATAGATTCATAAGTATTAAGAGTAATATTTATCACATTGTAGTTGAATTATTTATTAAGTTAAATTGTTGTCGGAAGCAACTGATATGAAAGAGGTAAATAACAGATAATAAAAAGAACTAGGGCATGGGTTTTCACTACCACTTCATGCATAATTATCCTGACAAGATCTAACTCTTCAAAAGCAGTTACTAAATAGAGGTTTAGCTGTTGCAACATCATGGGATACTGGTCGTCACTTGGCCTAAACTCCCTTGGAACTAACCATCCTCGACCCCCAAGTTCCTAGTTCATTCCAATTGAACTCCCTCACTTACGACTGACTATCCTCGGCACATAGCAGATCATAACCCAATCACTTCCCTATCCCTTGCTAACACCTCAGGGGGGGAATAAGATCGTTTTGGTGTTCTAATCACACTTACAACAACATGCATATCCATGGTTATAACATATATGCAAAGTAAGTCATCAATTAGCAAGGCAAGGAAATCAGTAGAATGATACTTTATTTAGAAACTATATTGTAGAGTTTAAATATAAAATATAATAAAATACAAGAAGACGGGGCAAGTCCCCATGCCACAACACAACCATCTACTCGTTCATGGAAAGGGACAATAGCATAATGATAGAAGGAACAATGGAGAGGGCCATGATGCCTGGTGCAGGAATACCAATCTCTTTGTTTTGGTCATCACCTCCTCACTCCCCTCTAGGATTTGTGCTATGCAATATGGCTTCTAATCACCAATCAGATACCCTTTTTAATGGAAAATAAATGTTCCCTTTTATATGTATATTCCTTACTGCCAAAACCCTAGTGCTGAATGCTTGTGGTCAACGACATCAAATTGCATGGCCCATACTTGGTCCAACAGGAGACTTGCATGGGTTACTCAATTTGGACCTCGTGTTTGGTTCTCTGTAAAAAAACTATGAGGTGAACCGGAATGTGCTAGATGTTGGGAGCACACGTCAAAACTGAAGAATCTGGAAGACTCTAGGTAGAGAGTGGCTCGAAGGGCAAATGTAAAATTTGATTGCTTGACTAAACGGTTGGAAGGTGAACAAATGGAAAGCTTTTAGGCCTTCCTTACCTTGAGGTGTAGCGTCTTAAGGGCTTAATCTTCCATCTGGGAATTGTCGTATGATTTTGGCAGGTTCTACATAAAAAAATATATATATATAAATACATTAAAGTCCAGGAAATGAAAAATAATTGCATTTGAGTGAATATGAAGATATCACTAGGAAATAGAAACACAAAAACCCCTAACAAGAATTTAAAATTGTTGTAAAATTGGTTATAAATACACTTATCAGTTATCTCCAAGCACACAGGGTCGTGTTGTAGTATAGGTAAGTGGTAAGAAAAGGGTCGATCCACAAGGTGAGAGGGGGCACTCGAGCTAAGTTAGGGTAAGCTATGTTCCTAAAGCAGAGGTTAGGGTTTTTAGGGCTTGATGGTGATTGATTGATTACACTAATGAATCAAGCAACTAAAAGCAAGAATTGAAACTAGACTACAAGAAACCCTTAATCAATCCTAAAGAAGAAATGCTAACTAGAAAAGAGAGAAAATACTTTAACAAGAGCAAGAGATTACACTACACTAGCAATTGCAAATCTAAAGCAATTCGAGACATAGATTACAACTAACTAGTTTAAGCAAGCCTAAAGGGTGAACTAACTAACTTATCAAGATTCACTAGCAAAAAATAAGTAATTAACTAAGAAGCAGTTAAGTCAAGAAACTATACTAGAATAAGCAAGTTAAGCAAACAAGATGGATTTTAGTAGGTTATATGGAGAGTGGGCCATTTGGTGGAATGTCATAAGAATCCCAAATGAGGGTTGATATAACATAAAAATCCTATTTCTTCATTTTGGATTGCTAAACCAAATAATATAGTCCAATGCAATTGAATAACCCTAGACTATTGGTTGGCCATGGATAGAATAGAGTGTGGGAGGGGAATTACACCCTTTCACCCCCTATATAGCCTTGTGAGACTCAATTAGACCAAGGTCTAGGTGGAATTTTCATTGGATTCAAATAATCTAGGTTTCTAGGATAATGGTTATCAACACAATTGAGAGCCAAGGGTAGGAAGTAAGAGTAGAGATGTGGGTGTTTCACCTCATGTTACTCAACATCTAGCCTTTAGAAAACTCTAGGAAATTTAAGTAATCACCCTTACACTAGCTACTTAGATCTCACACTTAGTTATAAGAGAAGAGATTTGTATGTTGGATGATAGGGTGCTAGCTAGGGATCCACAAGTTGTACCTAGGAGAAATTCCTAAGATAGCCACATATAATTCATTTTTTGCTAGAATCTAGGTGTTTCAAGCATCATACAACAAGAAATCCATGTTTAGAATCATAAATCACAAGTAAAATAATGGTAAATGAGATAGAAGCAAGAGACAATCATCATATAATGGAAATATGTTCATTATAAGTTATTTTGCCCCAATATGGTATCAAAGAAACATTTAATCCCCCAAATAGCCCACCAAGAGGGCTTAGCTACTCATAATCAAACAAAAGAGAAAAGAGGAAAGAGAAAGAGGTAGAAGTCAATGGTATCTTATGGGAGATCCCCCTTCTTCACCTCCTTGTTGTAGAATCTTGTGCATCTCCCTCCAAGATAAAAAACAATATGGGAAGGTAAGGCTTGGTGGTGGAAATCCTAGAAAACTAGTATTTTTGGGTGGAAATGAGGTTGATGTGGAATAATACAGGGAGGAAAGTAGGTGGAACTCTTGAATTCAAAGGGGGTGGAAGCAAATTCTAGAGGTACCTAACCTAGTGTTGTGGCTTCCACTATGGTATATATATGTGGTGGGGGAAGCACTAGGGTAAGTGGGGGTAAAATGGGAAAAGTAGTGCAGAAAAACTAGGGTTTTAGGTAGCACCACGACCATGGTGGGTAGATTGTAGCACGACCATGGTGGTAGGGAATGGTAGTGCTGGGAAGTAAAAAATGTTAGGTTAAAAGTGGTGAAATGGAGGTTGGTAACATGATTGTATTGGGAAGTATGGCCGTACTGGGATCTAGGTAGAATGTCCATTCTAGGTAGCACGACCATGAGGGGCGAGTTGGGAAGGAGGTTATTCTACATGGAACAACTGCTCTAATATTTGGCAACACAATTGTTCGGGGGCCTTCTTGGCATGACCATGCTGGCTAGCATGACTGTTCTAGGCATGTTGTCATGGCTTGTCGAATCTTTGATCAACTGTATGGTTTTCGCATGTGTCAGCACAACTGTTTCTTGGTACCACGGTTGAGTTATGGTGTTCAGTAGCACTTTTCACTCCATTCTTTCATATCAATGGATGCCTTTGCTTGATCTTGACCCTTGGCCATTTGGGTAGGTTGAGGGAGATTTTGAGTCTTCTTTGGACCCCTCTATATCTCATGTCCATCCAAACGTGGTCCAAGTACCTAAAAACATGCAAAGAGCATTCATATGTGCATTTGACAAAAAAATACATATTGAGGGAATAACTTGCAATCTAACAATGTTTAGATGTGATTAAGATGCAAAAAGGAACAAGATGCAGCCCTAAAATTGGGCTACTTCAACAACTCCAAAAGTAGTTGAACCTTCTTGGGAGATATATTTGAGGTGGTTAGACAATTCTCTGTTGAACCTATATTGTAGTTAGTTTTCATACGTATCACCATGCATGGTGAAATATGGTGATAATATCAAACAATGTAATAGTTAGATATTTTATATTCCCTTAATACATTTGGTATCTTAAAACACAAGTTCAGATAATTTAGATTATCATCTCATTACAAAAATTGATTATGTGTTTGGCATATGGGATGTTTCCTTTTATCTGATTTAGTAGGGAGTGATCCCTTGTTGGGTCTCACTCTTTACAATATGGTATGAGAGCCATTAGCATCTAGTTAATATAACTATTCCAATGTTGTCTCCATTATGATGTTTACTTCTACATGGGTTTCTTATACCTAGTACCTTGCCTTATATAGGCACACCCTTATGGATAGAGATAACTCATCTGTTGACAACCTGGTTTGTTTTGAGAAACCCTAGAACCCAAGGAATAGAATTTCGAGGTTGAATCCTCCTTTTACCCCTCTAGTGTCTTAAGTTACCCCTATAATAAGAAGTCATCCCTCAGTGGGCCAGGATACCCTAGAAGCATTTTCGCTAATGTCGGTTCTGGCATCTTTCCAGAATAGGAGTTAGCCTTGCTACGACAATTCCTCTCCACAACTATGGTGGGAAAGGTGAACACCCCTCATATATCTGATACGATGTAGGGGTACTCATTGACCAATTTCATGAAGATGTAACCACCCTACTTCAAGGGTGAAGCGGAATTGGAGATGGTTGATAACGCCGACGAATGTATTTTATCTATAGAGCGGATGTTTGAGGGTATGGCATGCCCTCCTCATCAAAAAGACTGGTTCGCTTCTTATGTGTTCGATGGATCAACTGGTGTCTGGTGGAATGGGACAACTCAAACTTGTGATGCATCCTCTGTGACCTATAAGCAATTCTTGGCACTCTTTCAAGAGAAATGCATCTGCACTTCTTCCCTTAGGAAGAAGGAACTAGAATCCTATAGCCCGAAGAAAGGTTCCCTATCTCTTCTTGCATGTGTGTAAACATTCTTGATGCCTGAGCAATATGCTATCGGGTTGAGTATTTATCATAGAGTCGATCTATTCTCACTAGGACTTAGCTACCATGTGGTTAATGCTCTTGTCCATAGCTACCCCTGACTTTCCAACAGATGGTTGACAAATCTTTATCTATTGAGTATTATCTAGGATATCAACCTAAGGATCATGACAAGAAGATGATGTTCTCAGGTGATGATCAGAGGAGGGACATGTGTCCTAAACATCATGGTTATCATCTTCTTGGGAAGTGTTCACATGTCGAAAATCAAGAAAGACATCAACCTAAATTCCATGTTGTATTTTTGTTATTGCAATGAACATGGAAATATCTAACCTAGATATCCCTAGCTTCGAGATGGACATGTATAACTCAACAACAACAACCTCAAGCACCTCCTTAGAACAATGGAAATAATAATGGAAGAGACCTATTAAGAGATGTTTAGGAAGATTCTTTGTTTTTTACGACCAAGAGGTTCATGAAGAAGATCATGTTTTAGTAGCATGTAATCTCTGAGCTACACTTGAAAGATATGTTTTCCATTTTGCATGATACCTTTGAGGATGAGGGTGATGATGTGCATAAGTTTTAGGTTGACTATTATTTTTACCTATAGTGTTGTTTGAAAACCTTTTAAGTGGTGGAGTATAGGTGGTTTATAATGAATGGACGATTAGATTTTGAGGACACAATCCTTTTAAGGGGTGGAGTGTTGTAACGTACTAAAATCTAGGATCCTATTCTAGTCCATGATTAGATGGTCAGTAAGATTGGTTCCAAAGATATGACCAAACAAGGATAAAATTATATGTACACAAATGATGTTAATGCATCTAAAATATTATGTGACAATAGGTTGTATAATAAAAAACACATATCATAGTACACTCATATTTATATGATAACCTAAATAGGTGTTAAAATGTAGGTGATTTCATGAAATACATTACATGATTTTCCTTTGCTGACTAGCATTCATATACTAACTAAAACAAAGGACAATGTGCTTAATACATGTATTAGAATGACAATTGAAATTTTCTTAAACAATCATCTAAATTAAAGTGGAATTAATAGACTAAATATGTTAAATGAGTAAAAAGTGGAATTTTGTCCAATAATAAGATATAAATATTTTGATAATATTGTGAATATAATAGGACTCTAAATAATAAATAATTATGGTAATGATATAATGTTATTATAATATAATGGTTTTGAGAATAAAATGATAATTGTATTAGAAATTATAAAAGGAAATTTCAAAAGTGAAATATAGTGCTAAGAACACGTTCCTTGGATCTCAGCTAGCTTGGATGCCTTGTTTTACATTAATTGAACAATAACAACTATCCTAATTTTATTTAGAAAATAAAATATGAGTTCTACTCCAAAATATTATATAATACATTGAATGACTTCAAAAGTAGAGAGAAATCCCAAATTCAAATTCCACATACCAAAATTAGTCTGTGTGAATTTTCACATTTATTGGATGATCTCATTTATCCTAGATTTATTTAGGAGATATATGCAAGCTTGATTAAAATCAAAAGAGATATCTTCTAGAAGGAGGTTGATAAGGAGTTTGCCAATTTCAGAAAAATCACCAACAAATATTTCATAGAAGGTAGTGTTTCTAAGGAAAGCATGAATGTCTTTGATTGGATGTAGAGGGAATAAGCTTAGTAATGACTTGGATTTTTGCATGTTCAACTTCAATTCCTCAACTACATACTCTATGGCCAAGGATGATGCCTTCCTTCACCATGAAATGGCACTTTTCCTAGTGAAAAACTAAATGTGCCTCTTCACACCTTTTGAGTACTAGAGATAGATGTCTTAGGTAGGAGTTAAAATGATCTCCATATATGGAGAAGTCATCCATAAAGATATATATAAGGTCTCTATAAATTAGCAAATATCACGACCATGCACCGCTAGAAGTTGGGTGTTGAAGAGGCCAAACATCATTCTTCTGAAAGCATCAGTGTCGAATAGGCTTATGAAGGTGACTTTCTCTTGGTCATTGGGAATGATTGGGATTTGATAGAACACTGAGTAGCCATCCAAGTAGTAGAAATATTCCAAGTGGGCAATGCTCTCAAACACATAATCAAGAAAGGAAAGAGTGAAGTGATCCTTTCTTGTGGCCTTATTTAACATATTGTAGTCAATACACATCTCTACTCAATATTGATGTGGGTGGGGATGAGTTCATCTTTATCGTTGCTTATCATGGTAGTGTCGCCTTTCTTGACTTGGACCAAACTCACCTGTGTTGAGTCAGAGATTGGATATATAGTTCATGCAGTAAGAAGCTTAATGACCTCATCACAAAAAACCCTTCTTCATGTTGGGATTCAACTTATGTTGGGGATCTCTTGAAGTCTTGTATTCTACCACCATGGAAATTTTATACATACAAATGGCTTGACTAACCCTTGTTAGGTAAGTTATTTTGTATCCCAAAGTAGACTTTTTTTTCCTTAGTTCAATGATAATCTTATCTTCTTGCTCAAATGTAACGTCAAAATCTATTATGATAGAACAAGTCTTTTTGTTTTCAATGAAAACATACTTGAGACCTTCTACAATGGTCTTCATATCATGAGCTTCTGATGACTCAACCTTCTCTTCTAGGATAGAGGTCATCTTTTAGGTATTAAAATTTAGCTTGAGTGTATTCTTCAAAGGTGTCAAGATGGGCTTAAAACTGGTGAATATGCACATTGTCAAAGTCAGACGTAGTCTGAGCTCTAAGAGCTATTAGGAGTGGATCTTTAGAAAGTTCCCATTCTTTCCTAAGCTAGGAGAGTTTTTCCATGCAATTGAGTAAGTAAGATTCCTCCTAGAATATGGGAAAAACTTATAATTCTAGAGTTTACCTTCCCAACCTTAATATGATTGTGCCAACCTCAATGTCTATCAAGGTGTGGGAAATAGCTAGAAATAGACTACTAAAGTTGAGGGGGTAACAAAGGCCTTACTTAATGTCCATGATAAAGAAATAACAAGAAACATATATTTCCTTTCTAACTCTCAAGTGGACCTCCTCAATGATTCCCATGGGTTATTTCATAGATGAATATGCCAACTAGATTGTCATCACTATGGGAACCATATCTACGAAACCCAAAAATAGACTATAAGGCATGATGGAGATATGGGAACCTAAGTTTGCATGCCCCTTTCTATAAGTCTTGTCACCTAGATAATGTTAGAGGTGGTTCTTGCGAGAATTACCATCTCTTATTCTTCTGTAGTAAATTTCTTGGTCAAGAGAGTCCTAAAATACTTGGACTAAGTAGGCATTTCAAAAATTACATCCAAAAAAGGGATGTCCACGTGAATATTCTTCATGGATTCTTTAAATATCATGAATATGGTGTCCATCCTTGTCTTCTTGAGGTATGTTTGGTAAGGGAGGTGTGCTTTGTATACTGGAACATCAAGCTTGATGGCCTTAACGTGTGGAGTCTTGACAGTGGGAGTCTTTTTTGTGCTGGAATGGACAACTGCCATGAGTATTTGTTCTTTCTCAACCATAAAAATATCTTCATCATCAAAGTCAATGGGAAAATGGGAGGATTATTAGTAAGGGGTAAAAGAGAGGGGAGTAGACATTTTTAGAGCTTGTGGAGAAGACTTTCAATTGCTCAGGATGCTTGGGATTGTTTTTAGGTTGCCCAATGAAGGTTCCTATAGGAGGGCATTGGTTGTCCATTAGCTGATCCACTTGGAAATCAATTGCCTTTGGGTGGTGCATCTCAAACAGGATCATTTGTTTTATCTCAACTAATTTTTCCTAAGTGGAAGAAGTGGGTGTATACTATTGCGGTGGTGGTTCTTGCTTAAGGTTTTGAAATGGTTGCCCATGATTTTGGAAATTCCCCTAATGGTTACATTGGTTCTTAAAATTTTGTTGATTGTTATACTCAAACACTAGGGGTGGACAACATTGGTAGTTCATTTGAGGCGGTGTTTATTGTGCCACATTTTCTACACCTGTTGGGTTTCCATATTGGAAACCAAAATGATTTCTGGTTTGATTTGGGTTGTAATAGACTTGTCTGGGAATGTTGTGGTTGGAGTTGAGATCTTATATTTGTTTCCCATATTCAAGTTGGATGGGACTGTTATAAAGTAGTTGAAACCATGGAACAAGACTTTGACTTCGAGTTGACTTTGATAGGTGTGGAAGTGGAAGTTTGTGGAAACATCGAGGAAACTTTGAGGATTTTTTCAACCAAAATTCGACACATCTTTGACAAAAAATAACCTCAAAATAGTGATTTCATGATGAAATTTGATATATTTTATCAAATCTATCTTAAAATTTAAATATATGTATATATATAGTCATCCATACATGTTTACATATAAAGAAAAACGGAATCATGTGCAATGAAAGTGGAAGTTTGTGGAACATGTAAGGAAACTTTGAGGAAGTTTTGGACTAACACTTCGACTCAAAATAAGGTAAAAAATAGTGAGATCATGAGGGATTTTGGCATAAAACATCATATTATTTGTAAAAACATACTCCATCTATAATCTTCTATATGAAATGTTTAGAACTTAGATTTGTTCTATATATGTGCTCTATATGTACAAAAACCCCAATTGCATCACATTCTAGAATTAAAAAACATGCACTTATTTTCAAATACATCAATTTTTCAAGAGGGGAAAAAATAACATAGGTGAATTTTTATTAGGTCTACACCAAATTCTGCAAAACTTGTGGAAATCTTGTATAGGAATAAACTTATCATTACTCTTTAGTTAGAAACTAAAGAATTAGTCAGCTCAATGTGAAGAATTGTTTCCTACAATTTCTTTATGCCTTCACTATGTGTGCAACAATAATAACTACAAAGATCATTGAGAATATGTGAGGCTTTGAGCTAGCTAAGTCAATTTCATCACCAAGTAGGATGAATTCATTGACACATGCCAACAAGTAGGCAACATCGATGTCGAGGAAGTTTACTAGGTTTCTGTTACAACCCCAATTTTGGGTTCATCTGATGAGAAATGTAAACTCTCATATTGGACAAATAATGATATAATTTGGTTTCATTAAATGGATTTCGTTTACAATAGCCTTGATGTGTGTGTTGTGGGCTTTATTGGCTATTGGGCCCGAATAACAATAAAAATTCTATTAGTAAATGAATAATGGAATATTTGAGAAAAGAAAGATCTGGAAACCTCTAGAAGGAAAAAGAATGCAATCCAAGGATGGATTTCGTACCTTTTGGTTCCTTGGGTGCCAAGGAACCCAAGATTGTGAATAAAAGGCAATAATAAAAGAAAAGATCAAATAAGTATTTCTTTATTAAGAAAGAAATTGAAAACAATGTTAAAATATGGGAAATAAGTGAAAAGAGGTGCAATTGAGTTATCTTTAGTGGAATTTCATATCCCAAGGATTTCTAACATTAAAAGGAATACCAATGAGGAAAATAAAAGAGAAGTAAAGAGAAATCCACAAAAAGAGATATTTTAATCAAGAAATAAACAAGATAATGAGAAATAATGAAGAATAATGCATTTAGATGCATATAGAAGGATAATGAGTATCCAATAAAAAGGATTTCGAAATAATAGAGTTTCTTGGGATCCAAGGAGTCCCAATAAAGAAAGAGGAAAGAGAAAATACCAATAAAGTAAAATAAAAGGATAATGTGATGAATGAATTTCATGGTATTAATAAAAGGGTGATATTTTGCAATAAAGGAAAATAGGATTTCGTGATTAATGAATTAAAAAGGGCAAGTATAAAGAAAATGAAAGAGGAATTTCGAATTCCTAATATCCATATAATAGGGAATATCAAAAGAATGTTTAAGAAAGAGAAGCTTGATTTTTCATGAAGGAATCAAATTCCTAGTAGGAAAGGACCTTATTTCTTTGTGAGCAAGCGTCATAGGGTGTGGTTACCCTTATATATAAAAGGTGAGAGAGAGCATGGGTCGACTTCAGAGAAATCCCACACACCCATCTCTCCCTTCTTCTTGTTTCTTGCACGTAAAACCCAAACAAGGGCGTAGTTTAAACCATAGAGCAACGAAGGATGGTTTTGTAGTCTTGGAGGAGGCAGGGAGCTTCCATGACAACCTAAGAATGATCAAATACCAACCCAGCCCCGTTGTCTTCGCACACCTCCCACCATATGTCTGCAAAATGTGGAGATGGTAGCAACAATCAAGAATTGATCCTGTGCTTGAGTAACTAGCTTGACGATGACCCAAACGACGTCCACACGTGCGCAGAGGCACGGAGGAGGTAGAAGAACTATCCTGGAGGTCTACGGGGTCGAGGATGGGGAGCTGGAGCTTGCGTCGACTGTTGCATGGCTATAGGGCTGCTGCGTGTTGGAGGCCCGGCCAGTGTTGGCCAACCGCCATGGTTGCGAGATAGGAGCACCATCGTGTGCGTGGGATCATGGCGGAGGGAGGTGGAGGCTGGGGGACCATCCCCGATGCTCTGGAGTTCAAGGCTGGAGGAGGAAAGCTTCCCCGAGCCGCTGCAGGTCGCGACAGTAGGTGGAACTCGCAAGGAGGAAGGAGTGTCCATTGGATGAGTTTTCCCTTCCGTGGGCTGAAGAAGTGACGACTTACATGGGGGTACAATGGTAATTCGGTTCTAATTCCTAATCGGACAACATTGCATGCATCACGTGACATGGCAGCCTCTCATTGGCCAAGTAAGTGTTTTAATGAAAAATTCATAGATACATATAGGTAGCTCCGATGAGAACATACAAAATATAAAAATTTGCTCAGAAAAATGAGGGGAATCTAATAAAAATATAATTGAAGCTTGATTCCTTATGCAATTCGAAAAGTAATGGAAGATATCGACTTTACTGTATTAATGGTTAAAGAACCCTAGTTTGGTATGATTAAAGTGATTAGTAGGGTTTAATAGATGATTAAAGTTGATATTAGCCTGTTAATGATAAAAAGGAACATTAGGAAGAAAAATGATGGACTTTGCATATAATTAGTTAATTTAGAGTTTCATATGCATGAATATACTTTAATGGGCCTTGAAACCCTTTTTTTTTTTGGAAGCCATAGAGATTAGTTATTATTCATCACGATCTCTAGTTCGGGCCAAATTACAGAGAGTCGGATGTTAATATCCATTGGGAGCCAGGCAGGTTTTGAGTGACAAAAGAGACACTGAGATGCGGAGTACAAGGAGTGTTTTGCAATACTATCTGCCACAGAATTGTGCTTTCAGCTTATAAAGGAAAGCTTGAGATCGGGCAATAAGGTGAGAATGTGGCAGAATTCTCTCCTTAAAGGTTGGAACTTGCATGCAGGTCTTTCCCCATGTGAGAGGATATCAATGGCCATCGAGGAGTCAGAAAGAATGACAGGCGAGCTCCATTTGTTTTGAACACAGACGGACATAGCTAGAATGATGCCCTTGATTTCTGCCTCCAGAGCAGAGGTGGCATAACCAAAGGTGCCTTGACCCCATAAGCAGGCTCCATCGCCTTGGGTGACGTGGACTCCCACACCCATTTTTTGAGTGTGGAGTTGGAACGCAGCGTCGACGAAGACCACCTGTTGGTGCGGGAACGGCCGAGAGGGCAGACTACACTGAGCTGCGGCTGCCAGAGGTGCATGCTTCGGAAGTCTGAGGACAGCCGTGGAGTTGCTATGGATCCTTGAGGCCAGAACCTATGGTGGGGTGTGCTTGCCACCATGAATAAGATCGTTGTGTGCATGCCAGATAGTCCACCACCCCACACAACGTAGGGTCTTTTCCCCGATGCTTGCGGACCCATGGGTGATGTTGGTGATCCATTCTTCCTCCGAAAGCACGAAGAAGTCCGGACTCATTCCCAGAAGACGCCATACCTCATGGCTGGCGGAACAGTCACGTAGATAGTGAAGGAGTGAGTCGGCCTCTTGTGAGCATACTGGGCATACGTCGTCCATGCAAATATGGCGACGCACCTTCTCCTTGTTTGTAAGAATGGCGCGGTGTCCCAACAGCCAAAGGAAGGTCTTATACTTCGGCGGTAAGGGAAGAGAATGGGAGACTACCAATGGCTTTAATTATTTGATTTCATGTATAGAACTGAGTTTTCATGGTTATAAGCTATTTTGAGCATTAAAGTTCCTAATTTGTGGATAAATACCCTAAATGTAGTAATTAGGGTTTTCTCATGAATAAAAGGTGGAATTAATGGTAAATCGAGTTCACATGTGATTTGGACCATAATGAACTTTGAGTTAATGGTAAATGAGCATAATGATCTTTTCATGATAAAAATAGTATCTCTAATGTAAAAGAGGTTTAAGGGGCTTAATTAATGGATAATTATGCCTTTAATCCGAAATTGAGGATTAGATGTTGAGATAATTAGGGTTTGTGATCAATTGCATTAAATTAGGGTTTAAAATAGTAAAAGATGAAAGGAAACCTAATTTCTATGGAAACCCTAAAAAGTGGACTAGAAACCCTAGGAAGCGAGCTAGATTTAATAGATGTTGATGACATGAGTAATGAAAGTGAATTGTATAATTGTTTCAGGATCTTATTGAATGTTAGCTTGCCTATTGTTGTTTGGATTATTCCTGCACCTGAATCTGCATGTAAAGGTATGTGGTTATGCTTATGACTACCCGAATTAGTTTTTCGGGATTTTATCGATATTTCCATTGTGGCTTGAATTAAACTGTTGCATGTATTTAATTCATGCAAAGTATAATGTGAATATGACTATCACATAAGAAATATGCCTATTAGCTCAGATCCTAGTCCCCTCTGTAGCTTAATGGGTTGACCTAGTAAATGGCTACCAATGGGGTAGGCCCATCAGGTCATTGGATGACTTAGTAAATGGCTACCAATGGGGTAGGTCCATCAAGTCACATTGAGTTAGAGATTGGACTACCTATGGGTAGTGCCATGCGACTCAACCCTAGATATTGATCTACCTGTTAGGTAGGATCATGCAGGGTTTAATAAGGATCTACCTAGAGAGAGGTAGTACCTCAATCTGCTGTAGGGACATCACAGGGATAGGGGATAGGAAAGGATTGAGTAGTATGGTTTAAAATGTAATCTTGGCTGTTAAATGATAATTGGCTGATTACTTTATTACTATAGTTGCACAATTATTGTTTCCCCCACATACCAGCTTCTTGCTGACCGACGTTTTGTTTGTCGGCGTTTCAGGTACAATGAAAAGAACAAACAATAAAGTGGCATATGTGGAATTAAATGAGAAGTAATGTGCACATGAGGATTAGTTAGATTAGTATCTTCATGGATAGAAGTTTAGAAATCCCAAATTTTAAAAGGTAAACAAAGTTTTATTTTATACCAATTTTCAATTTAGTTGGTAAAGTTTATTAATTGTTATTGATTATTTGTCGAACCTTTGATCCTGTTAGTTGAATAATGACTCTGACCTTCGGGTCTCCCTTAATTGGGGGTTACCGGGAGACGGGGTCGTTACAGTTTCGACATCAACAAGCGTAGACATATGTAACATCAAGGATATATCGCCAGATGTCGAGGATGTTTAGTACCATGGTTGAAACTGCTCTATGGAATGATAATATCCTTGAAAAATTCCACAAAGAAATGTTTTGGATTTTAGTTGTTGTTGCAAATAGGCATTAAAAGATGACACCAATGAATCTTGTTTGAAAAGGCAAGCATATTTGATATTTCATCAACATATTTGAGCTTGGATCTATACTTGGACTTGGCTAGTTTGAGAACTCCCCATTGCCCATGATTACATTGGACTTGGTTCTTAACTCTTCTTTTGACAACTTCCCAAGTGATGTTGAAGTTTAAAACATAAGTTCACCTCTAGATGGTGTATCAAGGAAGGTCTTGGCATCTTTTTCGACACCTTGAATAAAATGTATCAAATAAATTTACTTGGAGGATTCCATGATGTGGACAATGGCATAGGAGTTCCTCGAATTGCTCCCAATCTTCTCTAAAGATTTCTCTCAGAACCATGGCAAATTGTGTAATTTGTCCCTGGTTTTGATGAGTGAGGGATGCAAGTAGTATTTTTTTATGAAATTTTGACTAAGAGGCTCCCAGGTGGTGATGCGATGACCCTTGATGGTATTGTACCAAGTGCATGATAGATCCATGAGAGAGTATTTATATAGTTGTAGTATGGGGGCATCAACTGAGATGATTGTTACCTTATATATGACACATAGATTAGTGAAGTGTTGGTGGTGGTCTTGACAATTGTTTCCATACTCCCAGCAAGCGTGCTTCCCTAATGCATGGTGATCAGTTGTGTGTGAACATCAAACCGTGGAGAGGTAATAGTAGGGGGGACAACTAGGTGTACTGCATCATCAGTCAAGGGGACTGGAAATTCCTTTAAGTTGTTTGTGTCACTTTGCATATTGTCGGGCGACATCCTACACTTCTAGTTCGAAAATAGTGATTGCCTTTGATTCAGAGAAGATGACATGTCTCTTTGTAGTGAGGGACCTCTCTATATCTTGATTTACCTCCTCTTGATTCATATTGTTTTGATTGGCTCAGTTTATATTGTGGAAGGTCCTCTCAATCTCATGATTGAAGACAAAATGGTGTGTTGTAAATGCCTTTAGAGCATCGCATGAAATGTCAAAACTTTGGGAAAGGGTCAGATAATGGAGGATTTGAGATGATAATAGTGAATATCAAGTGAAAATAAAAACATCCAAAATTGTTTGAAGAAATGGGGGTTCTAAAGAAAACATCATTGTCTCCAACAACAACAACAAGATTTGGTGCATGTAGTTTTCACACCAAATCCTGTAGAAAGAATCTTGATTTTTAACCATTTAGTGGTGATGAATTTGATGCAAGCAATGAGTAATTTTAGTATAAGAAGGTATCAGTCCCATAAGACAACATTATTAAATGTTTAATTCTAAACCAATTGATAAGAACAATGAATAAAATCTATTTTTCAGAAGAGAGTTATAACTAGAACAAGAAAGTAAACTTGAGGAAATAAAACTAAATTAACAAGAGAAATAAAACTAAAGAAGAAGGTCAACTTGCAAAGGAAACAAGTTGATGGGGAATTTTTGGGGTCAAGATTTCACTTCTACAAGCAAGCGTAGTTATCTTAGTCACTAGAATTTGCTTTTTTTAATTATTGATTATATTATAATTATGTAAATATGTTCCTTTCACAAATAGATCTCATGGATCAAACTACCCTGTAGACATGATGATAATGATCTCTTAAGATCATGCTTCAATCATCCAATAAGTTCATGTCCAAGACTCTCATCAAGGAACTCATGAATCTTCTTTGAGGTTCTAGTACATAACTCTGGGTTCATCATTATGGATATTAACATTCATTATGAATGACAGATTAATTCATTAAACATGTTTTAAATGACTAAAGATATAAGTTTTATTATTTAAAGGAATTACAACTATCTAAGACAAGCTACATGCTCATGGGTCTAGTTCCCATGTGCCAAAAATATGAGAACTAATCGATATCTATTATATAGTAAAGAGAAAAGACATGGAAGAGAAAAATCATGTTGCAAAGAAACACCTTTATAGACCTCATGAGGAATAATGTGACTTCGACTCTCCCTTTCCTTGCTCTGATTCTCTCAGACAGGGTTATAAGACTGTAAGGTGGGTGATGTCTTGCTTTGCACTCTCCCCCTCCTTATATAGAAAAGAAAGCACCTTGAAAACCCTAAAGAAGGTCCAAGAAGTGGTTGTAATATTCTTGATTCATCACTGCAGTCATTCGACTAGGTAGGCATTCTGTCGACTGGATTAATTGTCCCATAACTTCTATGTAGAGGGGTTTGACTAGATAAATTGATACTTCATCCTCAAGGAAGTCAGTCGACCAGTTCGAGGCAAATTAGTTGATTTGATCATTAAACTCGCCTTCGTGATTGGGTTGAGTCAATCGACTTGGTGCCCAGTCGGCCGACTGGTGCTTGCGGCTCCTTCTCTACTATTGCGTTGGTCAATAAGAAGGAGCCAGTCAACCAAATAGTCTTATGGGAAGTTGAAAGAAGGCTTCTTAACCTTCTAATTCTTTGGGTAATGAAGTGTATTCTTGAATTTGGGGTTGAAGGAGTGAGAATGAGCAAAATACCTACAAAATGTGAACAAAAATAATAAAGAACTCTAATAAAATAAATAAATGCATGGGTAATTGCAATTATTTCCTAAATTTGAGGAAATCAACATAATATCCTAAATAAATGACCTAAAAAATGCAACAAAAATGTATAAATATGCATTCATCACTTGGTTTTGTTCTCATCTTAGTATGACTTTGAGCTTTTCTCGATCAGTGAGGTCTTAGTCATAGTCACCCAAGTGAGGGTTGGATTCGTGCTCATCTTTTTGAAGCTTTGAGTCATTCTCACCGTGGTGAGACTAAAATGTGTGTTTACTATGTTAAGATAAATGCCATGATCACCTTCATGACAATTGAAGTCGTGCTCACCACAGTGACACTTGGAGAGGTGATTCACTTTTAAGGCTTGGAGTAATTCTTTTAAATAGTAAGGGTTGAAATTTTATCACCAAAGGTAGTCTTGAAGTTTTTTTCACTTCAGTGACATTGGAAGTTTACACACCTAATAGAGGCTTGAAGTCATTCTCACTTTATTGAGGCTTGAAGTCATGCTCTCCTTGGTGAGGCATGGAAATGTACTTTTGGTATCCTTGCATATGTGCCTACATTGGCATGATTTGGTATAATGATTGCTTTGGTATGTATTTAGTCTTTGTCAATCCATGATTAAATACCTACATTGGTTGATCTTTTTGCATTTGTGGTAATTAGAAAATTTTGAGTTTAACAACCTAGATCTTCTATATCTTTCAACTATGTGTATATGAACTGTAACAATACTCAATGGAATTCAATAACCCACATTAATCTCAATTGGATGACTTTTGTAGTCACATTGTGCTCAGTTTATGAATTGAATTAAATGTCACATTGATCTTAATAGACTAAAGTTGAGTGTACATAAACATTTTTGAACATTCAATTCCATTTTGAGTGTTACAACATCATCAACTTTGTTTTAAACGTTTTTTGTAAGAAGTATAAGAAAGTTTTGAATGATAACTGAAAATTTCACCTCAATTGGAATTACATATTGAAGGTTATAAATTTGTAAGTTGCATAAAGACCCAAAATTTTGAATTTGTTTATAAATTTTACTTAAATGAGTCAATGATCTTCCACCCTCTATCTTTATTAATGAGAGAGAAAGTATTCAAGGTCGCACAGTGCGCCCCCCTTATGCAATGCCCATGTCAGCAATCCTCCTTGTTGTCTCTCGGCTAATCACAAGCCTCAGGTGAAGTGGCTCAAAATTGGCCTTGATCCTACATATGTGGTGTTGTCTTCATATCTTTCTCCCAAAAATAAGATTAGGTGGCCAAAGAAAGTTAAATATTCCACATGTATATGTCCTCTCGCACAAAATCAACACATCATTTCTCTTTCACTCTTCTTCCCCTTCCTTTTGCACCTTATTTTGAGGCATCCTAGAACCACATCTCCCTCTCCATGTCCTTATTCTTACTCCTCCATGGAGACGATATTGTTGCATTGCCCCATTTCAGCTTTCCCTCTATGTAGGTGATCCATCCTCCTTAGCACTTTTGTCAACCTCACTCATCCCTGCCAAGGTTGCATGACTGGTCTCCATGTTGTTTCATACCCTACGAGCTATATGATCACCAATAAGTGTAGCTGGCGCCAGTTTGTGTAACAACATTGGACAACAAATCACGTGTTAGCTGTTTATGCAAGTCTTAAATTTATAAACTCAAACACTACCCCACAAGTATACGGGTGTGTGTAGTATTAGCGAGGCCATCACTGGAGCAATGTTTTGTCAAACGCAAGAGTGATGAACTTCAACAATCTAGATCTTTTTATTAAGAGAGGTTTTGCTATGTTAACTACACAATTCAAAAGAAAACAAACTAAGTTAGAAATCACTTGTTTTAAGGATCAAATTGGATTAGAAATTCTTGAGGATAGGGTTACACTATCATATCATGCCATACATCAAAGAAAAAATCACAACTAGAAAAATCACAAAGGAAGGTTCGAGTTCTACACCCCGCATGGTAGTGTAGAATGATTCTATCTATTTATAGAACCACTTTTGTGACATCTCCAAATTTTCTAAAACTTAATCTAAAGTGTGAAGTCCAAATTGGAACCTCACCTCACTGAGAATCCCAATTTAAACAACCCACACTAGGCTAAGGAGAAGAAAATTAGAGGAAGTCTGAAGGAAACAACAGTAGCACATGCACATGAACATAAAACAAACCACAACAACACACCTCACCATTTAACATATAATTACATAATGAATTGTTACAACATTTGATATTACACATTGAACAACAAACTTTTACATATACATGTACTACTACTAAAGAATAAGATCTTAAGACAATCGGTCCACCTGTACATTAGCTCGGCACACAACTCTCAATTATTAGGTTCTTCAAGAGCACATGTCAACATCACCTAAATAAAAGATTACATGTGGTACACGTAATCACAATATTCAAGAATATTGTACTGAGTATGCCTACGTGTCTTTTTATATATCTCTCAATACTATGCTTGGAAATAAGATAAAATTAATAATTGGCAGTAATAAACAAATATAAGAAAAAGCATGTACTCACACAAAGATATTCATTAATAAAAGAGAACACATATTTTAAGAACATTTTCCATTTTATCATCGATGCATTTACTACCTGAGAGTAGAATGCATTAAGGCCATTATGATCTGCTACCAAAGAGATGGATCATTTCACAATGTGATCTACTACCAAAGAGTTGGATCACTTACAAGTACTTTACTATCAAAGAGTTGAAGTACTTACTTTCCATCACTTTACTACCAAAGAGTTGAAGTTCTTGGATATAATGGAGCTAATATATATTGTTTCATGTGTTCATAGAAACAAGTATGGAATATCAAGTAACAAATCATACAAGAACAATCATTTAATCCAATACCATATGCCAAGTAATTTAGTACACATAATACAACCATACTGAATAGTAGACCAAGTAAGAGGTAAGGGTGTACCTTGAAGAAGGACAAATCTAATCATCATCTATTCCTCAGGTCAACTATATCCTTGGTCAACCCTGATTAAGACCAGATCACATATCACCATCAGGTTCTCATCATCTCAACCCTAGTTATGTCCATTTTAGGGTTTTACTTAGATTATTAGGACATGTGATTCGTTACTTATCTTATCTTCTTAAATTTATATTACTAGTGTTACATTCCAGATTAAGATACATAATCTAAATATTTAGTTTCATATTATTATGTGCCCAAATTAACCCTAGGTTACATTATTAATTAAGGTTTGGGTTTCTCATCATTTTAAGAACAATAATCATAAAACATGTGTTTTATGCATCATCATGATCTCATAATTACATATTATCTTCTAGTTATTGATATGAGCTTACTATGTAATTTCTAGGATTTTTTGAGATTACTTGAAACTATTACACATTAATTTGGGTAATTATCCCTAATTATCCACATTAAGCAAACTACATGATTTCATGTTCAAACATCATCATTTCGGGCATCCGTTGAATTATATATCATATTTCAAATCAATTGACGCATTTCCATAATTTTAGGTAATAAATTGATATTTATTACTCATGAAACAAGTGTAATACATCTTACATGATATCATAGTGATTTAAGCATCAAAAGGATGATGTTATAGTTTCATGTGGTTCTACTCATTTTTCTAAGCATATTAATATTTTTTCTAGAAATTATTGGACATTGGATCAATTTATTATGAATTATGCAAATTTTGATCATTTTAGAAGATAATTACCTTGAACAACCAATTTTCGGCTCCCACATGGTGTATAGGGGCATGGATCATGCCTTGGCCGGCCGATTCATGACACCTGGATTGGATCTTTTCTTCTCTCCCTCCTCCGTGATCTCGTGTTCTCAATCTCTTGCCCAAAGTCGTGACGTGTTCTTCTCAGTGTTGCATGGGTGCCAACACATGCCTGGTCTCTGTCCAAAGATCGGATACTCCTCATTGTGATATTCTTCTTCTAATAACTTCAAAAACTCTTCGTCACCTCCTCCGGGATCCAGCTGCTTGGATGGTAGTAGTGGCTCCATCTTGCACTACAGATTCTTTTGGAGATGGCAGTGTTTGTAACATCCCTGACCTGGGTTATGAACTAACCCTAGGTGTTTTGCTTAAATATGTGGTTATATTCTTTTAGTTATCTTTTGATATGTAATTAAAGCTTCTGAGGAACCTATATTTCCATTTCAATCCTTTTTGAACAATGTTGTAATATTGTTTTGTTAATTTTGGACCAATGTGCAAATTACCCAATTAGAGGGGTCAACTTGCAAATTGCACATGTTAAGATGTTCCTCTGATGTTGATACATCATAAGAATAAATATAATGTAGTGGTATGGATTCTCCAAGCTTGAGCACCAAGATATAGCTTGTAGAGCAATCCTTGTGCTTTAAAACCTAGTTTTGGTGTAAAGTGCAATTTACCCAAAACTAAGGGTGCAACATGTAAAATGTACCCTCTGTAGTATCTCTCATGACTCTTGGCATCAAGTAGAGTAAATAAAATGAGGAGGGCGCCTCATTTCAATGATCAATTAAGAGAGATAACCTTAATATTTAAATAACTAAGTTTTAAACAAAATGACCCTTTTATTTATGCAACTTAGTAAGGTGTTTGGTTTCTTTTCCTTTAACCTTAGATGAGAGAGAGTCTTTGCATGTGAAAAGTAGGAATAAAAGTGTCCAAGGGAGGAGTGATCATCAGTGGATGGGTTTAAGAAATAAAAGAGATAGCTACCTTTTCCTTTGCCTTGAAAATATCCAAAAGTATATAAGCACCTTTTTCCACAAAGCAAGGGATTGTTTCCCTTAGTATTTTTCTCATCTTATTGCTTTGGACTGATCAAGAGGGAGCTCTGGAACATAGTTGCACGACCAAGCTGGTTTGGGTAAGCTTTAACCATCACCTAGATTGAATTCTTGGAGGAAACCCTGATACAAGGTTGGTTTGTTAGCTTTCCTTACACAACTCTTCTTTCTAGCCATCTTCTCCATCCAAATCTTGAAGAACGGACCTGGGGCAACCTGTGGCGCTCAAGACACCATTAAATCTATGAAGCTTGGAGCTCTGGATCAGTCCTAGAGGCGGGTTTTGTAACTCTAAACCTTAGCTTTGTTTATACATCTTCATCCCTATGAAAAATCATTAGTTCTTCTTCTTCCTTTGTTACTTTTGTGTTTTTGCTAGCAATTCCGTGAAGAACAGCCCCTGTTCTTGAGGAAGAAGATGATGTTGTTATTTCCTAGGTTTATCCTAAATCTTGCTTTAGCAAATGGTCTCCCACCTCTTGCACAAATGGTTTCCCAAACCATTTGGGAGCAAACGGTTTCAAACCGTTTGAATGCAAACGGTTTCAACCAAGAACACATGGAGCAAACGGTCCAAGACCGTTTGGATGAGTTCACCCGACGTTGACTGTTTGGAGGTCTGTTTTATATAATGTGGACTAATCATCTACCAAAAATAATCATCTAATTCCAAGAAAATCACCAATCGAAGGCACATCAATCACCAAAACCCTAATCGGGTTTTTTGCTGATTTCAATAAGTTAATCAAGTTGAAGTTTGGGTTGAGTGGCCCAAACAGTTTCAAAACCATTTGGGGATCACCCAAAAGTCAAGACCATTTGGGGGTCACCCAAGACCATTTGGAGGTCTAGGGTTGACCATGGTTAAGTAGTTGAAGATTGAAAGGCAACAAGTTGAAGTATAATCGATTAGTGACCTAATGATCAAATATATGAGACAAACCTTAAGAGGTTAAGTTAGTTTTTGGTGTGGACTTGATCAAATGGTCTCAAGACCATTTGGAGGATGTCCAAACAATCCAAAGACCGTTTGGGGTCAGGTCATGACCAAATTGAATGATGGTTCAATGGGTTCAACATCAATTAGACTCATGTTGATACATGTTGAAGGGTGATCAATTCCAAACCCTAATCCAATCAATCCAAACCCTAATTGGTGATAAATTGAGGGTCAATTGAGTGTCAAATCAGTAGAGGGATGACCTAATTAACTCAATTGATAAGTGGCTAACAAGTGCATGGTTGATTGAGGGGTTCAATATTGGAAACCCTAACTCAATTTCTATGGTTGAGACACTTTTTGGTCCATGCAGTTTTGAGATGGTTTGGACCAAACGGTCTCAAGACCGTTTGGGACCAAATGATCCCAAAACGTTTGGTGCTCTTGCAGTTTCAAGATCGATTTGTCCATGCGGTTTCAAAAGTCAAAGTTGGCCAAACGGTCAACAAGACCAAACGGTCTTCACCTTATCTTGGGAAAACGGTTTTGAGTGCACACTTTATCAAACGGTTTCAAATTCAAGCTAGACCAAATGGTCAACCCCACCAAATGGTTTCAAGGTTTAACCAAGACCGTTTGGGGGTTGAAAGGGCAAAACCATTTGAGGTCTAAAAAGGTTAAGAATGTTTGATACCTTAGTGGTCAAAATGGTTTAGTATTTGATTAACCTAAACCCTAAAGATACCTAACGTGATTAAGGGGTCAGGTAATTAGTTGAATGATATATGTTAAGATCAATGGTGAACATTACAAAAGTACTCTTGAGGGGATAGTGTGTCTAATACCCCTTGATCAAGTAAACCCTAATGACCATAATGGTGATGAGATAACTTATGTTACCAAGGTTGATTTGACCTAATCTAATTAAGAGTGATGTAAATATCATTTAATAGAATGAGGAGAGAGAAGACTCCTAATATGAATGAGAATCAAGTAATATACTCCCAATATGTATGGATATATCTAATTAGGGTATGATCCTCTATAGTGAGAACATGAAAACCCTAATTATGATGGTTAGTGAAACTTAATCTAATTAGAGGGAATTAATGGAAGTAATTCTCATACATAATGATGGTATGATCTTAATTCATTACAAATTGAATAGTAAACCCTAATCCAGGGTAATGAGATGAAATGTTAATAGTAAACCCTAATCTAGGGAAATGTGATGATATGAACAATAAACCCTAATTTGGGTTATGCTTTTCAGCATGACACTGTATACTTGATTATGGAATGAGTAATCATTATTCCTTTATAAGTTAAAGGGGTTGATTAACCCTAATTAGATCAAAAAGGACACCCAACCCTAAAAACCAGCCGTGGTGATGTGACACAGTCGTGGTATTCTATATGTAGCACGACCGTGTAATGAAGCACGACCGTGGTGGCTTACTCTTGCACGACCGTGCAAGATAGCACGGTCGTGGTGTTCTATAGTTAAATTGGAAAGAACTTGTATTGTGATGATATAGTTACAATGTGCATATTATCAATAATGTTAACCATGCAAGTCTTTATAAGAAGTGAGGATAGCCAGGTAAGGGTTATGATGCCATGCTCATTGAGAGTACTTTATAAGTTTTTAAAAGTAATAATATGGTATGTTGCCTACTGAAAGGTAAACATATGAGATTGATAGGTTGTGATAGCAATGAGAAATATCTGCATTGTTATAATCAAGGTCATATTGTTAAATGGCTTGATGACAATATGTTACTTGGTAACTAGTGTTTTAATGATCTAAGGGTTTGAACACCCATATTCTTGAATCACAATGATGAGATGGTTAGGGATTGATATCCCAGTGTTAACAATATGTGATATAAACTTGATACAATGAGTACTTTTCTTTATAGCAATTGTCTAATTGATTTATGTTTGGAAACATGTCTGATACTAAAAGAATGCCATAATGTACTTAAATAATCAAGTATAATGATATCATGTAGAGCCATGACCATAGATCCATCATTGTTAGAAGTTTAATGATGGTGAAACATGTTTTCCTAAGGGAATTCCTGGAGAGCATACTTTTAGGTATGTGGGGGTTATGGACGCGAATATCCTTACGTCCTAATGTAGGAATTGAAGTGAGATGTACTTTAATCTCTCATTCCTTCATTATATGTTTATGCCGGGATGATGTATCACTAATCTCCCGATGATGTTGTTAATGCCGCACCGAAGAGATAAATAAGAAATCCCTCGATGGCGAAGAGAGTACATCATGCCACTGTAACTCTAATAGCAAAGTTGCTAAAATACCCTGGAAAGATATTATGGCAGAGACACAAGATGTCCTGCATGATTGATCCTCACACTGACTGAGGAAGATGAGGTCATAGAAATCCGGCTCTTCTAATGATCTATGTATGGTACCGATTATGATTTAGTAATGGTCGGTTGGAGTATGAGAGGTGTAACTCGTCTCCTCAGGGCATAAAAATGTTTGTAAAATGTAATCAGCCGTGTAGCATATTTTCTTAGGTTGAACTATGAGAAACAATGAATGATGTTACATTGTTTATAGTGTTCTAGTCAAATAACTAGTATACATGTTCTTCATTTCCCTTATTGATATATGTCCTATAATTCAATCCATTTATAATTGAAATGATTGCTTATGAAATAATGTTCTATTTAGCTTATTCAATGTTTTACCTGTTGTTGAATACATATAGTTCTACTGCTTAATGTTATTCCATTATTGCAATAACAAAGCTTCTGGAGAAGAGTTATAACTCTCGCTGGGACAATTATTCAATTGTCTCACCCCCGTGGGATTCAACTTTTTAGGTAGACGCCGAGGATGAAGGAATCCATCAGTGGGTGAGCAACAGCAGTAGCAGCAACAACATCAGGGACAACAGTGATCCTCAGGTGGAGACAATGTATGTCAAAGTCTTGTAGATAGCATGTCCTATGTGTCGTCTCTGTACTCTCAGGTCCTAGGAGTCAGTAGATGTTTAATGTAGATCTGAGATTTTTGGCTTAATGCCTCGAGATTTTGTATCTTACCTTGTACAGTTAACAGGGCAATTGATGTTTGTAATACTCGAGATGTGATATTACAGATATGTAATGATGGATCCGTTTGTAAATAGCTTATCATGTTTCTTTATGAAAAAGTTTTAAATTTTTAGTGATTTTTAATAATTCCGCTGCTAGTTAATCGCTTCTGCATTCGTTAATCTTGTTTTCGCGATTGGATCGTCTCAGTTTAGTGGTATCAGAGGTCTAGGTTCACTGAGTCTATAGAGACATAGGTCTTAGGATGTTTAGTCTGTTCTAGTGTCTTCCAGTATATATGATAGTGTCTTCTGCTCCTCAGGAGAAGAAGATAAGACTAAGGATGTACAAACCACACGAAGAGCATGAGAAACATGTTGTCGAAAGTAGTGTCGCTGCACCCCGAGAAGGTCCAAGAAATCAAGAAAGAGAAGAACCTGTGCCTGAACCACCCCAGTTCAATCCAACTGACAAGGGGAACCCAGCCGTCCAAGCCATGTTTGGGCAGTTCATGACTGCCATGACACACATGACTGATAGGATGCCTATACCTGCACCTAGAGCATCTACTCATCCTGAAGGATAAGGAATTGGCAAGACGTTTGAACGATTTTGCCGAGTTGGAGCTACAGAGTATGCTGGAACAACTGACCAAGCAGATGTTGACTTGTGGTTAACTGAACTAAAGAAGGCCTTTAGAATCCTGAACATTCCAGAAGCTGAGAAGGTTAGACATGCTGTATATCTTCTCAAGGGGAGTGTTGGTCATCGGTGGACCATGGAAGAACAGAAAAGGCCTGGTGTAGAGGTTGCATGGGAAGTCATTCGATGGGAATTTATCAACAAATACTTTCCTAAGACGTTTCTGGATGAGAAAATCTCTCAGTTTGAGAGATTAAGACAAGGTCTGATGAACATTAGCGAGTACGAGGCTAAGTTCATGGAGCTTTTGCAGTTCTACCCACATATGGTAGCTACAGATGAAGAAAGGATTAGGTATTTTAAGAAAGGGTTAAACGTTGAGTTGACTACTCCTGTGTCTGCCCTAGAGAACAGAGAAACGTTTTCTACCTTCGTGGAGTCTGTCAGAAGGGTAGAAAGGTCTATAGCAGAGAAGAGACAGACCCAGAACAAGAGGATGTACCCTCAATTCCAAGGATCTTCATCTAAAGGTTTTAAGAAACCTAGGTTTTTTGCACCTACACCACCACCTAGATTCAGTACCCAGACGCAGTGGACATCGAATAGGGGTAGAGGATAAAGCCTACCACTAGAAGGAGCTCATAGTTCAGCATCTAAGTCGGTTAGAGGACCACCCAGACCACAACAACTGAATAGAAGTTGTTAAATATGTGGAAAGATGGGACATCTGATGAAAGACTGCAGGGCCAGAGAAGTGAGTGTGACACAACCCCAGAGGCAAAGTCAGCAAGTATCCCAAAGGAGACAGTTTCTAGGAGGAGCTAGAGGATGTGGACAAGCATCCCAAGATGGATCATCGGCACCTAGTCAACAAGCACCGAATCAACCACAGGCAACAACAAGGTTTTATGCGATGAATCCACCTGATGCAGTGATCAACCCTCGGGTAGTGGCAGGTCAGATGGAATTGTTATATTTTTATATGTCTACATCTTGCGTTGTATCTATTTTAATTGATCTGGATGCTACACACTCCTTTATCACTCGAAGAGTGATTCTTGATTGCAATCTGACTATAAGTCATAGAGCACATAGTTTGTTGCTAGAAACTCCATTAAGGGGATCTGTTGTGCTGCAGGAGGTATGTTCTCCTTGCATCCTCTTCTTTTCTGAACATCGCATTCAAGTGGATCTTATACCACTTGAGATGCATGGATTTGATATAATCATTGGGATGGATACCTTAGAAATGTATAAGGTTGTTTTGGATTGTGAATCCAAACAAGATGTGTTTGCTGATGATAGTGACACATGGATCTTTCAAGGAGAGAGAAAGATCCTACCCACCTGTCTTGTGTCAGCTATGGTTGCTGAGAAGCTAATGGGCAAGGATGTTATGCATTCTTGGCCCATGTGGTAGATACTACCATGGAGAGTCCTAAACCTGTCGAAGTTCCTGTAGTTAGGGAATTTGAAGATGTATTTCCTGAAGAACTTCCAGGTGTGCCACCGCCTCGAGAAATTGATTTTGAAATCAATTTAATTCCAGACATGAAACCTATAGCACAAACACCATATAGGATGATGCCTGCCGAGATGGAAGAACTCAAGAAACAACTGCAAGAGTTGCTTGAGAAGGGTTTCATCCGACCAAGTACTTCACCCTGGGGTGCTTTGGTCCTCTTTGTTAAAAAGAAAGACGGGTCAATGCGGTTGTGCATTGATTACAGACAATTAAATAAAGTCCCGATAAAGAATAAGTATCCTCTACCGAGGATTAATGATCTTTTTGACCAGTTGCGTGGTGCAACCGTCTTCTCAAAGATAGATTTGAGGTCGGGATATCACCAGCTACGTATTAAGGATGGTAACATACCTAAGTCTGCCTTTAGGATGAGGTATGGTCACTATGAGTTCACAGTTATGTCGTTTGGACTAACTAATGCACCAGCTGCATTTATGGAACTCATAAATATAATTTTATGACCTTTTCTCAATCAGAGTGTTGTTGTCTTTATAGATGACATCCTGATCTATAGTAGAGATCCTCAGCATCATGAACAACATCTTCGTCAGGCTCTAACTTTGCTAAGGAAGCATAAGCTATATGCTAAGTTTAGCAAATGTGAGTTCTAGTTTCCAGAAGTATCTTTCCTTGGACACGTAATATCTGCCTCGGGTATTCGTGTTGACCCTAAAAAGCTAGAATCTGTCCTGCAATGAGAGCAGCCGAAGATGCCGACGAAAATCCGTAGTTTCTTAGGGTTGGCAGGCTATTACTGGAGGTTCATTAAGAACTTCAGTTCTATAGCCTTACCCTTGACTAAGTTAACAAGGAAGGATGTTCCTTTTCTTTGGAATGATAAGTGTCAACAATCTTTTCAGCTGTTGAAGGAAAGGTTGACAAGTGCACCTGTGCTTGTGTTACCTGAACAAGGGAAGGGATATATAGTTTTCTGTGATGCCTCTAAGAATGGACTAGGATGTGTGTTGATGCAAGATAAACAAGTGATTTCTTTTGCTTCTCGACAGCTTAAGAAGCACAAGGAGAATTATCTGACACACGATCTAGAACTTGCTGCCGTTATTCATGCCTTGAAAATCTGGAGACATTATCTTTATGGAGAAACATTCCAGATTTTCACAGACCATAAGAACCTTAAGTATATCTTTTCTCAGCATGAGCTTAATATGAGGCAACGCCGTTGGATGGAGTTAATCAAGGACTATGATTATACGATTGATTATCATCCAGGGAAGGCCAATGTGGTTGTAGATGCTTTGAGTAGGAAATCAGCAACACCAGTCTTAGATAGAGCACAATTGAATTCTTTGGTATGCTCTAGGAGGGATATGCTTATCTCCTTAAGTCAAAACAATGTACAGATGAAAGTATCATTATTAGTTGGGTTGTTAACTGAAATGCAGATAAAACCTACCTTGAGACAGCAGATCAAGGAGGCACAACAAGTTGATGTTGTAGTTCAACTGATTAGATCAGAGTATGGTAGTGAGAAATGAGATGGTTTCCATGAATCAGATGATCAAGTAGCCTGTTATCATTGTAGGATGATAGTGCATGTTGCGGATAACTTGATAAAGTTAGTCCTGGAAGAAGCTCATTCTTCGATGTATGCTATGCATCCAGGGAGAACCAAGATGTATTGAAACTTAAAAGATATGTATTGGTGGCCTGGTTTGAAGAAAGCCATTGCTGAATTTGTTATGCGGTGTCCTGTGTGTCAGCAAGTTAAAGCTAAACACCAAAAGCCTGCAGGAACAATGCAACCTTTGCCCATACCACAGTGGAAGTGGGATCATGTAACCATGGACTTTATTGTTGGTCTACCCAGGACAACCAAAGGACATGATTCCATTTGGGTAATAGTTGATAGGTTGACAAAGACAGCTCATTTCTTACCTGTCAAAACAACCTATTCTGTTGAGAAGCTGGAACATTTGTATGTAGATGAGATAGTACGACTACATGGAGTCCCCGTTACCATTGTTTCTGACAGAGGTCCCCAGTTTATGAGTCATTTTTGGGAACGACTTCATAAAGCTTTAGGCATGCAATTAAGGTTTAGTACAACCTTTCATCCTCAGACTGATGGACAGTCAGAAAGGACTATACAGACCTTAGAGGATTTTCTTAGAGAATATGTTCTTTAGTTTATAGGGACTTGGGATCTGCACTTAAGCTTGATAGAGTTTGCCTATAATAACAGTTATCAACATAGAATTGACATGGCACCTTATGAAGCTTTTTATGGTAGACGTTGTAGATCACCCCTATGTTGGTATGAAATTGGTGAATATCAACTTGTAGGTCCTGACCTTGTGTAGCAAACCATAGAGAAGATTAAAGTAATACAACAACAGTTAAAGACTGCACAGGATAGGCAGAAGTCATATTGTGATAAACATCATAGACCTTTAGAATTCCAGGTTGGAGACAAAGTGTATCTCAAAGTCTCACCTTGGAAAGGAGTTTTGAGATTTGGAAGGAAAGGGAAGTTAACTCCTAGGTTTATGGGGCCTTATCCAATCATTGAACGAATTGGAAGAGTATCTTATAAGCTAGAGTTACCACCAGAGTTACAAAGGTTACACCCTATGTTTCACATTTCCATGCTTAGGAAATGTCACCCTGATACAGAATCAGTTCTGCAACCTATGAAAGTAGAATTGAATGATGATGTATCTTATGAGGAAGGACCTGTGTCAATCCTTTATAAAAGAATTAAAAAGTTGAAAAAGAAAGATATAAGTCTTGTGAAAGTCCTATGGAATCACCGTGGTGTTGAAGAAGCCACATGGGAACTAGATGAAGAGATGAGAATAAAATACCCTGCTCTTTTCTCTTAATATATGTTTGTCTTGATATGTTTTGTTGATTTCGGGGACGAAATCCCTTATAAGGGGTGGATAATTTGTAACATCCCTGACCTGGGTTATGAACTAACCCTAGGTGTTTTGATTAAATATGGGGTTAGATGCTTGTGGTTATCTTTTGATATGTAATTAAAGCTTCTGAGGAACCTATATTTCCATTTCAGTCCTTTTTGAACAATGTTGTAATATTGTTTTGTTAATTTTGGACCAATGTGCAAATTACCCAATTAGAGGGGTCAACTTGCAAATTGCACATGTTAAGATGTACCTCTGATGTTGAGACATCATAAGAATAAATATAATGTAGTGGTATGGATTCTCCAAGCTTGAACACCAAGATATAGCTTCTAGAGCAATCCTTGTGCTTTAAAACCTAGTTTCGGTGTAAAGTGCAATTTACCCACAACTAAGGGTGCAACATGTAAAATGTACCCTCTGGAGTATCTCTCATGACTATTGTCATCAATTAGAGTAAGGAAAATGAGGAGGGCGCCTCATTTGAATGATCAATTAAGAGAGATAACCTTACTATTTAAATAACTAAGTTTTAAAGAAAATGACCCTTTTATTTATGCAACTTAGTAAGGTTTTAGATTTCTTTTCCTTTAACCTTGGATGAGAGAGAGGATTTTCATGTGAAAAGCAGGAAGAAACTTGGCCAAGGAAGTAGTGAGAATGAGTGGATGGGTTTAAGAAATAAAAGAGATAGCTACCTTTTCCTTTGCCTTGAAAATATCCAAAAGTATATAAGCACCTTTTTCCACAAAGCAAGGGATCGTTTCCCTTAGTCTTTTTCTCATATTCTTGCTTTGGATCGATCAAGAGGGAGCTCTAGAACATAGGAGGACGACCAAGCTGGTTTGGGTAAGATTTGATCATCACCTAGCTTGAATTCTTGGAGGAAACCCTGATACAAGGTTGGTTTGTTAGCTTTCCTTACACAACTCTTCTTTCTACCCATCTTCTCCATCCAAATCATGAAGAACGGACCTGGGGCAACCTTTGGAGCTCAAGCCACCATTAAATCTATGAATCTTGGAGCTCTGGAGATGTCCTAGAGGCGGGTTTTATAACTCTAAACCTTATCTTTGTTTATACATCTTCATCCCTATGAAAAATTGTTAGTTCTTCTTCTTCCTTTGCTACTTTTGTGTTTTTAGCTAACAATTCCATGAAGAACAGCCCCTGTTATTGAGGAAGAAGATGATGTCATTATTTCCAAGGTTTATCCTAAATCTTGCTTTAGCAAACAGTCTCCCACCTCTTGCACAAACGGTTTCCCAAACCGTTTGGGAGCAAACGGTTTCAAACCGTTTGAATGCAAATAGTTTCAACCAAGAACGCATGGAGCAAATGGTCCAAGACCGTTTGGATGAGTTGACCCAGCATTGACCGTTTGGAGGTCTGTTGTATATAATGTGGACTAATCATATACCAAAAATCATCATCTAATTCCAAGCAAATCACCAATTGAAGGCACATCAATCACCAAAACCCTAATCGGGTTTTTTGCTGATTTCAATAAGTTAATCAAGTTGAAGTTTGGGTTGACTGGCCCAAACGGTTTCAAAACCATTTGGGGATCACCCAAACGGTCTCAAGATCATTTGGGGGTCACCCAAGACCGTTTGGAGGTCTAGGGTTGACCATGGTTAAGTAGTTGAAGATTGAAAGGCAACAAGTTGAAGTATAATCGATTAGTGACCTAATGATCAAATCTATGAGCCAAACCTTAATAGGTTGAGTTAGTTTTTGGTGTGGACTTGAGAAAATGGTCTCAAGACCATTTGGAGGATGTCCAAACGATCCCAAGACCGTTTGGGGTCAGGCCATGACCAAATTGAATGATGGTTGAATGGATTCAACATCAATTAGACTCATGTTGATACATGTTGAAGGGTGATCAATTCCAAACCCTAATCCAATCAATCCAAACCCTAATTGGTGATCAATTGAGGGTCAATTGAGTGTTAAATCAGTAGAGGGTTGACCTAATTATCTCAATTGATAAGTGTCTAACAAGTGCATGGTTGATTGAGGGTTCAATATTGGAAACCCTAACTCAATTTCTGTGGTTGAGACACTTTTTGGTCCATGCGGTTTTGAGATGGTTTGGACCAAATTGTCTCATGACCGTTTGAGTGAAAACGGTCTCAAGACTGTTTGGGTCCAAACGGTCTCAAGACCGTTTGGGACCAAACGATCCCAAACCTTTTGGTGCTCTTGCGGTTTCAAGATCGATTTGTCCATGTGGTTTCAAAAGTCAAAGTTGGCCAAACGGTCTTCACCTCATCTTAGGCAAACGGTTTTGAGTGCACACTTTATCAAACGTTTTCAAAGTCAAGCTAGACCAAACGGTCAACACCACCAAACGGTTTCAAGGTTTAACCAAGACCGTTTGGGGGTTGAAAGGGAAAAACCGTTTGAGGTCTAAAAAGGTTAAGAACGTTTGATACCTTAGTGGTCAAAATGGTTTAGTAGTTGATTAACCTAAACCCTAAAGATACCTAAAGTGATTAAGGGGTCAGGTAATTAGTTGAATGATGTATGTTAAGATAAATGATGAACATTACAAAAGTACTCTTGAGCGGATAGTGTGTCTAATACCCCTTGATCAAGTAAACCCTAATGACCATAATGATGATGAGATAACTTATGTTACCAAGGTTGATTTGACCTAACCTAATTAAGAGTGATGTAAATATCATTTAATAGAATGAGGAGAGAGAAGATTCCTAATATGAATGAGAATCAAGTAATATAATCCCAATATGTATGAATATATCTAATTAGGGTATGATCCTCTATAGTGAGAACATGAAAACCCTAATTATGATGGTTATTGAAACTTAATCTAATTAGAGGGCATTAATGGAAGTAATTCTCATACATAATGATGGTATGATCTTAATTCATTACAAATTGAATAGTAAACCCTAATCCAGGGTAATGAGATGAAATGTTAATAGTAAACCCTAATCTAGGGAAATGTGATGATATGAAAAATAAACCCTAATTTGGGTTAGGCTTTTAAGCATGACACTCTATACTTGATTATGGAATGAGTAATCATTATGCCTTTATAAGTTAAAAGGGTTGATTAACCCTAATTAGATCAAAAAGGACACCCAACCCTGAAAACCAGCCGTGGTGATGTGACACGGTCGTGGTATTCTGTCTGCAACACGACCGTGTAATGAAGCATGGTCGTAGTGGCTTACTCTTGCACGACCGTGCAAGATAGCATGACCGTGGTGTTCTATAGTTAAATTGGAAAGAATTTGTATTGTGATGATATAGTTACAATGTGCATATTATCAGTAATGTTAACCATGCAGGTCTTTATAACAAGTGAGGATAGCCAGGTAAGGGTTATGATGCCATGCTCATTGAGAGTACTTTATAAGTTTTGAAAAGTAATAATATGGTATGTTGCCTAGTGAAAGGTAAACATATGAGATTGATAGGGTGTGATAGCCATGCAAAATATCTGCATTGTTATAATCAAGGTCATATTTTTAAATGACTAGATGACAATATGTTACTTGGTAACTAGTGTTTTAATGATCTAAGGGTTTGAACAACCATATTCTTGAATCACAATGATGAGATGGTTAGGGATTGATATCCCAGTGTTAACAATATGTGATATAAACTTGATACAATGAGTACTTTTCTTTATTGCAATTGTCTTATTGATTTATGTTTGGAAACATGTCTGATACTAAAAGAATGCCATACTGTACCTAAATAATCAAGTATAATGATATCATGTAGAGCCATGACCATAGATCCATCATTTTCAGAAGTTTAATGATGGTGAAATAGGTTTTCCTAAGGGAATTCCTGGAGATCATACTTTTGAGTATGTGGGGGTTATGGACGTGAATATCCTTACGTCCTAATGTAGGAATTGAAGTGAGATGTACTTTAATCTCTCATTCCTTCATTATATGTTTATGCCAGGATGATGTATCACTAATCTCCTGATGATGTTGTTAATGCCGCATCGAAGAGTGATAAATAAGAAATCCCTCAATGGTGAAGAGAGTACAACATGCCACTGTAACTCTAATAGTGAAGTTTCCAGAATACCCTGGAAAGCTATTATGGCAGAGACACAAGATGTCCTGCATGATTGATCCTCACACTAACTGAGGAAGATGAGGTCATAGAAATCCGGATCTTCTAATGATCTATGTATGGTCTCGATTACGATTTAGTAATGGTCGGTTGGAGTATGAGAGGTGTAACTCGTCTCCTAAGGGCATAAAAATGTTTGTAAAATGTAATCAGCCGTGTAGCATATTTGCTTAGGTTGAACTACAAGACATAATGAATGATGTTATATTGTTTATAGTGTTCTAGTCAAATAACTAGTATACATGTTCTTCATATCCCTTATTGATATATGTCCTGTCATTCAATCAATTTATAATTGAAATGATTGCTTATGAAATACTGTTCTATTTAGCTTATTCAATGTTTTACCTATTGTTGAATACATATAGTTCTACTGCTTAATGTTATTCCATTATCGCAATAACAAAGCTTCTGGCGAAGAGTTATAACTCTCGCTGGGACAATTATTCAATTGTCTCACCCCCGTGGGATTTGACTTTTTAGGTAGACGTTGAGGACGAAGGAATCCATCAGTGGGTGAGCAACAACTGTAGCAGCAACAACATCAGGGACAACAGTGATCCTCAAGTAGAAACATTGTCTGTCAAAGTCTTATAGATAGCATGTCCTATGTGTCGTCTCTGTACTCTCAGGTCCTAGGAGTCAGTAGACATTTAATGTAGATCTGAGATTTTTGGCTTAATGCCTCAAGATTTTGTATCTTGCCTTGTACAATTAATAGGGCAATTGATGTTTGTAATACTCGAGATGTGATATTCTAGAAATGTAATGATGGATCAGTTTGTAAATAACTTATCATGTTTCTTTATGAAAAAGTTTTAAATTTTTAGTGATTTTTAATAATTTCGTTGCTAGTTAATCGCTTCCGCATTTGTTAATCTTGGTTTTGCGATTTGATCGTCTCAGTGTTGCTGTGAACAAGAGAGACAATGACATACCTTGTGCTCCAAAGGGCTCCTAATCTTCTGATTCTTCTTAAATAGGGACTAGCGTCATCATGTGGAACTCAATGGCTATGCAACTTCTTATCTGTGACTCTAGATCCCTTCCTCTATGAGAATGCCATTGTGGTTGCTTCTATGGTAGAGAAAAAGGGGCAAAATGCTTCTAATCATCCTTGTGAAGATTTAGTATAGTAAAAAGGTCATCAATGTCCTCCCGAACAACTTCATATAATCTAAATGCTCTAACAAAATCCCAAAATCCTATTCCTACCTCTGCCTCCTCCTTCGATGAACTGGAGTTCGTCCACCATGAAAACCACCACAGAGGTCACTGGAAACACCACAATCCTTCTCTCGTAGTCTTTCTATTTGCAGGATGCCACTCCTTCCTCAAATATCACTTCTACCTCCATTTTCAAACCCCTTACTCTACCTCCAAGAACTTCCTACTCACTGATATGGAGATCAAGAGGAAGGGGGAAGTTCGTTCTCTCTACTCTCACGCCAATACTCACCAAATGAAGGTTCGTTAGGAAGATGACAGCGAGATGAAACCAACTACACAGTCTAAGTCATGCTTTACCTCACGTTCTGGATGAGTGGTGGTTGAAAATGTTAGGGCAACTACTTCTCCCTCTCCTTGCTCTAACTACAAGGTGGGAGACAACCAGACATCCCTCGATTTGTCATCCAAGGGTCAAAAGCTAACATCCACAAAGATGATTTGTTGTTTTCCCTTCTTAAAGGCCACAACCACCGGATACGAGATCCAAGGCCATAATTTGGCCCCGCAATGTAGTCAAGGATACATGGGCATGAAACAACCTAACTTAGTCTCAATCTATTAAACTTAGGTCTATGATTCACCAAAAATGCACATAATTTCACAAATTTCAAACTTAAATAACTTATACTAGGAACATCAAAACCTCATGAAACATTGCTTGTATCTTTATTATCATCCAAGCTACCTCCCATCCAACTTTGGTGTCAACACTCAACTGTTTGACAAATCAATCAAATACTTCAAACATGGATACTAATCATGATATCAACACCAATTAACATCCATATTTTGTCAAAGCTCTTGGAACTCTTCAAATTACTTAAAGATATGAATTAACTTATGTCATTAGGTATCTAAATACTCCAAAAGTTCACTTCATCACATCTTGCACACCTTAAAAGAATTTTTGTCCTCAAAATTAATTTGAAACCCAATCTATCTCAACTTGAAGGATGAGATCATATGAATGTTAAGAGTATGAACATTCTTGTTATGTCCCTAGTTAGTTATTACTGCAGAAGGTAGATAAATGCCTGTATCGCATAAGACTAGAGTGCTTGTTAGTTGATGATTGAATCTCATTAGTCATGATATGGCAATATTAAACCAAGCACACAAATGCATGTTAGGGAATAGTGTATCGAACAGACCCACCTTGTGAGTGACACATGGAAACCATTATTGGTGGTCATAGTCATCTCTCATAGTGAAGGTGGTGATTGTGATTCTTAGACTTGAAACCATTACACTCATCACATGTTGTTGGGTACACTTTCACATCATCAAATGCAATCCTGAAACATAGGTTGTTATAACAGTTATGATTGGGTGACTTTGACACATGGGAATAGACTATGAGTGATAGATATGTGATTTGTCCCTCCTACTAGAGTATGATATCCTAGCCACATGATAAGCGAGATTGAGAAATGCATGCACATGCACACGTGAATCAATATATGATATTGAGGTCACATTATCCCAGACAGACTGCTTTTGGTTCAAAGAACATGGATTGAACATTGAGAGGTTGTCCATCCATTCCTCGAGTTCATCTTGGATATTAGTGACAAATGAATTATACAATCACTACAACACCTTACATAAATTGTAGGTTGAAGTTTTTCTCCAACTTTCCATTCACTTGGGTAGCACTGATGTGCGACTAGGCATAGCTCCTTGCTGGTAATGTCCTAAGATAGTTATGGACATTCACTACCAACGTGATATGGGACCTATAGGTTCATACACATATGAACTCATATAGAAGAGGTGTTTAACCTTGAATGATGATTGGATTGATTACTAAATTGTTTAGGTATTCAATTCACACAATAGATTGGCTGACTAGACTACCAAATGACCATCTCAAGTGTTGAGATGGCCTTTTGGACAGGCCCTTTGGGTTGTTAAGCTAATCAGAGTTCGAATTGGCTAATATCTACCCAAATTGAGGTATGAACCGACTGGTTCATTCTGATGAATTGACTAGTTCATTATGATGAACTGACTGGCTCAGTTGAGGTTCACCAGATGGCTATCTAGGTGAGTGAGATAGGAACTTTGCATGGGTGTGACGAATCAGTTGGGGCCAAATGAAGGTTCTATATGTTTCCTAAACATGTTCGATTGTACATTACTTGTGTTGCAAGGAAATTAATATGCAAAGTTAATTGGAATCGAATTGCAAAATTTGTATGCAATTGGGAAACTGCCAAATGGCCATTTGGCAGTGTGAGACTATCGTCTTGTGTGACCACAAGACCTCTGAGTCACCAGAAGACCATTTCATAGTTTGCAGGTTGTTAAAATTCAAGATCATCCAGTCCCTTCCACTCCCACATAGATCCCAAATAGACTGGGAACCCTGGCCCTAACCCCACCTATAAATAGTGGGGTATTGGGGGCTTCCCAGATCACAACACATCAACTGAGAATCCGTTGCTCTAACAATTGTTGTTCTCTCTATTTTGGTAACTAAGAGAGCCCAAGAAAGTTCTACCTGACAAGGGAGAGACAGCTACGGGAGAGAACAACTGAGGATCATCGTTGTGGGAGGGAAGGTTGGTGACTAGTATGCTAACAGGAGGGAAAACTCCTTCCTATCTATTCTAGTTGAACGATATGAGTTCTAGTTGGTCTGTGTGGACTACTCGAGAGGTAGAAGTCCTTTGATTGATGCTAGGAGAGAAAAGCCAGCCTACAATCCATGGCAAGACCATAGGAGTTACTATTGAAGTGGTTATGTTCGTTGCTTGGGGTGACGACCAGGAGCTGCACAACCACTATCCAAGAGAAACTAGTTGACATTTGCATTGAAGCGAGTTGTTATCATTGGACTTGATGCAAGACCAGGTATAAATCGTTAAACCATCCTTCCTACTTCATAGTACTTGACCCAATCTAGCTATTATGGGAATACATATAGATAAAGTTTTTGTTTCTGCTGCTACACTCTATGCCTATATTTCCCAACACTTACTTCAATGTACACCTTCCAGTATGCACAAGAAGTATAACACATACATACAAGATTACCAATCAAGCATATATGTGAAATATGTTGGTATATATATGCCCATAGAGCCATCCCGAGATATTACATGGAGTCGGATATTAATTAATCAATTAATGTGATTATTTGGTTAAGTAATTAATTCCAGAATATTCTAATTAATCCACAAGTATTTTAATTAATGTAGTGTTTCTATTTACCCATGGGTTTAGGAAACCCTACTTCCTCTTCTCTCATACTTAAAGGGGCTTGATGGCCAAAATCTATATAAGATATTGAGAGAGGCTTTTTAGTTTACACTCACATACGTAAAACCTAGCGGTCACCATCCTCAGGAGAGAAAGCAGAGCATCGCGATGCTAGCACATTGCCGCACAGAGATGACTCCTTCCTGTTGGCTTAGGAAGCATGATGTGGAGTTCCAGTCCATCCGCATGGACGAAGTAGAGACGCAGACGCTGAGATGCATGCATTCAGAGGACATCTATGACCATCTGTATGTGCCACGAGCAGCGTACATCACTACACAAAAGGAGCACTGCCAGAACTTCCTGCGATGCACTCAATGAATGGGAGAGATGTTTTGTCCATGTAGGTCAGTACTATTGCACCCCATCGTACAGCGGGACACCGCCAGACTTGTTCCACGATAAGGTATATCCCACAGACAATCTTTCTGAATATGATGTTGTTGACGAGATCCTATTTCGGGTTGCGTGGGAAAAAAATTGTTGCTTCCGCCACACATGTTTTCTCCACAAAACCCAACAGTGGTATCAGAGCAGCATCGATCTATGGTGTATTTGGATTCGTTTCGATATGATCAAATCATTGTATACTATTTTCTATGTTACATATGATGAGAATTAAAACTGCTAATGTGCAAATCTAAACCTAATTACACATACACCGCAGGCTTCTATTTTTGATGTTTCGAACGGGGTTGACTATGAAAAATACTGATTCTCTCAAGTGCACGGAAGTAAAATTTTATAGACCTTTCAGGGACTTTGTCCTGAGACCCCGCGAGAGATGGCCTCCCCTTGAAACCTACCCGCATAGGGGCGTTGCCCCTATGTACCCCGCATAGTCTGTGTGGGAGTCAAAAATTTAGTGAATGGAGAATGTCCTGCATTAAAAGTATTGCAATTTTAATATGTATATATGTATATGTAGATATACCTATGATATCATACACATTGCCCTTAAAATATATTTTATGTGGTGAATGCATGCACGGTTATGCCTAGTATCCCCTTTTGTGAATGTTGTGAATGAATGTGGATGTCAAACTTGTGGATATATTTGTTTGTGAATGCTATAGATGTATAATGGTTGTACGTGGATCCTTTGTATAAAGTATTCAGCTTGCATGTCGAGCCTCATCTCTTATTTCAAAGTGTAATTAATTATTTCTCTTTATATTTATACTCATATGATGTAATATAGATAGGATTAGTTTTAATCTTTGTATACTTGATGTAAGGAGGAAACCTGAAGATCCAACTCCAAGGATTGTCCATGGAGAAGTAATAGGAAGATCCAATTCCAAGAAGCAACTTGAAGTTCCAACCTCACGGAGCATCCATGAAGTTGTTCATTGTAATGATAATCCTTGCAGGTTGATTCACAGGTGTTGTTGCATGAGATGCATAAGACCATAGGTGGACTGTAATCCTTTGTTGCTCCAAAGGATTACAATACTATGGCCATAACTGATGTATTTGTGTTTGTGATTGCATGTCTATCATTTGTGGTTGTGGATATAGTAGTATATGATACATACTATAAGTATGTGGTGTTTAGATATGTATATGTATTAATAAAACACCTCAATTAATAATATTAAGTTTTAGTCGCCTTTCTAAAGCAACAGACATGAAAAGCTGCATCGACTATGTGTGGGCATGTCTCTGCGTGGTACACTGTCTATCTTGTGGAAGTGTGATGGTGGGTGTGTGGGTCTGCCTCCGCAGTGTGCACACTCATCGTGTTGGCTTATGGGTGGGACTTAACTAGGGAACCTTGATAGGAACAACTAACTAGAGGCACACAAATGCATCATGACAAGGAGTTGTGCATGATCATCTATCCAAGAGTGGCATATGATGTAATTGGCAAAATTTGCCTACCTTAGTATTTGTGCTTTGATGCCGACGTTGGTTGGGCATTGATCCAATTATTTTGGGTCTTGGTTCACTAGAAGGTTGTATGTTGCAATCTTCCGAGTTGATAGTAAGAGCTATCAATTTGAATAAAATAGTGGGAGCGTAATTAGTTAAAGGCCTAATTAATCTCATTTATCAAATCTTTACTAGTCAAAATGTTTTGGACTAAATGTAAACTTGTTCTTTTGTAGCAATCAAATGGCAAACAACACACACACTTTTTCATTGCGATCGGTCCTTGTGAAGGAAAAACTTACCGGAATTAACTTTCAAAACTAGTTTAGGACGCTGAGAATTGTTCTCATGCATGAGTGTAAGCTCTATGTCCTTGAAACACCAGAGCCAGTGGACCCCACCGAAAATGTGCCCAAGTCTGAAAAGGATGCTTACAAGAAGCACCTTGATGATGTCGTGGATGTCAAGTGCGTGATGTTGTTCTCAATGAACTATGAGTTGCAAGAGAAGCATGAGAACATGAATGTCATTGATATGATAACATTCCTCAAGAACATGTATCAACATCAAGCAAGACATGAGAGATATGATGTCTCCAAGGCTTTGTTTAGGAGCAAGATGAAAGAGGGAGACTCAGTTGGCACCCATATACTCACTTTGATTGGGTAAGTGGAAAGCCTATCCAAGATGGGATTTCCCCTAGGTAAAGAGTTGGCCCCTGATGTGATTCTACAATCATTGCCTGAATCATATAGTCATTTTGTCATGAACTACAACATGAACAATCTTAACAAGCCATTATCAGAATTGTTGGGCGTGTTGAGGATAGCTGAACCATAGATGAGGAAAGACAAGTCCAAGTATGTGATGATGATCAGTAAGACAAAGGTAAAGTTAAAAGGCAAAGGTAAGGCTAAGAAAGGTTCTAAAGCCGGGCAGAAGACAAAGTCACCTGCGCTCAAAGCTAAAGATGGGATCTCCAAAGAAGGCAGTTGTCACCATTATCACCAGGTTTGACATTGGAAAAGAAACTATCCTCTCTACCTGAACGAACTAAGGAAGAAGAAGCAGGGGATAGAAATCTCCACTTTAGGTATATACGTTATTGAGATAAACTTAAATACTTCTTCATCATGGGTGCTCGATACCAGATGTGGATCTCACATATGTTCTAATATGCAGTATCTGATAAGAATTAAGCCTTTACGAATGGGCCAAATCAAGTTGTGAGTCGCTAATGGAGCAAGAGTTGCTACCACCATAGTTGGAGGTATTAGTTTATCTTTGCCTACGTACCTTGTAATATAATTAGATAATTTCTATTATGTACATGCCATTAGTGGAAATATTATTTATGTATCTTGTATGGACAAGAGTGGATTTGAATTTCACATTAAGAATGGAATGATTTCTATTTTTAAAGATGAGCTCTTTTATGGCAATGCCCCTATGTCTTATGGTATCTACTTGTTAGAACTTGAGACTAGCATAAACAACGTAAATACTAAAAAGATAAAACTTGACAACTCAAACAAAACATACTTATGGCATTGTCGTCTTGGGTACATAAACGAGATGCACATATTAGACTCCATAAGGATAGTTATCTAGATTCTTTTGATTTTGAATCATTAGAGACATGTGAGGCATGTTTATTAGGAAAGATGACCAAAAATCCTTTCACTAGACATAGTGAGAGAGCCAGTGATCTTCTAGGGCTCATACATACTGATGTATGTGGACCTTTTAGATCAAATGCTAGAGGAGGCTATCAATACTTCATTACCTTCATTGATGACCTCGATATGTATGGCTATGTATATCTTATGAAACACAAGTCAAAAACTCTTGAAATGTTCAAGATTTTCATGAATGAAGTAGAGAAGCAACTTCGTAAGAGTATTAAATCACTCCATTCAGATCGAGGTGGAGAATACTTAAGCCAAGAGTTTGAGGACCTTCTGAGAGACCATGGTATTGTATCACAATGGACTCCACCTGGTACACCACAACATAATGGTGTGTTAGAAAGAAGGAATCGTACATTATTAGACATGGTATGATCAATGATGAGTTCAGCCAAACTTCCAATATCATTCTGGGGATATGCTCATGAAAACGCAATGTTTACACTTAACCGCGTACCTTCCAAATCAGTTCAAAAGACACCATATGAGATATGGAATGGGAATTGTCTGAATTTGTCTATGTTACAGAGTTGGATATGTGAAGCTTATGTTAGGAAACAATTTCCTAAAAAGCTTGGTCCCAAATCTGAAAAATGATATTTTGTTGGATACTCCTAGGAAACTCGGGGATACTACTTCTACACACCAACTGATAACAAAGTGTTTGTTTCTAGGAATGTTGTATTTCTTGAAAAGGAATTTATTTCCAAAGGAATCAGTGGGAGGAATGTAGAGCTCGAAGAAGTTCGAGACCATCAAGAAAGTAGAGAACCTGAGGAGGTACATAACATGAATACTCACAAACTATTATGGAATTTCAAGTTCTAAATGTAACACAAGAACCTCGTAGGTCTAGTAGGACACGACTTGAGCATGAGAGATTTGGATTTCTCGTGACTCAAGATAGTGACGAATTGGGCATAGCAGATGAGCCAACTTCCTATCTAGTAGCTACTAAGGAACCAGAATCTGAGAAATGGCTCGAAGCCATGAGATCTGAGATGGAATCCATGTACACCAACAAGGTATGGACCTTGGTGGATCCACCCGTAGGGGTAAAACCCATAGGGTGCAAGTGGGTCTTCAAGAAGAAGACCGACATGGATGGAAATGTTCAAACCTATGAATGTAGATTGGTTGCGAAAGGATTCTATCAAATTCAAGGTGTTGATTATGATGAGACCTTCTCACCAGTTTCCATGGTTAAATCCATCAGGATCATGCTTGCCATAGAATCTTATCATGACTATGAGATTGACAGATGGATGTTAAAACAACATTCCTTAACGGGAATTTACTCAAGGATGCATACATGACACAACCTGAGGGTTTTATCAATCCAATGGAAGCCAATAAAATCTATAAGCTATAAAGGTCAATCTATGGATTGAAGCAAGCACCTCAGAGTTGGAATCTACATTTTGATGAAGTAGTCAAAAAGTGTGGCTTTAGTCAAAATGAAGATGAACCTTGTGTTTACAAAAGGGTTAGTGGGAGCACAATCATATTTCCCATATTGTATTTGGATGACATACTATTGATGGGATATGACATCCCTACTCTTCAGAAAGTAAAAGGTTGGTTGGGTAAGACCTTCTCTATGAACGATTTAGGTGAAGCATCCTATATACTAGGAATCAAGATCTATAGAGATAGATCTAGAAGGCTTCTAGGCCTAAGCCATTGCACATACATTGACATGGTGCAAAAGAGGTTTAGCATGGAGGGTTCTAAGAGAGGTAACTTGCCCATGTCCCATGGGGTTATGATCTCTAAAGCCCAATGTCCTAGTTCATGTAATGAATGGGAACGCATGAGTAAGATTCCATATGCATCAGCAATTGGATCTATCATGTATGTGATGTTATGTACTCATCCTAATGTGTCGTATGCTTTGAGCATGATGAGCCAGTATCAGTCAGATCCAGGTGAATGTCACTAGACAGTCGTAAAGAACATCCTAAAGTACTTGAGAAGGACTAATGATCAATTCTTGGTATACGGTGGAGAGGAAGAGCTCATGGTAAAGGGTTACATCGGTGCTAGCTTCCAAACTGACAAAGATGACTATAGATCGCAATCTGGGTTTGTGTTTTGCCTGAACAACAAAGCTATGAGATGGAAGAGTTCCAAGTAAGAGACAGTTGCAGATTCTACATCAAATGTTGAATATATTACCGCATCTAATGCTGCAAAGGAAGTTGTGTGGATCAAGAAGTTCATTTTAGAACATGGAGTGGTTCCAAGCACTACTGATGCAATCGAATTATTTTGCGACAATAATAGAGAAATTGCACAAGCTAAAGAACCAAGATCGCACCAACATTCCAAACATATTCTATGGTGGTTCCATCTCATATGAGAGATTGTAAAATGAGGAGATGTGAGGATTTGCAGAGTACCTATAGAAATCAATGTGGTTGACCCACTCACAAAAGCACTTTTATAGCAGAAACATGGCAGACATGTTCGATCACTTGGATTGTAATTCATGAGTGATTTGGTATAAGTGCAAGTGGGAATTTGTTGGTATGTATGACAATAGAGACTACCATTTGATGATTGTAATGGGATACTATGTAAATGATTTGTAATACTACATTGATCATATCAATAAAGGCAAGTATCCAATATATATGTTTGTGTTTTATATTGTGAAATGACCATAAAACTTATAGATGTCTATAGAATAATATACACAATGACATATGTCTTTCACTTGATGACCTAAACAGTGAGATCATATGTATGCTAAGAGTATGTATTCTTATTTTGTCCCTAATCGGTTGTTATTGTGGAAATATCCATAGACACCAATAATACATAAGATTAGAATGTATGTTGGTTGATGGAAGAATCTCATTATCCATGATATGTAGATATAAAACCAAATACATAGATACTTGTTAGAGAACAGTGTATCGGACAAACCCACCTTGAGAGTGACACATGGATACTGTGATTGGTAGTTAGAATCACATCTCATAATGATGGTGGTGATTGTAGTTCTTAGACCTGAAGTCACTACACTTATCACATCACATTTGGTGTACATTGACATCATCTTCTATGGTCCTGAATAAGGATTTCCATAAAGATGGTACTTAGGTGCACTATGACACATGGGGATGATTGTGAGTGATGTAGATGGAAATTGTCCTTCTTACGAGAGTTTGATATTTCGGCCATTTGATAAGTGAGACTGAGAAATGCATGGCGATGCTGATGTGAGTCAATATGTGATATTGAGCTTACACATATCTCAAAAAGTCTGCTCCAGTTCAAGGAACATGGATTGAACATTGAAAAGGATAATAGTTCCATGACTCAAGTTCAATCCGAATATCAACAACAAAGGAACTATACAATCAATGTAACACCAATCATGAATGATAGGTTAAGTTGTTCTCCAACTTCTCCAATTACTTCGGTGGCAATGAAGTCTTTCTAGATACCAATCATTGCTTGTGAAATCATAATATGATTATAGATATCACTGCCAACACAATTTGCAGCCTACCGAGTCACACACATATGATGTGTTGGAATAGGTGTATAATTGTTGATTTGATTGGAATTGCTCCAAATTACATTGATTACTAAAATGTTTATGTATTCCATTAGAATAATATTGGAGTGACTGGATCTAAGTGCAAGTGGGAGACTATTGGTATATATATGCCCATAGAGCCATCCTGAGCTATTGCATGGAGTCGGATATTAATTAATCAATTAATGTGATTATTTGGTTAATTAATTAATTCCAGAATATTCTAATTAATCCACGAGCATTTTCATTATTGCAGTGTTTCTATTTACCGATGGGTTTAGGAAACCCTACTTCCTCTTGTCTCCTATTTAAAGGGGCTTGACGACCAATATCTATATAAGATATTGAGAGAGGCTTTTTAGTTTACACTCACATATGTAAACCCTAGCCGTCACCATCCTCAGGAGAGAAATGAGAGCATCGCGACGCTAGCACGCCGCCACACAGAGATGACTCCTTCCTGCCGGCTTAGGAAGTGTGACATGGAGTTCCAATCCATCCACGTAGATGAAGTAGAGATGCAGATGCTGAGATGCCTACGTTTAGAGGACATCTACGACCATCCGTACGCGCTACGAGAGGCGTACATCACCACACAAAAGGAGCGCCACTGGATCTTCCTGCGACGCACTCACCGAATGGGAGAGAATTTTTGTCTGTGTAGGCCAGTAGCGTTGCACACCATCGTGTAGCGGGACATCGCCGAACTTGCTCCGCGATAAGGTATATTCCACAAACACTCTTTTCGAATACGTTGTTGTCGACGAGATCCTATTTTGGGTTGTGTGGATTTTTTTTTGTTGCTTCCGTTGTGCATGTTTTTTCCACAAAACCCAACGAAATAAACACGGATGCATCTGTAAAACAGTGATTGAACTAATATTATGCAAGAAAATTCATTGTTCTACAAAGCCTGATATGGGAGTTACTCTCCCATGACTAAGGAAAGGAGATCTACTCATCCATGGTTGTAAAGTAGATACCAGTGGTAGAAAATAGTGTAGACATCATAAAATAACAAATTAAACTTAGATGTCCATAGAAGTAGTAGGAAACAATTAAAAATCCACTGAAGTAGTGAAAACACCTTCATTAGTGCTTGAAACTCACTAGAAAGCTTCACTTGGGAGTAGAGAAAAGAGAACAACGGAGATCCCTACTGCAATTGTCAAAGAAGAAGGAAGGAAGAAGAAGTTTCTGTCCTATGAAACTACCTTTTCCACTTGGAGTGCCTCCAACTCCATTTTGCTTTGTCTAGCTTGATTCCCACTCCAAATGGTTTGAAATAGTCTGTGATAATTGTCCCAAGATGACTTGGGTGGGATATATAAGAGTGGGGCATTTACATTCATATTTCAATGAAATCTACAGGTGGAATGACATTTAGGATGGCCAACACAGCATGTTCGTTATGATAACTAAAATTGAACTGCCTTGATTGATGATAACAGAACGTGTTGGTTGTAAACATTGTGTGTTACTGCAAGCCAGAGAGTTATGGATCCAAGCTCTGTAATGTGACACGAGGTGTTGAAATCTCAACACGGGTGTCTGGTGTCTTGGCACCGTATGTTGAAATGTTGAGACAACATATCTGATATCTGGACATAGAGTGTCATAGACATTTTCAACAACATTGATTTTCTAAATGTTGAAATGATTAGGGAATGTTTTGATGGATGATATGATGGTGTTTTCTCCCCATTTTAATGCCAAATTTTGTACCTACAATCCAAACCATAGAGAAAGTAAAGATAACAACAAAGTGGAGTATCTAGCATGATTACAAGTGATTATTGGGTGAAATTAAATTGGAAATGCAACTAAAAGTGGTCCAAAATATTATATGAAATACGCACATCAAATTCCCCTCAACTTAAACCATTGATTGTTCTCAACCAAAAAAGAAAGAAAGATACATAGCTGAAAAATAACATGTCATATACATCAATTCAATGAAATGAAGAATTTAATCATAACATGCCAGTCATTGTCAAGATATTGCAACTGGCCATGAATTCATTTCAAATCACTCAAAATTGAGAGTTAAATTAAAAAATGTTGTCAAATTGCTATGGAAAAATCAATAAGATGGAAATGAGTAGAGTCATGATGACAAGACAAAATTATATTGAATATGCAATTAAAACCTTATGATTATAAGGATGAATAAAATTGAAAGTCTAGCTTGAGAACAACAAATCTGCTATCTTCTTCATAAACTTTAAGATTTTCAAATTAAGAGATTTGGGTATGATATTTGTCTTCTTATTTAGGCTTGCGCGCTTGTGGAATTCTGTTTGGAGTTTATTCACTCTCTTTTTGACGTAATTAACAAGTTTCATTGGGTTGGGAGACTATGTGGGTGACTTAGCCATCTTTTATAGGGATCTCATTTTTTTATTTTAACAAACAAATACATATTTTAAAAATGATTTGGGTCCCACTTTGGAGCATCCTAGTCTTAGGCTAGTCAAAATATCAAAAAGTAGAAGAGTCGCGTAGATAGATTATTTATATCTTGAAATACTTTTATTTGTAAGAAAATTCATCATAGGGATGGTAGAAAACACACTAAATATTTGGCAGAATCATAAAAAATGCTACATAAGGAGGTAAAGTTGATTAATCCAAAGCATTTGAACCATTACATGCATTGAGATGAGAGTGAGAAATTGAAAAAATGCTCAAGCAGAAATATCATGGAAAATGATTCATTGGCCAATTGTTTTCCTTAAATTGTTGGATGTGCGTGCTAGGGTTCTTCACTTTATCTCAATAGGTACAATGGATTACTAAAAGGAAGTCAATTTTTACCTAGAGTCATGCTTAGATATTCGCTTAACTAGAATAGAAAAATCAAAATGGAAAAACAAAAACTATGAGAAAATCAAAGTTTTCGGTCAGTTGCGCTCCCCAAGCATGAAATCTATAGTATCCTGATTGTAGAAATCAAATAAAGAGAATAGAAATTGGGTACCTCATCATCGGGGATTTGTTAAGATGGAGGGCATCTACTCTAATTTGAGGCTGGAAATTGTAGAAGTCAGGGTGTATGTCTGTTTGTCAATATATCTTTGATTTGGGACAAATACCTACACTTATGATTTGTAGAAGGAATTATCTTCTAGACTTCATTGATATTTTTCCCTTAATTCTATTCTTCAAAATAGTCAAAATCATATTAAAAGAAAACTTCCTCATCACCAAGCATTGTATCAAATATGTGTTGCAAGGGGGCATTTGGCTTGGTTAAGAAGTCACTCTTTAGAGCATGTGCATATTTCTTCCTTTGATATTCAATTACATTATCTTCATTGGTGTCAACAACTTTATATGATATTCTCTTTGATGGTGAAGAAGATTCTCATGTAGTAGCTCCACTCGTCAAAGCCATTGATCTATATGTTTGTCTATGACTCATCTTTGGTTTCCTAGACATTGAACTGGAAGGAACCTTTATATTAGCAGGAGCTTGTTGAGCAATATCATTCTCCAACATCTTAGTGAGAGTGGTGATTCCACCTACCTTAGAAGAAAGTTGTGTAATAGCATCATTTAGAAGTTGCCTTTGTTGAAGGAACTTATCATTTTACTGAATTTGATTTGAGACAAAGGTCTCAAGAATGGACACCAAAACTCAACTTGGACTACAAATATTGTAGTTGCTGACTTGGATGATGATGCGGGTTTTGAGCAATGCAATTTTTGTGATAAGAGAAATTCATATGATCTCTCCAACTCAGATTGTGGATGGTATTGGATAGCTCTGATGTCTCTTCAAATTGCAATGGGGCGTAAAACATGAAGGAGGGTTTCTCACTACTCCACATGCATTACAAATTACTTCGTTGGGTTGGATGGGTTCATTGCATATTTTTTCAAACTTTTAAGAGAAAGCATCCATATTTGATGCAATAAGTATTCAATATCAATTGTGTGTTTCCCAACTTGCCCTCTAGAAATAGAGCTTGAGGAAGAAGGATGGATGCTTCAATCTAAACTCCATTGGTAATAATTAATTATCATGTCTTCAATAATGGCATAAGCATCCTTGTATGATTTGTTCATTAAAGCACCATTTGAAGCAACATAAATAGACATCCTTGTATTGTAGAATAAGCCATTATAGAAAGTTTGCAATAGAAGCAGTTTCTTAAACCATTGGTGTGGGAAAATGTGTTGAAGGCCTTTAAATCTTTACCATGTGTCATACAAGGTCTCTTAATCATTTTGAGAAAAATTAGTCAGTTGGCTCCTATATTGTGTAGTCTTTCTTGGTGGAAAATATTTAGCTAAGTAATCCTTTAGGGGTTCCTCCCAGTTGTTGATGGAGTTTCTTGGGAAAGAAGAGAGTCATGCCTTAGTTCTATCTTTCAAAGAGAAGGGAAAAAGATGACATATTATTTCAGTTGGAACACCAACTACCTTGAAAGTGATGAGATACTACAAAAACTCAGTAATGTAGAAATTGGGATCCTCCATGGGTGTTCCTTCAAAGCTAGATACTATATGATGTGTAATTGTGGGGCTAATAGAAAAACCATTTTCCTCCATTTGTGGGACATTGATAGCCCCATTGATGTTTATAGAAGCTAGAACAACAAAGTCTTTAAGGGGGTGATCGTATTTAATGACTGGTTTTTCTTGTCGAGTTGAATGTTTGGGTGAAGTTGGTGGTAATGAAGGTGTTGAATGTTTTGATTCCTACATATATGATTGAGATTCACTCCTCCTAGCTTTTTGAAGACTGCTAATATTGTGCATAATTTTGGGGTCTAGAAATGTGGAAGGTTCACAAAGCCTTATAGATCGCTTCGTACAGTAGTGCAAGTAAAGAAGCCAAGTGAAGTACAAAAATGAAAAGTGGGAGATACAAAAATATGATTATGATGATGATCATGATGGAAAAATTGATGATGGATACAAAATGTGATGGTGGTATCTAGTCAGCTTACTATTAAACACTTCTTACTTTGTAAAAAATATTGATGCTCCCTGATAGTGGCACCAAAAACTATTTTTAGTTGTGTGTGCAAGTCTTAAATTTATAAACTCAAACACTACCTCGTAAGTATAACGGTGTGTGTAGTATTATCGAGGTCGTCCAAGGAGCAAGGGTTTGTTAAATGCAACAATAATGAACATCAACAATTTAGATATTTTGAATAAGAGAGATTTTTCTATGTTAACTAAAAAATTTAGAAAAAACAAACTAAGATAGTAATCACTTTTATTAAGGATCAAAGTAGATTAGGAATTCTTCAGGATAGGGTTTCACTATAAAATTGGATTAGGAACTCTTGAGGATAGGGTTTCATTATCATATCATACCACAAAAGAACAACAAATTCATAAGCTGAAAATCACAAGGGGAGGTTCTAGTTCTACAACCCTACTCATAGTGTAGAACGATTCTACCTTTATATAGCACCACCATGTGTATTCTTAGAATAGAACAACAAAAAACCTTGGAATACCCTTCCCTTCTAAGCCACTCTCATTGTCAAGGAAACAAAACTATAGAACAAATCTCCTTACTTCATTGTACACCTTCCTAGTATGCACAAGAAGCATAAGACATACATATAAGATGGCCAATCAAGCATATATGTGAAATAAACATTGATGTATCAATTGAATAGTGATTAAATAAACATTAAGTAAGATAATTTGTTGTTCTAAAATGCATAACATAGGAGTTACTCTCCATGCCCAAGAAAATGATATCTACTTTTCCTTGGCTATAGAAAGTATACAAGGAGTAGGAAACATTGCTAGACATCATAAAGTAAGAAAGTAAACTTAGATGTCTGTGGAAGAAGTGGGAAAGAATTGGAACCATTTCCAAGGAGTCAAAACTTCATCCTTGATTCTAGTAAGTGTCCAAAAAGCTTCACTTAAGTGTTGAGAGAAGAGAACGATAGAGATCCCTACTACAATTGTTGGATAAGACGGATGAAGAAGTTTCTGTCCCAAGAAACCACCTTTTTTTGCTTGGAATGCCTCCAACTCATCCTAGATTTTCCTAGTTTGAGTCCAAATCCAAATGGTTTGAAATATCTTTTGATAACTATACCAAGATGTCTTGGGTCGTATATACAAGCATGGGGTAGTAACATTTGTGTTAGAGTGAAATCCGTTAGTGACGCAAAGTGTTGGATGGCCAATGCAGCATGTTAGTTGTGATAACTAAAGTCAAACTACCTTGTCAATGATGATACAATGTGTTGGTTTCCAACACAGTGTGTTTCTACAAGTTAGGTTGTTCAGGATCCAAGTTCTTCATTGCGACACGGGAAATCGAAATCTTGACAAGATGTGTCTGGTGTCTTGACATAGGGTGTTGAAATCTCGATATGGTATGTTGCTATCTGGATAGGGGTGTCTATAATAGTTTCAATGTAGCATGTTAGTTTTGATAAATATAATTGGGGATTGTGTTGATGGTTGATATGATGGATTTTTACCCCATTTTGATGCCAAATTGTTGTACCTACAATCCAAACCATTGAGAAAGTAAAGATAATAATGAAGTAGAAAATCTTATACAAATCATCATGCTACTCATAGATCATGGTTCGGACCGTAGTTGTTTGGCAGATCCTGCAGCCTCAATGTCTCACACCCACCTTACTCGTCCTCCCACTTTTGTCTAGTAGAACAAGCATATTTATCCTTGTGATCTCATCTTGACCCACGGTGGTCCTCATATATATGTCCATTGAAATTCACCATAGTGGTAATATACTCCCCCCGCTCTCGTTTTATCATAAAAATGCACTTTCCTTTGAAAAATAATAACATTAGGATGCTATTTACAAATATAGTAAACATATATACCATTTTGACTAGTAAACTGAGACATTTCCACTAAAATTGGTTCATTGCCTGATTCTACTCGTGATTCTCTTGTTCTACTTAAAATGCTCAATTTTTTATCTTTTTGAAGTACTTGATGATATATTATGGCAAATCATAATGAAATATGACTTCAATCAATTTTAAAACTAGTTTAGTAACATTGATGCAATATTACCAAATTTTTTATCTTGATCTCTAGATGTACCCATGTGATCATATGACCAAACTGATGCTTAATATGGACTTCAACGCCAATATCACAAATTTGATGCTAAAACTTGATCATGTGTGCTACAATTCTTCAGATGTGATCTAACTCAGTAATAGTTGTTATATTTTGGACAAAGAATAAAGCTTGACCATACTTATGCTCCACTGAACATTTTATGATATGTAAATTTATGTTCAAATGTTAATGTTATAAACTTTGAATGATGAATTTTAAACCGTATGTAACTAATGATCATATGTTGTTTCAATATATATTTATGACCTCACACCAGTAATATGGATGCCATGTAGCTTGGAACTTCATGTGGAACACTCATATTCCCTATTTTGACTAAATGACCCCAAATGTGAATTAAATACACATATTGATGATTTGATATCTAACCTTATAGAAATCTCACCCCAATGATCATCCATGCTATTTGATGTAATCGATAAGATGTTGATTCTTATGAATGGAAATCAAAATGGATCTCATATGTACTGTCATAATGATATCTTGCATGAAAGTGGCTCTAAACGACTTAATATGACTATATTGATACCAAAGTCATTAATCTTTCTCAAATATTATGATAACCCTAATCTTAGTTATGATGTATCATTCTAGGTTCTTGATGAATCCATAATGTATGATATAACTTAATAAATGAACTTGTATGACCTTGTTTGAGACATTGAAAACAATACTAAACAAAATGATACCTACACTTTGGTGACACATTCTACCACCACAAATATAGATAAATGAGACCTAATCTTGCTGGTGTTAATAAAATCACACTTGTTTCAAATCTCAGGATCACTATATTTACTTAGTTGCCAAGATCTAGTCAAGTTTACTAAATAAGCTCGTCTATATCAATTGGTTAATCTTGTGCTCTGATTAAGGTACACTTTATCCTCCTATTGGTACACTAGTGGTGTGGAATATTGCTTTTATATATGTGCTCTAAAATTCTTTCCTATAAATATTTGCTTAAAATACTTGTTCCTATCACTAGTACTTTCTTTTTATCATAAAATATTAAACAAACTCGAAATGTTATGGATCTTGTCCCTTAAACAACCCTTTGCACTTTCTTATAATCATGAACTAAGGAAAAAAGGTTCACTTCATACTTGAGTGTTGGGACCCAATCCCAATAACCATCCAAACCTTAATTATCTTGACTAGAATCCTATGGTTTAGGACACACTAACCCCCAATTTGAAAAAGAAATGATAACAATAAACAACCTTTCTATTTAGAGAGTGATTCACTAACATCACATCATTATATATAATTTCTCATTAATAAACAAAGTACAAATAGCATGACTTCATTTTTCTCTTCATTACTATATTTACAATATTCATAGAAAGACCAGCTATTAAGCTTATGTACAGCGATTTCCATGAAAAATGTCATGCTAAACTACAAAACACAATGAAGAACCTTTGGTTCATCCCATAACCCCAATACATGAATAATCTAGACATCATGCATTAGGTATGTGATTAACCTATCTTAGTAAGTTTCTTGGTTGGAGATGATGGTCGCATAGTTTGTGCCCTGGCTTGTGGATCTAAAAACATTTTGTTGGTTGATTAGACAATGTCTAAGTAAGAAGATATATAAATGTAAAACATTGCATACACTTTTGTATTCTCAAACAATTAGTTATATAACAACCAACCACTTGTGATGTAATAATAAATTTGAAAACATAAATAACATATCAGGAAAACTTGACATTCAACAATCATCATGATTTATCTTTCTCTATTAATTTTTACATAGATATAACTTATTTGTACCAGCCAATTAGGCATCATCATGGTATGCACTACTACAGAAATGGCTTATAACATCACTTTCAATGGCGTCAGTTGTATAAATACACCAACACCTAAAACCTAAAGCGTTAGTTTAATAAAAAACCGACATATATATGTGAAGGGCGACTAGACACGGGTATCACTTTTATTTAGTGTCGGTTCCCTAATAATAAACTGATGCCTAAAACTAACTTCCAAATCCAAAATTTCTAGTGAAAAAAACTACCTCCAAAATTTAACATATGGTGTCGGTTATTAACTATTAAACTGACGACGAAAGGTTATTCGTGAGACAGAAATTGGGCACATTTTGGTTGTCAGTTTTTCTACAATGACCACACTTATGGGTTTTCCCGTGTTGTTCTGGGAAAATTTTTCACACCCTTTGAGTGTCGGTTTTCGAAAGAAACTGACGACTATGGTCATTAATCAAGAACAATTTTCTTAATCGGCATATGTAGATAGACGTTGGTTTTTGTCTAGTAAAAACTGACGACTATCATTGAGAATAGATATCAGTGTGTTTCTAGAACCGACACCTTTAGTTTTATGTGTCAGTTTTATTTAAGAACTGACACCTATTGTTAACTTAACAGCACCAACGCGAGCCTGACTCTTCCCCTTTCTCTATTTCTTTCACTCTCGTGCTACTCCAGGGTTTGGTCCGAAGATTTCTCCTCTGCCCCCACCACCACCACCGCTTGCTCCGGCCGCTCGTAGCTCCGCTCGCTTATTGGTCCTCTGCCCACCTCCGCCACGACTTGCCCTCTACCCCCAGCTCGCTGCTTTGGCAGCCTTCTCTCTTGGTCCGATAGCCTGCTCTCCCTGCACCACCGGCCTTCTCTCCTGCTCCGGCGGCCTGCTCTCCCTGCACCGCCGCCGCTCACTGCTGCTACTCTCCCCGCCGACGCCGCCGAAGGTACTTGCTCTGCTCTTCTTCCTCTTCTTCCTCCGCCCTCAAGCAGGTACCGTTCTCCGCGACCGATGATGGTGTGTGAAATCACAGGTTGGCACGGCCGTGCTGCATAGCACAACCGTGTTGGTTGATTTTGTGTTGTATTTCTCAATTATAACCAGATAGCTACATTTGTTTGTAATGATTATCTTGATGATGAACATGCATCTACATTTGTGTGTATTTGTGTGGCTGATTTTTTAAAGGGAGTGATTTTTTAGATCAAATAACTGCAGAAGACATAATATTAACTCTAGCATAATCTCATGTGTAAGTGATATTAATCTTTGAGATATTAATTTTTGCTCTGACCCAGGTGATATTTTGTTTGATTTAAACATTATTCTTATAATGTTGAATCGGGTCAATGACCACACCTGCTATTGTGCCTAAATTATGTCATGTATGTTTGTACAAAGTGAATCTTATCGCTCTAATTGTGAATTATTGCATGTTTGAAACTATTGAATTCTTGATTTATTATTTAATAATGCTCTAATTGTGAGTGATGCAATGTAAGTGAGCAAATACATGTAGTGGATATGTACTCATTAGCCTAGAAACCCGTCCAAGATTTACTCATTAGGAGTAAATCTTGGATAGTCCCCAGTTTGGGACTATTCTTAAACACCTAATCTCACTTAGGATGTAAGTGTATAATGTGTATTGGGTTTTCAAGAAAATTTTAGTAGCATTTCCCCGTTTGTTCTCTAAGTACATATGTACTTGGAGAACAGCGGGGAAATGCTTCCGAAATTTTCTTGAAAACCCAATACACATTATACACTTATTAGTGAGATTAGGTGTTCAAGAATGGGATAGGTGGTACACATTTATTATATATAAGAATGACAACACATGTATTTGTTGGCCTAGAAACCCATCCAAGATTTACTCATTAGGAGTAAATCTTGGATAGTCCCCAGTTTGGGACTGTTCTTGAACACCGGATCTCAATTAGGATGTAAGTGTATAATTTGTATTTGGTTTTCAAGAAAATTTTGGTAGCATTTCCCCGATTGTTCTCTAAGTACATATGTACTTAGAGAACAGCAGGGAAATGTTGCTGAAATTTTATTGAAAACCCAATACACATTATACACTTACTAGTGAGATTAGGTGTTCAAGAATGAGATAGGTGGTACACATTTATTATATATAAGAATGACAACACATGTATTTGTTGGCTTAAAGTTTTAACCATGCAAAAACTCTAATCCTTGACCCTAATCTTGTTGTAATATATACTTGTTTTTTCTTTGATCATAAAATTGATAGATCGTGGATGTCCATTCGCAATTGCTACACCCCAGAGTTTATTTCTGGTCTTGACCAGTTTATTAGATTTTCCGAGCAACATAGGAAACAACATGGAGATAGGTTCTACTGTCCATGTAGGCATTGCAGTAACAACTTGAAAGTCAACACTAGTGACGAAATCAAAAGTCATGTCATTGCAACGGGATTATACAAGGCTATATAGAATGGCACTGGCATGGAGAGATTTCAAACCTGAAACCAGTGGATGTCGATAGCAGTGCTTGTGTGGAAGAAGAAATTGCCTCTGATGACGTAGATGTGAATGAACCAGTTCCAGTAGACATCATTGATGTGATGTTGGATAGTTGTGGGGTAGAGCACACCGATCCACCTCCCATTTTTAGAAACATTGTGCATGATGCTGAGATATCATTATACACAGGTTGTACTAAGTTTATGAAGCTTAGCGCTGTGTTGAGATTGTATAAACTGAAAGCTAACAATAGATGGAGCGACAAAAGCTTCATGTCATTGTTGTCTTTGTTGAAAGAAATGCTTCCTGAAGGAAACGAGCTGCCAATCTCAACATACTAGGTAAAGAAATTGTTGTGCCCATCGGGAATGGATGCCAAGAAGATACATGCATGCCCGAATGATTGTGTATTATTTCAAAAGGATTATGTGGATTTCAAAGATTGTCCAAAATGTGGTGCGTCACGGTATAAATTGACGACTTCGGGGGAGTCCAAAACTGGTTCTCCTACCAAGGTGATATGGTATCTACCTATAATATCACGGTTTCAACTCTTGTTTGCCAATCCAATAGATGCAAAGAATTTGAGGTGGCATGCAGATGTTAATAAAAATAATGATGGGATCCTACGACATGCATCTAATTCCCCACAGTGGAAAAAGATTGATCTATTGTACCCTGAATTTGGTGATGAAGTCAGGAATCTAAGACTTGGGCTTTGTACATATGGGATGAATCTATATGGGACATTGAGCAACCAACATAGCACTTGGCTAGTCATGCTTGTTATATACAATCTTCCTCCCTGACTGTGTATGAAAAATAAGTATGTAATGTTGTCATTGTTGATTTCGGGCCCTAAACAACCTGGAAAGGATATCGATGTTTATCTTGAACCTATGATTGATGACTTAAAGAAACTCTAGGCTGAAGGTGTGATGACCTATGATGCTTCACGAAGAGAGACATTTTGTTTGCTTATTATGTTGTTTTGTACTATTAATGACTTTCCAGCATATGGGAATTTGTCTGGATATAGTGTCAAAGGAGCTAAAGTGTGTCCTATATGTGAAGAGAACACTGACTCAACAAGACTAAAACATGGCGGTAAGACTGTATATCTTGGTCATCGAAGGTTTCTTACAAAATTCCATCTGTATCGTAGGAAGCACAAAGCATCCAATGGATTGAATGAGGAACAGAGTGCACCTAAACCTATACCAGGGGAGGTTGTTTATGAAAGAGTAAAAGACTTTGTCAATGAATTTGGTAAGAGATCACAATGTACTATGGCTACACAGAGTGACAAATCTTTATTCAAGAAGAAGTCAATATTTTGGGATCTTCCTTATTGGAGTTCTATGACAGTCAGGCATTGTATTGATGTCATGCACTTTTAGAAAAATGTCTGTGATAGTGTCACTAGTACTTTGTTCAATATACCAGTTAAGACTAAAGATGGGTTAAAATCCAGACTGCACCTACATGAAATGGGAATAAGGTCAGAATTAATAGAATTACATGAAATGGGAAATCGGAGAACATACTTACCAATGATAATTGATAAAAAATCGCAATATTAGATGCATGTTTATATTTTTATATGTTTTATTTTTCTGAATGTGAACTCTACAATGTGAAATACTTTACAATGTGAATGTGAACTTTACAATGTGAATTACTTTACAATGTGAACTTTAAAATGTGAATTACTTTACAATGTGAAAGTGAACTTTACAATGTGAGCTTTACAATGTGAATTACTTTACAATGTGAACTTTACAATGTGAATGTGAACTTTCAGATGGCTGAGCATTCTCCTGATGAACGTGCTGATGATTACCGTGAGGGTGAGGACATTAATGCGCCACCTCACAATGTAAGTTTTAAAAATATATCATATATTTATATCTACATGTCCATTTATAGTTATATCCTGTAAATGTGTTTATTTTGTCAAATTTTAGGTTGATGATACACTTGTACCCTCTGAAGCACTTGATGCACTTGATGAGCAGCACCAAAAAGTTGATAAGAGAAGGGGCATCACTATGATGAAGAAGTTAATAGTGCAAAGGGGCAATGGACCCAAACTTGTTGTGGATTTTGATAATGTAGGAAATGCAATTGGAGTGAATCGCAATTCGTTTGTTTCATATCTTGGGTATGTTACTCGTAGCCATTGCGATTGTAAGATAGATTCTTAGCATATAGTTCCTAAGGGGAAGAAAGACGTAATATGGGAGGATTTATGCATGAGTTATTATTAATTTGCAATTCTATTTTGTAGATTACTAATTTTTTGGATACTAGTTAATAGCAATTCTATTTTGTAGAGTATATTTGAATTGGATGAAAAGCTACATCGTAAATGTGTGATGCAATGTTGTGGGAGAGTCCTAAGGAACTATAGGACAAATCTCACCCGAGAATACATACAATAAGGTGACAAGAGGAAGAAGACAACCACTGAACAGTGGAACTTCCTGGACCAAGAAGAATGGGACGCGTTTGTTGCTTCAAGACAAACTGATGAATTCAAGGTATTAGACATCACTCCCAATTTAATTAATATATGTTGTATTCACCTATTCAAGATTAACATTTAGTGTTACTAACCAAATCATCAATGTGCATACTAACTAGGCCCTCAATGAGGTGCAAAGAGCAAGGCGTGCACTGAATGTGCATGACCACACAATGGGTCCAAAGGGGTATGCAGGCATTCACCAAAGACTACAGGCTGAGTCTACTTCTCAGTCTGCTACTACTCAGGAGTCCTCTACTATAGGTACCATACCTCTACCTTGCCATGATGTGTGGATAATTGGGAGTCAAAATAAGAATGGAGAAATAAGGAAGCCTACAACTGCTGAGGCAACTGCTAAAATGGTAAAATACAACTCTTAGAGCAATCGTTCGAAGATTGATTATTTGTAGTGTTTACTTAATTACAAATTTTTGTTTTGGCGATTAGCGGGAGCTGTACAAGCTGAGGAAACAAGGAAAGTTCATCCCTAAGGGCACATGGGATGAATTGACAGTTGCTCTGGGTAACCCAGAGCATCCTAGACGTGTTAGGGTTGCAGGTGTTGGTGTGGGCATCAAAGCATTCTTACGGCCATCCCAGCACAAACATGTCTCAAAAGTGGGACTTTCACAAGAAGAGGTAACCTATTCTTTCTTTATAATGTTACTCTAAAAGAGAATTCAATAATCAGAAGCTAATGTTTCTTTTATCCATGTATAGGTAGATAAGTTAGTTGATAGGAAACTCGAAGAAGCAATGAGCAAGTGGCAGGCATCTCTGACTGCCACTCAGTAGACAGTACCTATGGCATCCCGCTCTACTCCTATTGTAGAGGTTGGGAGTAATCATGTAGACCCACCACCTAGCACATCCTCTGTAAGTATTTTTATGACATAGTAATTAGTCTTTTCAAGATGATATGTTTTCAAGATGATATGTATATATGTATATAACATTCTTTACACAAAAATTTGTACGGGTTGAAGCCATTCCATTTAAAAAGTAAAGAATTTGGCATTGCAGAGGTGTCCTCTTACCCATCCCTACCAGGGGAAATGTTTCATGGGTCTCCATTACCAACTGGTTAGGTCTGTGTGAGCCCAGTACGTATATTCCCCAATTGGATGGATCTTCCATTGCCATAAGCCCACCCAGATTGTGAAACACTTGGTGAGGCAGAAGGAAGAGTGATATTGTGGCCAAAAGTGGATGTCCTCTGTAATGAAACTGTATGGTAAATTTACATTATGTTAAATTGTTAGTGTATGTATATGATGTCAATTGATTTGAAATTATATATATATATATATATATATATATATATATATATATATATATATATATATATATACAGGTTAAAAAGAAGACACCTAGAGCATCTAGGCCTCCACCTCCACCTCCTACATTACCAAGTTGGGTTCCACAGGACTTACCTGTCCCGTTAGGTCCTAACTGTAGGGGTATGGAAATATGGTTAGGCGAACATGATATAAATTGCCCTATAACTGTTTCTATAGATGCAGATGCTACAGGTCAATCATATGAAAGCAAACTATTTATACAAGATATTTTGGAGTTATTTCGATATGATTGGCTGAATATATCTGTGATAGAGCTATGTATAAGGTGAGATCTTCTTTATACATCCATATACCTTGTGTAGGATTTGGTGATCTGGTTTATTATTTATTAATGCATACGTAATACATGCTTTGCAGCTACTTTGACAAGATATGTGCAGATTTTTCATTCGAACATGTAGGATTTTTGATTCTATCTTTGATTAGTCTAGTAGATAAAGACCCTCCGTCAGTTCAACAATACTGCTGTGAGACTTTTACAAATTTTTCTTAAAATAAGAAGAAGTTGATAATAGCTCCATTCAATGTGGAGTAAGTTTACTTTGCTTATAATTTGTACTTAAGAAAATTACATTTTTATTGTGGATTTTGAGTTATTAATTTTTAACTTTTTTACCTGTAGTGGTATGCATTGGGAGTTACTAGTTATTGTCCCTGAGACGTTTACTGTCTATTATATAGATCCTAAGGGGACTAAATTGAATTCAAAATATGGACACAAAATGAAAATGACATTATTCCGGTGAGAAATATTTCATTTTCATTTCCGTTAATATATGTTATTACATTACTATTTAATTATGCAATGTACTATGTTATATTAATATGTAGGGGTTTAGATGAGTTCAAAAAGGCTGGAGGAAAGGTCCCCAAGAAAAAGAACTAGCCAATAATTTGGAAAAATTTAGAAGTAAGTTCCCGACTGCAATGTATATATTATTTATGTGAACAATGCTTAATTAGTTGTATTTTTTAATATTTTGTATGTTTCAATTTATAGTGTGCTACACACAACAACGGATGGGCGTGTGCATACTATGTGATGCGATTTATGCACATGATTATCAAATATGCCACAGTGGACATCGATACCATTCCTGAGGTATTATATATAGTCTCATTAGATAATATGAAATATATCAATTTTATTTATATATTATTAATTATATATATACATCATTCTCTTTGCAGGTGTTTAAAACTGACCAAACTATAGGAAAGGCCTTACTAGATGTACATTCTACCTATATGACAGAAGAATTAAATGATGTAAGAGAAGAATGGGAAACAACCATACAAGTAGTGGGGGTTTTAACATATAATTAGGATGTTGATAGCGAATAATGACTAAGGAATGATATTTTGTAAATGAATTTCTGAATTATAATATCTGTGAATGTTTCTATATGTCTGAATGTTTCTACATGTGTCTGAGTGAAAATGAATGAAACTTTTGGTTGCTATATGAATGTTTCTACATGCGTGAATGTGAAAATGAATGGAACTACAGATTGCTACATGAATGATTCTACATGTATGAAAATGAAATGGAACTGCAGGTTACTAAATGTGTGAACATTTATGTTATTAATTTTGTAGGTTTGTGGCCTGTTGTTGGTTGATTATAATGGATGTCATAAAACCTGCAAATCATAATTGAACTGTAGGTTTCTCATCCTACGACCAGCCACAACAGGTCTGCAGACTGATAGAAAAAAAAATGAAATAGGCGTCAGTTATTTCTTTAAAACTGACGAAAAATGATTACAACGTCGGCTAAATAATTATAACTGACACCTAATTCATGTGATGTGGCGTCGGTTGTCAATAATAAATCAACACTGATGGTTCTGGCATCGGTTTCCCTACTAGTAACCGACATCGATTTCCCTAATCAGGTCAGACACCATGGCCATGCTGGCCACCTCGGTCATGGCAGCAGACCAGACACCACGGCCGTTCTGGTCAGCATGGCCATGGCAGGGGCCAGAGAACACGGCCGTGCTGGCCAGCACGACCGTGGAAGCGGGTGAGATGGCGTCGGTTATCACTAATAAACCGATGTTGATAGTGCCCCAGATGGCACCCATTCTGTGGCGTGAAGGTTTATGGCGTCGGTTTCAAATCTAATAACCGATGCCTATACCCCCCATGTTGGCATGTTTTTGGTGGCGCGTGAAGGGTTGTGGCGATGGTTTGAGAACTGAGGCCTAACGGTTGGCCTTTTAGCGACTCTCACATAGGTGTCGCATTAAAACTGACACTAAATGCCTTAAATAACCGACACTAAAGGCTGGTTATGTACTAGTGATGATCACGTGCATGGACACATTGTTCATACCTTAGGGTGTAGTCAGCTACCCTAAGGAAAATAAATGTCCAGGTTTTCCGCTAAGCAAAAGGTGCCTATAGCCTCTCTAACTCTTCCCCACCATATTGGTACCAGGTTGGGGCTCAATAACATATCATGAGTAAACCCTTTCTCATTGCAAAGGGGTTTCACCCCTAATAAAATATCATAATTGAAACCAAGATTGGGGTCTCTCTTCCAAAAAAAATTTACATCCCCTAGCCAAAAGAAGATTGATCTCTTGCTTCCACCTCTATTGAACTTCCCCTAACCTTCCACAGATTATCCCTTAGGTTCTAATATTCTCCAGATCATCACTGCTTGCGTTTAACATTAAGTGTGAAGGACTCATTTAACCATTCTAGTACAGATTGGAAGATGGATCATGGTGTCCAATGCACTTACCTAAATCAATATTAAGTATATTAAAAAAACTCATGGATTATATGCAAGCTAGCATCCAAATAGTATAGAAATACAAAGTAAATAAGTTACATTTAAAGAAGCATCACTTCAGTAGCATACAATTGCATTCGAGTCTTACCAGGCTATACAAACTAGTATATGAATATTCAGCCTTCTTCTAAGGCATCAAGTACTAAGTCATCCATTTTTCTCAAGGGTCTAGCAAGCTTATTACAACCACAAATGGCATTGAAGTATCATATCAATTTCAATAATTTCTAATTTCATTTTAGGCATTCACAAGCTTACATTTTAGCTGTACTTTTTTAGAAAAATAAGATTTATGCCATGAATAGCAATGAATCATTATAATAGAAAGAAAAACAATCTATAAGATTCTTGAGCATCTCATTTTCGGAATATTACTTTACAAGAATGATTTAAAAGATATAATATGGGTAAATTTCCATGCTTGGTTCATTCTAACAAAAATCGGCAACAATCAAGTGAGCACATATATACGAAACTGAGATCTTGTCCATTTTTAATAAATTCAGTAGTTAAGCCATGTAAAAATAAGATAAAAAAGCCATGATAGTTATGATTTTGTATTTCATTCAAGATATTGTTCACAAATGTGCATATAACAAGTAATTCTGGACAAACAATGCAGAAAAAGAAGACATAAACACCTACTAGCTAAATGTAAACATATATTCTTACCTTACTTTATAAGAGATGAATTCAAATTCTAGAAAGAGAATATTATCATAATTTAATTCAACACATTTTGTTCTCAAATTAGACTCATTTTATTCAAAAAATGGCCATGGAGAACAACAGAAAGAAAGAGAAGAACAAATCAATGTTTTGCTCCAAAAACAAAAAATTAAGAGAGGGAAAGAAATGCAAAATAAATACATAGTAAATGATCTAGAGGGAACCAACCTTAAATTACAATAAAAATGATAGGAGGTAAGAAGATTCCATTTAGAAATCTGTAAGAAAATATCTCGTTTCAATCTTCTTCACCAAAGTTCTCCCTAGCCACCATGGAAGTCACCCTATAGAACTCCAAAGCATCTTTGTACCCTCTATTTGGATAGAAGATCGAAAGACGAATCCACATAACTAAATTCCATTGAGTGTATCAAAATTTGTCATTTTCTTGATTGGTCCAAAATAGTGGTGTCGCTTGCCATATGATGATCACGTGTCAGCGGTTGTTTGTTATGTACATGCATACCAAAAATGCAGTAGCTTCCTCATATTATATCTGATTTCATGCATTCTTCTTATGTTGGATTAATAATTCAATTCTCACAAGTATTAGGTACAAGTCTAGAAAATATCAAATACTAATTGTTATATAATTGAATTACTTAGCTTATTGATTCTAAAAAGCTTTCCCATTATGTATTGTTATGCTTTTGCCTCTATGAAGGTTCCAACTTTCAATTCAGACTTAAGATGCATACATTCTGATAAATGTCTAGTGTTTACTAATTCACATTGACGGTATAAAATTCTAAATTTAGCAAAATGACATGAGGCTTAGACTAATCATGATGAACAATCAAGGATTAATGAGTAACCTGAGATTGGGTCGTTACATTGTGTTTTTAATTTAGCTCGACACAGTTGAAAAAAGTGGTTAACTCTTAATGTTTAATCTTGTAGTCCCTCACCTAGATATATGATACATACTTAGCTTTATCTTGAATGTCCCTCATGAACCCCTTCCTTGGAGAAATTGGTCATAGGCATATGATGTTGTTAGTATAATTAAAATGAAATTAAAACACACTGGCATATTAGATATAAAGTTGTCATGAATCCATTTACTAACCTAAATCTACACTCCTAGTAGATACACAACAAAAGGTATGTGGACCTAGGAATCCATCTCTATAATGGAAAATAATTCCACACAAGCATTATATATAAAAAGGAAATAACAATACTAAAGAAATAAAAAGATACATCTGGGAAAAAAATACATGTAATCATTTCTATGTCAATACAATCCATTGGTGTTTCATTTCATAGAGTAGTTACAAGGATCTTCAATCGACATTAAAATATTTGACAAGTGAAATATATTAATACTAAAACATTAAGTACGTAATGAATAGACATGTAAGCACAATTTAAGAGTATATAAAAAGTTTCTTGGGTAGAAACATTATAACTAGAACGAATAAAGAACCAAGGAAAAAAAACTCAACAACATTCTTTCATACAAATAATATTCTACATTATATTTTCCATTATATCGACGTCATTATTAAGCCTCTGACCAACTTATAAAGGAAGACTTTGTGAGGGGAATTTAAAGAAAGTAGCCTAATGTCACCCCTATCACTACCTGAGGGGACTCTTACCAGATTCAATGAGGTAACCTTTTCCTATCGTTCCTTATGCCCCTACATTGACAATTTAGGTAGGTACACAAGTAGATTATCTTAAAGGCTTGTCAACATTGTATAATAAAAAATTAATGTAGCATTCATCAGAACAATATCTCAATCAAATAACTAATTATCAGAGCATTCATAGGAGAATACATAAACACATGACAATATCATAGTAGGTTTAAGAGATTAAGTGTACATTTAGAGTAGTGATATACTATGATCCTTGAGTAAGATTCCGATCAAAGGTCCAACCTAAGGGGAGTAAGATGTAAAAATACATAATATGGGGTCTTTGATTAGTAGGGTTTTGATAGTCCCAACCTAAAAAGAATGCATTGATTGATTCAACGTAGAACAAGTATCAACATTAAACATAGGTCTAGATGAACCATCTACATTATTAGTTATGCTAGATAATGATAACTCTGACTTGACAATAGGGGAGGCATGAGAGTTAAATTACCATCAAGGTTTATTTGTGTAAGATAGTAATCAGTTCCTATGAGATCAATCATGCAATAGTGCCATATTCCTAGGTCATATCATCAATAATAGAATAAGGTAGGTTAAGATAGGATTTAGGGTTACATTATGATAATTTTACTGATTTGAAGTTCAATATACATGTTTAACATCACAACAAGATACTTGCAATATTAGAGTCCAATAATTATCATCTACATTTTCATCACATTAGGTGTTACATGTATGTCACAAGCAGTCAAAATGGTATCTAAGTATGTAACATATAATTAAATTTCAAAGTCCATAGTATGAACTATTTGGGTAGTCCTCACAGAGGATTATACATTTATGATAACTTTGGAAAAATGATAGATCCAGACATGTAACTACATAGGCATCACATTATAGGGAACAAGTGTACACGGTGAGTCTTTGATTCATATGTATTATTCATTGAAAAATGGTATAAGATCATAATTGATAATGTCACCACCAACATAAGTTTTACTGACTTTAAGTGGGATAATTATATAATAACAAAGTATGCCAAATATCCATTCATAATTAAGCCACATCAATTATGTTCACAAACGGGGTCATTTAGAGTATGTAATTATTAAATCCATGTAAAGACAATTCAAAGCATTAGAAAAATCTTACATGGGGTGAAGTTACTCATCTAAGCCATGCTAAACAAGTGAAGTCATAGTTGAGCATTGAAGTGGACATTTTCATTTAAAAAGAATAGAAGAATATGCATTAAGGAAAATAGGATAAACATGAGTACAACTAGGCTATCAAACCATTTTTAACAGATAGTAATCATTTTTTTTATCAAAATGGTATGTTGAAACTCTATATTTGGTTGAAGAAGTGAATTGTAGTTATATTTACAAGGTTTAGCATTACTTTAGGGAAAAACATGAGAAAATTATCAAGATTTTGATATCAATCTCTAATCCAAAGGCTAAGATCCTCCTTCCAATGATCCATGCAAACGAGGTCTTAATGAGAGGGGGCGTGAGCACATGGCATTTGCTTACTAGTCACAAAAATTAATTGACCATCGGTCTAAGAAGTTGGGCTACTGATAAATGTATACTTATCCCTATATTTTCATCTTTTAGATATCTTTCTAGGATTGTTTTGTTATTTATCTTCTTCATTTTGTTATTAATTGCATTAGTTTGGAATTTTATATTTATTTAGAGTTTTAAATATATTTGCTTTTTTTTGTAGAAAAATAGCTCATGAGTAAATCCCCCCCTAGAAGATATTTTTACACAAATTCCCGCAGTGTCTGACTTTAGTATATATATTTCACCAAAATTGGTATAACTCCCACATCCCAAGGCTGAATTTAATGTGCAAGTATGCGTTGGAAAGAGAATTCATATATATACAGGAAAAACATATTTTCGGACTGCTTCCCAATTTAAGACTGACCCAAAAATATGCTCGAAATTGCTATTGTGAGAAATTACTGCAAAAGGAATGCAATCAGTCAATTGTTTCCTCTATTGACTAGATCCAGAAAGTTAGCAGCCACCACCGACTATTTAATTTTCCCTAAACCTAATGTATACCCCCCTCCTTCTCCTATAAAGGGAGGGGAACTTCCTCCTCCTTGGGCATCTCAATTTTCTTTTGTATTAGCATTTTCGAATAAATTTTCTTGTATTCTTCTGGTTCTGAAATAAAGTAGTCTTGCATTTTTTTACATGTTAATTTTGATTCTGTTATTCCGTTGTGTTTAGATCTAGTACTTTCTTTTCTCCTCCTTCCCTCTCTTGAGAAATCGAGCAAGGTAGGAAGAGACAGCCATCTTCATTGTCTCTAATCGAGGATCAGTAGTCGTATGACTCAAAGATGGCTAGCTCACTTCCTTCCTCTGTCTCTCTTTGCTCCTTCTCCATGAGTGAGTAGTTATTTATCGAGGCAAGGGGAATAACCCCTTAGACATGGCTTTATCGACTTTTCCTTACAAATGATTCTAGATGGCTTTTGGGTTTGATAACTAATTGATCTATCAAAGTAATTAATTGATTTGATCAAAAGTTAATCTGGATGGATATGACCGTGGAAGTTCAGATTTAGAACAACAAACCCAATCGCATTGGAGTTTTGCAATGACTGTGGATCTTCTTCTTTTAGGATGATGAACTAAGCAGCATGAGCACCAGGACCAATGGGCTCATGTGGATTCCATCTTTAGTGGATTTTTATTAATTCACTTGCCTTCATCAAATCCATCATTTTTAAAGGATTAGTTTGTTTTTTCCTAGGCTAAGGTGGTGAAAACCCCTAAAGCCTCGATTCTCATCTCTTGATCTAATCACCGCTTTCTTTTGCTTTCTTTAATCTATAGTCTTTTCACTCATAATAGTTTTTCTTGTGCTAACAACAATCTTAATTTTCCTTGTGACAGGGCAAATTTATATTCTTGTTAAGTGCATTTCCATTCTAGCATTTCTTTCCTTAGTGTTAATCACCAACCCCCAAAACTCGACTTTTACTTTCTATTCCAAATCTGAAAATACCAAAAACAAATAATAAGTTCTTCAAACAATTGGGATAAAAAGAAACAATCTTAAAAAGTTGTCCTATGGGATCGACCCTTTCTATACTAACCTTAATCGGAAAGTTGAAAAAGGATTAAACTCTAGGATAATTATCTTAGTGATTGTAAGTGCTAAAAGACACATTGACAATTTGGCGTCGTTGTCAGGGACAACGAATTTGTTTCTTCGAACTCCAAAATTTTTGAATTTTTTTTTCCTTTTTTATGCCTTTCGAGTAACTTTCTGGAAGTGCTACTCCTCCTTCTGCTGAGTTTTCATTCTAGAAGTCTGTTTTTTTCTACACACGATTAACTGTTTCATTTGTGCATGTGACGCTCGAACGTTGATTCTCAACCATTTGATCCGGAAATAGAAAGGACTTTTCATCGTTTAAACCGTCAAAATCTAGCAAGAATGAATGAAGAAGAAGTCGCCTGTAGAATCGACCAAGCTCTCACAGCTCAAAGAGAGCTCATCCAAGCCGAACAAGCGGAAAGAGAAGCTGCTTTACGAGCAGCCTATAGGGCTGAACAAGAATCCATAGAAGCCGATAGGAGGGAAGCCGAAAGGAAAAAACAATTAAAAGATTTTTCTGTTCTAATAACCACCTATGCACAACATCCAGTCATACCTCCTGACATCATTGCTCCACAATTTCAGATCCAAACACAATGGATCACCATGATGCAATCCAATCCCTTCTCATGCAACAATGGAGAAAGTTGCCAAGATCATCTCCAAAGGTTCATTGACCTTTTCTCTCTGAACAAACTTCCTGGTGTATCTGAAGATGCCATCCGCCTTAGGTTGTTCAAGTATTCCCTCTCCAGCCAATCTAGTAGTTGGTACAACACTATGGAGAGCGAAGACCATGTCACAACTTGGGAAGTTCTACAAAGCAAGTTTCTTGAAAAAATTTACCCCCTGTCTCTCATCTACGAACTTAGGGGTCAAATAACTCACTTTTCCATGTCTCTAGGAGAGACTTTAGAAGAAGCCTGGAAAAGGTTCAAAGACTTACTTAGGAAGTTCCCCCACCATGATATCTCTCAAGCTCAACTCATAGAGATCTTCTACTGTGGTGTTGATGATGATACCAAATTCTTTCTCGATTCCTCATCTGGAGGAAATTTCATGCATCAAAGTTTAACTAGTGCATGGGAAGTAGTCAAACGGGCTTCTGAAACAAGGGATAGAAGAGGAATTGGTGGAATCCTTAAGGTATACAAGGTAGAAATTAATAATGATATCCAAAGCATAGCAGAAAGCCTCAAATTAATTTCCTCAAAACAAGATCGGTTAGAGTCATCCTTGGGCACCCTTAGGTAGTCACCCAAATAACTAAAAGCCATGGATTCTCTTTGTGGTATTTGTCATGGATACGACCATACCACCCTCCACTGTCAATATCTCTACAACATGCCCATGCAACCTAAAATAGGACAACAACCAGAGGCCCTCAATTCAATCCATACCATACCTGGTCAAGGTTACTATAATCCCAACCAAACTAGAAACCACCCTGGTTTTCAATATGGGAACCCTTCTGTTGTCGAGAAATCTAGCCAACTCCAAACCCAACAAAGCCCCCCCTACCCTCAAGGTAACAATCGACCACCACCTAGATTCCCATACAACAATCAATGGAATTTTGGAAACCAAGGAACTTATCTAACCCGACCACCATATCAAGGACAACAATTTCAAAATTTAAACCTTCCTCCTCAAAACCACAATCAAACACCGCCTCAACCAAATCTCCATACCACCACCCCTTCATAAGACGAAAGGATAGTTGCCTTGGAGCAAATCATCATTACTCAACAAGCTCATCAATAGGCGACGAACACCCAACTAGCTCATCTGTTTTCCCAATAGAAACCCCTATCGGGACTTTTGCAAGGCAGCCCGAAAACAACCCCGAACATCTCGAACAACTCAAGGTTGTATGTACTCGTTCAGGAAAAGTGCAAACTCCTCCACCTCCTAAAAAATCTCTAGACTCACCTCTAGAATTCGAGGATGAGAACATGGTCATTGTCGAGCCTAAAGCTACATTCAAACCATCCACCCCCACCCCCGAAACCCCTCAAGCAGAAGACGAAGAACCAATCTACAAACCCGACCTCCCTACCAAGCCCGCCTCAAACAAACAAGACTTGATTCCCGTTTCATGAAATTTAGGGATGCTATAAAAAAAATACATGTCGACATTCCCTTCCTTGATGCTTTGGCTGACCTGCTCGCATGGTCCAAGTACATGAAATCTCTCTTGACTAGGAAGTATGTTACTAAAGAATATGAGACTATTAAACTTGCTAGGACCACTTTAGACATTATCCTAAGTAAGATGCCTAAAAAATAGAAGGATCCAGGTTCTTTTGGAATAGGATGCTACTTGGGTGACAATGCTTGTAGAAAAGGGTTAGCATATTTAGGAGCCAATATATCCATCATGCCTTATAGCCTTTGCAAAAGAATAGGATTCAATGACATGTTACCCACATCCATGACCATCCAACTAGCAGACTCATCCACAACCAAACCAATGGGAATCATAGAAGGCATTCCGGTAAAAGTTGGAAATGATGCATATGTCCCTTGTGATTTTGTGATCATGGTCATCAAGGAAGATTTATTCTACCCTCTCATTTTCATACGTCCCTTCTTAGCCACTGCCCGTGCCTTAATTGATGTCGAGGTTGGCACCATTTTGTTAAGGCTAGGGAAGAAAAACCTTGAGTTTAGGGTGTTTGAAAGCATGAGGCGACCTAGTCTTGAGGAAGAAGTCTACCTCCTTGATTGCATTGATGAATTATTCCAACTAAGGAAAGAATGGGAATTAGTTGATGACCCCCTATGCACTGCCCTCACTATCCCCACTGAATGTGATTTTGACAATGAATCAACTCAAGAGGAAATCCCATGTGCTGAGATTGAGGACATTAAATTGATCTCCACCACAAAAGATAAACCTGAACCACCAAAGGCCCCAGAAATGAAGACGCTCCCCATAGGTCTGAAATATGTTTTTCTTGATGAGCTAGAACTGTGCCCGGTCATCATAAACTCTCCCTTCCACTCGAACAAGAAAACAAAATTATGGGCGAACTTAGAAAAAAAGGAGCTGCCTTGGGGTACAAAATGAAAGACTTAGTTAAAATAGATAAATCCATCTGCATCCACAAAATCCCTATGATAGAAGACCACAAACATTCTCAATATCCACAATGAAAACTCAACCAAAATATGAAGGAAGTAGTCTTTCTAGAGGTGATCAAACTTTTGACTGCATGAATCATCTATCCCATCTCCGACTCCCCATGGGTCAGCCCAGTTCAATTTGTTCCCAAAAATCGAGGGACTACTGTCATTCATAATGAGAAGAATGAACTCATACCCACTCGCACAGTCATAGGATGGAGAATGTGCATTGACTACAGGAAGCTCAACAAAGCCACTAGGAAAAATCACTTCCCTCTTTTCTTCTTAGATCAAGTTCTTGAACATTTATCTCATCAATAATACTTTTGTTATCTAGATGGCTACTCATGTTTTTATCAGATTCCCATCCATCCTGAAGATCAAGAGAAAACCACATTCATATGCCCTTTTGATACATATGCCTTTGGACAGATGCCCTTTGGCCTGTGCAATGCACCGGCCACTTTTCAAAGATGTATGTCTGCTATTTTTTAGGGTTTACTGAAACTATCATGGATGTGTTCATGGATGATTTATCCGTCTATGGAGACAATTTTGATTCCTACCTTCAAAACCTCTCTCTTGTCCTTGATAGGTGTATTGAATTACACTTAGTCCTTAATTGGGAGAAGAGTCACTTCATGGTCAAGGAGGGTATTGTTCTAGGCATTAAGGTGAGCAACCAGGGCATTGAAGTAGACCAAGCTAAGATTGAGGTCATCACCAAGATGCCTCCCCCAACCTCAACCAAAGACATCCGAGCCTTCTTAGGACATGCTGAGTTCTATTAGCGATTCATCTGTGATTTTTCCAAAATCACAAAACCCCTCACCAATCTTCTTCAAAAGGATGTGCCTTTCCATTTTGATAAGGCATGCGTGGAGAGCTTTCTATGTTTGAAAAATGCTCTCACCACCACTCCTATCATTTGTGCTCCTAATTGGGCCTTACCCTTTGAAATCATGTGCGATGCTAGTGATTTTGTTGTAGGTGCCATTTTAGGACAAAGAATTGACAAGAAACACCATGTCATTTATTATGCATCCAAGACCTTAGATGAAGCACTGTGAAATTACACAATCACTGAAAAAGAAATGCTAGCCATTGTCTATGCATTCGATAAATTTTGCTCATATCATATTGGTTCAAAGGTTGTTGTTTACACTGATCATGTAGCCATTCGTTACCTCATGACCAAGAAAGATGCCAAGCCCAGACTCATAAGATGGATTTTGTTATTGCAGGAATTTGACCTAGAAATCCTAGACAAGAGGGGTTCTAAAAATGTTGTGGCTGATCACCTAAGTCAACTTAGCTATAGCCCCATTGATGACAACACCATAAATGAATCCTTACCTAATGACCAATTGCTTAAGGTAGACTCCCAATTTTCTTGGTTTGCCGATTTTGTAAACTATTTAGCTGCAGGTGTATTGCATCCCGAGTATACAGGACACTCTAAATCTAAAGATTTTCATGACGTCAAAAATTATTATTGGGACGAACCTTATCTTTTTAGACTTTGTGCCGATGGTCTATATCGTCGTTGTGTTTCCCACGAAGAAAGCATCGCCATTTTGGAACAATGTCATTCTGGCCCCTATGGTGGTCATATGAGTTCCCAAAAAATAGCTAGAAAATTCCTACAATGCTGATTCTTTTGGCCCACCATCTTCAAAGACTCATATGATTATGTGCTCTCATGTGACTAATGCCAAATGATGGGTAACATTTCCAAGCGTGACCAAATGCCTCTCACTTCTTGGTAGGAATTAGAGATATTTGATGTTTGGGGGATCGACTACATGGGCCCATTTCCTTCTTCTTATGGGTTTTCATACATTTTAGTCACAGTTAATTACGTGTCAAAGTGGGTTGAAGCCATACCCACTAAAACCTGTGATTCTAAACTTGTTAAGAAACTCTTTAAAGATATTATTTTTCCTAGATTTGGAGTCCCTCACACCGTCATTTCCGACGGGGGATCCCATTTTTTAGAGAAAAGTTTTGAGGCTCTTTTGAAAAAATATGGAGTTTACCACAAAGTCATCACTCCTTATCATCCTCAGACCAGTGGGTGAATAGAGGTATCCAACAGACAAATCAAATCAATTTTAGAAAAAATGGTTGGATGCACTAGGAAAGATTGGGCGTTAAAACTTAATGACGCTCTGTGGGAATATCATACTACCTATAAAACACCCATCAGTACTACCCCCTTTAGACTGATCTATGGCAAGTCATGCCACTTGCCAATAGAATTTGAGCACAAAGCCAGTTGGGCCATCAAAAGCTTAAACTTTGACCTTTCTGATGCAGGAGAAAAACGTCCTCCAAATGAATGAGCTTGATGAACTTAGAATGAGTGCCTACGAAAATGCTAGAATCTACAAAGACCAAACCAAAATGTGGCATGATGGTCACATCAAGCATAAGTACAATAGAGAAGGAGACCAAGTTTTAGTTTTTAATTTGAGATTAAGACTTTTTCTTTGGAAACTTAAGTCAAGATGATATGGCCCCTATATTGTCAAATGTGCCTATCCTCATGGTACATTTCTTCTATGGGATAAATTTTTAGGAGAATTTAAAGTTAATGGACATCGACTTAAAAGATACATCACCACTGAAGACCTTTTCGCTTCAGATTCAAACAATTGTTCATCTTTGAAAGACCTAAACTTATTCGACCCCACAACTCCCCCAGAATCCCAATGACTGATCCATCACTCGTCAAGCTTTGATGTTAAACTAGGCGCTTATTGGGAGGCAACCAAATCATTTAATCTTTTCAAATTACTTCTAAATTTGTCTTAGCTAACACTTGTTTTCAATTTCAGTTCTTGCTCTCAAAAAAAGAAAGAAAGAAAAAAATTGAGAGCCAACTACCCCATCAGGCCTACCCTAACTCCCCTTGTTGTGGGCTTCGCCCTTTCCTTCGCTAGAGTGATTTTTTTCCTCCATCTCCAATTTAGGTTTTGTTCGGGATAAGAAAAATCTAAGTCTGGGGTGGAGGTGGGTGGTATGATTCTATTCCACCCCCTATCTTTTCCTTATTTGTTCTTCATCTTTTTTTCATTAATTACTTTAGTTTATGGCCCTTATCTAGTCGGCCAATTTTTCTCCTTAGTTGTAAAAAGGCCATTATCTAGTCGGCCCATTAATTAGATGTATGTCATTTTGCCCCAAATTGAATTTAGTAAACTTTTTGCAAAGACTATTACAAATGGCCATTTCTGAAACCACCATGTCACCTAGGACCCCTAATAACATCACTCCTCAGAATAGTTGGCAAGTCAAAGGAATCGATCAGAACCAAGCATAAAAAGTTCCCTATATTTAAGCAATGGATTATCTTGTTATAAAATTTGTATGATCTGATTTATAGGAATACTCTAACTAGAGCAATGACACTCTCTCACAAAAATATATGAAAAAAATTGAAAGTTATAAGCACAAGAACATCTCTTCCTTCCCTCTATTTTTTTCTAAAAAAGAGAAGCAAAGACTCACCACCAGACAAAAATCAAGTACGGCGTGGCATGCTTCCCAAAATGAAAACTCCATACCCCAAAAAGGGGCGTACCATCAAAAGATGGCAAAAGTGTGTATGAAAAAAATTGTGACCAATGTAGCCACAACTCCATAAATTGATATCTCGAGTCAAATAGAGGAGGGCTCAATATATTTTCATCACTTCTTTCTTTGTTTTCACACCCTCAAATTTGTCATATTCTTGTGCAATAACTATAAAAAAAAGAGTAATAAACATGGAGGGTGTCAAAGTGAATGTAAGACGATGCCTATTTTTCTACAAATTCTTATGTTAGAAGCTAGATTTGACAATTGTTTTGATAGGGAATATAGAATTTTATGCTATGTGGTTCTAGGAGATTGGGTCACTTGGCCAAAATTTGGAGGTGAGGATTGTAGTGATGTTATTAAGTTGAGGATGGAATATTGGGAATATAAATTAGACTTTATTTGTGATTTTATTTGCTTGAGGACAAGCAAAGATTCAAGTCTGGGGTATTTTGATAAATGTATACTTATCCCTATATTTTCATCTTTTAGATATCTTTCTAGGATTGTTTTGTTATTTATCTTCTTCATTTTGTTATTAATTGCATTAGTTTGGAATTTTCTATTTATTTAGAGTTTTAAATATATTTTCTTATTTTTTGTAGGAAAATGGCTCATGAGTAAATTCCCCCTAGAAGATATTTTTGCACAAATTTCCGCAGTGTCTGACTTCAGTATATACCTTTTACCAAAATTGGTATAACTCCCACATCCCAAGGCAGAATTTAATTTACAAGTATGCGTTGGAAAGAGAATTCAATTATCTACAGGAAAAACATATTTTCGGAGTGCTTCCGAATTAATGACTGGCCCAAAAATACTCTCAAAATCACTATTGTGGAAAATTACTATAAAAGGAATGCAAGCAGTCAATTGTTTCCTCTATTGACTAGATCCAGAAAGTTAGCAGCCACCGCCGGCCATTTCTTTTGCGCTAAACTTAATTTATACCCCCCTCCTTCTCCTATAAAAGGAGGGGCACTTCCTCCTCCTTGGGCATCTTAGTTTTCTCTTGTATCACCATTCTGGAGCAAATGTTTTTGTATTCTTCTTATTCTGAAATAAAGTAGCCTTGTATTTTTTTTACATGTTAATTTTGATTCCATTTTTCCGTTGTGTTTAGATCTAGTACTTTCTTTTCTCCTTCTTCCCTCTCTTGAGCAATTGAGCAAGGTAGGAAGAGGCAGCCATCTTCATTGTCTCTAATCGAAGATCAGTAGTCGTAAGACGCGAAGATGGCTAGATCACTTCCTTCCTCCGTCAGTAGTTCTCTTTGATCCTTCTCCATGAGTGAGTAGTTCTTTATTGAGGCAAGAGGAATAACCCCTTAGCCATGGCTTTATCGACTTTTCCTAAAAAATGATTCTAGATGGCTTTTGGGTTTGATAACTAATTGATCTATCAAAGTAATTAATTGATTTGATCAAAAGTTAATCTGGATGGATATGACCGTGGAAGTTTACATTTAGAACAACAAACCCAATCACATAGGAGTTTTGAAATGATCGTGGATCTTCTTATTTTAGGATGATGAACTAAGAAGGATGAGCACCAGGACCAATGGGCTCATGTGGAGTCCATCTTTAGTGGATTTTTATGAATTCCCTTGCCTTCATCGAATCCGTTGTTTTTAAAGTAGTTTGTTTTTGCCTAGGCTAAGGTGGTGAAAACACCTAAATCCTAGATTCTCATCTCTTGATCTAATCACCGCTTGCTTTTGCTTTCTTTAATTTATAGTCTTTTCACTCATAATAGTTTTTCTTGTGCTAACAACAATCTTAATTTTCCTTGTGACAGGGCAAATTTACATTCTTGTTAAGTGTATTTCCATTCTTGCATTTATTTCCTTAGTGTTAATCACCAAACCCCAAAACTCGACTTTTACTTTCTATTCTAAATCTGAAAAATACCAAAAACAAATAATATGTTCTTCAAACAATTGGGATAAAAAGAAACAATCTTAAAAAGTTATCTTGTGGGATCGACCCTTTCTATACTAACCTTAATCAGAAAGTTGAAAATGGTTTAAACTCTAGGATAATCATCTTAGTTATTGTAAGTGCTAAATGACGCATTAACATCTACATTATGTGGGTTGGGACAACACACAATCCAATTATTGGGGTGCGATCCAACAATTGGGTCGTCGTCCCCTCATAGGGATGCACGCTTTCCATGAGGCATGCCCACGAAAAGTTTGTGACAACATGACTCATTGGGGGAGGAATAGAGAATTCCACCCCTAGAAAAGTAGTTGGATGCAAAGTAGGGAGCATCATGAAGTCATTTCCTAAACGATCATGGGAAATTGTGGTCGGGGTGGGGCATCCAAAACCCATGAGTGGTGGTGCCTCCATGAAGGTTAAAAAATGAGAAGAAATCATGGATCTAGGGTTTAAAAAAATTCAAGGAAAAAGTGGAAAATAAGGAAAAGAAGAAAGAAAGAAAAATGGAAGTTCAATTGGGCATCAAACAGGGTTTATAGGTTATTAGGTGGATCTTAGAAATGATGGCATCTAGCCATGTGCATGGAGGTAGGGGGAATAAATGTGACATTGGATGGAATCTCAGATCCAAGGTTGTGTGATCCAAAGGCCTAAATCTATTGCTTTTGATTGGTAAAGTGGGAGGGATTTGGATCACACTTGGTTAAATGGTGGGCAAGCAAGGGGTGCGTATGGGTTGCACACCCATTATGTGACTCAAGTTTTTGGTCCAAAAAAAGAACAAAGAAATAAATTGATCCGAAATTAGGGTTTGAAGGTATACACTTTGAAAGGGCATGCTCCCTCATATAACCTCGAAATTGAGAAAAAATTGGTGTGTTGGAAATGTGAGAGTGTCCTCTACACAAATAGCACAATGTTTGGTTATATAATAACATATCAATGAGATCAAACTAGGGATGAGAGAGGGTGATGTATCATTTAGGTGCAACCTTAGTTTTATATCAAATTGAGTATCACCATTTGTCATGTGAGTACATGATAAACTTTAAAAACATCAAAATAACTCAAATCATGAAATAGAGGGATACATTGAGGAGTTAGTGAAAAAATGAAGTGCCTAGTATGTGTACTGAGGAGGGAGAATATTCTAGGTTATTGCTTCCTCCCCACCTTTAAAGAAATTTTGTCCCGATAATTAATTCAATCTTTTTATACTAGATTGGGACCTTCATAATCACAAACATCTTAGTATTCCTTAAGTATAAAACTGTATCAAATTTGAGTAATCAAGCATCATAGTATGCACACAGTCTTGTTAATTGTCTAATTGGAAGGATCACATGAATCACAAATCACTAATTTGGAGAGATCATATTAAGTTAAAAAAATTGGGATTTTCAAATTGAAAGTAAGTAATAATTTTCATTCTTAACCTGTAGGGTTCTAGCCTCTATGTTGTCCTGGGTGAAATTAAAGATACATGATTGAGATTTTATATTCTAAAAATTTTATGCAAACATCATATTTCAATATTGTGATTTGGTGCTCAAAATGAATGGAAGGTCCTGCCCTAGTCCACGTGAGAATTCATCCGTTAGTCATTACTCAAGAGAAAAAAAATCAATTTGAGATATGGGAACATGAAATTCATCAATCATATATCTAGGGTGATCTCAAGATCCAAATAAGGTTATAATTGCAGTCAATTCAATATCAAGAACAATGACCATGAGTCAAGATTTCCTTAATCATTATCGAGAGTCAAGATTGCTGCCATCAAAAGTCGTACGTCTGATATTTTGAAACTAGGTTTTACTTCCTATTTTGTACCTTAGGGTGATCATTTATCTATATACAATAATCAAGCAACATTTCTTGATATCAACATCAATTTCATTGTCATGGTATTCAAGGTTGCTGAATGATGTAAACCTAGGTCATTATAGGAACTTAAACAAAGGATATAGTCAAAATTATTATGGACAAGTTTATCATCACTTCAAGACTAAGATTGAATATCAGTGCTAATAGAGATATAAGCCAATAGTTCAAATTCATAGGAAATGTTTACCTTTCAAAGATATAAATAGTCAAGAAGTTCAAATTTATAGGAAATCACATTAGGGATGCAAACTAGGTTAGGGGACATTCCCTACCACCCTAATCTAGCACATTAGTGCACATAGTCATTTTTTTAGCTGAACTAGTGCTCACAGTCATTAAACCTTGATATTATAAAATAGAGGGAGTATCAATTATCAAATTGTATTTCATAAGGTCATGATTTCAAATGTCAATATTATCATAGGGCAACAATGTTTAAAAAATTTGCAAACTTGGGGTCATAATAAACTTCCCTTCCGTTAATAGATCAAGGGAAGGGATACCTTTGGAAATTGAGAAGTCAAATGGGGAAATCCATTGTTTGAGCATACTATTTCATGCTCAACACTTCCTATGATACTTATGAAAAGGCATAATAACAACAGGGAATCTTCCTCTTGTAATAAGTCTTCCCATCATTACCTAGGGTTCCAAAGACATAGTCATATCTAAGTATTGGAATGATACATATCAATAAGAGAAATTCGTGTAGTGATGTTTGAGATTTGATTAAAATAGGAAGAACATATGTTTAACTAATACGGACCTTATTAATCATGAGGTATAAAACAACAGACAACTTATATCACCACATCAAGGATTTTCCATGACATACCTCAAATATAGAGAGCACATATGCCAGATTTGGTATCATTGAGTTCGCATGATCTGAGGTATTACACATGAGTACCAAACTCCTAAGAGTACTTATTTTGATCAAAACATAGTTTTTGGTTGAGATTATATCATGTCATCATAATCTTAACCAACTTTCATGCTTTCAAATGAATTTTACTTTTCCCACACATAAGCTACCCATAATCGAGAAACCATGTGATTAGTAGTCATCAGAGAAGAATCACATAAGAAGGTGAGAAAATTAACTAATCACGATCTATTTGGGTGGCTTGGGTGACCCCAAAAAAGAGGTGGGACTCTAGAAGACTTTCTAGAGTTTAACAAAAGAAACCTAATGTAGTTTTGGATCTACTTTGGGTAGGTAGGTGCTCAGACGAAACTCATCTGCTACAGCTAGATAGAGAGAAGATCAAAACTAGCTAGAATCTCAACGTTTATGAATATAACCATTTTATTATATTCATTATGGATTTTAGCTCTCCCTAGGTTTATATGAAGTGTTATAAATTAAACATTTATAGATGGTTGTGTTTATGCCTCTGATACCATTTGTTACAGACCTATTTATTATCCTAAATCCACACTACTAATGGCTACACATCCAAAGGAGAGAGGATCTCAACACCCATCTCTCCAATGGTACATAGTTCAACACAAGCAATATATATAAAAGGTCAATGAAGAAACAAAAGAGATTACATGGTACATCATGCAGAAAAGAGATTGTGCCCATATCTACGTCAAAATTGGTGTTTCATTTCATAGAGTAGATTCAATGTGTCTTCATTAGGCATCTTAAAATTTGACAAATGAAATACATTATTTCTAAATCAAAGTAAGCTATCAAAAGATATGTCAGCATGGTTTATGAGTATATTAAAAGTTTCCTGGCTATAAACATTACAATAAGTGAGAAGAAGGAAACAAGTTGAGAAAACTAAATCACATTCTTTTAGAAAAATCATATTTTATGCTTCATTTCCATTATATCAACATCCTTATTAGGCATTTGACCAACTTCCAAAGGAAGGTTCTGTGAGGGGCATTCAAGGATAGAAGCCTAGTTTCACCCTGACTCTATGTCAAAGACCTCAAGACCAAAGTCAATGATCTAACCCTTTTTCAATCATGCCTTGTTTCCTCATCCTGAGAATTTAGGCACATACACAAGGTTATATAGTGGATTTTTCTATATTATTTTCAAGGTTTGTCAACATACAATAATCAAACAAGAAAGTAGTAGTTTTTGAAACAATATCTCAATCAAGATATTAATTAGCAAATCATTAATATGATATACATATAAATAAGCAAATATCATAGTAGCATCAAGATGTTAAGCATACCTTGGGAGTAGTGAATTGATTATGATACTTGAGTAAGATTCCAAGAAAAGGTCCAACCCAAGGGGACCTAAGATTTAAAATTACATAATATGGGTTCATATACTAGTAGGGTTTTGATATGAATTTTTTTTATCGTCACTCTTTTGTATCCCCTAAATCTATGTGTTAAAATTCAAGTACAGTCGCTTCTTGTCAAACATGCATGCATTGATTCAACTTAGCACAAGTATCAAAACTAACCTTAGGTCTAGGTGAATCATCTACATTATGAGTGATACTAGAAAATGACAAATTACAATTTGACAATTCAGTAAACATGCGAGTTTGATTATCATCAAGGTCTATTCATGTAAGATCATAATCAAGTCCTATTAGATCAATCATGCAATAGTGTCCCATTCCCAATCCATATGATCAAGAAGAGAATAAGGTAGATGATATTGGGATTTAGGGTTAAATATATCATTATCTCTACTTATTTATGTCTTTATATAAATATGTAACATTAGATCATGGCACTAGAAAGATTAGAGTCTAATAATCAACATATCCATTTAGATCACATTAGGTGTCAACCGTATGTCATAAGTAGTCAAAAGGGAATAAGAGTACATTACATGGAATTTAGTGTAATAGGTCATATAAAGGACTAACTTGAAATTCATCATAGATCTTTATATATTTAGGTTCACTTCTTCACAAGGATTCAATGATCCAAATAGAGAATTACATTAACAATACATTTTAAGGAATAAGTTTACAAGGTGAGTCTTTGACTCATATGAACTATTCATGCAAAAAGGGTATAAGATCATACTCAAATGTCCCTAACAACATATGATTTAATGGCATGGGAAGCACTATAATGGCATGATTGGATGGGGAAAAAGGTAGGGGAATAATAGCATATATTGGCCCCTAAAACGTAGCCAACCGAAAATGGGGGAGCAACATGAAGCCATTGCCGACAAGATCGGAGGTTGTGGTGGCCTAAGGGTGAGGCAACCAAAACTCAGGAGTGGTTGCACCGCCATGGAGGTGAAAAATGGATAAGAAGAAATAATGGAGCTATGGTTTATGTATAGCCAAGAAATAAGAGGTGAAAATAAGGAAAAGAAGAGGGGAAATTAGGAATAGAAGAAAGGAACAGAAATGTGGGTTCAATTGGGAATGAAATACGGTTGAGAGGAACTTAGGGGGATCTCACCACGATGTCCCCGATCATGGTGTACATAGGTAGGGGAAACAAACTCGTCCGTTGGAATGAAGCTTGGATCCAAGGTGAGTGATCAAAAGGCTTAATATATTGCTCTTAGATTTAGGGATTTTGATTTGACAAGGAAATGGGGGTTCAATTGGGAATGAAATACGGTTTAGAGGAACTTAGGTGGATCTCACCACCATGTCCCCGGTCATGGTGTACATAGGTAGGGGAAACAAACTCCTGTGTTGGAAGGAAGCTTGGATCGAAGTTTAGTGATCCAAAGGCCTAATATATTGCTCTTGGATTTAGGGATTTCGATTTTTCAAGGGGGAAGTATTTGAATCATTCTTAGTTAAAGAGGGGAAGCACGGGATGTGAATGGGATACATGCCCCAATGTTGCCCCCAAATTTCTAGCCCACAAAGAGAATATTTAAATAAATTGGACCTAAATTTGGGTTTGGATGTATACACTTAAAATGAGAACTGATCCTTCATTAGACCTTGGAATTGATCAAATTTTGGTTAGTTGGAAATGTAAGAGTGTGCTTTACAAAATGAGGACACAATTATAGTAGAGAGAGATACATAAATGAGATCAAATTACGGATGAGGGAGAGTCATGTATCATTTAGGTGCAACCTTAAGTTTATATCAAATTGAGTTTCACCACATCTCTTTGAACACAAGATAAACTCAAAAAGTATTAAAACAGCTCAAATAATGAAATTGTGGATTAAAGTGGGTAACTAGTGCAATGATGAATTTCATATCACAAGGAAAGAGAAAAGTCTCGGATATCACAAAAGCCTTTGGTATTCATATTTTCTTTGTTGTCATCACACTATTTTTTATCTAAGCCAATATATATTCTCTTAAACCTATGATTTATATGTTTGCATAGCTTACTCAGAGTAGTTCGATTGATGTGTACCCACTAATGATTTTAGTTATCAAGTTCTCATGATAATACTATGATTTTTTCTTCCACTGTAATATTATATTGGATATGCATATCTTTGTTGATCATCATGCAATATAAATGAAAAGGCCTTATGATTTGACTTTAAAAGGGTTAAAATCTTGATGTCAAGTACTAACATTAGTTCATCCACGTATATACCATTTTTCATCATACCTTATGTGTTATTATGTTGTTTTTGTTACTTTTATTCATGCATATATTATGTGAGTGTGATCCATTCTAGGGAAGGATACTTGGATCCATTTATAATTGAATTATAGCCACTTGGAATTGGATTTGAGTAGTAAGTGGTTTCATGACAAATGGTATCAAATCCAATCGCATATCTTCTATTTATGATCAAAACTCAACTACTTTATGAACCTAGGGAAAACAAAAGTCCAAAATAGTGAAGATGAGGTTTCCAGGATGGTCAATGCAAGGGGGGGTGATACAGCTCCTATCCACCTAGATATGGTGGCTAAGATCTTCTTTGTATACCTACCCAGATAAAATGAATTCAATATTTTATTAAGTATTTCCTTACAAAGTTTATAGAGTAATCTACATGTCATCTTTTCTTTGTGGACTATCTTGAGCCACTTGCTAGATGATTAGTTAGTTTGTCATATTCTCATGCAATCTCTCTCATGACAATTAATCACATGATCTTTAGATTATGGGTAGCTCATGTATTGGAACAACCAACTTTGAATGACTTGGTAAAACTTGATTAAAAGGATAATGATTATGTGATTTGATCTTAGTTTGTAGCCCTACTATGATAATTAATTGTACTCTTGAAGTTAAACCTTCAGGTCATGACTACTCAACTTTACCAAAACATTTTCATGTGATTCCTATGTTTGAGGTAAATGGTCACAATCTTGATATGATGAAATAAGGAGGATTAGTACCTTATACCTTGTGGTGGATGAGATCTCTATTTTACTAAGGACATGTTTCCCTATTATTTATCACAACCTCCAACATAAACTAGCAAACTTTTCCTCTATTTGATATGCACAATGATCATGTTTGAAATGACTATGCATTTGAACTCTTAAAATCACGACGAAGAGATTGTTATACAAGAGGGATTCTTCTTATTGATTTCGATGTGTATTCGTAAACGTGGATAATGATATGGTGAATATGAAACTCAATCTTGAATTTTGATGCTCTAACTCTAGGACTGCACAATTTGACTTCTCAACTGCTAAATATACCCTTATTTTAATTATGAAAGGAAGCGAATGCAATTAGGACCTTGATATTTCTTTATGACGATCATTTATCTTTGATACTGTGACTTCATGGAACATGATTGAAGAATTGATTATCTTCCTATTTTGATAAGCTTGATGATTCATGACTATGATGACCAATGTGCTAAGTTAGCATGGTAGTTTGACATATGACTCCCCTATCCTAGGTACCATCCCTATTATTATTGCCTATAAATCTCATCTTATTACTATTTAAAGTTTGGAATGGTGATCATTTTCATATGATTTTGATATCTTGACCTAAGTCTTTGACAGTTGAGGTCTACGATGATATTGACACTTGATCTTGAATATTGATCTAATGATGATCTTGAAATGTGATGATGTTTATTATAGATGGTGGTTAAGTTCATAGACGTACCTAGTTCTAGATCTTTCATCGACCTTGAATACAATTATAATGATGTTTACATTGATCTATCAAAATTTTGGTTGATTGTTATATACAAATGACTTATCACACCAGAGGTCCAAATAGCAATCTAAACCCTAGATCCAAAATAATATTTGGCCCTATTACATTTGATGTCTAAATATTGACTCTCTATACTAGTTTATGAAATATAGACTCATTATTATTCATTTATATATTGATTCAAGTCCTATGATCACCCTATTTAGTTCTTTAGATGACCATTAATATATGATTGATGATTCTCATGTTCCCATATCTTGAAATTTTTGAAATGATGATTTATTGAACACTTGATGAATGAATTAGGGATAAGCTCTCATGTGGACTAGGGTGGGAACTTTAATTCATTTTAAACATGAAACCATGATATTTAAATATGATATCTTTGCAAACAATTCAAATGCAAAATCCTAATCATGGAGGTATAACCTCAACTACGCCAATGTAGAAGTTAGAACACTAAATGTTGGAATGAATGTGATGGAGTGGGTTTTGGAAATCCATAAATCTCGAATAACACATTAGAATCCATATCTTGAGTTATAATGAGAGTTCCAAGTGTTTTGGTAAAGTGGAGATGTTAAATGAGATTTATATAATGATTAAGATCTCTCTTTACATACCTTCTTGAGGAATTTATTTGGATGGTATAACAATGGAGTTTTTGCACCAAATTTGAGTAGAAGGTAGATTGAGTGGAAGGAAGACTATGGTTAAAATTTGGTGGCATTTGGAGTACCCTAGAAGGAGTTATGAAGGTTTGAAAATTGGGAAATAATGTGCATTTCTTGTGTTGATTAGCCTAAGTCTTTGATTAAATAAATGTCACGCGCCCTTGGTTTGGGCTGCATCTGCATGGACAAATCTGGGCCGTTCATGGTTAATCTGATGGTTCAGGCCCTTGGCTTAAGGGAAGCCACGGAGTGGGCTGTGGCCAGCTTCAACATGGACCGTAGATCATAGATCTGATGGCTGTAAGCTTGTCCCCAACCTCCAACGGATGGGGGCTGAGACGTGGGGAGGACGAGGCCTCGTTTTCCTCCACCACTTCATGGATCGTGGGAGTGAGCGAGACATCCAACTGGATAGTTGGCTTCGGGCTGGGATGAGCTCCCATTTGACCCCTTGGGCGAACTGCCTCGCCACTCCAGTAGGGAGAGAGAACTCCCAGTTCGTGGTGTCTCTCCATCGCAGTGAACAGGCTAGAACCAGAGAAAGGAAATAGAATAGAGAGGGTACAGGAGAGAGACCAGTGGACTGAAAAGGAAGCTGGGGTCCAGGGGAATCCAACCCCACCGTCCCCATGACCTCCCGCAGCGGTTTGGTAGCAAGCCAGCTCAACCTGGCCAGAGAAGAAGATGGATCTTGGAGACGGGCATGCTGAGATCCTCACCGAGAATCGAGGCTCGAGACAAGTTCGTGGATGAGCTCCGAAGCTTTTGGAAGCTTTGGATGGGTGCAAGGTTGAGAGGGATGGCTTTCCCCTTTGTACTCCACCACAGATGCAGCTAGCGGCGGCGCTCCTGCCTAGCTGGAGGATCGGGGGTGCCAGAGCAATATGGAGCAGCCGTGGAGGTCGGAAGGACGACGTCGAAGCTTGTAGAGGGCCAAGCTATCCACGAGGAGTGCTGGAGGAGGATCGGTTGCTCACCGGAGCTGGACCTGGCGGCGGCGCCCTGCGCAAACAGAGGCGCGGGTCTGGACCTGTCGAGCAGACAGAGAGGAGAGGGACGGGGCAAGCGAACCGGGCCCAATCTCCAACCAACCGGGTCCAGGAGCTGTAGACCGGCCGGCTCGCAGCAAACCAGTAAAGGACCAACCGCAGACCCGGATCAGGAGGGTCCCAGCGAGCAAAGGAGCCGCGCCCTCCTCAAGGACACGTGGCGATGGCTGATAGGCCGAAAAAGGTAAAATCCCAAAATAAGTTAGGATCTTGTATAATTCATATAAAATGCATACGATGTCAGAAAAATACATATGATATACCAAAATGTTCAGAAAAATGCATAGAACAAGATAGAAGCATAATATCTGCCTTTTAATGCTTTAATATCAGTGATATCATGTAGGATGAGTTATGCTTGTTTAATAGATAATAAATACCAAATGATGAGATAAAATTATGGAAAAATATCAGTAACTCCATAATAATGTTTATAATATACCTGCTGTCAAGGATGATCATGTTGATGTACGAAATTATATAATTTGCTTAATATGTCTAATTAGGGCTTATTACCCTAAATAAAATGCAATAAATACATTGGCGATCAATAAATGACAAAATTTATAGAAAAACCTCATATCTGTAACTGGAAGATAATATATGAATCTGAGATCAGTTATATACATGAAATTCATGTTACATGAAGATGAACCCTAAATACATGGGTTGTAACCCTAATATGTATAATGCATATAAGATATGATTAATGGACACACAAAAATATATGGAACCTAATGTTCAGATGATGAACTTTGATAATGAGATGTAATCTGGAATATGACATCAGTAAGATAAATCTAGGACAAGAATACAAGTAACCATGAGAATATCCTAAAGAGATAAGAAAACCCTAATATGAACACGATTAGGGTTAAGATGAGATATAATAAGATGAGAACCTGATGATAGTATATGGTCTTGTTTGATCAGGTTTGACCAAGCTTATAGTTGACATCAGTGATATGTGTTTAGAATGATCTATCTCTTTGGAAGGTACGCCATTACCTCTTACTTGGCTTATTATACAATATGCTTGTGTTATATGTGTAGTAAAATACTTGGCATATGATATTGGATGAAATGATTGTTCTTGTAGGATATCTTGCTTGATTTTCCATACTTATGGCTATGAACACTTGAAACATAATATATTTGTTCCATTATATGAAAGCACTATATCTCTTTGGTAAGCGTAGTGCTAGTGAGTGATCTATCTCTTTGGTAAGCGGATCACATGTACAATGATCTATCTCTTTGGTAAGCGGATCATAAGGCCTGAATGCATCTATCCCATTGGTAGGCGGATGCACGAGCATATAATGGAAAATGAGCTTAAAATATGTGTTCTCTTTTGTTAATGAATATCTTTGTGCAAGTATACACTTTTCTTATATTCTTCTGTTACTGCCAAGTATTAGTTTTATCTTATTGCCAAGATATGATGAGAGGTAAATAAAAGACACGTAGGCGTACTCAGTACAATATTCATGAAATATTGTGCTGACGTGTACCGCATGTAATCTTTGTTTAGGTTGTGGTTATGCTCTTGAAGATCCAGGATAGTGAGAGTTGTATGGCGAGCTGATGTACAGGTGGACCTGTTGTCTTAAGATCCTGTTGTTTAGTTGTAGTACATGTATATGTTTTAAGTTTGCTGTTCAATATGTAATATCAAATCTTGTAACAATTCATGTTGTAATTATATGTTGAATGGTGAACATGTGTTGTGGTTTTACTTTTGTTCATGTGCATGTGCTACCGTTTGTTTCCTTATGACTTCCTCTGGTTTTCTTCTTCTTAGCCTTGTGTGGGATGTTTAAATTGGGATTCTCGCTGAGGTGAGGGTTTCAATTTAGACGTCACACATCAGATTAAGTTTTAGAAAATCCGGGGACGTCACAGGTGGTATCAGAGCATGAACAATAGCAAAGCCTAACATTTGCTCATTATGCAACTCAAAACTAAAGAACCTTGAACCTTAATAATCTTTTAGGGTTAGATTAGTCATCTTTAGAGACTAGATCTGACCTAGCCTCTAGGTTAGCACCTAGATGTCCGAGAACTAGGTCTAGACTGGTGCTTGTTGAGTAGCAAGTCCTTAGATGTCGTTCTTTCCTTGTGGTGCAGCGGTATGGGACGTTGCACTATTTGGAAATGATGTGCATCAAGGGAAGAGAAACCCTAGACATATGGCGCTCGTTGTCTAGCGTGGCTACACTAGTCTACACCATGTTCTCACCCCCTTTCCTTAGTTTTCATGAAACTGGACTCTCTACTATGTGTGGGACACTCGTTTTTGGATTTGGTTTTTGATTCCAATCGGATCGAACCTCGATAGTTTTCTCTGACGTTTGTTTTATCGGAGAAAAACTATATAATATTTTATTATGTATATGTATTACAAAATGTGTCCCCACACATGTACGAGTAGGAGGTGGTCATGCAACCTAAGTGAAAGTGATGACATCAGTCTAGAAGAGAGAGTAGTTCTAGATTAGATGTCTAGAGCCTTGTTAGAATATGTGATAGATGGAATAGATGAAATAAGTTTTGATGATACAGTCTAAGTCTTTGATATAAGATAGTTGTGATGATCTATGTTTGTTCTGAGGATTTGAGATAAGTTTGATGATGCAAGTATGCTTTCTTTTGTGAGATAAGATATGTTGAATTAAGACTAGGTTGTGAGTCAGCATGAGCCTAGATCTCTTTTACCAAGGAGGACCTCTAGTATTAGGACCAGTTTTGGGGTTAGCTCAAGAGAGAGCGAGACCCATAGGGAGAAGGTCAGAGAACCTAGACTCCACGACATGAGAAATATGAGATATGTGATATGTCCTAAACTAGACTACTCCTGAGTAATTGAGATGAGTTGCTTTGTGCAGGATTCCTATAGTGTTGTGGAACCCTAGATGTCCTTGGGAGGGCCAAACCCTAGAGTCAGAGAGAGGCTGGTTATATGTGCACATGTGAACATGAATATGAGAACCTGCCATCCGGGTGAGGGAGAGAGCCCAAGACCCTGGAGGAGGTAGCTATGTTAGTTTCTGTGAAGCCTCGTACTCGGGTTGGTGGTTTCCCACATAGGAATCTAGTGGTGTACATGAGAGAGCTTTGGGTAAGATGCTTCATGGGTAGAGACCTATGAAGAATATGCCATAGCATGTTTGGTTTGTGTTTTTGTGGCTAGAGCTTGTAAAGCTATCACTAATACCAATGAGGTAATCTGAGAACCCTAGACTAAGAGAGAAAAAAAAATAAAATATGTGCATATGAGATACTCAAAGAGATGAGTGAGCTCAGAGAGACTGAGCATGGCATTACCCTCATGATATGGGTTAGGAGAACCTCAGTGAGACTAGATAAAGTTTCGATATACGTTTGATAAGCCACTTGCATAAGTTTGTTTAACACAACCATGATATAATATATATAAGGATGTGATCCAAGCTTGAGATATGATAGTGGATATGACATGATGAAAACCTTAGAGATGGTTTAATAACTCTTCATGAATAAATGGTTAACCATATACATGAATTATGATGATAATGTGAAAATGTTGGTTAATCTTGCTATGAAATCACTAGTAAATCTTGCATTTTACTATAAGCAATGGAATAAGAACATATGAATGAAACATGTTACCTGAGGTGTTAATCTTAATGCTTAATAAAGACGAAAAATATAGTTTGACAGTTAGCAAAACATAATGATTATGACACCTTTATGTGATAAAGATTGATAAAGTTGGTTAACTATAGTTAACGCCCTCCTAAAAGGCATATGTTAATGTTGAACATGTTCAAATAATTAACTCAATAAAATGTTTATGACATCTTGAGATAATGAGTTAATCTTATTTAACTCTTTTAGAACATGATAATATGATATTAAAACCCTAATGCATGGCTAAAGATAAGGAAGCAAATCTAACATATGAGGCATGTTATGACATAACCTAAGCCTCTAAACCCTTGCTTGAACCTTTTAAGGAGTGCTTGTACACCAAGGTGGTTGTAGAAACCCCCTAATAGTGCTTTGGATACATGGTTACGTAACCTTTGTGGATATGTTACACATAGAATAGTGCCTACATGTGGATGAAGACATGGTAGTTTCCTTGGAATATGAGTATGGTTTACTTTCGAGGACGAAAGTTCTTTTAAGATGTATATGATGTGAGAAAGTGGATTTTCTGGCTTAATTTCGAGGACGAAATATCTTTTAAGGTGTGTAGGATGTGATGGAGTGGGTTTTGGAAATCCATAAATCTCGAATAACACATTAGAATCCATATCTTGAGTTATAATGAGAGTTCCAAGTGTTTTGGTAAAGTGGAGATGTTAAATGAGATTTATATAATGATTAAGATCTCTCTTTATATACCTTCTTGAGGAATTTATTTGGATGGTATAACAATGGAGTTTTTGCACCAAATTTGAGTAGAAGGTAGATTGAGTGGAAGGAAGACTATGGTTAAAAGTTGGTGGCATTTGGAGTACCCTAGAAGGAGTTATGAAGGTTTGAAAATTGGGAAATAATGTGCATTTCTTGTGTTGATTAGCCTAAGTCTTTGATTAAATAAATGTCACGCGCCCTTGGTTTGGGCTGCGTCTGCATGGACAAATCTGGGCCGTTCATGGTTAATCTGATGGTTCAGGCCCTTGGCTTAAGGGAAGCCACGGAGTGGGCTGTGGCCAGCTTCAACATGGACCGTAGATCATAGATCTGATGGTTGTAAGCTTGTCCCCAACCTCCAGCGGATTGGGGCTGAGACGTGGGGAGGACGAGGCCTCGTTTTCCTCCACCACTTCATGGATCGTGGGAGTGAGCGAGACATCCAACTGGACAGTTGGCTTCGGGCTGGGATGAGCTCCCATTTGACCCCTTGGGCGAACTGCCTCGCCACTCCAGTAGGGAGAGAGAACTCCCAGTTTGTGGTGTCTCTCCATCGCAGTGAACAGGCTAGAACCAGAGAAAGGAAATAGAATAGAGAGGGTATAGGAGAGAGACCAGTGGACTGAAAAGGAAGCTGGGGTCCAGGGGAATCCAACCCCACCGTCCCCATGACCTCCCGCAGCGGTTTGGTAGCAAGCCAGCTCAACCTGGCCGGAGAAGAAGATGGATCTTGGAGACGGGCATGCTGAGATCCTCACCGAGAATCAAGGCTCGAGACAAGTTCATGGATGAGCTCCGAAGCTTTTGGAAGCTTTGGATGGGTGCAAGGTTGAGATGGATGGCTTTCCCCTTTGTACTCCACCACAGATGCAGCTAGCGGCGGCGCTCCTGCCTAGCTGGAGGATCGGGGGTGCCAGAGCAATCTGGAGCAGCCGTGGAGGTCGGAAGGACGACGTCGAAGCTTGTAGAGGGCCAAGCTATCCACGAGGAGTGCTGGAGGAGGATCGGTTGCTCGCCGGAGCTGGACCTGGCGGCGGCGCCCTGCGCAAACAGAGGCGCGGGTCTGGACCTGTCGAGCAGACAGAGAGGAGAGGGACGGGGCAAGCGAACCGGGCCCAATCTCCAACCAACCGGGTCCAGGAGCTGTAGACCGGCCGGCTCGCAGCAAACCAGTAAAGGACCAACCGCAGACCCGGATCAGGAGGGTCCCAGCGAGCAAAGGAGCCGCGCCCTCCTCAAGGACACGTGGCGATGGCTGATAGGCCGAAAAAGGTAAAATCCCAAAATAAGTTAGGATCTTGTATAATTCATATAAAATGCATACGATGTCAGAAAAATACATATGATATACCAAAATGTTTAGAAAAATGCATAGAACAAGATAGAAGCATAATATCTGCCTTTTAATGCTTTAATATCAGTGATATCATGTAGGATGAGTTATGCTTGTTTAACAGATAATAAATACCAAATGATGAGATAAAATTATGGAAAAATATCAGTAACTCCATAATAATGTTTATAATATACCTGCTGTCAAGGATGATCATGTTGATGTACGAAATTATATAATTTGCTTAATATGTCTAATTAGGGATTATTACCCTAAATAAAATGCAATAAATACATTGGCGATCAATAAATGACAAAATTAATAGAAAAACCTCATATCTGTAACTGGAAGATAATATATGAATCTGAGATCAGTTATATACATGAAATTCATGTTACATGAAGATGAACCCTAAATACATGGGTTGTAACCCTAATATGTATAATGCATATAAGATATGATTAATGGACACACAAAAATATATGGAACCTAATGTTCAGATGATGAACTTTGATAATGAGATGTAATCTGGAATATGACATCAGTAAGATAAATCTAGGACAAGAATACAAGTAACCATGAGAATATCCTAAAGAGATAAGAAAACCCTAATATGAACACGATTAGGGTTAAGATGAGATATAATAAGATGAGAACCTGATGATAGTATATGGTCTTGTTTGATCAGGTTTGACCAAGCTTATAGTTGACATCAGTGATATGTGTTTAGAATGATCTATCTCTTTGGAAGGTACGCCATTACCTCTTACTTGGCTTATTATACAATATGCTTGTGTTATATGTGTAGTAAAATACTTGGCATATGATATTGGATGAAATGATTGTTCTTGTAGGATATCTTGCTTGATTTTCCATACTTATGGCTATGAACACTTGAAACATAATATATTTGTTCCATTATATGAAAGCACTATATCTCTTTGGTAAGCGTAGTGCTAGTGAGTGATCTATCTCTTTGGTAAGCGGATCACATGTACAATGATCTATCTCTTTGGTAAGCGCATCATAAGGCCTGAATGCATCTATCCCATTGGTAGGCGGATGCACGAGCATATAATGGAAAATGAGCTTAAAATATGTGTTCTCTTTTGTTAATGAATATCTTTGTGCAAGTATACACTTTTCTTATATTCTTCTGTTACTGCCAAGTATTAGTTTTATCTTATTGCCAAGATATGATGAGAGGTAAATAAAAGACACGTAGGCGTACTCAGTACAATATTCATGAAATATTGTGCTGACGTGTACCGCATGTAATCTTTGTTTAGGTTGTGGTTATGCTCTTGAAGATCCAGGATAGTGAGAGTTGTATGGCGAGCTGATGTACAGGTGGACCTGTTGTCTTAAGATCCTGTTGTTTAGTTGTAGTGCATGTATATGTTTTAAGTTTTCTGTTCAATATGTAATATCAAATCTTGTAACAATTCATGTTGTAATTATATGTTGAATGGTGAACATGTGTTGTGGTTTTACTTTTGTTCATGTGCATGTGCTACCGTTTGTTTCCTTATGACTTCCTCTGGTTTTCTTCTTCTTAGCCTTGTGTGGGATGTTTAAATTGGGATTCTCGCTGAGGTGAGGGTTTCAATTTAGACGTCACACATCAGATTAAGTTTTAGAAAATCCGGGGACGTCACAATGAAGGTCATGCATTACTCTTGATTAAGAGACCTCTATATGTTTTAAATATATGTGATATCTCCATTATAATTTGGTGATCAATGTGACCATGTTTTGACCTTGATGTCTGATGGGGCTCAATTGTCAAACAATATTAATGTTGAAGTGATGCAGATACTTTGTGTGGAATACCAAAATGGGTATGGTATGGAATGTTAAGCCCCAGTCTTGATTGAGAAAATGATTTTATTTTGAGGAATTTTTTTTCTTTTAAGGATGATGTAACACCCTAGATCTTATCGCTCTTTCAACTATGTACATATTAATTCATATGATATTCAATGCATTTAATAAACTACCCTCATCTTTAGTTGGACGACTTTGAGTCATATTATGATCACTTGATGAATTATATTTAATTAAATATCACATTGAGATTTATTGACTAGTGTTGAGTGTATAATTACACTTTTGAACATGCAATTAAATTTTTGGTTCCCTCAAACTCATCATAAACTTTTTCTATAAGAAGAGGATAAATTTTTGAATCAATACTGAAAATTTCACCTTAATTGAAGCTATAGTTTGAATATTATGAATTTTACTAGTTTTCCAATGAAAGACAAGTTTGGTTTCAATTTTAAATGACTGAAATACGTCAGCAATCTACCACCCTTTTTCTTGACCAATGAAAGAGAAAGGATTCGAGGTCATTGATACATTTTTGAATTAATAGTAAAAATTTCACCTCGAACAAAGATACAGTTTGAAAGTGATGAATTTGCAAATTTTGTTAAGAGACATAATTTTAATTTCATTTTTAAAAGGAATAAATGCTTCCATGGTCTACAACCCTCACTATCGACCAACGCGAGTGCAAGGACTTGAGGCCAGAGATCTCCCACCTCCTTGCTCCATGACCATGTCATCAATCCATCTTATTCTATACCAATCATGGGCCTTAGATGAAGTGATGATGGATCTAGATTTGATCATATAACTTTCATGTTGTCTTTCCCACCTTCTCCCAAGGATATGAGCAGACATCAAAAAAACCACTCAACCACACCTACATGCCCTCTCGCACATCATTGATACACCATTTTCACAACATTGATACACCATTTTCTTTCATTATTCTTACCCTTTCTTTTGCACCCTATTCTAAGGCCTCCTATGCAGCATAACTCCCTCCTCATCTCCTTTTTCTACCTCCTTCATGGTGGTGGTGTTGCCTTACCCTAATTGAGATTTTCATCTAGATACGTGAATAGCCTACCTTAGCACCTTTGTAAACCTTGCTCATCCCTACCGAGGATGGAAGGATGGTTTTTGAGAAATTTCACAGCCTTCACAACCTTCTTCTAATAAGATCCGATGAGAAGCAACTGACATTGTTGGTTCATGTTTAGGCAGAAGAGTTGATTTGTTGCTCATGACAGTCATGGATCATGGTTTGGAGCATAGTTCTAGTTTGTCCAAGGGCCCCAATCTTTAATGGAATGGATGATGAGTTTTGTGGAACTTGGCCAGGCCAACGGTGGTCCTCAAATTCATGGCCATTGGAATTCTCCATGTCAGTTATATACTCCTCCCGTCTCTCAAAATATCATTAAAATTCACTCCCCTTTGTAAAATAATAAATTTATTATTTGAGTTCTAAAAGTGAACATTTATACCATTTAAAATTAGAAAAACAAAACCTTTTTGTATAAATTGGTTGTGCTGTCTGATTCTACCCATGATTCACCTATTTTTTTTAATTTGTGCAGTTTTGTTCTTTTGATGTGCTTAATGCTAGATTATGGAGAATTGTGATGAAATATGACTCAAAAAATGTTTATGACTAGGATCTTAACATTTATTTATATATTACCAAAGTTTTGATCGTGATCTGTTATGTACCTAAATGTGATCATTGGACTAAAATGACACTCTATGTAGAAGTTAATGTCAAGATATCTATTTTTATGCTCAAACTTGATTATGTGTGCCTCAATTATTCATATGTTCTCTAAATTGGTTGTGATTCCTATCTTTTGGACTAACAATCAAGCTTGACCATGATTATGCTCCACTGAACACTTTATGATATGGCAAGTACGTTCAAAAGTGAATGTTATGAACTTTAAATGATGAATCTTAAATCATATGAAAATGATGATCATATGTTGTTTGCATATATATATATTTATGACCCCAAATTAATAATATTATTGGTATTTAACTTGAAATATCATGTAAAAGAGTCATACACCCTATTTTGACAATATGACATTAAATATGAACTTAACGCACAATATAATGATTTGAGATCTAACCTTGTATAAATATCACCCTAATGATCATGCATCATATTTGATGTATTCAAATCAACGTGTTGATACTTATGACACAATGTGGATCTTATATGTACTCTCAAATAACTATCTTGCGCAAAACTAGGCCTAAATGATGTCATATAACTGTGTTGATGCCTAAGTAATTAATCTTGCTCAAATAATATGTTATCCCTAATATTGGTTGCTCAAATGAACTTAAGACACACTTGTATGTTAAAAAGAAAGTCTTTTAATGTTGTTGTTTTCTTTATTGTCATTATATTGAGTTTTAGCCAAGGAATATATATTCTCTTCAACATGGAATTTTATATATATGCATAGTGTACTCAACACTATTGTGATGATGTATACATTTTTATGATCTTAGGTATCATGTGCTCATCATAATACAATATCATTGCTTCATATCTAGAATGATATACAATGCATATATCTCTATCGATAATAACGCAATGAGAACAAAATATCCATATGGTTTGAAACTAGAATGGATATGATCGTAATATTAGGTATTATGTTTAGTTCTTTTATGCATATACCCTTTTCTTTCATACCTTATGGTTTATTATGTTGTTGTTCTTATTTTTATTCATGCATATGTTATGTGAATGTGATCCATTCTAGGGACATATGTTTAGTCATTTTTCCATTGACTTTCTAGTCATTTGGAGTTTAGATTTGAGTAATAAATAGTTTCACAACATTGACCTATATTGAGGATTTTTGAAAACATATGCCTCTTTAACATGATTCTATATGTATATGTTCCTAGTAAGGGCTTTGTTTGCAAATATATGTTTGGTCTTTGTATGGTCATGCAATTGTATATTAAATTAGATGTGTTTAATATTTTTCATGACAAAATATGATCTACATCAATCTAAACATTAGGGATTAAAATCCCAACTACTATAGAACTTATTATTTCCTCATCATTTTAAACCCCAATTAATTTGTTTCGAGTGAATATAGTTATCCCACTAAACTCTTGTTGATCCTCCTAATTGGTAGTCAGATAGGTTACCTTATCTTCATCAGGGCATATAAGGTACCTAAATGTGTTTCCCATAGCGATTAGCCATACATCAATTTTATCAATGATATCAGATTCATCCACTCATGTAAGTTCTTGGGGTTTCAACATTTAGAAGTTAGATATCATAAGGACCAAAGGTTTTGATTCACATTGTTGGTGTAGGGATCCCCTAGTAAACTAGTGTGTATGCCTAACCAAGGTGTGCATAACATCCATAAAAAGACATTTTTACACACATCAATTCACAACTGCCATGATCTTATAGACAATACTTTCTTCTGGCACCTTGGGTTCATCCCTTATTCTCTTTTATTTAGCTTTATCATTAACCTTGATGATTAAGGGCAAGCCTAGGCTGAATAGGTTTTAGGAGTCATCTAAACGATACTTAATTAAGTGATTCTTCATCATAGTTCAAAAGTCAACATCATTGGATCATCATTATCTTTATCATTAGTCACTTTTTTCCAATTAATTTTTATTTTAGTTGCATTCTATCATCAATCTATCATCAATAGAGAAGTCATTGTTAGTAATATCCATGAAAGAGAAATAGATGAGAACACTAAGTAATCATTGTCTAATAAGTTGCTTAGGTTAATTCTCAAAGAAGAGATGAGATGTTGGATGATTTTCTAAGGTTTAAGAGGCAATTCATAATGTTGTCTTGGATTCTAGGTAGGTATGCAGAGGAACCTCCATCACCTTAGCTAGGCAGATATGAGGTGATTACTGGACAGAACCTCCATGTTCAAAACCAATCCAAGATACATCAAATTCACCGTTACGAACTAAGATTTTTGCTAGGTTTGTATGAAGTATTGTTCCCTAAACGTGCATAGAGACAAATGTGTTTGGCTCTAATACCATTTGTCATGGATGTATTTTTTCCAAATTCTAGCTCCACTACCTATAAAATAAAATCAAAAAAGGATTTGATTTCCAGTTGTTGGTTAGATGCTTTTATAGTCATCATGTGATGATTGTGTAAGAGACAGTTTGTACTTTATTTGATTATTAACAAAATTTGATTCCACTTTTTGTGATTGTTTTAGTATTAAGATAATGAGTAAAGAATATAATGTCCTAAGGATGTTTAGACTTGGTGATATATGGTTTGGGTTGAGGACATGAACATAAGATCATATGTATAATAAGATTATCTAATCTCATTATGTTATTACTATGTTATTATTTTTAATATTATAGAACAACAATAATACACAAGACTAGCATGTATGGTAAATGATGATTATGTCTCTTTTTTCATGATATTAGACATCAACTCAGATACATGGGTACTTGTTAGAGAACAAGTTGCATAAGACAAACCCACCTTGAAATTTACACATGGAAATCATATAATATCATGTCAGAGTCCTATCTCAATGTGACAATGGTGATTATTATCCTTAGTTCTGAAGTCACTATCGTAACACATGTTGTTATGTGTACTTTGACACTTTCCCAACGTGATATGAAATACAAGTTTCCAAAAATATGGTGATCGGGTACATTGTGACACATGGAGAATACTATGAGTGATGCAGATAGAATTTGTCTCATCTTTAGAATGATATCCCAAACACTTGATAAGAAAGACTGTGAAATGCACGTCCATGCTCATGTGAGTCAATAAATGCTATTGAGCTCACAATATCTTGAGTAGTCTGCTCTAGTTCAAGTTACATAGATTGAATGTTAAGAGGAATACAATCCATTCCTTAGTATTAGTCTAGATTTTGTGAACAAAGTGATTATATGGTCATGGTAACATTGGTCACTTTATACGTTGTAGTTGATCTCCAACTCATTCTTATTACTTTGGTGGTAATGATGTGTTTCTAAACACCAAATACTTTTCTTGTGTTGTTTTCAACTTCACTACCAATGTAATTAGGCCTATTGCATCGCACATATAAGGGTGCATATGGGAATTAAAGTTCACAATCAATAGATGTCTAAAATTGTTCTGAATTGAAAACAATATGAGTTCCTATATGATTGGATGCCCAAAATGTCTAATTGATTGATTAGATTGGTTGGGTTAAAGGATCACTTTATTGTCAATTGGTCAACTAAGTTTTTGACTAAATTGACATGGTCAGTCAATCAAGATGCAACATGATGACACCTCATTTTTGCTTAATTAGCTGAAATTCACCATTAATGCCAATTCTCGAGCTAATGAGGAATTTGTTCAACATCCTACCCAATTTCCACTTTTTTCCACCAGTTTAAAACACCCTATTTCTCAACTTTCACCCAATCCTGACTATTCTACAAAGGAACCGTCTTTCAGAATAAAAGTGTAATAATTCTTCCACATTGCATAAATAGGCTATTTCTTAAATTTTTTAGTTGAATTGTCTGGAATTAAATATTCCCCATTCAATTTCCATTTTCTAGAAAATCTTAAGGATAACTTTGACATATATTTCTGTGCAAGATTTCTTTGATTTTTTTTCGAATATTCTCAAATTTACTGGGAAAACAAGTATTTTTTTAACCTAGGACATCGGGTGGATCACATCCATTTGTCGGTGCCACGTGAGTGGATCACCTTGATCTGTGTTCCATGTGTAGTACATCAGCAAGATCCACCGCCTCTTCTTGAAGGTTCTTTCTAGAATTCAGAACCTTAATCGCCGATGATAAGCAGACCCCCATACCCTAAAAAATTCCATGACACTCTCGTCTCTCTTGAAGCTAGAGAACCGAATACCTCTCTTTTTATTTTTGTATTGCATGGGATTAGAAGACCCTTCCTCTGACACCACCTATTGTACTAGATCTACATAACGGAAAAATTCTCTAATTATTGCACCTAACTGCGAAATCTTCTATATGTTTCTATCTAATCCATAACATTCCCATCTGAGTTGATTTACTACTACATTGGATATATTATCCAGTATAAGTGCTTTGTTGCTATTATACTTGCCATCTTGTTTACTATTTTTTAAAACTCAAATCTAGATATTGAAAACACATTTCTTATAGTCATCCTCTAACATCCTACGCATAAGTCCTAGTCACCGATGATGGATCCCCACTATGGGAAGTCCTAAGGTTATTAGAACCACAACATACAAATAAATTAGGACTTTTGGGGCCATGAAAAAAAAAAGACATGGGCATCTCAAACCCTAAAAGTCTGCCCACATAGAAAATAGTTTTTTATCTTGTTTTGTTTCATTAATTAAATAAATCCTAAATCTCTCAATCTTTCTTCACATTAGCACACTTCATACTAATTATCAGGGGAGATGAGATGATAATCCCTCCCTACACCTAACCAGATCATTGGATCCAGTCTTTAATTTAATTTTTATTTCCAATTTTTTATTCAGTAAGGATAACCACTCGAAATCCTTCATGGCTTCATCGAGATATCCTTTTTTCATCATTTTTCGCCCAAATTATGGTGGTGAATATGAACAAGTTTCTTTTTTTGCATGATGTCTAACTACTAAAAAAAGACGGAGTTTTATTCCCCGAATATCTCTCTTTTCCCCTTTTCTAGGTAGGGTGTGACAAACTAGCGACTTTACTAGGGAGCAAAGACAAGTCAATCTGAGTCAAACTACCGCTCTTCTATTTCAAGGATTGAACATCCTAACATTGTTTTGTCTTTCAGTATTTCCCATTGCCATTTTTTTTCTTCATTGGCTTGTTGGGAACAAGGTGACATATCACCCTTATTCACCCACTTTGGGTGCACGAATTGAAGCGATCTACTATCCCTAGCCCCTAGATTCTTTTTTCTTCAAGATGTATGATCATGATCTTATTTTGCCATCTTGGATGCCTTAGTCCCCTATTCATTAGGATTTTTTATGCACTTTCAATTTTGTCTTTTTGCTTTCCTTGTTTCTTTAAGAAAAAATTAATAAAAACAAACAAGAAAAAAAGGATGAATAACATGTATAAGTTAGAAATAAAGTCTTAAATTTTTAGGAACATGTTGTTATTATTTTTTTATCTATGTATTTGTGGCTTTCATGAATTATGGGAAGTCAGTAAAGCTATTGGCACGGTGCAAAGATGGGCATCCAAAGGCCTTGAAAACATCATACTCTCCTAACACTCATGACTTATTACACACGTTGTAATCATGAGGTGTATTGGGAGAAGTACCTTTATATGTTGAACCCAGGTTACCCCTTAATGAGTACCATCTATCCATAAAGAAATTAAGGACCAAGCTCATTTATATAGGTCATGCATGAGAGAGGACGTAACATGGACCTAATTTCATGGGCTATAAATGGGATGTCTATTGTGTTGGGTTTTAGGGGAGACAGAGAAGGCAGCGGAAACAAAATTTTTTTTTCTCCCCAACCCATACCGAGGAAACGCGTCAACGTCTATATAATAGGAAAGGATGGTTTGTGGAATCATACCTTGTCCCGAGGCTTGCTCGGCGACAATACCTCGCGCAATGCGCGGTCTTCAACTCCGGACTTCGACGGTGTCTGTGCAGCTCCTGGTCGCACCGGGACTAACAACTCCTACTCGAACCGGACTGTTGGATGACAGTTGTCCTCCTAAGCGGCAGTGTCCTCCCGCCTCTGTAGTAGTCCACACGGACCACCTGGAACTCCACTCTCCTTGTCCCACAAGGAAGTGGAAGGAGTCGCACCCTCCTGTTGACGTACTAGTCGCCAACACACTCTCCTGCCTCCTGTTGCAACTGCAGTTGTCCTTCCCTTGCTGCACCTCCCTTTTGCGGGAAGCACTTGCTCGGGCTCTCTCACGCTTACCAAAACCAGAGAGAACGACAACTTGCAGAGCAACTGGTTGCATTGAGCTGTACTTTGAGAAGCCCCCAATACCCCTATATATAGGAGAGTCATGGGACAGGGTTCTCCATCCCGGGCAATGCGGGACTAAAGCAGGAGTAGAAGGGTTTGAGAATTTTCCACAAAAAGCAACCAGTTCGCAACTTGAAATGATCGGTTCACAACTGAACTGATCGGTTCGGCCATTGAGCCAATCGGTTGGACCTGAGCCGATCGTTTGGGGAACTCCAACCGATCGGTTGGTGCCCTGAACCGATCGGTTCATGGTCCTAATCCGGCTCAAAAAGACTTTCCTTGTTTCTTTCCCAATTGGTATCGAATACCAATATTATTCCCAATCGAATTGGGCAATTTGAAACCAAAGGAAAATCCTTTCCGACATGACTTTTCCAACTGGTCAGTTGCACCAGTTGAGCCGATCGGTTCAACTCTTGAACCGGTCGTTTCAACCTGGGCATGAGCCGATCGGCCTGGACACTCCAGCCGACCGGTTCAGCAACCTCAGCCGACCGGTTCATCACATGAACCGATCGGTTGGGAGTACAGGTTGGGCAAAAATCAGTCAATTGCGATTTCAATCAATCCGATACTCCAATCAATGCGTCCAACACCTTGAACCATATGATATTGAGCTATCGACTGATTGAGTGTTTAATTGAACTACTAAACTCCTTTAGTAATCAATCTAAACATTGCTTAGTGGACAAAACTCCTCTTCCAGGTTAAATCCTATGTGTGTGACCCTACAGGTCCATTTCACGTTGGCAGTGAAAGTCCATAACACTTATGACTTCACAAGCAAAGAGCGGTGCCTAGTCACACATCAGTGCTACCCAAGTGAAAGTAGAAAGTTGGAGAACAACTTTCATCCTACAATCCGTGAATGGTGTTACAGCGAATGTATAATTCTTTTGTCACTGATATCCCGAATGAACTCAAGGCATGGAATAGTCATCCTGTCAACGTTCATTCACTTCCTTGATCTCAGAGTAGACTGGAAGAGATATGTATGACATCAGTATCATATACTGATTCATACATGCGTGCACGCCTTTCTCAATCCTACTCATCAAGTGGCCATGGATATCAAACTCCCTCAGGAGGGACAAATCCCATATCTATCACTCACCCCTCAAAAGCCCCATGTGTCAAAGCCACCCAATCATCACCTTTATAACAACCCATGTTTCAGGACTGCGTTTGATGATGTCAAAGTGTGCCCAACGACATGTGTTGAGTGCAGTGATTTCAGGTCTAAGAATCACACTCACCACCATCACTGTGAGTACTGACTGTGACTACCATCTCATGGTTCCATGTGTCAAACTCACGGTGGGTCTGTCCGGTACCTTGTTCTCTAACAAGTACCTATGTGTTTGGTTTGATATCTCTATATCATGACTAATGAGATTCTGTCATCAACCAAAACCACAATCTAGTCTTGTGTGTCATTGATGTCTATCTACCTTCCACAATGACATCCGACTAGGGACATAACAAGAATGTACAAACTCTTAGCATCCGTATGATCTCATCGTTCAGGTCATGAACCTGAAGGCATACATCATTGAGTACTGTCATTCTCTAGACATTCAATCTGTTCTATCACTATCTCATATGACTGAACCAGAAAGAATTGGAAGCTCACCTTTTATGTTTATCAAATCAATCTTAATGTATCCCACCAATCATCCCATGATTAGCTCTCAGGGCATACATACCAACAGACTCCCACTTGCACTACGAGCCAATCACCCATGAATCATATTCATAGTGATTTTCAAACATGTCCCACATGTTACTGTGCTGTAGTGCCAACATAGTGAGTAATGGCAACACCTTGCCAAAGTCTGTATAAATTGCATGTCTCTCATCTCTTCGCTGTACGTCACACGTATGAGATGGAGTTGTTGTAATATGCAATCTAGTATTCCTTTGCTAACCTTTAGCCACATTGCATGATCAAGGATTCCAGACTTGTCATCAATGAGTGGAATATAAGTTCATCTCATGAACTTTTAGATCCATATAGTATCTACTGCTGTTCACTAACACCTAGATACTCGACATTTCCCTTTTAAATGGCTTTATTGGAACACTTCCAATTATCAACAAACTTTCACTTTTATACATCTCATGTATATTTTGCGATTAATTTTCTGTCCTTTCAGAAGTTCGCATCAATGTAACTCTTTACATCGAACTCTTCCTTATCTCCATAGAACTAGTACTTCACAAGCACTTATCAAGTTCTCATGGTATTCCAATAACCCTTACTGGAAATAGACAGACATCCACTCGTCATGTCACACATACGAGTTATCAGGATGAGCACATCATATTGCCATGTCCTACATACAAGATGATGAATGCATTTTATTCTTGCCATGTCATACATGCAAGATAATGGGATGATTACATACATGATAGATCCATATCTATTCTTAGTGTTCCCATTCTTCATAAGAATTGGACACTTGGCCTTGGGATACTAACTCCATGTAACATGGACAAGTTTTCTCCCACTGAATCTGTGCATACTTAACACTTCAGTACAGATTGCCAATGTATGCTCTCTCTTTCCAGGTCAAGAGATTTTCGAGAACTATCTCTATAGATCTCTATTCCTATCACGTAGGAAACATCTCTATCTTCCTTAAAGATAATTTCCACATTAGGATTTCCAATCTAGAACATTTCCATTTCACATCAATATGTGGAATGTGAACACGCTCCCACTAAATCACAGATCCCTTCTTTATCTTTGACATATCAGTCAAACCCTTTGACTATATCATCAAAGTAAAGATCCAATTTTCAGTTGCTTATACTCAATCAATCACATTGATTAGTCCATTGTAACTTATAGACTTCATTTGCATTAGTGGATTCATAAACCTTATAGGTTGTGTCACATACACATCCTTGTTTTATTCCTCATAGGAATGCAGTTTTAGTATCCATATGCCAAATGTCTCAGTCATTAAGTTGCAACCAACAAGCATCATCCTTCTCAAAATGTTATCCATGTGTCTTAACACTTATGACTCATTTGCACTTATGGATTTCATCCAATGAGTGCTACCATCAAGGTCATACCTTATGGTTCACATGGAAATCATTTAGGATGTAATGATCATAAATCATAACTCAAAATTCAGTTCCTCATATTCATCTAGATAGTTGACTCATCACATGAACAACTCATCACATAGATAATTGAGGTGTATCTGTTAAAGATATAAGAACTCACAACCCTTGTGATTCTTAATTTCTTTTATCAGTGTGGGGTATTCATTTTATTAAGAAGAATTCAGTTATTTGATAATCATTCTCTAACTCCTTAGAGTATGATTCCTTCTTGATTCAGACATCACCATGCCTTAATCATGAGTTCACTGTGATACACTATCATAATCACTCATAAGGATCTCAAACATTTGGTCCAAGTATTTCATTCATTGATTTCATCAAGAATTAATACTTTACCAAATTTGTACTTCATTTATGATAATCTTGAACACTTCAAGATATTCATATTGGTATTTCTCTAAACACCATTAGAAGTATTAGCATTTATTCCAATAGGTATGTAAATACATCACATGTATTATACCTAATAGGATAATAACTCTCCCACTACATTAGTGAAAACTGATTAATCATGTCCAAGATATTCATGTCTCTTACTGGTTCTATAACCAAAAGAGTCTAGATTTATCCATCACATGGAAACTAGAAATGAATTTCTCATGATTAATGCTAATTAAATTGTTTGAGTTATCTATAACTTTTAGGTATCATTTTATCTTATGCATATCAAATATCACAAGATAAATAAGGCATTGCCACAAAGATCACATCTTTATAAATTGAAACATCTCTTTATTAATTGCCATCATTGTCATACAATATGCAAAAATAAAGTGTTTCTATCTATTGGCAAGTATGAAATAGCAGTTCATAACTATATTACATGCCTTATTGGCTGAAAATAAACTAAAGTATTCCTATCTATAAAGGCAACACTTGCCCCAAGTAAGAATGCTTTACACTTTACATCTTGGTATCATATACCTCAAAAAGTGTTACAAGTTTATTTACATGACACCTTTAAGTAGAGGCTTCAGTCGCCTCCTTCTTCTTTTGTTCTTCCAGGTAGAGAGGACAATTCCTTTTCCAATGTCCTGGCTTTTGACAATGGTGGCAATTTCCTTTCTTGGTCACGCCTCCCTTGGCCTTGAGAGCTGAAGATGGCTTGGACTCCTGGCTAGCTTCAGAACCTTTCTTAGCTTTGCCCTTGCCCTTGCGCTTGGACTTGCCTTTCTTGCTCGTGATCACCATCACGGACTTAGGCTTGTCCTTCTTCATCTGTAACTCGGCTGTCCTCAACATGCCCAACAACTCTGACAGTGGCCTATCAAAGTTGTTCATGTTGTAGTTCATCACAAACTGAATGTAAGATTCTGGCAACGATTGCAGTATCACGTCAGTAGCCAACTCTTGGCTCAGTGGAAATCCCAGTCTCTGCAGGTTCTCCACATACCCAATAATCTTGAGTGTGTGAGGACCAACTGGATCTCCTTCTGTCATGACGCACTTGAACAACGCCCTAGAAACATTGTACCTCTCTTGCCGTGCCTGATCTTCATACATGTTCCTGAGATGCAGAATCATCTCTATGACACCCATGTTCTCATGTTGCCTCTGCAACTCATGGTTCATTGAACATAGCATCAAGCACTTTGCATCAATGGCATCATCAGAATGCTTCTTGTAAGCATCCCTTTCTGTCCTTGGTGCATTAGGAACGGGTTCCTCTGGAATTGGAGTATCCAGGACATAGAGCTTACGCTCTTGAGTGAGAACAATTCTCAATGTCCGATACCAGTCGTGGAAGTTTGTCCCATTTAGCTTGTCCTTGTCAAGGACCGATCGCAAAGAAAAGTTGTTGTTGTTTGTTGCCATTTGAACTACAAAAGGAAAATATGCAATTTTAGTCCAAAACTCATTTTTGACTTATTTGATTGATTTGAAAATTTGACGATATAATTAGGCCTTTAATTAATTATCGCTCCCACTATTTTACTTCAAATTGATAGCCCTCACCATCAATTCGGAAGATTGCAGCGTACAACCTTCTAGTGGGCAATATCCTGAAATCCTCTAAGTCATGAGTCAGCTTTGGCTGATCACCCACAACTTAGATCTCTCAGGTAGGCAACTCTTGCCAATTGCATCATATGAAACTCTTGTTGAATGAACATGCACAACACCTTGCCATGAACATTCCTTGCCTCTGGGCTTAGACGCTCTAAGAATCACCAGTTAAGTCTAACCCAAAAGTCGACACGATAGAACATGCACCCTGCTTTGGCAGAACCTACATGTCTACCCTTCACACTTCAACAAGATAGACGGCGCACCACGCTTTGGCGTAACCTACGCTTGGTCGATCGAGCTTTTCATGTGTGCTGCTAATGGAAGGCATATAAGACTTAATATTTTAATGAGGGATTTGGTTTTTATATACATATACATATCCAATCACCACAATACATAGTACGTATCATATACACGCTATATCCCACATAAAACATGCACAAAGGATAAAAAGCGATGATTATGGCCATCCTAATGTGATTCCTCGAGCCAAGAGGAATCACGGTCATCTAGGTATACATCACATGGAACCTGTACAAGATGAACATCTGTGCCTTGCCATCCGAGTGGATCAACTCATCACATGAATGATCTGTACTCTCTAGCCGATCGTCTGGGTGCCACCAGCCGATCGGTTGGCTCCTCCAACCGATCGGTTCGCCTAGTCGTCGTGCATCTCATCATGTCCGCCACCCGCTCGTCTCACTCCTCGAACCGGTCATCAACCGATCGGTTCACTCCTTGAACCGACCGTCTGGAACGTCAACCGATCGGTTTACGCCTTGAACTGATCGTTTCAGCTGTCGTCTTGATGTCCGCCGGTCTATGACATAACAAGAAATAAAAATCTATCCTATTTATTACATTGCTTTAAAAAGGGAAACCCCGAGTTACATTCGGGGGGAGCAAAGTCAGGAAAGAATCTCGAATTATTTCGAGTTACATCGGGATTAAGAGAGGGAAGATCGGTGCGCAGACCGAGATGCAAGCAACCACAAACAACCACACACAGATAGGGGTTTATAGGCCATAATCACACTACACACATCCACCACAAAACTCGTTTAAGGGCGACGCGTATCGAGTGCATTAATAATACATATCATATATGTAATTAGGGATTTGTGGATTTAGGATTTGACATGCATAAAGCCGATATTATTCGCAGCGTATGCAATAAATAAAGGCGACAAACCAAAATCGATCATATCGATATTCCTAAAATATAGAATAGCTGACGTGGCTCTGATACCACTGTTGGGTTTTAGGGGAGACAGAGAAGGCAGCGGAAACAAAAAAAAATTTCTCCCCAACCCATACCGAGGAAACGCGTCAACGTCTATATAATAGGAAAGGATGGTTTGTGGAATCATACCTTGTCCCGAGGCTTGCTCGACGACAATACCTCGCGCAATGCGCGGTCTTCAACTCCGGACTTCGACGGTGTCTGTGCAGCTCCTGGTCACACCGGGACAGACAACTCCTACTCGAACCGGACTGTCGGATGACAGTTGTCCTCCTAAGCGGCAGTGTCCTCCCGCCTCTGTAGTAGTCCACACGGACCACCTGGAACTCCACTCTCCTTGTCCCACAAGGAAGTGGAAGGAGTCGCACCCTCCTGTTGACGTACTAGTCGCCAACACGCTCTCCTTCCTCCTGTTGCAACTGCAGTTGTCCTTCCCTTGCTGCACCTCCCTTTTGCGGGAAGCACTTGCTCGGGCTCTCTCACGGTTACCAAAACCAGAGAGAATGACAACTTGCAGAGCAACTGGTTCCACTTAGCTGTACTTTGAGAAGCCCCCAATACCCCTATATATATAGGAGAGTCATGGGACAGGGTTCTCCATCCCGGGCGATGCGGGACTAAAGAAGGAGTAGAAGGGTTCGAGAATTTTCCACAAAAGGCAACCGGTTCGCAACCTGAAATGATCGGTTCACAACTGAACCGATCGGTTCGGCCATTGAGCCGATCGGTTGGACCTGAGCCGATCGTTTGGGGCACTCCAACCGATCGGTTGGTGCCCTGAACCAATCGGTTCATGGTCCTAATCCGGCTCAAAAAGACTTTCCTTGTTTCTTTCCCAATTGATATCGAATACCAATATTATTCCCAATCAAATTGGGCAATTTGAAACCAAAGGAAAATCCTTGCCGACATGACTTTTCCAACTGGTCGGTTGCACCAGTTGAGCCGATCGGTTCAACTCTTGAACCGGTCGTTTCAACCTGGGCATGAGCCGATCGGCCTGGACACTCCAGCCGACCGGTTCAGCAACCTCAGCCGACCGGTTCATCATATGAACCGATCGGTTGGGAGTACAGGTTGGGCAAAAATCAGTCAATTGCGATTTCAATCAATCCGATACTCCAATCAATGCGTCCAACACCTTGAACCATACGATATTGAGCTATCGACTGATTGAGTGTTTAATTGAACTACTAAACTCCTTTAGTAATCAATCTAAACATTGCTTAGTGGACAAAACTCCTCTTCCAGGTTTAATCCTATGTGTGTGACCCTGCAGGTCCATTTCACGTTGGCAGTGAAAGTCCATAACACTTATGACTTCACAAGCAAAGAGTGGTGCCGAGTCACACATCAGTGCTACCCAAGTGAAAGTAGAAAGTTGGAGAACAACTTTCATCCTACAATTTGTGAATGGTGTTACAACGAATGTACAATTCCTTTGTCACTGATATCCCGAATGAACTCGAGGCATGGAATAGTCATCCTGTCAACGTTCATTCACTTCCTTGATCTCAGAGTAGACTGGAAGAGATATGTATGACATCAGTATCATATACTGATTCATACATACGTGCACGCCTTTCTCAATCCTACTCATCAAGTGGCCATGGATATCAAACTCCCTCAGGAGGGACAAATCCCATATCTATCACTCACCCCTCAAAAGCCCCATGTGTCAAAGCCACCCAATCATCACCTTTATAACAACCCATGTTTCAGGACTGCGTTTGATGACGTCAAAGTGTGCCCAACGACATGTGTTGAGTGCAGTGATTTCAAGTCTAAGAATCACACTCACCACCATCACTGTGAGTACTGACTATGACTACCATCTCATGGTCCCATGTGTCAAACTCACGGTGGGTCTGTCCGGTACCTTGTTCTCTAACAAGTACCTATGTGTTTGGTTTGATATCTCTATATCATGACTAATGAGATTCTGTCATCAACCAACACCACAATCTAGTCTTGTGTTTCATTGCTGTCTATCTACCTTCCACAATGACATCCGACTAGGGACATAACAAGAATGTACAAACTCTTAGCATCCGTATGATCTCATCGTTCAGGTCATGAACCTGAAGGCATACATCATTGAGTACTGTCATTCTCTAGACATTCAATCTGTTCTATCACTATCTCATATGACTGAACCAGAAAGAATTGGAAGCTCGCCTTTTATGTTTATCAAATCAATCTTAATTTATCCCACCAATCATCCCATGATTGGCTCTCAGGGCATACATACCAACATATTACACATGCATATGTCTCGTCTTCATTGTTGAAATAAAATTGAGATTGTTACTAACCCCTTTTCATGTGAAAATTCAAACAATATATTTAAAATATTAACATTCTCTATTGACCATTTCAAAAATTCTTTTCAAAGATTAATAGTCTCAAAGATTAGCAATCTCAAACAATCTCTGTCAAAGATTAACAATCTCACATATTCACAATCTTAAACAATCATTTTCAAAAGTTATCATACTAAAAAGGCAAATCTATTGTTGAAACTCAGGTGAATAGGATGGTTCCTTCATGTTGTGCAATACATCACTTTCTAGTGTCAGGTCCGCCCCACTATGGTCTTGGATTATGGTATTAAACTAATCCAACTTTAACTTTCAAATACTTTTGGTTCCTAGACCATGACCTAAACTGACCCCAATCATACATGGTCTAAACTTCTTATATACGGTCTTGTAATACAACCTAAAACTTGACCATAGACTCCTATTGAGCGTCACAAAAAGGAGGAGCCAAGCCTAAGCCTCCTCCTTGTCCACCGTTCCTCAAAAGAACTCTCTACAGAAAACCCTCAAGATAGGAATAAACCAGGGTGTCATGGATGTTGCCAAGGGTTTCAATTTGGTAACCCCTCTAGATGAGGACAACTTGGGGAAGAAAAGTGATTAATTAAGAACAATCATTGGTCCAAAAAGGGTCACCTTACTTGTTATAGCCTATATTTTCACGTATTTATATAAATGAAATGTAATTATTTCAATAAAAAGGACATATTAGGAATATGATATGCTTTTTTTTTAAAGTATGATTTTCCCTTGCAAATTTTCCTTTGTTGTGAATTTCATGGTTCTTAGTACTTTTGTTAGTACAATATTGGATATAAGAGAGAAGTAAGAAGAAGAAAATCCAATATTACAAAAAAGGCAAAAGATAATAGATAATGAATAATGTATTTGTAAGAATCATGTGGAATTCTCTAGAAACTGGTATAGATGACCACTAATGGTTGGATTTGATTTTCACATGGTTTCTAACAAGAAAGGTAATCAAAATAAAGGATATAGAAAATATAAGAAAGAGAAAAAGATTGAATTAATGCTTAAAATATGCCTTATAAGAGGAAGACTTGGATATTAAGAAAAGTATATTTTCTTTTAGTGTTTGGTCTCAAACTCTGGCCAAAGTTGTAAAGACTTTCCCTTAAAATATGATAGAAAAAGGATAAATAGAGAGAGAGATATGATTTAAACAAGTTTTCATAAGTGACAGGATTTATAAGGCAATGTTTTAAATGTCACCAATATTTTGCAAAATAGGAAATTCTTTTTTCGACCCTTTTGTGATGCATGTGGCATAAGGATTATTGGATCCTAGATCTAAACAGTGATGACATCATCACCTACCTCGGCCCAAGATGGAAATAGGAACTCGGTTGGGTGGCTTTCCAAATCAATTTTCCTTGCGATTTAATGGGTGGGTAGATCATGAAACTTGCTCATTGAGTTCGTGAGACAGGACCCACCTAAATGTCCTAAGTTTTACCTAAGATCATGGTCTCTAGATGATTCCCCCAATGCTTCCTTCATGAGAAACCCATCCGGCATAGAGGACTATAAGTAGGAGCCTTGCACCCCTCTACAAGACTACCAAGCCACTCCAAATCTTCAGCTGACCCTATGCTTAATTATTTCCTCTCAATTGTTCTTCTAGCCTCGACCTCCACCCTAGTTCATCCTTGGACTTCACTGAAGACACATCTTTGTTGTCCTCTTGACTCCGGCCACCTTCAGGACAAGTGAAGGTGTGGACGAGTTTGTGGGAGTGTGGCGGTGGTGTTGGTGCTCTCTACAATCGCCTTGGAGGTCAGGATCTCGATGACCACTATTGAGTTGACCACCTGCTCATGTGAGAGGATCAAACCAAGGAAGAATAAGACTCCCACTAAAATGTCCAAACTACCCTCGTCACCTCTTTAGATGGCTAAGGGTATCTCAGTCCTTTATCCTTTCTTTTTGGCCCAGTAAAGAACATCCACATAGGCTCGCTTAGCCTAGGTGTTGTGAGCCTATTGGGCAGCTCAACCTAGTTGGCAAGGACGGGGCCGAGCGTGCTGCCTAGGTGGCAGTCGATGATTGGCTAGGATTAATTTAGTTTGCAAAAATTATAATAAATCACAGGATGATGCAATGAAGACAACTAATATATGAATTTGAAACAGAAAAACACAAGGAATTCAATAAAATAATGGCCTTTTTGAATAAAAAGGATAACCTAGATCTAATTTGATATTAATAACTCATTAAATGATGAATTATGGCTTACTTGATATTAAAAGTTCAAGTAATGAAAATATTAGGGTTTGTAGGGCCAAAAGGCATTAAAACATGTTTAATTAAAGTTTAGAAAGTTGAAACCCAAACTTGAACCCCAAGTCAATCTTAATGGTGCATTTTGGATAAAATAATAATACATGGGTATTATGCTTTAATTTTAGGATAGTTACTTATTAGGTTCCTCTAGTCACTTTGATTGGGCATCAAGCAACTTCTAAGAAAGGTATGTGGATGCCTAAGACAAATCACATTAGGTTGTCGATGTTGAAATGATTACAAATAAATGTTTGCTTTTTTATTCATTACCTAAAAGCTATAAAGTCACTATGGATATCACATTATATGGATATGACTAACTTGAATTCTATCCCACCTTTAGATTTATGAAATATAAGGAAAATGATGATTAAGCCCATGGGAAAGAGGACCATCAAAGGTCAACTTCCTAAACAGGGAAAACTAATATGCCACATTAACACCTTGGGAAAGAAGGTGGCCTATGTTCACCACATGGACAATATCCTTGACGGGTTTCACATGGTTGAATAGATCATGGTTGAGTAGTTATGATGAAAATGTTAATTTTCATTTTATAAAAATAATTATGGTGATCATGTTGTTACAATTAGATGAAAATATTTTGTTTCCCCCACATATCAGTATAACTTGTTATACTAACAGAGTTTTGTTTCCTCAATATTTTAGGATAATCTTCTATCATTTCTACAAGTATGATGAAAATGGACATCCAGAGATGAAGGCACAAAAATGAAATATCTTTAATGAATTTTTGGAGGATTTATATAGTTACACAGTTTTTATTCATGGTGCAAACATTAAAAAAATCAATATCTTATAAACCATGTTGGAGATTTTATATTTCATCTTGTACCAAACTCAATTTGATTTAGTGAAATTTATTAATTATTTTTTCTTTTTTTGATAAACCTCAATCCTATAAGTATGGTAATTAGCTCTCATCTTTTTGGCTTTCATTAATTGGGGATTGTTAAAAACTGAGGTCATTACATTACTCTTGATCAACCACTAAATCCCCACCTTTTATCCTACTTTGATTAATTATTTTGGAGAAATTCCCAAAGGAGCCACACTTCCATCATCTTTTACTCTTTATTTTCTGTCGTGGCATTGGAAAAGGAATATCATACCAAAGTGGAAAAGTTCCCTCATATAATGCAATTTAGGGGAAGAACAACCCCCAAAAGTGATAATAAGAAAAGAAATCCATGAGCCTTTCATCATGAGAAGAATGCAAGAAATTGGGGAACATCCCTTTTATGCACACCCTATTGTCGATGAGTCCACTTAAAATTTCTTGAGTAACATAATGTGTGTAGGGGGATCTATTCCAAAGCTTATGAATTTTTTTTTGCTAATGTTGCACCCTACTTTTGAATCACACTAATGTTAATTCCATGACATCACGAGAATAGAAAGAGCTTTGTACCTCACACGACCTCACCAATAGCATTCTTGATGGATAAGAGAAGCAATGCAAATCTCTCATCAGATGGTACGTCCAAGGTTGATCCCATCCATTATAAACTAACTAAATAGGAATAGGTATAGAAGTGCAAGGAATCAACTTCCATACATGAAGTCGTAGTCACCCAACAAGGACCTCAACTCAGACATCCTTTCAACATGCCTTTATTGCCTCCATTAAGATCAATCTTTGCTTAAGTATGGTACTATCTAGGGTTTTCCAGACTAGGGGTTGTGCACATATGATCAACCACGCCATTCTTTCCATAGTTCTTGTGGATCTCCCTTCTGCCTCAGCCAGAAACTCTCCAGATAGGTCTCTTTCATAGTCTTCCCTTTAAAAATATTGTTGGTATGTATGTCCAGAGAGCCAATAATATGATGATTGCAATGAGACATTAGGTAATTGATTTGATAATGATAAAAATAATTATGTCTATTATGTTATTCTCAATCATGAGATGATGAAACAAACATAGTAGATGTCTAAAGAATGATGTTTCTCGATGACATATGTTTTCAGGTTGAGGACCAAAACAATGAGATCATATGTATGATAAGAGTACATACATGTTTGTTATGTCCCTAATTGGATATTACTTGGAAGTTAAATAGAAAATAGTAACACATAACACTGGAGTGTGTGTTTATTGATGATAGAATCTCATCATTCATGATATATGATATCAAACCAAACACATAGGTACATGTTAGAGAACAGTGTATCTGACAGACCCACCTTGAGATAGATACATGGAGACCATGGATGGTAGTCAGAATCAACTTTCTAGTGATAGTGGTGATTATGGTTGTTAGCATTGAAGTCACTACACTCATGACGTGTCGTTTGATGTATTTTGACATCATGGAATGTGATTCTATAAATGTAATGCTCAGGTGCATTGTGACACATGGGGATTGAGTGTGATTTATCTAGATGGGATTTGTCCCTCATATAGGAGATTGATATCCAGGCCACATGATAAGCAAAACTATGAAATGAATGTCCATACTCATGTGACTCAGTATGTGATATGTGAGTTCACAAGCATCTCAAACAGTCTTCTCTAGTTCAAGCACTACTATAGAAATGGCTTATAACGTCACTTTTAAAGGTGTCGGTGGTAATAATACATAGAAACCTAAACAAAAAGTTTTGGTTTATAGAATAAATTGACATCAATCTGTGAAGGGTTACTAGACACGGGTATCACTTTTATTTGGTGTTGGTTACTTAATAACACACCGACGCCGAAAATTAACCACCAAATCTAAAATTTCCAACGAAAAAATTACCTCTAAAAATTTAACATATGGCGTCGGTCATTAACTAAAAAACCGACGATGAAAGGTTATTCGTGAAACATAAATTGGGCACATTTTGATCGTCGGTTTTACATCAATGACTGACACTTATGGTTTTTCCCGCACTCTTCGTGGGAGAATTTTCACACCCTTTGAGCGTCGGATTTTCAAAACAACCGATGACTATAGTTATTAATCGAGAACCAATTTTTTAATCGGCGTATGTAGATAGACTTCTGTCCATTTCTAGTTAAAACTGACGATTATCATTTGGAACAGGTGTCAGTTTGTGCTGTTAACCACCACTGTTAGTTTTATGTGTCGGTTGTGTTGAATAACTGACACTGAATGTTAACTTAATATCGCACGAGTGACCCCACTCTTCCCCTTTCTCTCTGTGATTGCAATCGGCTATTAGGGTCTGGCGATTCCGACATTCTCCTTGCTCACCGCCGCCGATCTCCTTGCTCGCTGACGCTATTCTACTACTACTGCCATCGCCGCCTTTCATGGAGCTCGCCGCCTCCGTGGAGCTTGCCGCCGTCGTGAAGCACCGCCGTGGAGCTCGCCGCCATTCGTGGAGCTCGCCGCCGTTCGTTGAGCTCACTGTTCGTGGAGCCGCCACCATCATTGGTCCTCTCCTCCAGCCGGTCCTCCTCTAGCCGTTGCTAGCAGTCCTAATGTCAGAGCCAAAGCCAGTGCTAGTAGCCACCATGCTAGCAGTCCTACTGCCGGAGCCAAAGCCAGTGCCAGTAGCCAGTAGCCAGCGTCAACAGTAGCAGCCGGAACCAGAGCTTGCCATTATCGTCACCACTTCCAATGCTAGAGGTAAAGCCTCCAATTGACTAGGTTTGCATCCTCAATTCATCCTTAACATATGTTAACAAATAATCCGTATAAACATGTAATGTTTATTTAATAGAATTGATGATTGGCTTGGTTATTAATAATATATGACAAAAATAAAATGCTTACTTTTAACATATATCCTGGATAAACCTTGTATATATGTGTCTTCCCTGGAAACCTTATATTGGATCCCACATATATATAATATTGTCCACTACAGCAAAATCACCCAATAGTGGCATTTATTCTAGTGGCTTTTATAAAAAAAAGCCACTATCTTTCTAATATACAAGCATTTTTTTTATTAAAATGCCTCTAAACCACCTATTATAGAGTTTCTAAAAAGGACATAACATTAAAGGCATTTTTATTTTTAATTAGTGGCAATTTGAAATTGCCATACCAAATTATAAAACAAATTGGTAACACAATTTTTACTTCCCGTGGAGCGTCGGCCTATTTTTTGATCCTTGGCTTAACCTATTTTTTAATGTGTGTTGTTAATGTGTGTTGACCTTGGCTTAACCTATTTTTGAAACAAGTAGATGTCAATGATAATTTAGTTAACAAATCCCTATGATTGATCCTAATTCAGTTCAGTATTGTTTTGCATTCATACACGATCGTGCTAAAATTTGTAGTGTGCATTTCCAGTTTTAGGTTTGACTTTTTTGATGTTACTAGCGGATAGGACCCAGGCTCCTATTCATTTTCTGATTCACTTCAAAATGATCAGAATGTGCCTGGGTCCTTATTATAAGTATGTTATTTTATCCTTTTAAAAAGTATTTCAAACATAGTGTCATGTACTCATAAAACTAAATATGAGTGTTGATTAAACAAATAGATAATAAGTGTCACCTCATTTTATGAAATACCAAGATACATCAAATTATAGAAAATACTAGTCTGAAAATTTATAACATTGTTATATGTACTTACACTTTTTCTGAAAATATATAACATCGTTATATGTACTTACACTTTGTTAATACTAATATTATGCAGTCTCTGTCCACCCACAACAGTCACTATGAACTGGGTCTCTATGTCAATGTTAACGTTCCCTATTGAAGAACAATTGGACATCATCCTAGATGATCGTTTCTTAAACCAATTGGCCATACCCAAACATTGGCATTTTCTAAAAGGAAGACACTACAGGCCTGGTGAAGTGACCCTAAATTTTGGCAATTATTCACATGTTATAGAGGTTGAGTATGATTTGGTGGGAAATCTTGTATCAAAATCTGGTTGGTGTGATTGGATTAGAAATATGCTAGTGGGATGTAGCGATAGGCTTTTTCTCCGTCTAGCTAGCCATAATACCATCAACATTTGGATAACCAACATCAACTACAAGACCCCCGATCATCTACGGCGGTATGAGCGCACGACGGAGGATATCAGCTCGAGTTTGGACGAATCTTATTATGAGGCCCTTGTCAGTTCAATTTGTCTAAATACAGTGAGGAGCTCCGCGACACAGCACAATCATCAAAAAGGCCACGGTAGGTCCAATTAACAAATATAATTGTCAAGACAAAAAAATTTGTGTTTATATTTTATGTCTGAAAGCAATCAATACTCATAGCTACTTTCTTTTCTAAACTTCAGGAGAAGATCGCCACAATGATAAGTCCTCGAAGTTACTGATGCGGGACCATGTTAGTGTAGTATTTAGTTGTCTATCTATCTAGACTTGCCTGTATTAATAGTTATTTTAATTATGCGCATGTTTAGGGGTACACCAACCCCTTTGTTTAGTTACTGTTTAGGGGTACACCCCTATGTGTCGATGTAAAAGGAGATTAATGAATGGAACTGAAAGTTGCTACATGAATGCTTCTAACTGAAGTGTGTGTTCCCATCAATGTTCCAAATTCACAAATCCATCCTATCTAACAACACATTCGAAACCAAACAACAAAAGAAATATGCATATCGTATTATGTTACAAATTACTGATAAATTTGATTATAAAGGTTCTTTTATCCTTATTATAACTATATTAACAAATAATCCCAATAAACATGTAATGTTAATTTAATAGAATTGATGATTGGCTTGGTTATTAATAATATATGACAAAAATAAAATGCTTAATTTTAACATATGATTGTCTAGTATTTTTTCAATGATCACTTCCGTTACGGTTCAGGAGCTCGCCGGCCTTCTGCCTGCCCATTCGGCTTCCACGTGCACCCATCCGTCTCACCTCTCTCCCTGCTCCAGAGCAAGATGCCCGACTGGGCTCAAATAGAGATAAACATCCCCAAAAACCCTCTGTCTCGCCCTATGATTTGTATTTACTTAAAAACTAATTTGTATTTACTTATCTACTCGTTCATCTAATGATTTTTCATTCATCACATTATTTAAATTTAGGTCTTTATATTTAAATGCAACTAAAAATTCATAAGCTATTAATGTTGATTAATTTAGGAAGCATTGATATGTTGTTATGGCTGTCCACAAATGTTTTTATAAGAAATTGTGTGTTGAATGGGGTTGTGAACAAGGAATTGGTGTTGTATTTGTTGGCCTAGAAACTCATCCAAGATTTACTCATTAGGAGTAAATCTTGGATAGTCCCTGATTTGGGACTGTTCTTGAAAACCTAATCTCACTTAGGATGTAAGTGTATAATTTGTATTGGGTTTTCAAGAAAATTTCGGCAGCATTTCCCCGTTTGTTCTCTAAGTACATATGTACTTGGAGAACAACGGGGAAATGCTGCTGAAATTTTCTTGAAAACCCAATACACATTATACACTTACTAGTGAGATTAGGTGTTCAAGAATGGGATTGGTGGTACACATTTAAGAATGACATCACATGAATAAACCCTAAAGTTTTATCCATAAACTCTAATCTGTTTAGCGTAGACCCTAATCTTGTTGTAATATATACTTATTTTCTCTTTGATCATAGAATGGACAGATCATGGATGCCCATTCGCAATCACTGCACCCTAGAGTTTATTTCTGGTCTTGATCAGTTTGTTAGATTTGCTGAGGAATATAGGAAACAACTTGGAGATAGGTTCTATTGTCCATGTAGGCATTGCGGTAACAACTTGAAAGTCAGTAGTGGTGACGAAATCAGAAGTCATGTCATGTGCAACGGGATTGTATAAGGCTATACAGAATGGAACTGGCATGGAGAGATTTCAAACCTAAAATCAGTGGATGTCGATAGCAGTGCTTGTGTGGAAGAAGAAATTGCCTCCGATGACGTAGATGTGAATGAACCAGTTCCAGTAGACATCGTTGATGTAATGCTGGATAGTTGTGGGGTAGAGCACACTGATCCACCTCCCATGTTTAGAAACATTGTGCATGATGATGAAATACCATTATACACGGGTTGTAAGTTTACAAATCTTAGCGCTATGTTGAGATTGTATAAACTAAAAGCTAACAATCGATGGAGCGACAAAAGCTTCACGTCATTGTTGTCTTTGTTGAAAGAAATTCTTCCTGAAGGAAATGAGTTGCCGATCTCAACATACCGATTAAAGAAATTGTTGTGCCCAATGGGAATGGAGGCCAAGAAGATACACGCATGCCCGAATGATTGTGTATTATTTCAAAAGGACTATGTGAATTTGAAAGATTGTCCGAAATGTGGTGCGTCAAGGTATAAATTGATGACCTCGGGGGAGTCCAAAACTGGTTCTCCTACCAAGGTGATGTGGTATCTACCTATAATATCACGGTTTCAATGCTTGTTTGCCAATCCTATAGATGCAAAGAATTTGAGGTGGCATGCAGATGCTAAGAAAAATAATGATGGGATCCTACGACATGCGTTTGATTCCCCATAGTGGAAGAAGATTGATCTATTGTACCCTGAATTCAGTGAAGAAGACAGGAATCTAAGACTTGGGATTTGTACAGATGGGATGAATCCGTACGGGACATTGAGCATCCAACATAGCACTTGGCCAGTCATGCTTGTTATATACAATCTTCCTCCCTGGTTGTGTATGAAAAATAAGTATGTTATGCTGTCGTTGTTGATATCGGGCCCTAAACAACCTAGAAATGATATCGATGTTTATCTTGAACCTCTAATTGATGACTTAAAGAAACTCTAGGGTGAAGGTGTGATGACCTATGATGCTTCACGAAGAGAGACATTTTGTTTGCACGCTATGTTGTTTTGCACTGTGAATGACTTTCCAGCATATGCAAATTTGTCTAGATATAGTGTCAAAAGATCTAAAGCGTGTCCTATATGTGAAGAGAACACTGATTCAATACGACTAAAACACGGCGGCAAGACTGTATATCTTGCTCATCGAAGGTTTCTTCCAAAATTTCATCCGTATCATAGGTTGCGCAAATCATTCAATGGATGGAATGAGGAACGTAGTGCACCTAAACCTATATCAGGGGAGGATGTTTATGAAAGAGTGAAAGACAATGCCAATGAATTTGATAAGAGATCACAATGTACAATGGCCACAAGGAGTGACAAGTCTTTATTCAAGAAGAAGTCGATATTTTGGGATCTTCCTTATTGGAGTTCTTTGAAAGTCAGGCATTGTATCGATGTCATGCACGTTGAGAAAAATGTATGTGATAGCATCATCGGTACTCTGTTGAATATACCAGGTAAGACAAAAGATGGGATAAAATCCAAAATGGACCTACGTGAAATGGGAATAAGGTCAGAATTAACAGAATTACGTGAAATGGGTAATAAAAGAACATACTTACCTCCCGCTTGTTACACGTTGTCTAGAAAGGAGAAGAAAGCATTTTGTGAATGCTTGGTAAATGTTAAAGTGCCACATGGTTACTCATCCAACATCCGTACATTGGTATCAATGAAAGATCTGAAGTTGATAGGTCTTAAATCTCATGATTGTCACATTCTAATGCAACAAATATTGCCTGTGGCAAATAGATCTATATTGCCGAAGCATGTAAGGTTTGCAATCACCAGACATTGTTTCTTTTTCAACAGTCTGTGCAACAAAGTTATTGACCCTGATACTCTCGATAATTTGCAAAGAGAATTGGTTGTTACCCTATGTCAGCTTGAGATGTATTTTCCTCTGTCGTTCTTTGAAATCATGGTACATCTTGTTGTCCACTTGACTAGGGAAGTGAAAATGTTGGGACCAGTTTTCTTGCATTGGATGTATCCCTTTGAACGATACATGAGTGTTTTTAAAGGTGATGTTCAAAACTATTATCGGCCTGAAGGGAGTATTATTGAGGGTTATGTGGCGAGAGAGGTTATGGATTTTTGCAATGACTTTCTGAGTGGTAATGATGCTCCCGTGAATGACAAGAATATTGAGGAGCATTTTGGCAAAGGGGTTTTGGGAGCACGGGTGAAAGTAATCAGCCGTGAGCAGTTGGAGCAAGGTCACTTGAATATTTTACACAACATCGATGAAGTGAGTGTTTATATCGAGGAACATACCAATTTCATCAAGAGACAATATCCTCGATCCAATTCAATGTGGATTTCTAGAGAGCATAACAAGACATTTATTAAGTGGTTTGAAGATAAAGTCTGACATCAACTATCTCAAACACCAGATAATGTTACTGAAAACATCAAATGCCTCGCCTTTAAACCAAAATTGAATGTTATGTCTTATGAAGGGTTTGACATAAATGGTTTCTCATAATACACAAAGTGTCAAAATGATAAGAGTGTTGTCAAAAACAACGGGGTCACCCTTCAAGCATCTTCATTGTTTTTTGCAAGTGCAAAGGATAAAAGTCAACATGAAGCTAAAATGTCATATTACGGTGTCATTGAAGACATATGGGAGTTTGACTATGTAGATTTCAGAATTCCGCTCTTTAAATGTAATTGGGTTGACAACAACAAAGGAGTTATAGTGGATAAATCGGGTTTCACATTAGTGAACTTTGAAAAGATTGGCGAGAAGGGTGAACCATTCATATTGGCATCACAGGCAAAACAAGTATTTTATATCGATGATCCTGCAAATGATAAATGGTCGGTTGTTCTTCATGGTAAAAGACAGTTCATTGAAGATCCTATAGATGAAGAAGAGTACTATGATAAGTATGATGACTCCAATCCATTCTAAGTTTGGTTTCCAACACCACCAAACATTGAAGTTGGGGATCACAATGACTTGTATGTTCATGTGGATCATAATGAAGGATTGTTAATTGATAAAAGATCACAATATTAGAGGCATGGATGTTGATATTTTTATTATGTTCCCATGATGACCGTGCTGATGATCACCGTGAGGGTGAGGACGTGCTTGCACCGCCTGACAATGTAAGTTTTAAGAATATATCCCTGAGGTTTCTATCTATATGTTCATTTATAATTATATTATATAAGTGTGTTTTTTTTCAAATTTTTAGGATACTAGTTAATAGAAATTCTATTTAATTTGTAGGCATTCGCCAAAGACTACAGGATATGTAGGACGGCCATGACATAGCTATGCAGGCCATCGACATTGCTTTGTAAATCCAAAGCGCAATAGTCGGAGAGAAAGCAAGCATCCCACACTAAGGTTATATAGATATATAGTGGGACTAAGGTGAAGATCCCACCTGCTAAAATAGGTTACCGACAACTACATGTTATGACTGGGAGGTCGTGATTCAGCAACCGTATGCATTAGCAGGAGGACAAATAGATTTCACCATGAGTTAACATTTAAGAAGGTCTAACCTTCTTCAATGTTAACTCGTGTTGAAATTTGTTTTTCCTCCTGTTCATGCATATGGTTGTTGAATCATGACCTCCCAGTCATAACATGTAGTTTTCGGTAACCTGTTTTAGTAGGTGGGATCGTCACCTTAGACCCACTATATATATGTACTAAGCTATAGTGTTGTATGTAAATTCAGCATTGTTGTTATTATGCACTATATATGTGTTAGTCTTTCATTTTGTTATATGAATCTGAAACACTTGTGCGTGTTGTACTTTATGTATTGTATCTGTATCATGCTTCCCTTCATTGTGGCTTCTTTTGTTGTTTCATGGCTCTTTGAATATATGATTTTATTGACAATGATGACAATGTGAATGAATTTTTATGAATTGTGTGTGAAAATCATCAATACATGAATGTTTCTACATGTGTCTGAATGTGAAAAGAGATGAAATAAATGGAACTGCAGGTTGCTACTGGTTTCTACATGTGTGTGATGAAAAAAAATAATATGAATTAAATGTTCTTATACAAGAGTGTGAATCACATATATATAATATTGTCCATCATGTTAATTTTGCAGGTTTGTGGCCTATTGTTGGCTGATATCAATGGATGTCGTAAAACCTGCAGTTCATAACTGAACTGTAGGTTTCTCATCCTGCAACCAGCCACAGCAGGTCTGCTGACTGATATAAAAAAAAACATCGGTGTCGATTATTTGAAAAGAACCGACGATGTTTGGTTACAATGTCGGTTTCCATACTAGTAATCGACGTCAATTTCCCTAATGAGACCAGACACGTCGGATATTTTTATAAAACTGACGACATAGGATAACAGTGTTAGTTGCCCTACTAGTAACTGACATCGATTTCCCCGTGCTGGTCAGCACGGCCATGGCAACGGGTGAGATGGTGTCGGTTATCACTAAGAAACTGACGATGGTAGTGCCCCAGATGGCGCCCTTTCTGTAGCGCGAAGGTATGTGGCATCGGTTTCGAACCTAATAACTGACGCCTATACCCCCTGCTGGTGCATTTTTGGCGGGTTTTCGGTGGCACGTGAAGGGTTTTTGTGTCAGTTTGAGAAGTGACGCGTAACGGTTGGGCCTTTAGCGGCGCCCACATAGGTGTCGTTTAAGAACCGACACTAAAGGCCTTAAAAAACCGACACTAAAGGTTGGTTATGTACTAGTGAAGGAACATGGATTAAAGGTTAAAGAGGATGACAATTCCATGCCTCGAGTTTAATCTAGATATCAAAATCAAAGAAACTATACAATCATGGTAACACTGATCATGAATTGTAGGTTGAAGTTGTTCTTCAATTTTCAATAAGTTAGGTAGTAATGACATATTACTAGCTACCACTCATTGCTTGTGGTGTAATAAAAATATTATGGACATTCACTGTAAACATAACTTGGAACCTATAGGGTCACACACATTGGATGCACCTGGAATAGGATCTTGTTGATGAATGATGTTTAACTTAATTATGGCAGTGATTAGGTATTCAATTTAAACAACAATGGTTAAAAATTGACTAATTAAATGGATTGTGAAGTGACCGGTTCAAGTGTTAAACTAATCAATTCAAGTGTCAGGTCATTTGGAAACAACATTGGCTGAGCAATGCCTAAACCAGGGCATGAACTGACTGGTTCATTAGTGAACCAAACAGTTAGTGGTCTGAAACAATTGATTCAAGTGTTCAACTGTCCGGTACAATGATCAATATGATTGGATCAAGGATTTTTGCTAACATCATGTTGTGCATGAATCAAATATTAAAAGCCAATACGTTTGCAAATAGGAAATATGATGAACTGGCCAATTCAAGTGTTAAACAGACCAGTTCACCTACGGAGTGACTAGTTCATAGTTCAACTATGATGAACCAACCAATTCAAGTGTTGATGATGTTTGTAAGCATAGTTATGGCCAAAACCCTTATGGATTGTGTGCATGGTTGTTTGTTTTATTTCATGTTGTTACTTGGTTTGTGTATCAACCTCTCCCTCATTTCCAAATGTAAATTAATGCTCCTCTTCCTATATTCCCCACAAGTGTAACTTGAGGTTTTCCCTTTTATAATTTAATATCGAATAGGATTATTTTAATTTATGTTTTGTCGTGAGAAGGAGTTTTGCACCAGATGAACCGACCAGCTCATATTAAAACTGATCGACTAGAGGATCGAAGAGGTCAGACGATAGGATGAACTGATCGACTGGTGCCCAACTAGTCAGATGTAGGAGTCCAAACATCGCTTGAACCAAAAACAAAATGACCTATTTAAGAGACCATATGACTAACAAAGAGTCCAACCAATCGGCTCAAGTGTTGAACGGATCGACCCGGACGGGTTCCAGAACAAATTTCTACAAGAACATGTTGTACATATGATTTGGACCTTAGGTAGTAGTGATTCCTTGTGACTCCAATGGATTTCATTAGATTGTGCATAACCATCACTCCTATAATTTTGATTGCTTATTTTTCATTTGTGTTTATAGCATGTATATGATATATATACATATGTGGTCATTAGATATGTATATGTAGTTATATAAATCTCTCAATCATATATTAAGTCTTCAATGTTTTCCATAAACAACACATATGAAAAGCTTGATATACTAAGAATAGGTTATGCCAAAGCATGGTGTGTAATCCATCTTGTGGAAATATGATGGTAGATATGTAGGTTTCGTCAAAGTAGGGTGCATTTTCTATCCTATTGGGGTTTTATTCATGCTTAACTAAGTGATCTTAATGAGATTATATACCTAGAATCATATAGATGGATTGTGATAAGGAGTTGTGCACACCATCTATTTAAGAGTTGCATTTAGATGAAACTGAAAAAACTTTTCTATCTAAATAGTCAAGTTGTGGACGATCAACCAAAGTTGACTCATGATTTGATAAATAATGGATCTTGGCTCATGAGAAGATTGTACATTGCAATCCTATGACTAGGTAGTGAGTGATATTGATTTGAAAAAAAAATTGGAGTGATAATTAATTAAAATCCTAATTAATATCATCAACATTATGAAATCAAATCACAAGTGTTTTATAAAATGCTACAAATTTCTTTTGTACAATCTAATGGAAAACACAAACACATTTTTATGCGATCAATTCTTAAGAATACCAAACTAAACAAGACAAACTTCCATGACTGGTTCTGAACTCTAAGAAGGGTTTCAATGATGAGCATAATCTCTATGACTTGGATACACTAGTTCCAGAGGAACCTGCTCCTGATGTTCATAATTCTGAGGTGGATGCCACTGGAAGCATGCCAACGATGTGTTGGACATTAAGCGCCTTATTCTATGTTGTATGAGGTATGAGTTGCATGAGCAGCATGAAGACATGGGGATTTGTGAGATGATCACACATGTTAAAGATATGAACCAGAATCATGCAAAGTAAGAAAGGTACAATGTCTCAAAGGATCTCTTTGAGTACAAGATGTCAGAAGGAAATCTAGTAAAGCCCCATGTACGCAATATGATTGGGAATGTGGAACATCTAGAAAGATTGGGATTCCCTTTGATCCAAGAGTTGGCCACAGATATGATTCTACAATCATTGCCTGAATCATATAGCTATTTTATCGAGTGTTACTACTTGAGTAACTTGGTTAAACCACTGTCAAAATTAATTAGCATGTTGACAAATATCGAAGCCAGAATGAAGAAGGGAAAACTTGTGATGATGATCAACAAAGTAAAGTCCAATGACATAGACAAGGCCAAGAAGTTTTTGGAGGCTAAGATAAAGTCCAAGTCTTCACCACTCAAGATAAGGAGAGGGGCAATAGCAAAAAGGAATATATCCTCTTCACTTAAAGGATCAAAGGAAGAAAAAAGAGATAGAGATTTCTGCTTCAGGACCTGATAAGAAGGAAGCTAGAACTATACGGAGCAAGGGTTGTTTCCACTATAGTTTGAATCTGTCGTTCATGTAATAAGAATGTAATAGAATTAGTGAATTGCTATTATGTACCTGCCATTAATGAAAAACATCATGTATCTTGTATGGACAAGAATATTATGTATATGTTTGATGTTTTACTTTAAAACATAATATCATTTATGGCAGTGGCCCTAATGTCTGATAGTTTATATTTGATAGTTCTAGATACAAGTAATATATATATTGAATGACTTGATGACTCAAAAAATGAATACATATGCATTCTCATCTAAAGCATGCAAATGAGAAATGCATTTTTAGAATCCATATGATAGTTGTCTAGACTCATTTGGTAATTGAACCATTAGAGACATGCAATTCTATTCTGTTGGGAAATATGAATAAGAACCTTTCACTAGATGTAGTGGGAGAGTGAGTATTCTGTTATAGCTAATACATATCGATGTATATAGACCTTTTAGAATAAATGCTAGAGGAGTTTAAGAGCACCTCATCATATTTGTCGATGTTCTCAGTGGATATGGTAGATTGTATTTAAAGAAAAACAAGTGAGAATCTCTTGAAGTGTTCAAGGAGTTCAAGAATGAATTACATAAATAACTTGGAAAAAGATTAAGATACTTCAATATGATCGATATGGAAAATAGTTTGAACCAAGAGTTTGAGGACCTTCTAGAGAGATTGTGATAGTTTATCGAAATGATCTTCACTTGAAATATAATGATATATCAAAAAGATGGTATCACATCCTATTTATCATGGTTCGATCAACAATAAGTCTAGCTAATCTTTCAAATTCCTTTTTGGGCACATGCTTTATGCTACAATGTACCGTCTGAATAGTTTAAAAGACACCATATGAGATATGTTTATGGGAGGTGTCCCGATAATGTCTTTTATAAGGATTAGGATTGAAAGCTTATATAAAGAATACTTTCTTGAAAATATCTCTCCACAAATCACATAAATGTTATTTTGTTGAATATTAGTTTTATATTCCAATATTACAACATAATTGTTTGTTCCAGCATGGTTGTATTCCTAAAGGGAATTTCAATCCAAAGAAATTTGTGGGATAAAAGTAGAAGTTGAAAAGTTTGAGACCAAAAGGAAAGAATTGAACCTAGAGAGGTATAGTAGGAAAAAGGAGAATCACAAGTTTTTTTGGGATCTCAAGTTTCTTATGTAACACAAAACCTCATAGATCTAGTAGAGCACGCCTTGATCTTGAAATCTCATGATATCTTATAGCTCAAGAAGGCAGTAAGTTGGCCATAGATGATGAGCCAATAACCTACTTAGAAGATGTTGAGGGATTAGAGACTGAGAATTTGCTTGAGGCCATGAGATCCAAGATGGAGTCCATGTACACCAACAAGGTATGACCTTGATGGATCCACCTAAAGAGTAAAACCCATACGATGCAATTGGGTCTTCAAGAAGAAAACTAACATGGATGGTAGTGCACAAATCTATAAGGACAGGTTGGTTGACAAGGTTGCAAAAAAGTTCAAGAATTTGAATATGATGAAATCTTTTCACCAGTTGCCATGGTTGCATCCATTAGGATCATGCTTTTCATTACAAATTAATATGGCTATGAGATTTGGAAAAATGGATGTTAAAATTGCATTCTTCAATGAGAATAATGTGGAGGATGTGTAGGTGACATAGCTTGGAAGGTTTTTCAAATCTAATTAATGGAAATAAAGTCTAAGCGCTACAAAGGTAAATCTACAGATTGAAGCAAGCATCTCAGAGCTGGAATCTTCAATTTGACATTACAGTCAAAGAGTTTGACTTTTAATGAGAATGAAGATCAAATATGTGATTACAAGAATTTAGTGGGAGCACATTTATATTCCACATAATTATGGGGACAAACGTCCTTATCGTGAGAATAATAAAACCTAGCCAGGAAGTACGTTCTCTATGAAAAGTTAGGCGAAGCATCCTAATTAAGAGCACATACATTGACAAGATGTTGATGGGGTTCAACATGCAGAACTCAATGAGAGAAAATTTGTCCATGTCCCATGGGATTAGTTTCTCAAGAGTTTTGTGACGTCCCCGAATTTTCTAAAACTTAATCTGATGTTGGACGTCCAAATTGAAAACCTCACCTCAGTGAGAATCCCAATTTAAACATCCCACACTAGGCTAAGAAGAAGAAAATCAGAGGAAGTCAAAAGGAAACAATCAGTAGCACATGTACATGAACAATAATAAAACCATACACACATGTTCACCATTCAACATATAATTACAACATGAATTGTTACAACATTTGATATTACATATTGAATAGCAAACTATACATATACATGTACTACAACTAAACTACATGATCTTAAAACAACAGGTCCACCTGTACATCAGCTCGCCACACAACTCTCAACTATCCTGGTTCTTCAAGAGCATAACCACAACCTAAACAAAAGATTACATGTGGTACACGTCAGCACAATATTTCATGAATATTGTACTGAGTACGCCTACGTGTCTTTTATATACCTCTCAGCATATCTTGGCAATAAGATAAAACTAATACTTGGCAGTAACAGAAGAATATAAGAAAAGCGTATACTTACACAAAGATATTCATTAACAAAAGAGAACACATATTTTAAGCTTATTTTCCATTATATATACCAAGGCCTTTATGATCACTACCAAAGAGTTAGACCATTTGTACAAGGTGACCACTACCAAAGAGTTAGGTCAGACCACTACCAAAGAGTTAGGTCATATGTACAATGTGACCACTACCAAAGAGTTATGTCACTTCCAAGCACACTGCCAAAGAGTTAGTAATTTCATATAATAGAACAGATATATTATGTTTCAAGTGTCCATAACCATAAGTACAGAGAATCATGCAACATATCGTACAAGAATGATCATTTCATCCAATATCATATGCCAAGTATTCTACTATGCATATAACACAACATATTGTATAAATAGGCCAAGTAAGAGGTAATGGCGTACCTTCCAAAGAGATAGATCATACTAAACACATATCACTGATGTCAACTATAAGCTTGGTCAAACCTGATCAAAATAAGACCATATACTATCATCAGGTTCTCATCTTATTATATCTCATCTTAACCCTAGTTATGTCCATTAGGTTTTCTCTTATCTCATTATGCTATTCTCATGATTACTTGTATTCTTGTCTTATATTTATCATACTGATGTCATATTCCAGATTATAGTTCATCATCTGAACATTATTAACCCTTTTCGTACACATATTAACCCTAAGTTATGTGTATTATTCATATTAGGGTCACCACCCATGTATTAAGGATCATCTTCATATTATCATGAATTATGTGTATCATCATGATCTAATATTTAAATCTGAGGTTCCAGATACTGATGTGAGCTTACTCTGTGATTTCCAGGATTTTATGAGCATGTATGTATTTTCCACATTTTATTTAGGGTTACTAGCCCTAGATAGCCATTCTAAGCAAATTACATGATTTCGTACATCAACATGATCATCCTTGACATCAGGTGCATTATAAACATGATTATAGACTTACTGACCTTTTTCCACAATTTTATATCATCATTTGATATTTATTACTCATGAACTAAACGTTTTACATCTTTACATGATATCACTAATATTACAACATCAAAATCCTGATATTATTGTTACATCTTGTTCTATGCATTTTTCTGAGAAGTTTGGTACTTTATTTGCATTTTTCTGATAATCGAGCTAATTTCTATGAATTATTGAAGATCTATAAATTATTACCTCTCTGGGCCAATCACACTCCACCACGTATCCATGTAGTGGTGTGGCACTTTGATTGAGCCGACCAGTCCCTTCTTTTGAACCCGGTTCAGCGTTAGGTCGATCAGTGCCCTTCTCTTCCCTGTGTTTCATGCGATGAGAGGCCTCTCGTGTGTGGCCGCCGCCGCGGGACTCCAAGGATCTCGCCATTCACGCGAGAGTCTGCCCGCCGCCGCCTCCGGTTGAGCTCCGATCTGCCGTGCTCGATGCCAGCCCACGTGAACTGGCCTTGGCCGCCGATGGCTCTCGTCCCCTACGTGCGATCGGCTGCTGAGGCTTTCCTATACAGCCGCCGCACGAGGACCTCTTCGCCGAGCTATCTCTAGCCCAGGTCCAGTGGCTGATCCACAGGGCACGATCCTCCGACTCCTATGAAGATTCTTCTACCTCCTCACATAACGTCCTACAATCAGTAGCCTTCTCCGAGTCGGCATCATGATATCAACTTCAGGTTACCTGCTTGTCGTTTATAGCGTCGTCATCGCTGGCCTCCTCTCCAGCATTTGATCGGCTGCCGATTTCTACTCCTCATCCACAGATAAGACTCCTCGAAGTCTTTCATCCTCTGTGCTCCTCCACCTTCATTCATCAGTAGCATGCACCCAATGATACTCCAACGAGCAAAAGATCTCCTTGCTGCAGTGGGGCCTGCCGCTCACGACTGCTGCTGCGGCGGTGACTCGAGTTCACGCTGCCGCTGCGCCCTAGATCAACAGAGAAGGTCCCCGCCCTGGTTGATCGCCTCCTCCTCGCCCGCTTCGAACGCCGCAAGGAAGATCGACGCCTCCCGATCACCATCTTTGCGGGTTTGCCGCCGATCACGGTCTGATCAGGGCGTTACCGCTCAGGAAAGGTCTCCGGCGAGCCTGGGTTCTCTACTTCTATTCTTAGCTTCTTTCTACGACGATGAGGCTTCCGAGATGCACCTTCCCTCCCACACGGACTACTGCCGCGGTCTGCTGCTTGCTGTTCGGCTGGGCTGTAGGCTCCCAGTGTGAGCGTGAGTCCGGGTGACTCAGTATCAGTGGCGCCTCTTTCAGAAACGGGTGAGGGGGGAAATCTGTCTGTAGTTTTCACGAGGCAAAGAACTGCCAGGCTGGTCTCGTTCTCCACTCACTCCACGAACAGTGATCGTGGCTACATGGATGTGCATTTACCTCGTTGCTCCTTGCTCTCCGATATGTTTGAAAGTTGTTACAGGTTTATCATCATCCGTTCATAAGCAAGGAATATGATTAACTAAGGGCTTTATGATCCGTGGCTTACCACAACAAGGAATGCGTGATACATTGGATAAATCCACCTTGGTTAAAGGTTATTACCTTATACATGGATACATCAAATTATACTAATAACTGTTTCTAGGAACCTTATTTAATCATGAAATTAAGACATTGCTTTTTCATAATCACAACTTCCTTCTATTAAAGTTTAAAGCCAACATTCAAAACAAAGCACAGACCTTAAAGTCATTCAAATCCTCAAATTTGTGGTTCACTTATCCAATTGAGATCCAAAATCCTAAAAGTTACTCTATCACAACCTACACACTTTAAAAGAAATTCCATCCTCGGAAATAAGCCAGAAAACCACTTTGTCACATCATATACATCTTAAAAGAACTTTCGTCCTCGAAAGTAAACCATACTCATACTTCCAGGGAAAACCATATCTTGCTCTCATCCACTTGTAGGCACCATTCTATGTGTAACATATCCGCAAAGGTTGCTCAGTACCATGTATCCAAGCACTACTAGGAGGTTTCAAAAGCATCAAGGGTGAAACCTCACTCCATAAAAGGCTCAAACAAGGGTTTAGAAGCTTAAGTTATGTCATTACATATCTCATGGTTAGGGTACCATACTTATCTTTACCCATGCATTATTATTCAACTTCATATTACCATGTTATAAAGGAGTTAACCCAACTTAACCCATTATCAAGGTGTCATCAACATTATGTTGTGCTAACTATGAAGCTATATATTTTTCATCTTTATTAAGCACTAATATTAACACCTCTTATAACATGTTTCATCTATATGATCTCATTTCGTTTTTCATAACAAACTGTAACCTTTATTGGTGATTTCATCACGAGATTAACCAACAATTTCACATTATCATCATTATTCATGTATATGGTTAACCAGTTATGCATCGATATGTATTAAACCATTTCTAGATTTCCATCATATCATGTATATATATCACATCTCAAGGTTAGATCACATCCTTACCTTTATATATCATGGTTGTGTTAAACAAATTTATATGAGTGGCTTATCAAACATATATGAAAACTTTATCTAGTCCAACTGTGGTTCTCCTAACCCATATCATGAGGGTAGTGCCATGCTCAGTCTCCTGAGCTAACTCAACTCTATGAGTATCTCATATGCATATACTTTATCTTTCCTCTCGGTCTAGGGTTCTTAGATTACCTCATTGGCACTAGTGATAGCCTTACAAGCTCTAGCCACATAAGCACAACCAAAACATGCTACGACATACTATTCATAGGTCCTCTACCCATGACACATGCTTACCCAAAACTCTCTTATACATGCAACCACTAGATTCCTATATGGGAAACCACCACCCCGAGCATGAGGCTTCTCAGGAGCTAACATAGCTACCTCCTCTAGGGTCTTGGGCTCTCTCCCTCACCCAGATGGCAGGCACTCATATTCATATTCACATATGCACATGTATCCATCCTCTCTCTGTCTCTAGGGTTTGGTCCTCCCAAGGACATCTAGGGTTCAACAAAACTATAGGAATCATACAGAAAGCAACTCAACTCAATCACTCAGGAGTAGTCTAGTTTAGGAGATATCATATCACATATCTCATATATTTCTCATATCTTGGAGTTTAGGTTCTCTAACCTTCTCCCAATGGGTCTCACTCTCTCTGGAGTTAACCCTAAAATTGGTCCCAACATTAGAGGTCCTCCTTTGTGAAAGAGCTTGAGGCTCATGCTGACTCTCATCCTTGTCTTAACTTAACATATCTTATCTTATAAAAGAAAGCATACTTGCATCATTAAAACTTATCTCAAATCCTCAAAAACAAACATAGATCATCATAACCATCTATATAATACTTAGACCGTATCATCAAACTTATATCATCTATTCCCTCTATCATATATTCCAACAAGGCTCTAGACATCTAATCTAGAACTACTCTCTCTTCTAGACTGATGTCATTCACTTTCACTTAGGTTACATGAACACCTCCTACTCGTACTTGTGTGGGGACACATTTTTGTAATACATATACATATTAAAATATTATATAGTTTTTCTCCGATAAAACAAGCGTCAGAGAAAACTACCAAGGTTCGATTCGATTGGAATAAAAAACCAAATCCTGAAAACGAGTGTCCCACACATAGTAGAGAGTCCAGTGTCATGAAAACTAATGAAAAGGGTGAGAACATGGGGTAGACTAGTGTAGCTACAATAGACAACGTGCGCAATATGTCTAGGGTTTCTCTTCCCTTGATGTACGTCATTTCCAAATAGTGCAACGTCCCATACCGCTGCACTACAAGGAAAGAACGACATCTAAGGACTTGCTACTCAACAAGCACCAGTCTAGACCTAGTTCTAGGACATCTAGGTGCTAACCTAGAGGCTAGGTCAGATCTAGTCTCTAAAAGATGACTAATCTAACCCTAAAAGATTATTAAGTTCAAGGTTCTTTAGTTTTGAGTTGCATAATGAGCAAATGTCAGGCTTTGCTATTGTTCATGCTCTGATACCACATGTGACGTCCCCGAATTTTCTAAAACTTAATCTGATGTTGGACATCCAAATTGAAAACTTCACCTCAGCGAGAATCCCAATTTAAACATCCCACACTAGGCTAAGAAGAAGAAAATCAGAGGAAGTCAAAAGGAAACAATCAGTAGCACATGTACATGAACAATAATAAAACCATACACACATGTTCACCATTCAACATATAATTACAACATGAATTGTTACAACATTTGATATTACATATTCAATAGCAAACTATACATATACATGTACTACAACTAAACTACATGATCTTAAGACAACAGGTCCACCTGTACATCAGCTCGCCACACAACTCTCAACTATCCTGGTTCTTCAAGAGCATAACCACAACCTAAACAAAAGATTACATGCGGTACACGTCAGCACAATATTTCATGAATATTGTACTGAGTACGCCTACGTGTCTTTTATATACCTCTCATCATATCTTGGCAATAAGACAAAACTAATACTTGGCAGTAACAGAAGAATATAAGAAAAGCGTATACTTGCACAAAGATATTCATTAACAAAAGAGAACACATATTTTAAGCTTATTTTCCATTATATACCAAGGCCTTTATGATCACTACCAAAGAGTTAGATCATTTGTACAAGGTGACCACTACCAAAGAGTTAGGTCAGACCACTACCAAAGAGTTAGGTCATATGTACAATGTGACCACTACCAAAGAGTTAGGTCACTTCCAAGCACACTGCCAAAGAGTTAGTGCTTTCATATAATGGAACAGATATATTATGTTTCAAGTGTCCATAACCATAAGTACAGAGAATCATGCAACATATCGTACAAGAATAATCATTTCATCCAATATCATATGCCAAGTATTCTACTATGCATATAACACAACATATTGTATAAATAAGCCATGTAAGAGGTAATGGCGTACCTTCCAAAGAGATAGATCATACTAAACACATATCACTGATGTCAACTATAAGCTTGGTCAAACCTGATCAAAACAAGACCATATACTATCATCAGGTTCTCATCTTATTATATCTCATCTTAACCCTAATTATGTCCATTAGGGTTTCTCTTATCTCATTATGCTATTCTCATGATTACTTGTATTCTTGTCTTATATTTATCATACTAATGTCATATTCCAGATTATAGTTCATCATCTGAACATTAGGTTCCATACCCTTTTCGTACACATATTAACCCTAAGTTACGTGTATTATTCATATTAGGGTCACCACCCATGTATTAAGGATCATCTTCATATTATCATGAATTATGTTTATCATCATGATCTAATATTTAAATTTGAAGTTCCAGATACTGATATGAGCTTACTCTGTGATTTCCATGATTTTATTAGCATGTATGTATTTTCCACATTTTATTTAGGGTTATTAGCCCTAGATAGCCATTCTAAGCAAATTACATGATTTCTTACATCAACATGATCATCCTTGACATCAGGTGCATTATAAACATGATTATAGACTTACTGACCTTTTTCCACAATTTTATATCATCATTTGATATTTATTACTCATTAACTAAACATTTTACATCTTTACATGATATCACTGATATTACAGCATCAAAATCCTGATATTATTGTTACATCTTGTTCTATGCATTTTTCTGAGAAGTTTGGTACTTTATTTGCATTTTTCTAATAATCGAGCTAATTTCTATGAATTATTGAAGATCTATAAATTATTACCTCTCTAGGCCAATCACACTCCACCACGTATCCGTGTAGTGGTGTGGCACTTTTTTTGAGCCGACCAGTCCCTGCTTTTGAACCCGATTCAGCGTTAGGCCGATCAGTGCCCTTCTCTTCCCTGTATTTCACACGATGAGAGGCCTCTGGTGTGTGGCCGCCGCCGCGAGACTCCAAGGATCTCGCCCTTCACGCGAGAGTCTGCCCGCCGCCGCGTCCAGCTGAGCTCCGATCTGCCGTGCTTGATTCCAGCCCACGTGAACTGGCCTTGGCCGCCGATGGCTCTCGTCCCCTGCGTGCGATCGGCTGCTGAGGCTTTCCTACACAGCCGCCGCACGAGGACCTCTTCGTCGTGCCATCTCTAGCCCAGGTCCAGTGGCTGATCCACAGGGCACGATCCTCCAACTCCTATGAAGATTCTTCTACCTCCTCACATAACGTCCTACAATCAGTAGCCTTCTCCGAGTCGGCATCATGATATCAACTTCAGGTTACCTGCTTGTCATTTATAGCGTCGTCGCCGCTGGCCTCCTCTCCAGCATTTGATCGGCTGCCGATTTCTACTCCTCATCCACAGATAAGACTCCTCGAAGTCTTTCATTCTCTGTGCTCCTCCACCTTCATTCATCAGTAGCATGCACCCAACGAAACTCCAACGAGCAAAAGATCTCCTTGCTGCAGTGGGGCCTGCCGCTCATGACTGCTGTTGCGGCAGTGACTCTAGTTCACACTGCCGCTGTGCCCTAGATCAACAGAGAAGGTCCCTGCCCTGGTTGATCGCCTCCTCCTCGCCCGCTTCAAACGCCGCAAGGAAGATCGACGCCTCCCGATCTCCATCTTTGCGGGCTTGCCGCTGATCATGGTCTGATCAGGGCGTCGCCGCTCAGGAAAGGTCTCCGGCGAGCCTGGGTTCTCTACTTCTATTCTTAGCTTCTTTCCACGACGATGAGGCTTCCGAGGTGCACCTTCCCTCCCACACGGACTACTACCGCTAGGGCTATCAATGGGGAGGGTATGGGGAGGGTAAGGTCTTACCCTTACCCTTACCCTCTTTGGGTAGTGGGTAAGGGTAAGGGTAATTATCCTTCGCAGCAATCTCCTTACCCTCCCCTTACCCTTACCCTCTTCTCCACAGGGTAAACGGGGAGGGTAAAGGGTAAGCAGGTAATTTTGACAAAAAAAGAGTTTTATACACATTGTGTGTTGATTTTTAATAATTTTATAACTAATTTATTGACAACAACATATAAAACATTATATCCAATTCAAAATCATATGTTTCTCCGTGTAAAGTTAAGTTAATTCACATAATAAAAAAAATTTATACATAAATCATTTTTTTCCTTTGTATAAGTATGCATAACAAATAAGTGTTTCACCAACACCTCATTTTCCGCAAGATATATATGTTTTTCCCTCAATAAGAAAGTATTACAAACACAACACCAAGTCATTTTCCAATGATAAAATAAAATATTAGGGTTAAACATTTACATACAAACTCCTTTAGAATATACTTTTGTGTAACCTTTATATCGTGTGTGGGTATAAGGGTAAAAGGGTATGGATAATGTCTATACCTTACCCTCCCCTTATAGTATAGTGGGGAAATGGGGAACGGGTAAATGGGTAAAGGGTAATAAAAATCTCTACCCTTACCCTTACCCTCCAGGGTATGGGTAAGGGTAAATGGATAATACCCTCCCCATTGACAACCCTAACTGTCGCGGTCTGCTGCTTGCTGTTCGGCTGGGCTGTAGGCTCCCAGTGTGAGCGTGAGTCCGGGTGACTCAGTATCAGTGGCGCCTCTTTCAGAAACTGGTGAGGGGGGAAATCAGTATGTAGTTTTCACGAGGCAAAGAACTTCCAGGCTGGTCTTGTTCTCCACTCACTCCACGAACAGTGATCGTGGCTACATGGACATGCATTTACCTAGTTGCTCCTTGCTCTCCGATATGTTTGAAAGTTGTTACAGGTTTATCATCATCCGTTCATAACCAAGGAATATGATTAACTAAGGGCTTTTCGATCCGTGGCTTACCACAACAAGGAATGTGTGATACATTGGATAAATCCACCTTGCTTAAAGGTTATTACCTTATACATGGATACATCAAATTACACTAATAATTGTCTCTAGGAACCTCATTTAATCATGAAATTAAGACATTGCTTTTTCATAATCACAACTTCCTTCTATTAAAGTTTAAAGCCAACATTCAAAACAAAGCACAGACCTTAAAGTCATTCAAATCCTCAAATTTGTGGTTCACTTATCCAATTGAGATCCAAAATCCTAGAAGTTACTCTATCACAACCTACACACTTTAAAAGAAATTCCATCCTCGGAATTAAGCCAGAAAACCACTTTGTCACAAGTTTGGTGTCCCAAATCTTCTAAATAAGGGGAAGAATATGAGTAAGATAGCATATGAATTTGCAATTGGATTTATCATGTATGCAATGTTATGCACTCATCTAGTTATCTCATATGCATTAGACATGATGATAAGATACATATTCATCCAGTTATCTCATATGTATTAGACATGATGAGTGGATATTAGTCAGATCCCAGTGAGATTCGTTGGATTTCCATAAAGAACATCCTTAAGTTCTTGAAAAGCACTAAAGGATTAGTTATTCAGTTAAGGTGATAAGGAAGAGTTGGGTGTAGTGGGTTACATCAATTCAAGATACCAAACTGACACAAAATATCACAATCTAAATTTTTGTTTGACCTTGAAATAAGAACTGTAAGCTAGAAGAGTTTTGAGCAAGAGATTGCTAATTCTACAATAGAATCTTAGTATCCAGTGGTTTTAAGAACTACAAAGGATATTGTAAGTATCAAGAAGTTCACATAGATGAACTTGTGGGAGGTTCCAACCATTGATGAAAAATTAAAATATTGTCACAATAATGGAGCTACTAAATAGACCAGGAATCTCAGATAGCATACTATGGCAATTCCATCTCATACGAGAAGTCACACAGTAAGGAGATGTGAAACTTGTAAAATATTGACTAGAAGAAAATGTTTCTAACCCTCTAAATAAGAACTTGCATAGAAGAAACATGATGGAAATGTTGAATATAACTAGGAATAAGATTCATGGATGATTGGCTCTAAGTGAAAGTGGGAGTGTGTTGGTATGCATGCCCATAGATTCAATCATACGATGATTGCAATGAGGTATTAGATAATTTATTTGATAATGATAGAGGAAATTCCCTCTATTATGTTTGACTCAATCATGAGATGATGACATAGACATAGTAGATCTCTAGAGAATGATGTTGGTCAATGACATATGTCTTTAGGTTGAGGATATTAAATAATGAGATCATATGTATGATAAGAGTACATACATTTTTGTTATGTCTCTAGTCAGATATTACTGTGGAAGTTAAATAGACAATAGTAATACATAAGACTAGAGTGTGTGTTGGTTGATGACGAAATCTCATCAGTCGTGATATATTATATCAAACCAAACACATAGGCACATGTTAGAGAATAGTGTATCAGACATACCCACCTTGAATGTGATACATGGAATGGCAGTCAGAATCAACTCTCCTGGTTATAGTGGTTCTTAGACTTGAAGTCACTACACTCATCATGTGTTGTTCGATGTATTTTGACATCATCAAACATGACCCTGAATAAAGGTTGTCATAAAGGTGATGTTCAGGTGCATTGTGACACATGGGGATTGAATCTGAGTGGTGTAGATGGGATTTGTCCCTCCTATAAGAGATTGATATCCAGACCACTTGATAAGTGAGATTGTGTATGGCCATACTCATATGACTCAATATGTGATATGTGAGCTCACATGCATCTCATACAGTCTGCTCTAGTTCAAGGAACATGGATTGGACATTTAAGATGATGACGATTCAATGCCTCAAGTTAAATCTGGATATCAGAGACAAAGGAACTATATGATCATGGTAACATTGATCATGCATTGTATGTAGAAGTTTTTCTCCAAATTTCCAATTACATGGGTAGCAATGATGTGTTGCAAGATACCACTCATTTGTTGTGATGTCATAATTAGTTTGGACATTCACTGCCAATGTAACTTGGGACCTATAGGGTCACATGTATAAGATGCACCCAGAATAGGAGTTTATTCATTTATGATGTTTAACTTGATTTTGAAAGTGTTTAGTTATTCAATTTAAATAAAATGATTGGAAACTGACTAGCTGTATTGTGAATCGATTGGTTCAAGTGTTGAACTAATCAATTCAAGTGTTAGGTCAATCGAAAACAACATTGGTTGAACAATGCATAAATCAGGGCCCAACCGACTGGTTCACTTTGTGAACTGATCGGTTCAAGGTATGACATAACCGGTTCAAGTGTTAACAACCCAGATCAATGATAAATACAATTGGATCAAATATTGATGTTGACATCATGTTGTGAAGTAATCAAATATTTTAAACCAATACGTTTGCAAACAAGAAACATGATGAACTGACTGGTTCAAGTGTTCAACCGACCAGCTCAACTATGAACTGACCAGTTCAATAGTGAACTGACTGGTTCACCATTCATGGCTTCAAGTAAATTCATGAACTTACGTCCCTTCGACTCCCATATGAAATTGAAACCTAGCCTTGGCCATCCTATATAAAAGGGGGAAGTCTAGGATTTTAGAGACACAACAATAAGCTCTAACAATTGTTGTCCTCTCTAGTTTTGGTAACCAGAGAGCCCGAGCAAGTCCTACCCATAAAATGAAGGGAAAACAAGAGAGAGAGAGACAACATGGGAGAGCAAATCAACCCTAATAGGTTGATGCTTGAAGGGAATACTCCTCCCCGTTGGCTATTATAGCACAACATGGAGTTTGTGGTGGTCTACATGGATGGCACAGATGTAAGGAGGCCTTTGCCACCTTCTAGGAAGATGTTGTCAATCGTCATCCATGGTGAAACAACAGGAGGTTACCACGGACAGTCGTCCATGTGAAACTTGAAGAAAGAAGCATGTTACAACAAGAGGTGTCATGGGACTTGCTCCAAGACCATTCATATCACTTGCTACCTACTTTCCTAGATAATTATTGTTGATGTGATCTTCTAGTTGGGCAATTGGGCATTAATTTTTTTTAAAATTCCCTTCTCTATGCCTCGATTTCCCAACAAATATTGGGTCTATCCCAATACCTTAGGAAGTGTTGATTCCCTTCTTCAAACCTAAAGGAGAAATTGAAAGAAAGAAGAAAGTAGAAGAAGCCATAACCGCACAATAAGTCCTCAAATGGTTGATGATCTTATGAAGGCTCAAATGTAGCATCTGAATGGTTGAGGACTAGTCCCCATCCTACACTCCATGTATTCACTACCTCACTTCTGGTTTAACCCATACATGGGAAGAGGGTATGGGATCCCACCACCTATATATATGTCACTGCCAAAGACAATCAAAGGCTATTTATACCTATTGTGACTCCATGTCCATATGTTATCGCATAGGAACCTGCTGTCATAGATCCCCTACTACTTAAAATCATGCAAAAGATCAGAAAAACATTCAATGATTTCTGCCACTTTCCTAACTCAAAACTACCTAAAAACTTAAACATGCCTAAACTCCACGAATATGCCAGCAAGAGGGACCCCTGGCCCACGTCAAGGTGTATTAGTTAGATATGGTGGTGGTCTAGAATGACACAATAGTAATAATACACTGATTCATGTGGACTTTGACTGGTCCCACATTGTCCTGGTACAAAAAATAGAATATGTTCGCCATCAACACATGAGCCAAAATGGTCAAAAGATTCATCGATCAGTATGCATGGAATCTTGACCAAGTCTCAACCAAAGAGGACCTAGAGGCACTATATGAAAGATGGACCAGAGCTTCACTTAGTTCACCATATGGTGGAGGGAGCATTCCACTCAACTAGAATTTAAACCTTCATATAAGGAGTCTCTCTACATGGTGATCAAAGTTGCCTTGCTAGCTCTCACTACCCTCTTATTCTTGCAAAGATATGCTACCTTCCAGGAGCTCATACAAGCTAGTATAGATATCAAAATTTCAATCGAAAGAGGGGTCTATCACAACATAGGCCTCACTTCCCAGCCATGCCAACCTCCTCATTGACTAATCAAAGGTCTAAATGGGCAATATGGAGAAACCATTAGATGCCACAATTGGAGCAATACTTGTCCCTATTGGAATTGGAAAGAGATAACCGCTGACCATACAGGTCTCCTCGGAATAGACACTACAACACCCCACCTTTCAATCACATGAGAAGAAGCATTTTTACTCATTGGGGGTGTCACAATATTATGATCATCCAATTTTAAGTAAATGAAATACTTTATATTTATTTATAATTGATTCATACATAGTTCTTTGCAAAAGAAAATTACAACTACTTTATTGTATGAAATCTGGTCTACTTGGTAACATGACAAAACATAGTATATCTGGTGTCTAAACCTATGGATCGGTCTAGTAAATGGCACCCCACCAGGCAAAACTCGAAAAGTTCCTAGTCTTTGATTGTCCTTGGTACTGTTCACTTGTTCCAAGTCCTACAGACATGACGTCTGCAACCATACCAAAAAAACATCATGTCAGTAATCGGTATTTGTCACTTTATAAACTGAAAGTAATAATAACTTGACATGAAGTAACTTGACTTGAAATAAATTGACATAAACTTGAACATGAACTTTCTTAAGAATTCATGAGTCATTAATGACATGAAGAATTGAACTTGAAATACATGCATCTCTCTACGATTTGCCCACTTTAGAGCCCATAATTGGCACAAGAGCCCATAATTGGCTAGAATGCCCATGATTTGGCTAAAAAGCCCACAATGACCCCTTGAGGTCCATGATTGGCTATAAAAGCCAATAATTGGCATGAAAGATCATACCAACCCCTTGAGGTTCATGATTCAAGAATAATATAGATACCAATTCAATTCCAAATTTCTTAACATTAACATTAACTTTAACATTAACATTGACATTGACATTACATGATCTTTGAACTTTAACATGATGGGATTTCTCCCTCTTAAATCATATTAGGGTTTCCCCTTCTTTAGCATGATTGATTAATCTTAATCATAGTCATAATTATGTTTCTACCATAGACTATAAGTAAACAACCAAGAAAATAATGATGGATATATGTGATGTCTTCTTGAGGAAGCATTCATATTTCATGAAATCAATTAATGTGCATAATCATAAATAAACATGCATTAAACCAAAATTATGTGTGCCAAATATTCATGTCCCGCTTACCATTGATGTTGGTGATTTTGTTGTGTTATCATGTCCCTTTTATACTAATAATATAATCACCTTAGTTTTACTTGATATCAGTACCATGTATACATTTGTGCATCCAACTAAAAGGGGGGATATAAGGCCACAAAAATGGTGAGAATTTGCCGACGTTGTAGGCATAGGAGGAAGTGATGACTGTATACCAAGTGATGGTGCATTGTAAGAATGGATGGGAGGCATCATCTTGGACGAGTCAGAGGTCAAGTACCTCTATTTCTTTATTCCCTTTCCATGGCACATGTGTAAAAGAGGAGAAGAACAAGGGTTGGGAAAAGGAGAACAAGGGAAGGGGAAAGGGTGGTTACAGTGACACCAAATAAGCACAAGTCTCACTAACCCTTATAAACTCCCTCTCGTTATTCACATTTTTGTTTCTTGTCTTCCAAGTAAAGATAAAGAATGAGAGGACTGATTACAAAAAAAATCTCAAACGAATCAAACATTTGTTACACATCCTATAAATCTCAAACAAATGATTATTACATTACCATATTTTATTATTCTAATAGAAAATCCAAACTATCTATTTTCATAATCATTATCCATTAACTTTATTATATACAAAAAATTATTGGTTTCCTAACATAGATATTCTGGCCTACTATTTAAAATTTAGGAAAACCAATAAAATCATCATAATGGTATAAGACTACTTTAAACTTAAGTTTCGTAAACATTCCTCAAAATAAAACTTAATATGGTCAAAATTACTAAGAAAATTATTTGACTAGGATTACTCACCCCTATTAACATCATATCTATTTAACATGATTTTACATTTATGTAACAATAAATGATATCAATTGTGCATATTAAATACATAATTTTTATGTTCTTTTGTTTAAATCACATTCAAAAACCCATAGATTAATTTCCTTATCCACATTGAAGTTTCCAATTGTATTGGAAAGGTGATGGTTCAATACAAACACTTTATTATGGTCTCCAATTAATATGTTGCACTTGTAAATTTTATCACATTGTAGTCAATTATATAAATCATGGAACATTAAAAGGAAATCATCAAACTTTTCCTTCATCTTCCATTCTACTTCATTTATAAATATATGGTTTCCATTCTGACTAGATCTTGACCAATATATAATTACAATTATATGAACTTTCCTAAAGATAACAATTTTAAAAACAAATCTTGCTAACTTCCTAGAATTTGATTCCAATCCAAAATGGCATTAAAATCATGATAAATATTGTAGAAAATCTTAGGTTTATCATTTCCTCGAAGGATTTGCCACCTAACCCCGTTCTAAATCAACATATACAAACTCAAAGTTGTGCCTATCATTGGCTACTTTTAAAACAACCATTAAATATTTCCCAAATTATAAATTACTAAAATGGTATAATTTCCCTGATGTTTGAGTAAGAGTTTGATATTTGTTTTGTTATCATTTTAATATATCAGGAAACAATCCATTTATCATTTCTCAAATTATTTGATTTATTTGACAATGAACAACATCTAGCCTTATCTTTCTTGAATGTATTTCCTTATCTAAAGTTAACTAAAAATCATAAAACTTTTTCCACTATAATGTGTTCATCTATAGAATATAAATAAGTTCTTAGAATTTCAGAATAAAATCATTCAACATTTTTAGCCACTCATTATCCCTTTTTGTGTAAATGATATATATATTGTTATATTAACATTACAAAGTCTAAAACTTGGTCACCATGTATTTCTCATTATTTTAATGATAAATATATTTTTTACAAAATTAATTAACATACAGTAATAGCCAAGACACCATTTTGCCCCTATCGTAATTATGGACAATTTATGGGCTCAAAATGTGCCCATAAATCATAAAATCGAATTTAACTATTCCTTATGTATATTTTCGAATCTAATATGTTTTCTCTTTATCCTTAATTTCTTTTAAACATTTTCAAAAATAGTAGACAGAAAAAGGAGAGGGGAAACCAACATTCATTTCTTTGAATTAATTACAACACAGTGCACATATGAAAGAGGAAATATATTTTGAGTCTCATTTTATTATTCTCACTTTATTATCCTTTAATAAATTTCATTTCATGGTCTTTTTTATTAAGTCCCTCAATTATCTTTATTTAAAGAAAACACATTCTCAAGCTCAATAAATTTTGAAAATTTGGGATGTTACAATTCTACCCACCTAAAAATAAATTTCATCCTCAAAATTTATGTTAGGCTACTACCTCCTTATGATATTTCTTACCTGTCCATTTAGTGGTAGTTAACACATCAAGGTTCATATTTATTCAAATGTTTGCATGAAAAAGGGATATGTAACACATGGCATATGAATTTTGTAAAAATATTATGTGAACATGGATTAACCATGACTTTGGTCTTCCTTTCCACTTATACATGGGATTTTTTAAACCAACTTATAACCACACTTAAAGAATCTACCTTAAACTTGTCAAGATATGCCATCATTAAATGTAGGTGACTATCTAATATTAGGTCTTTAGGTGTCTCTTACATTCCAAGATATGTGGTGATCAGGAACATACCCAGAGATGTGGGATCTTGTCATGCTACTTCTCATTGGCCCACTATTACACGTTTCCCATACCACATTCACTAGTAAGAAAGGATAAATCTATTAAAAGGTCTCATGCTTATGATATCCCTCTCCATCTCTCAATTGGTTGGCCATGACCATTCAGAATGGAGAGGCTATCACATTAGATAGGGTTAGGTTGCTATTTGAGATTTACTAGGTAATCCTCTATCCATATCACATCTTATTACTCCTATGAACATAATCTATAGTAATTATAGGGCATGATATCTTTTCTTGGGATTCATTCCTTTATCTAATCCCATATCTTCATCCTAGGGTGGCTGTGAGAATCTTATTTTTCCTAGTATCCATTTACTAAATTTCTCTGATACCATAGTGTAACACGCCACCTTTCATGTCACATGAGAGGAATCATTTTTACTCATTGGGGGTGTCACAGTATGTTAATAATGCAATTAAAGTAAATAAAACACTTTGCATTGATTTCAAACTAATTCATACATAGTTCTTGGCAAAATAAAACTACAACTAGTTTATCTGATGAAATCTAGTTTACTTGGTAGCATGACTAAACATAGTATAGATGACCTCTAAACCTCTAGATCACTCTGGTAAATGGCACCTGGGAAGAAAATCTTGAAAATTCCTAGTCTTTGATTATACTTAGTATTGTTCACTTGCTCTAAGTCATGAGGACATCACATCCCCAACCATGTAAAACAAACATCACGTTAGTAAGTAGTATTTGGCACATTACAAGACTGAAAGTAATAATAACTTGACATGAAGTAACTTCACTTGAAATAGTTTTACATAAACTTGAACATGGATTTTCTTAAGAATTCATGAGTCATTAATAACATGAAGAATTGAAAAGTAAATATATGCATCTCTCTATGATTTGACCACTTAAGATCTCATAATTGGCATGAATGTCCATGATTTGTCTATATGACCCATAAAGACCCCTTGAGGTCCTTTATTGGCTATAAAATCCCATAATTGGCATGAAAACTCATAACTACCCCTTGAGTCCATGATTCGAGAAGCATATAGAAACTGATTTAATTCCAAATATCTTAGCATTAATATTAACATTGTCATTACATGATCTTTGAACTTTAACATGATGGGATTTCTCCCTTTTAAATCATAATAAGTTTTCTCCTTCTTTAGCATGATACATTAATCTTAATCGTAATCATATTTAGGGTTCTACCATAGAGTATAAGTAAACAACAAAGAAAACAATGATAGATATACGTGATGTCTTCTTGAGGATGCATTTATAAATCATGAAATCAACTAATGTTCATAACCATAAATAAACATGCATTATACCAAAATTACTTGTGCCAAATATGCATGGCCCTCTTACCTTTAATACTGGTGATTTCTTTGTGTTCTCAATTTTCTTTTAAATTCGATAATCGAATCACCTTAGTTTTACTTGATATCAGCACCAACTATTTGATTGTGAATCCAGGTAAAAGGGGGGGCTATAAGGCCACCATAATGATGATCCTTCACCGGTGTTGTAGGCATAGGAGGAGGTGACGACTATGTACCAAGCGATGGTGCATTGTAAGAACATATGGGGAGGCATTGTCTTGGATGAGTAGGAGGTCAAGTACCGCTATTTCTTTGTTCCCTTTTGTTGGCTAAATTGACATTATGATAAATCCCTTTGTTTCGATGATGACAAACATTTCATTCTTGTCGATCTAACGTGCTACTTGAGTGTTGCAGGAATAAGGTGGATGACAAAGTACTAGGGAATCTATACGCTTGAATATTTGTAAATTTCATGAAATGTAATCAATTGTAAACTTGTTCAAATATATAATGTACAAGTACTTAGACTTCATGTAAATCAAGCGTTAGATCTCCTCTAGCCAATCACTACACTGAGATAGGTCATCCCCTTCAATAGTGTCACATATGCACACTCATACACACACTTAATGCCTTAAATTGAAACATTGAAACAGGGGCAATCTCGGTCGACAAACTCCTCGACCGAGACACTCTCGGTCGACAAACTTCTCGACCGAGAAAGATCCAAGTAGTCGTTAGACACAGCTGACAAGGTAGTTGGCAGTTGGAGATGAACGTTGCAAACACTTGATCCAGAGAGCCTGTCGGTCGACAAAACCTCGACCGAGTAGGTGTCTCGGTCGACAATTCCTCGACCGAGATGGACTCTGACAGCAACTGCAGAATTAATTAACTAGTCGTTGCTAAAGCAACTAAAGTATACCTAACGGCTGGTTAAGCACTTAGAACCCCCTAGAAAGTGTCTAGAACGTCCTTAAGCACTTGTAGGCCATTCCTATAAATAGGACATGCCTTAGGACACCTAAAAACTACCAGGTACACTTGTGATACACTTGAGCATACACCTACAATTGGCAATCTGTTTTGAGCAATTGAGCAACACTAGCATTGGCTATTCTTTTCCTTGCTCCATATTTCGTGTCCTATAGGCTAGCATCTCCTATCCACTAAACCTACATTCCAATATTCATTGGTTAGGAGATCTATATGCTTGATATAGGCAAATCAAGCCTTGACCTAAAAGTGGTATTGTAATTTCTGTTTTTCCTTCTTGTTCCTTGTTATCTTTTGTATTCTCCTTGCTACTCCTAGGGTTGGAGGCTGCGGATTGGAGAAGGTTCTTCTCGGTGGAGAAGGTGGACTTCGTACTACTTCAAGAAGGCTGTTGCAATGGGAAGCTACTTCAAGAGGAAGGCTACTTCAAGGGGGAGCTTGAAGTTACTTCAAGAAGGCTGCTTCAAAGTTGGTGCAACTACTTCTAGGTGAAGGCTATTCGAAGGGTTTGGTGAAAGAATTGTAATTTTATGTAAAGTCCTTGCGAGGTAATAAAATTTGATTCTTTCAAAATCCCGGTTGGGTAAGCAACCAGGTAGTCGATTGACTACCTTAGTATTTGCTAAGGTTGGAACCACTCTAAATCCTTGTCCCCTTGTCCAATATTTTTATGGTTGGTTGTTTGAGTTAAATAATTGTTAAATTAACTTTAAAACCCTATTCACCCCCCCCCCTCTAGTGGTTTTTCACCTTTCTGCGGCATATCTGTAAAAGAGGAGAAGAATAAGGATTGGGAAAAGGAGAACAAGGGAAGTAGAAAGGGTGGTTACGACAACACCACAAAAATACATGTCTCACTAACCCTAATAAATTCCTTCCCATTGTATACATTTTTGTTTCTTGCCTTCTAGGTCAAGATAAAGCATGAGCAGAATTATCACAAGAAAATACAAAGGAGATTTATTAACTTAAACCATCACTAAATTCTCAAAAATTTGTGATGGTCATTCTGAGCATTAGTTTCATATTTAATAGCCATCCAAATTGTAGATATCTATCTATAGTCAAATCAACATTTATTACACATCCAATAAATCTCAAGTAAACCATTATAACATTACCATATTTTTATTATTCTTATAGGAAATTCAAACTATCTATTTTCATAATCATTATCCATTAGCTTCATTACATACAAATTTGTGTTGGTTTCTTACCATAGATATTCTGACCTAATATTTTAAATTCAAGGAAACCAATAAATCATTCATAATGTATAAGACTAATTTAAATTTAAGTTTCATATATGTTCCCCAATATAAAAAGTAATATGGTCAAAATTATTCAGAAAATTATTTGACTAGGATTACTCACCCCTATTAATATCATATATATTTGACATGATTTTATATTTATGTAACGGTAAACAACATTCAATTGTGTATATTAAATACTTAATTTCCATTTTCTTTTCTTTAAATCACATTCAAATACCCATAATTTAATTTTCTTATCCACATCAAAGTTGTCAGTTGTATTGGAAAGGTGGTGGTTCAATAAAAACACTTTATTATGGTCTCCAATTAATATATTGTACTTGTAAATTTGATTGCATTGTAGTCAATTATATAAATATTGGAACAGTAAAAGAAAATCATCAAACTTTTCCTTCATCTTCCATTCTACTGCTACTTTAAATATATGGTTTCCATTTTGACTAGATCTTGACCAATAGATAATTATAATTGTACAGACATTCTTTAAAATAAGAATTTTACATTAAATCTTAATATCTTCTTAACATTTGTTTCCAATCCAAAATAACATTAAAAATCAAGATAATTATTGTGCAAAAAGTTTCATGTATTCATTGCCTCGAAGGATTTGGCACCTAACCATTTATAAATTAACAATATACAAACTCAAAGTTATTCTTGTTATAAGCTACTTTTAAAACAACCTTGAAACTTTCCCCAAAAAAGAAATTAATATAATGATAGCATTTCCATAATGTTTGATAAGAGTTCAATATTTTTTTTGTTATAATTTTAAAATATCAGTAAATAGTCCATTTATCATTTCTAAAATTATTTGATTTATTTGACAATGAACAACATCTAGCCTTATTTTTCTTGAATTTATTTCCTTATTTAAAGTAAAATAAAAATCATAAAACATTAACCACTACTATGTGTTTATCTAAAGAACATAAATAAGTTCTTAGAATTTCAAAATAAAATAATTTTATACTTTTAGACAAAAATCTTATCGCGTAAATAATATATATTTTTTATATGAACATTATCGAATTTTGAAACTTGGTCACCAGGTATTTTTCATTATTTCAATGATATATATATATATATATATATATATGTATGTATATATATGTATATATATATGTATATATATATATATATCTTTTTGTGGAAAATTTATTAAGATTCAGTAATAGATAAGATACCACTTTGCCCCTATCGTGATTATGGACAATTAATGGAATCAAAATGTTCCTATAAATCATCAAATCCAGTTTAGCTATTATGAATGTATATTTTCAAATTGAAGCTCTTTTCTCTTTCTCCTTTATTTCTTTTAAACATTTTTAGCAATATGAGAGAGAAATATGAGAGGGGAAACCAACATTCATTTCTTTGAATTATTAGTACTTAGTGCACATATGAAATAAGAAATGTATTCAGAGTCTCATTTTATTCTTCTCACTTTATTATGCTTTAAGAAATTTCATTTTAAAATCTTTTTGTATTTAGTCCCTCAATTATCATTATCTAAAGAACACACATTCTCAGGCTTAAATAAATTCTGAAAATTTAAGATGTTACAGACACCAGCAACACAAGTTGACCCTGCCCAAGCACCTCAACCACAACAAACTCATGTGATGCCACCAAATTATCAGTCTCAATACTCACACCCATAGTACGTGTATCCGCCTAACAACTACTATAGGAGGCATCGTTGTTCATGATTGGTCACCATGAATACATGATAGGAGCTCATTATTCACCTCCATCCCCACCTGATTACCTATGTGACAATGCTTTAATGCTCACATATTATGGTTCAAACCCCCATAAGTATTGACAACTTGCAGCAAATTTTCTTAAATGTGCCTGGATATTTTGATTAGGTTATGCTCCAATGGTGGGGTTTTGTTCTGAAAGAGCATGGACTTGGAGTATTGTTGTTTAGACCATTTACTGCCAAGTTTAATTTGGATGTTATCTTTTTCTTCTTTGAGCATAGTCTAGTTTGAGTGCAAGCAAGTTTTAAGCTTAGGGAGGTTGATAACACCCAAATTTAGGTGTTTATGCTAAGTGTTTAGCTATATTTTTGTGTCGTTACAACCTTAATATGCCCAAAACAACTGTAGATACTCAGATTTTTGTAATTTATCTCCTTTTGAAAATAAAGTTGCTCAATTAGCCAATTTTGGGACTTACAAGCATCAAACTTTAGGAAACAATAATTCTTCAATTCAACCCAATGAGTTCGGTCCAATTCCACTGATTTTGGTTAAATTTATCCCATCATTTTTGCAGAAGTAATTCAGCATTCCATGAAGTCTTTTTCCTTCAAAATACAACTGAAAGACCATCTTCTAATGGTGCCTTTATGTGGAACCAACCAAAGGATGATTCCCAAGACCTCTTCTGAAGGTTCATTTTGATGTACCCTTCTTGTGATGCATCGTCTTGTGATGGTATGTTTCAAAGGTCATAAATGAAGGCCATGCATACCAAATAAAGGAATGTTTCCATGATCTTCTTTTGAAGGAGTGACACTATTGAATTCAGCCCAATGCCATCAAAATCACTTCCTCCCGCCTCTAGTAATTTTCCTTCAGAAGACAGCAAGAGATGCATTTTAATGGTTTGCCTTCTAATAGTTCGCCTTCTAATGGTCCACCTTCCTCAGGCTAGTTCCGAAGGATTTACTTTTGATGGTTCATTTTGAATGTCCCTATCAATGGCCATCCTCAGATGGCTTGCCTTCCAATGGTGTCAAACAAAGACATATCTATTGATGGTACATTTTGGCCCATTCATGTGAACCAAGGGAATGAAATTGACCACATTCACTTGAATTATATTTAATTCATTTCCAATTAAATATACTCTCTACCTACCCCTACAAATACCCTCCCCTTGCAACCTAGCAAAGGGATATGAACACTAGTTATACACAATTGTGCAGTTTTAATCTTTGGTTTTAATAGCTCCATCCTTGAGTTCCAAATCCCGAGAGGGATAAAGAAACTCATTTGATGTCCATCCCTTTGGTTTTTCTCCATCCACCATCATTTTCCATCATCTTCCACCTCCATACACCACCTTCCATCCATTTCCCACCATCATTAAGCCATTTCCAACCATTTATAGCCACCTTCCATCTCATGTCATCCATCCAATTTGTTGTAGGGACCGAATCAAGGAGAAAGTTTGCCAAGGATACCAGAAGATCAAATTGGATGACCCCAAAGACGAGATCCAAGCCATATGGAGGTAAAGGTGAGAGAGCAACCTATCTTCCATGGGCTAAATCTCTTCTTCTTACCCTTTCTTCTACTGTTCTTCCTCATTTATATACAAATTATGCTTTTCCATCTTTATTCGGTGCTAGCTATGCTTCTCCATGGTTAGTTGAGCTCCTTCTTGGCTATAGAACCAATTTTGGGCATGTTTATGTACATTTACCTTAAGCAAGTAGTTTTATTCCATATCTAGTGTATTTTTCTATTCTATCATCTTGAATAAAGAGGGAGATGAAGTCAAAATCATTACTACATGGAAATCATGATTCAAGCTCGGCAAAGTAGAAAGAAAATAACATGGAGCAAAGTTTCTAAGTTATAACTCATTGCTGACTCCATGACTTTAGTGATGCAGATTCATCCACAACATGCTTCTATGATGGAAGAATCTCTTAGTAGGGACAAGTACCCCCTTGATCCTACACACACAACTATCATGCCCATTCAATGAAGACTTCAGCCAAAATATTTGAAAAGTAGATACTAATTTAGTCCAGATGGAAGATGCATACCATGGATATGCGACATCATTCTATCCATCTTGTTCATCAAAAAGAGGATCTTACTGATATCAATCAGACGCAGCCATCTACGCAACAATGACGACAATGTCAAAATCTTTCCAGATCACTTGAAATCAATTTGATTGGACAAAGGATAACTGAGAAAATGATAAAAAGTGAAATTGATTATATCTTAGAACACAACATGCATCCAAGTCATCTTCAACATCTAGATCATGAAGAACATTGGCAGGAGAAAAGTCAAATCTTACCATCAAGGACCAAAATGGAAAAACTAAAGTGTAAAAATGAAACGTATACCTTCCCTGTGATGGATGTAGATGAAAATGCACTAAAACACTGTCAGAGAAGACCACTAGAAGAATCTTACTGCTATGGAGTTTCACCAAGAAACCACCAATTCAACGTTGGTGGATGGCCACGATCCACTTGCTTGGAGCTGGCAGATCACTACAATCCACTAGCCTCATCCTCCCTCCTCTCATTGCCGTCACTACTCCGAAACACCTGAGATAATGAACATCAATGCTTCATGTGTGAGTAAAGAATAGATGGGAAGGGTGCTCAACACTCCTCTCATTCTCCTTCTTTTAAAGATAAAACTAATATAGAATTTACAAACAAGTGCCTGGATTTTCAACAGAAAGTTTGGAACCCCAAACATTTTAAAACAAATTGGTAAAAATCATAAAATGTCAAATCTTGACTCCAAAACTAAAAACTCCCTATATTTCTCAAAATCTTTACCTGGTTTGCCTAAAATATTTTAGGATCTTAGACTATGACCCTAACTAATCCAACCGCATTTCCATTTTCAAAATATTTGGGACTATGACCCAAATCTAATCGAACCATCATTTAATTTTCAAATCCTTCAGGGTCCTAGACTATGACCCTAAACTAACCCAACCATATTTCATTTTCAAATATATTTGGGTCATGGACTATGATCCTTAAAAATCCAAACACATACTCAACATGCCATCTTTCAGGGTACTGGCGCACAACCTTAAATTGAACCATATCAAGCCTCTCTTTTCAAAACTTTCTTGGGTCCCAGATCATGACCACTAAATTGAAGCAACATGAAACTTTATTTTCCAATCTGTTTTGGTCCAAGACCAAGACCTAAAAGTAGACCTTGAGCCTTGTCCTAAATAAGCTTCCTAACTCTCTTTTATCTTCTCAATCAAGGTCTCTACTCACTACCTATAGTGGGAATCTAGATTTCCTCTCAATGCAAAACCTTTTTACAATCTCTAATTGAGACCAGGGTTATCATTTTTGCTTCTACACACACATCTTATGACAATCGCAGATCATGACTTGAATCGGATTACCAACACCACCTCATGACCCTAAGTTCTGGCACAAATCTTAGTTCAATCTGTGAAATCTAAATCACATAGAGAGCTAATCAATACAGTCACTGGCCAGTAAGGTCACCTTACATCTAACAATCATGTCGAAAAAAAATCACCAATTCCTAACGATCTAATCCCTATCCTAATAGGCAGAATCTCCATATTGTGACCCTTAAGAGTTTGAGTTCAGAATTTAAATTGGCCAACACTAAAAAAACTAAAAATAAAACTAAAGATGCATATGAAAGGTGATGACAACTCTTTTTCTCCAATATATGTTTTTCAGGCAGAGTAGTTGCAACTATATTTCAATGATCACAAGAATCCTAATCCTAATGTCTCACTAATGAACTACAACCCATATTTTTCTCTTTTAGGATCACCGTCTTCCCACTAAGGCACAATCTAGTGGGAGCATCAAGCACTAATTTTAATAACTTAAGAAATTATGAGAGACACTTTTGTGGATGATAAACCTATTCTGGATCACTAGAACTTTAGGGAAACAAATGATGGACCATATACAAGAAATTGCCTAAGTCATAGGCTACCCTTATTCTAAAGAAATCATTTATTTCCAATCTTTTCATCACTAATTCTTCTTTAAGAGGAACAATCTTCACACCCGCTTTCCACACTACACAAGGTTTTTCATAACATCATTTACAAGACCAACCTTTTTCCCATCTATAACCAAAAATAGGGGTCATACTTGGCTCATGTGATTCACAGTCTTATCTCAAACCTTGCCTTGAAAGGGGGAAACTGTTGACAACCCATTTTTGCTCACATAGAAGCAATTCAAGATTAATGTTGATTCTCTAGCTAATGATGGAATCCATTCCATATCCTACCCCATTTCCATTTTCTTTGCCTAGTTAAAGCACTCTTTTTGTCTACTTTCACCCAGTCCGGGCTCTTCTGCAAAGGAACCTTTTTTTATAATAAAAATGCAAATATTATTCAGTTATGACTTAAATAGTCTATGTTTTCATAAATTGCCCAAATGAATTGATTGGAATTGAATATTCACTTTGCAATTGCCTTTTTGAGAAAATCTGAAGGATAATGTGACTTATCTTTCTATTCAAGCTTTCTCTAATTTTTTCCATAATATTCATGAAATTACTAAAAAATGAGAAATTTCCTTTTTCTGACCTAGGGACGTTGAGTGGATTAGAGCCGTCTATCGGTTCAACATTGTAAAGAAGTGAAACCACCTCCCTACTAAAAAATTGAAGAATAGAACCTCCAGTCCAAACACACCCATAAGCTATCTCTGAGTGGGTGTAAAATTTTCAAATCTTATTAATGATATTCAAAACAAAGAAAGTGTAGCAGTAGAATAAAAACATTGACTATATTCAATTTCTCATAAGGGTACAAAAGAACATCTTATACTTACATTTAAAGGTACATCATAAGGATCCATGTAGAGTGAAATCTAAACCACATCAAGATTGTCTCCAAGCTTTAACCTCTTAATCTAAGTCCATAACTCTAAGCCATGTCCTCCATGTCCTTCACCTAGGGTTGGAAGCATACCCCAGCAAGAAGAGAAAAATAAAAGACATCAGCAAAGGTTAGTATGTGCATACTAAAAGGGAAATTGAGCAATATAAGAAACAAAGGACATCAAGTATAAAGGCATCCCATGCAAGAGATAATGACTACCCACAAGTGCATCAAAGATAGGAACCATCATCACATAATAAAAGATGATACTTTCCATAATTAAAACAATAAAGATTGTGCAATGTGGGCACAAAAATAAAATAGGGAACACACCCCACAATCATCATAATAACCTGCATGCATATGAGATAAGCATAGACCTAGAAAAATATAAAGACAAAGTTGGCACTACTACAGAACACGCCTTTGGTGTCGGTTGTTTAACCCCCTTTGGCGACAGTTTTCAAGCGACGCCTATGTGGGCGCCACTAAAGGTCGAACTCTTCGGTGTCAGTTTTGTAATCGACACTTATATGACTTATAGGCGTCAGTTATATATAGTCGGTCGACGTCTATAGGGTTCGCGCCACAAAAAAGGGCACCACCTAGGACACTTTCTGTGTCGGTTAACAACTGAACAACCGACGCCATACTCCCAGACAACACAGCCGTGCTTCGCTGCACGGCCGTGTTTATTACTATAGGCGTCAGTTTTTACGATAAGCGACGCCATTTCCACCACGACCATGGTTTCCTACACGGTAGGGTTGTTTGTCACATTAGGCAGCAGTTTTATACAATAATCGACATTGTAGGCCTTTGATGACGGTGTTCTATAAATAACCGATGCCTATATTTTAATTTTTTTTCTTATCAGTTTGCAGGCCTGCTGTGGCTGGTCAGCAGGATGAGAACTTGCAGTTCAGTTTTTTGAACTGTAGGTTTACGACATCTGTTGATATCAGCCTACAAACAAGCCACAAACCTGCAAAATCAACAAATATTTTTTCACACAAGTAGATACATTCAAACATCAATTTAATTCTCACATTCACACATGTAGAAACATTCAAATACATGTAGAAACATTCAAAAATATTCATTTACAAAATATCATTCAACATCGCTATCAGCATCCCAATTATATCTTACAATCGCCACTGCTTGAATGGCTCTTGCCCATTCTTCTCTTACTTCATTTAATGCTTCCATCGTATATGGAGCATGTATATTTTTAAGCGTTTACCTATAGTGTGGTTAGTTTTAAACACCTGCAAAGAGAATGATGTATATATAAGTAATAATATAAAAACAAGATTGATATATTTCATACTAACTAATGAGACTATATATAATACCTCATGTATGGTATTAATATCCAATGCGGCATGTCGGATAATCATCTGCATAAATCGCATCACATAGTATGCGTGTGCCCAGCCGTTGTCTTGTGTAGCGCACTATAAATTGAAACATACAAAATATTAAAAAATACAGCTAAGCACAGTTCACATAAATAATATATACATTGGAGTCGGGAACTTACTTTTATGTTCTCCCAAATTATTGGCTAGTTATTTCTCCTTGGAACATTTCCTCCAGCATTTTTGAATGCATGTAAACCCCTACATGTTAATGTAACATAGTAAATTGCATAATTAAATAGTAATGTAATAACACATGTTAACGGATATAAAAATGAAATATTTCTCACTGAAATATAGGCATTCTCATTACGTGTCCAATTTTTAGTGTTCAATGTACTTCCCGTAGGATCTAGATAATAAACAGTGAACGTCCTGGGGACAATAACTAGTAACTCCCAATGTCTACCGCTAGAGGTAAAAAAGTTAAAAATTAATAACTCAAAATGAACAATAAAAATGGAATTTTCTCAAGTCCAAATTATAAATAAAGTAAACTTACTTGACATTGAATGGAGCTATTATTATCGTCTTCTTTTGCTGACCGAAAATTGTGAAAGCATCTATACAGTATTGTTGAACACTATCAGGGTCTTTAGCTACCATACTAATCAATGATGGAATAAAAAATCCCACATGATCAAATGCAAATTGTTTGCATTGATCTTCGACTAAGTAGCTGCAAAACATGTATTATGTATGCATTAATATATAAGAAACCAGATCATCAGATCTTACACAAGGTATATGTATGTATAAATAAGATCTCACCTTATCCATGTCTCTATCATTGATGTATTCAGCCAATCATACATAAACAACTCAATAATATCTTGTATAAATAAAGAGCTATCGTATGATTGATCTGCATAATCTGCTTCTAAAGAAACAATTATAGGGCAATGTATATTATGTGCCCGTAGCCAACATGTGATTCCCCTACAAGCAGGAGCTAACGGGTATTTTAGGTCAGTTGGAACCCAACTTGGTAATGCAGGAAGTGGAGGTGGAGGCCTAGGTGCTTTGGGTGTCTTTTTTTAACCTGTATATATAATTTCAGATCAGTTGACCTCATATATACACATTAACAATCTAAAGTAATGTAAATTTATCTTACAATTTCAGTAGTGTAGACGATATCTGCTTTGGGCCACAATATTACCCTGCCTTCTGCCTCAGCAAGTGAATCAATATCTGGGTGGGGATATGGCAATGTAGCTTCCCTCCAATCAGGTAACACACGTATCGGGCTCACACAAACGTAGCCATGTGGCATTGAAGTCCCATGAAACATTGCCCCAGGAAGGGACGGGTAAGCATGCGCCTCTACAACAACATAGTCTTGCATTCTTAAGCGGCATGGCTTAAATGCCTACAAATTTATGTAAAGAATATTATACATGTGCATCATCAACCTAAAATTTGACAAAAATAAACACACTGAATTAGCACAATATAGAAATATGGGATATATGACATAACTAGAAGATAATGAATTTTATAGAAATACAGGATATGTTTTTAGAACTTACATTGGTATCCTCGCCATGCTCGTCATGGATAGCATGCTCATCATGGACTTCATGCTCATCATGGACATCATGCTCATCATGGTCAGCCATCTGAAAATTTCATTAAAAAGGCAAACATTTAGCATTTGTATTAACTAGAAAAAGGCAAACATTTAGCATTTGTATTAACTAGAAAAAGGAAAACATTTAGCATTTGTATTAACTAGAAAAAGGAAAACATTTAGCATTTGTATTAACTAGAAGATAATGAAAAATCAAATTTGAAAATTATATTGATATTAAAAAAGCAAACATTTAACTTCAATAAAAAAATATAAACATACATGCCTCTAAAATTGTGATCTTTTATCAATTAACAATCCTTCATTGTGATCTTCGCGCACATATAAGTCATCATTAGCTTCAATATTTTGTAGAGTTGGCAACCCAAATGAGAATGCACTGGAGTCATCATACTTATCATAGTACTCTTCTTCATCTATAGGATCTTCAATGAGCTGTCTTTTACCATGAAAAACAACCGACCATTTATCATTTGCAGGATCATCGATATCGAATATTTGTTTCTCCTGTGATGCCAATATGAATGGTTCACCCTTCTCGCCAATCTTTTCAAAGTTCACCAATGTGAAACCCAATTCATCCACTATAACTCCTTTGGTGTTATAAACCCAATTATATTTAAAGAGCGGAATTCTGAAATCTATGTAGTCAAACTCCCATATGACTTCAATGACACCGTAATATGACATTTTAGCTTCACATGGACTCTTATCCTTTGCACTTGCAAAATACATAGTCGACGCTTGAAGAGTGACCCCACTATTTTCTTAACATATAGGACACACTTTAACTCCTTTAACACTATATCCAAACAAATTCCCATATGCTGGAAAGTCAATAATAGTGCAAAACAACATAGCATGCAAATGAAATGTCTCTCTTCCTGAAGCATCATAGGTCATCACACCTTCAGCCCAAACTTTCTTTAAGTCATCAATCAGAGGTTCAAGATAAACATCGATATAATTTTCGGGTTGTTTAGGGGTCGATATCAACAACGACAACATAACGTACTTATTTTTCATACACAGCCAGGGAGGAAGATTGTATATAACAAGCATGACTAGCCAAGTGCTATGTTGTCTGCTCAATGTCCCGTACGGATTCATCCCATTTGTACAAAGCCCAAGTCTTAGATTCCTATCTTCTTCACCAAATTTGGGGTACAATAGATCAATCTTCTTCCACTGTGGGGAATCAGACGCATGTCGTAGGATCCCATCATTATTTTTCTTAACATCTGCATGCCACCTCAAATTCTTCGCATCTTTCAGATTTGCAAACAAGCGTTGAAACCGTGATATTATAGGTAGATACCACAACACATTGGCAGGAGAACCAGTTTTAGACACCTCAGAAGTCGTCAATTTATACTGTGACGCACCACATTTTGGACAATCTTTCAAATCTACATAGTCCTTTTGAAATAATACATAATCATTCAGGCATGCGTGTATCTTCTTGGCCTCCATTCCCATTGGGCACAACATTTTCTTTACCCGGTATGTTGAGATTGGCAGCTCGTTTCCTTTAGGAAGCATTTCTTTCAACAAAGTCAAGAATGAAGTGAAGCTTTTATCGCTCCATCTATTGTTAGCTTTCAACTTATACAATCTCAACACAGCGCTAAGCTTCGTAAACTTAGCACAGCCTGTATATAACGATATCTCAGCATCGTGCACAATGTTTTTAAAGATAGGAGGTGGATCGGTGTGCTCTACCCTACAACTATCCAGCATCGCATCAATGATGTCTACTGGAACTGGTTCATTCACATCTACATCATCAGAGGCAATTTCTTCTTCCACCCAAGCACTACTATCGAAATCTACTGGTTTCCAGTTTGAAATCTCTCCATGCTAGTGTCATTCTGTATAGCCTTGTACAATCCCGTTGCACATGACATGACTTTTGATTTCCTCACCAGTGTTGACTTTCAAGTTGTTACCACAATGCCTACATGGACAGTAGAACCTATCTGTAGGTTTTTCCCTATGTTCCTCGGCAAATCTAATAAACTGATCAAGATAAACTCTGGGGTGCAGCGATTGCAAATGGACATCCATGATCTATCCATTCTATGATCAAAGAGAAAACAAGTATATATTAGGACAAGATTAGGGTATACACTTACATACTATCCAAGATTATTCACTTTCTAGGCCAAAAAACACATGTGATGTCATTCTTATATATAATAAATGTGTACCACCTATCCCATCCTTGAACACCTAATCTCACTAATAAGTGTATAATGTGTATTGGGTTTTCAAAAAAAATTTGGCAGCATTTCCCTGCTGTTCTCTAAGTACATATGTACTTAGAGAACAAATGAGGAAATGCTACCAAAATTTTCTCAAAAACCCAATACACATTATACACTTACATCCTAAGTGAGATTAGGTGTTCAAGAACAGTCTCAAACTGGGGACTATCCAAGATTTACTCCTAATGAGTAAATCTTGGACGGGTTTCTAGGCCAACAAACATAATAATAGATATGTACATGTTAGGGTTCCATCACAATTGATGTTAGGGTTTCATCAATGTTAGGGTTTAATCAAATCAAATTAGGATGCTAGAATGGACAAGTTTAATTCTTATTTAAACATGCATCAAAATTTGCTGAATTAGGTCAAGCATTCGGATTAGAAAAACAAATATATGCAAGCAAAAGATTTGTTCGTATCCTAGAATTTACATAAAGCATTACATATAGATTTGTTCATATCCTTACCAATAGAAAACACGGCCGTGGATGTGTTGGCCTACCACGGCCGTGCTACCCAGCACGACCGTGTTTGCTGTAGGTAAAGAGCTAGGGAGAAAGAAGAATAGAGGCTACGGCTAATACCTGGAGATCAGAGCAGCAAACAGCGGGCGGCGGCAAGGAAGAAGACGGCGGGCGATGGGCAAGGAAGAAGCAGTGGGCGGCGACGGCGGTGGGCAAGGAGGAAGGCGCCGCAGTAGCTAGGGTGTGAGTAGGGAGGAAGGAGCGTGCCGCAGTGGGCGGCGGCGCCAACGCAGAGCAGCATCAGCGTCGTCGACGGCGAGGAAGCAGCAGGCAGCATCGGCGGCGAGCGAGAAGCAGCAGGCACCAGGCGGCGAGCAGCAGCTAGCGGGCGATGAAACAGAAGAAAGTCGAACAGTTGTTGTTCGTGGGTCTATTAAGTTGGTAAAAGGCGTTGGTTATCAAACACAAACGACACTGAAGTCTTTGGCATCGGTTCCACTTAAACAACCGACATCCAATTAGACAAATTTTGCCGTAAATAATTTGGCGGGAACCATTATCCGCGTTGGTTATCAAAGGATAACCGACAGCTAATCTGGAACTTTTCGCACAAATTTTCATCTTATATAGGCGTCGGTTTGTTGGTAAAAAACCGACGTTGTATGTGCCAAATTTTTTTCACTCGAAAATTGGATTTCGCGGGCGATTTTAGGCGTCGGTTGTTTGTTATCCAGCCGACGCTGAATACAAAGCAGTACTTGTGTCTTGACTATCGACGTTGGATGACCTACATCACTGACGTTGAATGTTATAGGCATCGGATTTCCTAAATAACCGACGCCCAGAAAAGTGACATTGAACGATGTTTCTGTACTAGTGTGTCTAAGCCTCATAAACTTGAAACCTGATACAGAATGGCACATAACCAAACTCCCAAATATATATAAGTGGGTCAAACATCATAAATTTGAAACCCATGTATGGGGCACATAACCTCCATCCCAAAAGCATAAAGGGCACATAACCCAAAACCAATTCAATTATACTACTCTAGTGATACTTAATCACATAGCATGTTAAATGCAGAGGCACATAAAAAGTATAGTCAGATTCATAAAGTAGTCACCACAAAAGTGACAAACATATACATCCACCTCATAAGTGTAAAAAAGACATCACATGTCATCATATAGAGTTCCATCATGTACAAAGCATATCAAAAGAGTTTAAAGAATATCCATGATCACAAGATCAGTAACAAGTTGGGTACTTCACATGAAGCATAACTTTCAAAAGAAAAAGACATTATGTATAGGCTAATGTCCATAGGGCCAAGAGAAAGAAAACATAGGTGAATTTCTCAACATAGATTAATATGGGATGCAAATATACCTCAACTTCAAAGTCTACCCTATCCAAATCCAAGTCTAGGCCCAAGCCTAGGCCTTCAAAGAACCTATGATGCATATATGTGGAATTAGGGTTAGGTTTCACTTGATTATTCAAAACCCTAAAAATCACCTTTTTATTATATTTGAATTCTATTATCAAAACCATGCCATATTTTGTTTTATATTATTTTAAGCCCAAAACATATTTTATTATATTTTTCTGACGTATGTATATTTAGTTATGAATTTTAAAAGTTATTACTTATTTGGATTAATCCACTAAAATCACACACTTACAACATTATATTTAGGCAAAAAAATTGATACCATTAGAAAGCCCTTAATTTTCTAAATCAACAAATATTTTTCCATATTTTTCTGATCATTGATTAATTAGTTATTAATTTTTAAATATCGACCAATCAGAAAAGCATAAATTGCCAAATAAGCAAGAAAGGAGCGAGAGAGAGATAGAGACAGAGAGAAGCACAGGCCTGCCCCTCTAACTTGGGCCAATTTGCACTGGTCCGGTTAAGGGTCAAGGGCATGGCTTTGACTCACACAAGGCAAAGAATCAATAGGGTAAAATGACAAAAATACCCTCGGCACAAAAGTAGAGAATCAAAGGCAAGCAGGGGTACAAGCGGGAAACAACGCAAACCAAACCACCACCTTTCTCACAAGCCATGGCTGCATTGCCAAAAGCAGCATGAATGAGTAAAAACTGGGGAAAAGGGAAATTGAGGCCAGGACCAGAACTTATTACATCCAACGATCGGAAACACTTCAAAAAACTCGTTGGTGGAATGCCAAGGCAACTGGGGGTCAAAATACAGGCAATTGCACAAAATTCCAAGGTCAACGAAGAGGATGACCAGAAGAGGGAAAATGAGCTAGGTACCTCCTATATCCAATTAGCAACGTGCAAAGCTTCGGGGGATCCTAACAATGAAAGATGGGTGGTTGGAAGGAAGTTTGATGATTTGGAACACACTGTTGAAGCCCAAGCTTCCTCGTGGAACAGATCCAGTAGGAAGGGTGTATTCGGGGGAAGATGAGGCTAAACCTGAACCACAACATGGTCAAGGAAGACTTTTTGGTGATCCCTTGATGCTTATATAGGTGTTTAGATGTTTAGGGATGCCAGGAGTCCCATTGGAAAAAGGGAACAGAGGATCAAGACCCCTCCTAGACGACCGGGGAAACAAGGCGACGAAATCATATAATATACAGGCTCAAACTGTTCACAATCAGATGAGGATTGTGAAAAGGAAAGAAAAAGAATGTGCGAGGAAGAGAGGGGAGAGAGATCGAAATCAGGAAACATCATTGCTACTATGCAGTCCTATTAGAACTAGGAAGGGTGAGGAAGACATAGGCGAACCATCCAATCAATCCTAAACTGAGCGGGAAAGACCTAAGTCATCGGATTCGGTGAACCCATAAGGAAATCCATGTGACATTCAACTTAGGGAAATAAATCATGACAAAATCAAGTTTATTTAATAGAGTGACACGTCATTAATATCCTTTTTCTCTTTCTTCAATTAAGGGTGCAAACATATTCCAAATTAAATGAAATTTGACACCAAACCTAACTTTTATATGACAAATCCAAATATGCAATTAGTTTTGTCTTTAGAGAACTTTTAATATGTTAAATAAATCAAATCATACTTTCTCTTTCCTCCATTAATGACATTAGGATTATCCAAATTTGATGAAACTTCATCCACAAGTCATATTTAATATGTTGTGTATGCATTTTCCATAAATTTTACATGTTGGAGTTGTTTATGCATTTATTTAAAATTTCAAAGGTTCTACACACTTTCTCTCTCCTAACTTACCTTATTATTTCAAGGTTGCCCAAATTAGATTAAAATTGATATGTAGGCTTATTTTGATGTGTAGATTATGAATTTGAAGTTTATTTTTACTTTTGAGACTTTCTCATATGAGTTATGCCACATGGCCCACTAATGGCCCATCAACATCATTACTTAACTAATTAAGTCTTTCATCTTCTTATTACTATCCAAATGATTTATGTGACATGTTGGATTACATTAGGGTGATATATACATGTGTTAGATTATTAGGATCACTCTAACCTCAACCTTGTTTGATCAAACCCAAAAGGTCAAAATTCTAGGGTAGGGTCCAAGACCTAGTATGTTACACACGTGGAAGATCACCTCGACTTGCGTGCCATGTATAGTTCATCGACAAAATCTTCCATCTCTTCTTGAAGGTTCTATCTAGAATCCTAAACTCAAATCTAGGACCATATAGAGACAAATACCAAACAATTTCTTGGCCCCCTCGTCTCTGTAAACAAAAAAAATGAATACCTCTCTCTTTATTTTCATATTGCATGTGATCAGAGGATCTTTCCTCTAACACCACATGCTCTAGTAGATATGTAGAATAGTAAACTAGTCTAACTACTACACCTAACTGGTGAATCTTCTATCTATTTCTATGTGATCCATTACTACCGCACCTAACTTGATCTACTACTTCATCAAATTTGTTATAATTACTTTGCTTCTCTTATAGTTGTCATTCTTTTTTACTGTTTTTGAAAACTTATATCTAGTTTCTACAAACAAAACTCTTCTAGTCATCCTATAACATTCTACACATTGGTCCTGGTCACCAATGATGGTTCTCTATTATGGGAGGACCTGAGGTGATTACAACCACAACATACATAAAGGTTAGGACTTTCATGGCCATGAAGGTAAGGACACAAACATTTCTATCCCTAAAGGTCCCCCCACAATAGAAAACCATTTTCATCTTTTTTTCTTGAGCTAAATAAATCTTGAATCACTCAATCTTTCATCACATTACCATGCTTGATACCAATTTATCAGGCGAGATGGGGTGCTAATCCTTCTCTATTTGTAACTAGATTGCTGGATTTGATCTATGGTTTCACTTTTATTTCATGTTTTTCAAATGACAAGGATAATCACTCAGAATCCTTGGTGGCTTCATCGACATACATTTTTTCCTCATCTTTCTCAAAAAATGTGGTGGAGACTATAAACAAGTTTCCTTTAGTATACTATGTTTTACTACCAAAAAGGACAAAGATTTATTCCTCAAAAAGCTCTCTTTTTCCCCTTTTCTGGGCAGGGAGCAACACAATAGACAAAGTCTCACTTCAAAAAGCAATTGAGATCTATATCTTAACTGACCTAATTAGTCAATTAGACAACCTGATTGGTCGATCAGAATGCTCTTTGGACCCTGATTGGTCGACATCTTATGTGATCAGTCTATACAAATTTCTATCAAAGTTTTTTAATATTGGATTTTTTTGGGATTGCAATAAGGAAAAGAGATTGGAATTACGGTTTTCCAAGTCTCTAATTCTCCTATATATAGGGGTCATGTCCCAAAGGTTTGACGTGTCATTTTAAAATATTTTTAGATGACTTATGCTAAAAGTTGGATGTCAAACTTCTCTCTTGGAGAGATGAATAAACCCAAAGGAATAATGCCCGAGATAGGATAGAATGTTGGTTTTGGGATGACTAGCATGTCAACAACTCATGTTCATCTTAGAATTGGTGACCAAGGCAGTGCACCACATGTTCCCTCATTTGCATTGAGGAACTAGAGGTTGAGGCACATATGTAGAGGCTTGGAGAAGCTATTCTAGAAGATGACAACAAGGTGTTGTTAAGAACACATCCTTGCAATAGCTTGGTGGAAAATCTGGATTTGTTGTTGTTCCATCTAGATTCCATAGTGGATGATCCAGATCTAGATCTGGAAGATTGATTTCTTCACTGACAAAACATGTGTATATTTGTTGGATAACTAGTGTGTGCAAAGGTATAACCTTTATCCTTTCTTATTTCTTCTATTTAAAAATATTTTATAGCTATGACAGATCTAACAACTAGGGTATGAAGGGAATGTTTATTTTACTCTAATGCACCCCCATCCCAAAAACCTAACACTCATATGTAGATTGGTTCACATCTAGACAAGCATATATATGAATAAAATAAAATAACATGATCCATAATTTATGAACCATAATGTTTATACATTACATCCCATAGAAAATAAAAAGGGGGATACATGCTTAAAAGAAACTACATAGATACAACATGGAGATAAGAGTTCTACTTCTTTCCATTATACATAAAACCCATGAAGATTGCATATGATGCTAGATGTAATTGTCCATCAGATTATAAAGAACATCATTTTGGAGCATCTACAAATATTGAACAAAAAATCAAATCAATGTAATTACATTGCTACACTGTAAAAAGATATGAAATCACAATTTGGAGTGACATATCTTCTTGGCTGGAGATGACATAAATTAGTAAGAAATAAAAAAAACGTTTGAAGTCTTTCTTCCTACATAGAGCATATTCCAAATGCATTTGTATTACACTAAACAATATCAGCATTAGATACACCACCAACTTCCCAAAGGATGGGTATGTGAGGGACCTCAAGACTAAATTCCAAGATCTAATCCTATTTCATGTTGTGCCCTTTCTTGATTGAGATAGGTTGGCATACTGATCCTTGTGTCCTTTCTTATTTGATACAAGTAGGTAGATTGAGCCTTGTGCCCTTACCTAAAGAATGTGGGTAGGTACAACAAGGGTTGCATAATCGAAATATATAATTATATGTGTATTTTTTACATATAATATGATCAAGATGAAAATAGTATTCATAGGGAACATGTAGCTCACACAAAAACATATAGTGAGGCATCTTTTAGGTTCATACATATAAACCACTCAATATAATTAGTAGGGCCAACTAGGAGGCAAAAAATACCTTAAAACAAGTGAGCTAGTTTTAAGAACTATTAGATCTCTAACAAGAGTTACTCAAAATTATAATGAGAAATAAGTAAAGGGGAACGACCGTTATCAGTAACAATTTGGTTGTATGAGTTTTTTAATGAATATTGTATGTTTCGCCTCTCTTTCAATGATCCATTTGAACATCACAAAAGTGCAGGAAAGCTTATCATCATGTTTCATATTACATCATAGATTATACTTGAAATATCCTACATAGTTTGGTTTTTAGTCTAAGGGTTCCTTGATTTTAATAGGGAAATCTTAATATTTGAAAAAACTTGTAAGTTTCCATTTCAAATGAGCTCATTATAATCACATATGTAGTATTGGGAAGTGGAACTAGGGTAGGTCTAGTGAGCCCTATACCCCTTTTAGTATGTCCTAGTGAGGTGGTAGTGGTCGTCATCGACCTACCTTATCTCCTATGAATGTTACATAAGATAAAAATGATTTAGTTGATGACCTTATCAATGCTACTCTCGCTCCATGTGAATATGGGAATACTCGATGGGGTATAGTTGTTGTTAGATATCGTAGAAGTCATAAGGTCCTTTATGATCTCCATCTTTAGTGGTGTGTTTCCTGGTGCTGCATGATGGTGGAAGTGGAGGTCCAGTCACATTGTTGTTTGCCTCCAAAGAGATGCTCTGGTGGTGAGTTGTAGGTTCAAGAATGGCATCCTTCAAGAGTGGATGTTTGTGGTGAAAGAGAATGTCTCTAGGCTAGTAGGTTGTCGAGATCATAACATAGGTTCTCGTAGAAAATATGGTGTGAAGGGGCAGTGTGGTATGAATAGTGTTGTGATGGAAGACGAGGGAATAAGTGCCTGTCAGAATGCCAGGGTGCAAAATATGGTTGGCCAGGAGATAATGTAGATCAATCAGATGCTAGGTCCCCTTAAGGCAGGATGCCATTGAAAGAGATGTGGGTGTAGCCCAAAGAGATGGTGGAGGTTGTGACAAGTGGCCTTGGGTGAATGGAGAACTCATTTCATGGGTCGTATGAAGATGAAAGTGGTCCATAATAGCACTCCTCTAGTTGAATGTTTCATCATCCAGAAAACACCATAAGGTTTATTTATCTGTGAAGGTCACGGTGCTCTGCGTACCAGATGTACTATAGATGTTGCAGGTCAGAACTAGGTGTAGATAGTGTACAATGGGGTTATACAACATGGAGGCCTTCTCCCCTAAAGGAATGAATGGTGAAGGTTGGTGAGTTCCACCTAGAATTTGCCGATGTCATACTAGAAGTGAAACAAGAGATGATTGTTCTCCACGCAGCCCTCATGGCATGATGGACGTGATAGTCGATGACGACAGAGGTAATGTGACCAATAATGAGATGGTAATTCTCATCCAAGATCCTAAAGATGAAACTTGATCCCTCATGTGGATTTGAGTGTCTACCAACGGTCATTAGGAACTCTAGTGTCAGGTTGGCGTAGACCGAATAGATTGGTAGGGGATGTGCAAGATGTGATTCTGTCACAGGATGTTGTCAAAGGAATTGTGTATGCTCATGGTAAAGAGAGTCGATATGCATGCCCATTGGGGAAGAATGACTCCAATTGTCACCATGTCTTAATACTGTTGAAAATGGCCATTGTTGATGAACTAAAATTATTTTCCCCGTAAGGGAGAAATACATTGCCCAGCTAAAGAGGGTTGTGTGAAATAGGGAGGTTGGCTTGTCTCGCCTCAGTGTGGTCAATAAACTCTTCGAGCATGTTGATTATTCCCTCCATGTTGTTAGAAATAGGAGAGTGGGTGGTGTCTCTAGGCTCCTCCACGTGAATCCTCCTGGAGATATGTTGGTGGTGAGGGTTACAAGGGGTGGATTTCCACGCTTTCTTTTTACCCTTACCCTTGCAAAGATGATTGAAAAATCCCCATCTGGTTCCATCTTGAGACATTGTTGGTGCAAAAAACTAGTTGAGCCATTGGGAAGTGAGTCGATCGACTCATGGGAGCTGGCTGTAGCGAATGTCAATTGTCTTGGTTAGTTGGTTAGTTGATTGGACCAATGAGGGATGTTGTTGTAGAAGATGCCATCTAGTCAGTTGGTGTTCCAGTCGATTGCATGATCTTGTAGGGAAGATAGATGTCTCCTAATCCACACGTAAGTGATGACGACAGTGCAGGCGGCTATCAGTGATTTTGCTAGCCCAGAATTGTGAATTGGAATTCCGTCGTCATCTTGGAGACTAAGGAGGCTGAGGTGATTGGCAACAATATTCTCTGAGCCCTTTTTATTATGAACTTCTAGATCAAATTCAAAAAGTAGTATAATCCAACATATGAGAATGTGTTTTGCATCCTTCTTGGTCATCATATAGTGGATGGGGGCATGATCAGTGTAAATTTTCACCTTCAAACCCAATAAGTATGATGAAAACATGTCAAAAGCATAGATGATCTATAATGTCTCCTTCTCTTTAAATGGTGTACTTTTGTTATGCAATGAATAGGGTCATTAAAGTGTAGTAGATAACATGGTGATTCTTGTCAAACTGATTGCCAAGGATAGCTCCTACTGTATAGTCATTAGACTCACACATAATCTCAAATGGTAGCGACCAATCTAATGTGTGGATACAGGAGTGGACGTGAGACCCATTTTTAGGTTGTTGAAGTTGTATGTGCAAGCCTAATCAAACTTAAATTGACATATTTCAACATAAGATTAGTAAGAGGTTTGGGGAATTTAGAGAAGTCTCAAATGAATCTTTGGTGGAAGTCCTCATACCCAAGGAATGCACGGATGTCCCTGGTGGATGTAGTAGTGGAACTTTTGAGATCACTTCTTTTTTTGCTATGTTAACTTCTATCCCTATATTTCTCACTCTCTGTGGCCTAGGATGATGTCTTCTCTTACCACAAAATGGTAATTCTCCATATTCAAGCCCAAATGTGCTTCTTCACATTTTGGTAGCACTAGAGATAAATGTTGCAAGTATGAGTCAAATCAATATCCATAGATGGATAAGTCGTCCATAAAAATCTTCATAATTGCCTCTATCAACCCGGTGAAGACTACAACCAAGCAATGCTACAAAATGGCGGGGGGCTTATATAGACTAAATGCCATCCTCCTAAAGGCATAAGAATTACAACCCATCATGATAAATGACATAACATAAAACCCAAAACATGATCAATCACTAATTCACCACATAGTATAAAAAGGGGATAATTAAAATCAATTAGACATTCCAAACATATCCACAAACATTGACATAAAAGCCCAACATCGTGCTTGTATTCAAATTATGCCAAGTATCTTTCACAACTGCTCTGTGGCCCTACAGACAACACACACATACATAATATCACATCTACATATACCACATGTACATGAATTAAGATGCTACTGAAAGTTTGAGTCAATTGAAAAATCATATACAAACTTTCCCACCCAGACCTGAGAGTATAGGGAAGACTCTAGGACACACTAGACATATAAACAACCTTTTCCAAGGTCCATCACCACATCTCCTCCTCACTACCATGAGTATGTGGACACTACTATCAATCACCTAAAAAGATGTGGTGACCCCCAAGGTGAGACCCAAGTCCCATTGAGAGATATAACCCTCAACAATTCTTATCGGTTGCAACAAGTTAATCAATTAAATACTTCAATAATACTAAGCATGTTAAATAGATAGGCATAGCAAAAAAACATGATTAACAAGGTACATAAATGAACGGATTAAACTATCATCATTATATTGACTATCATCATATACATTGCTTGCTGCATAAGTATAGTTAAAAACATAAGAAGTCTAGGAGAATAAGCACAGATAACGTCATACACAGTCTAGCAACATAAGCATAGCTAATATTATAAGAAAGTATAGCTTCATAATCATAGATAACATCATAAGCAAGTCAAGTAGCATTGAAATTCATCAACATGATTATATCTATTAGCATGAGTATCCAACATCATAAGTATGGCTAACCTCTATATTGCATTAGACAACATCTATATATGAAAGGATTAGTCAAGGGTTATCTTCCAATGTGAAGTATTATGTATAACCCTAATAGATATACTACACAGCTAGATTACATCTTTTTTTAAGCCCTAGGGAGTGTGAGTCGTACCACCCAAACTTCCAACTGACCACCAATTTGTCGCCATCAATTCTTTATAAGATCAAGGAGAGTCGGAATCCTAAGATCTCTTCCCCTCGGTTAGTACGAGTGAACTATAGTGACACATTAGTCAAATTGCATGTAGAGACATATAGTCAAGATGCTAACACCTACTACGCCCTTAGTATAGGCCACGACACTAGAAAACTAGGGTACACAAAACCATATCATCTGAGATACAACCAAAGTTGTCCTCAACCACATCATAGATATAAAAGTATCAACCTTTCTCAAACTGAGGCAAGACTATGCCCATTCTTCAAACTTTGGGGTTAGGATGACAAGGACACGCAGTCACTTGCACCTGCACATAATCAACGGTTATGTATGTGACTTTGAGCATCCCTTAGGAATACTCATTTCCCCATCTAGCAAGTCCTGACACAGAATGGCTCTACAGCACAGGGCACTACATGGTTAGGGTTTCACTTGATTAGGCATTGCCAGTTGGGTGAATTAACTCTGCATCAAACAAGTGTACACACAACCCCTAATTCATTTCTAACAAGCATATTTGTATAACAACTCTAGAAGATTTTTTAGAAGACACACAAACCCTTGTTTCAGAGAGAAAAAGCCATAATTTTCTAGATGCATGTAAGATCTAAACATTCCTATACCAAGGAAGGTTTGTGCACAAGAATAAGGGTTCATCCAAGAAGATAAACTACTCAAGAACCACTATTTAGTCTCAAACCTTAGGCAAGATAGCATCTTTTCACTTAGAACTTTACTTTAGAGTAAGATCTAGTACATACAAGCTACAACTAAGAAATAAACGTGCAAAAAGTTATATAACTCACCTCAACAATTATGAAGAATCCCCAAATATCAATGTAGCTCAAGGAAAGAAGGTAGAAACCCTAGCTTGAGCATTCCACTTGGCCACGCTAGCTCCTTCCCCAAAAAGGAAGCAAACCCTAGCTCAAGGAGGCAGGAAAGAGGTGTTGTTCAAGATCTAGCACAAGATCCACCATAGATTCAACCAAGAAGAAGAGATAAAAAGGTAGGACAACAAAGAAAATGATGGAAAGGAGGAAGAGCTTACTTAGGTCAAGAACAAGGTAAGGAAGTTCTACAAGCACAAAGATAGGGTAGATATGAACCCTAGTTGCACATGCAAGCAAGATCGACCAAGTTTTCTTCTACCTTGGATCCTTATTTTTCACCAAGAAAGGGGGACAAGCTCCAAGCAGCAAGCAATAAGAAAGAGAGAGATGGGTGTGTAAGAGCTTGTTTGCATGCAAGAGGGGAGGTATACAAAACCTATGGGTGAGAGAGAAGAGAAGGTTTAGGTTTCTAGCTATGTTTTCCATGTGTCCATGGTCAAAAGAATCAGTTCCATGCAAAGTAGAAGGTCTATCTATTGTGGGACTCTGGAGGACCATCGAATCTTGACTCCCATGCCAGCCATCAACCTCCAATAGTAAGGTGACCATTGGATTATGACTCCTTGGTCACAAGGGTGAAAACCCTATCTCCACCATCAGTTTGCACCTCTACTTGGTGAACCATCAATCTCATGAGCTTAAAGAGAGGAATCCATTAACCCTCATGCCTCAAGGGACCACCATCAGATCTCAACATACAAGGAAGCCATCATATCTCACCAAAACATTGAGTTCTAGCACTCAAGGTAGCCCATCAATGAGAGGGGACCCTAAGCTCATCCGTAGGAAGATGTCACTGCCAACACAAGGTGCAACTAGGTGCCCTAAGACACACCTATATCAAACATGATAAGAAAACATGTCATACACAACAAGCATGTGACAAATTACAAGAAAAACCCTAATATGGGAAATTGCATAAAAGCCCAAAACGAGCATATAAATGCATTACTTGCTCAAAGAGTGTCCAAACTAGACCAAACTTGAAACTTAGCCTCGTCACATGACATAAAAGAACATATTAGGGTTAGATTAAGGTTTAAAGAATATAATTAGGGTAAGAAAGAATGTTAAATAAAAAAGAAAGGGCAGGGTTCTTACAACCAAAAACCCCTAATAGGAATTTCACCCCCGAAATCAAAGGCAACAAAGATGGGTACCTCCTATGTGCCTCATCCACTAACCTCAATTTGGTTACTTCCATCCCATGGTGATGTCAAAAGACTCTCATAAAAATCATGTTATTTTCTCTCAACTCTAGTATGCATCATCTTGGGACAACATAGAAAACCCCACATAAGAAACACCCTCATCCAACTCCACCTCCATTGTCTGTATATCTTGTCATGTACATGGGTGACACTTCCTTGTCATAGAACATAGAAACTATTGTAAAATGTGAAAACTTTGACTTGGAACTCTAGTTGTTGTCTTGAACTGTTTCATATGTTGATGAATCATTATGTCCTTCATTGTGGTCTATCACATCAACACATCTTCAAAAGTTATTACTTTACCTGTTACTTATCAAGAAAGAAGTGATTGGTATCTCCTTTCATAAGCATCTTTACAAGGAGTCATTATATGCTCCTTTGGTGGTTTTTGTCATGAAGAGTACTTGATTAAACTTGAATGGACATACATTATCTGCCAAGAGATATAAGACATATGATCTCAAAGGATTATCCAATCCTCTACACAGTTCATTCTGACTGTCCATCTATCTAAGGTTGTATTGAAATTCCACTATGTACTTGTAGGCTTCTAAGGTTTCTCCTGGGCTTGTTGATATTGTACACTTGTCTATACCTGTGCCATTTCATGTTTCACACTTGGCTGCAATTGCATGTCACGTACTACGTTATCATCAACTTGTAATTCTATGTCCTGTTGTAGTGGCATTGGTTTGACACCTATAGTTGTGTCCATGAACCCGCCAACTAAGATACTTCCAATTGTACATCCTCCTTTTGAAGCAATGTTGGCATGTATTCTTTCATGATACATCAATGAGCATAAGTATGTCATGTCTACAAACATTGGCAAAGATGACTTCCTATTTAGTGCATCAACTTCCACATCCTTAATGGGCACATATTCCAAAATGTTCCTTAAAGCATTATTGAAGACAATGTATCCTTTTCTTTACTTTTACAAAACTAACAATGGAACACTTGTCAACTTCTCCTTCAGCATATAGAAAGAATGATAACATCAATTTTTACACATGTTATTCCATACAAAAAGGAACATCTTTCCTAGTCAACCTTGTTAGGGGTAAAGCAATGGTGTTGATGTTCTGAATGGACTTTCTAATAGTGTGATGTTAGGTCTAAGAAGCTTTGGTTCTTAGTCATTGTTTGGGGCTTCTCTCACTCGACCAGTGTCTTCCCTTACTTGGATTTACACAACATACTTAGCAAATATAACATAACCCCGAGAATATGTCTTAGTCAACCCCGAACTCACTCTTGCTAAATTTGACACACCGTTATTGTTGCTTCAACAATCCTAGTGCTTAGAGAATATGTTGTCCATGTTGCATGGACATCTCTAAAGTACATTGATGTGTTATCAAAAATGCTTGCCACAACTCGTAAGGACACGACCTGAGCACTTTGTTCATCAAGCCCATAAATGATGTTGATGCTGTGGTTAGTTTAAATAGCACAACCATGAACTCATAGTGACCATACAATTGATATCTTCCACTCTGATTCTCATCTAATGATATCTCGACCATAGCTCTATTAGAAGGAACACCATAGAACATGCTGACTAATCAACAAATCATCTATCCTTGGAAGTGATTACTCATTCCTTGTTGTGATCTTGTCCAACTATCGTCAGCCCATGTAAAGAATCATAGAATCACTCCTTTTCTTTCACAAACAACACTTGAAGGATCTTCACATAAAACTCTAAGGGAAAGGAACACTAAGAAACTCATTACATAACTATCTTGAACCCACATACTTTTGTACACACTGGATACTAGAACTCGTCACCTTGGTATCCATTAAATGTGACAAGAAGAACTCACACACATATCTCATCAGCTTCTCCATCATCATAGCCAACTCAAAACGTATAGGAGGTGTCTTCTTGACTCTTGGAAGGATCAAAAAGCATTCCCATCAAAAAACATCATGATCTTGTAATTATAGTCCCAAACAACCACAAGTTATAGCAAGATATTTCCCTTCTAGGATTATAATGAATCTATATGTACTATGTGGCATAAGATCCACTTGAAAGTTGCACCCCGAAAAGAAAGAACACAAAGGAAAACACACTTCCCACAACAGAACAACACTTTCCAGGGGTTACTAGCAAGGGGTTACCAATTCTATCTTTATCATGCAAGTTACAACTTTTGATGTATCATTTTACCTTTTTCATTTGGGTTCCTTGCCATCAACATAGGAATTATCAGGATTATGATACTTCATTGATCTTTCTTGTTGATGATTTAAAATACTTATGTGAGTTTTAGTGTGTGTTATCTTGTTTTTCAATCACTTATCAACGGTGATTCATCATATTTCACATTTTCTTCATTAACTTCTTTTACATGTCATGATAATTTTACTTTAACACTTTCTTACACACATAAGTTGGTTTGAATTTTACTCAGTTTCTACTTTATCCATATGTCATTGTTCCTATTCATATTCCCATATCACATTTATATCATGAGTTGTCTTCTTGTTATGAGGATTTATACCTGGAATCATTGCATAGATTTACCTCTATTTTACATTATTAACTTCTAAGTTACAACTTTAAGAACTATTCTTTAGCTTATATGTGTATATATTTAGGTTTCATTGTGTCGTATCTTTCTCCTTAGTTACCAAGCATTCAAGTTCGATAGGTTACAGTGTGACTTTCATCTTTCTTTAGAGTAAGATTAAGATATTTCCACCATGATTTCTTATTCATTATGCTCTTTAGACTGTTTCAAACTGACTACTTGATCAGAGTAATCAGAAAGATAACAATCTAAGAGTTTCACATTTATCTTTTCTTCAATAATTGAATAATTGGCATGCACATCTAAGTACTGAGATTAGGCAGTATCCATCATGTTTACATCTCATGTTCCTTACTTAGTCATCATCCTAGTCCTAAGTCCTAGTGTCCATGTAGACTCAGCAAACCTAAAGCTCTGATACCAACTTGTTAGAACCCATCATGCTAAGAGAGATTACTTAAAACTCAAAACACGATCGATTAATAATTAACCACATAGTAGAAAAAGGGGATATTTAAACCGATTAAACATTCCAACATATCCAAAAACATTTACATAAAATCCCAACGTATTACTAATATTCCTATCATGCCAAGTATATTTACGACACTTTGTGGACCTAGCCACAACATATACATACAATAGATCATTATATGCAGATACCACATTTACAAGCATTAAGATGCTACTCAAAGCTTGAATCAATTTAAACATCATATATAAACTTTCCCGCTTAGACACGAGAGTATAGGGATGAATCTAGGAAACACTAGACATCTAAACAACCTTCTAAAAGGCCCATCACCACAGCTCGTCCTCACTGCCACATGTCTTATATCACTACAAACTATCTCCTAAAAAGATATGGTGACCCACGAGGTGAGACCCATGTCCCAACGAGATAGATAACTCTCAATAGTACTTATTGGTTACAACAGGTTAATCAATTAAATAGTTTAAGTAGATTAAGAATGTTAAACAAATAGGCGTAGAAAAAGGCATGATTAACAAGAATTTACATAAAGGAACAAATCAAACTATCATCATTAACTTGACTATCATCATATACATTGGTCGTAGCAAATGCATAGCTAGCAACATAAGTAGTCTAGCAGCATAAGCATAGCTAACATCATAAGGAATCTAGTAGCATAAGCATAGATAACATCATAAGAAAGTCTTAAAGAATAAGCATAGCTAACATAATAAGAAAGTCAAGCAACATAGCATATTTATCAACATGATTATATCTATTAGCATGAGTATCTAACAACATAAGTGCATCTACCTTCTATATTACATTATATAACATCTATATATGAAAGGAGCAAACAAGGGTTATCATCAAAAGTGACACGTTATGTATCACCCTAACAGATATACTACACAACTGGTCTATGTATTTTATTATGCCCTGGGGAGTTTGAGTCATACCACCCAAACTTCAAACTGACCACTGCTTGGTCACAGTCAGTTCCGTACAACATATAGGAGAGATAGAATCCTAACATCTCTTACCCTCAATTAGTACGAGTGAACTGTAGTGATATATCAGTCAAACTTCCTACAATGACATATAGTGAATCTACTAATGCCTAGTCCACCCTTAGTACAGGACACGACACTAGAAAACTAGGGTATACAAAACCCTATCATCTGATGTACAAAGGCAGTTGTCCTCAATCACATCACATATATACAAGTTTCAACCTTTCTCAATCGACGCATGACCACAACCATCTTCCACACTTTGAGGTTAGGATGACAAGGACACACAGTCAATTGCACCCACATATTTGCAATGGTTATGTATGTGACTCCAAGCATCCCTTAGGAATACTCGTTTACCATCCAGCAAGTCTTGACACTGAATGGTTCTATGGCACCAGGCACTACATGATTAGGGTTTCACTTGATTAGCTATTGTCAGTGGGGTGAATTAAGGTTGCATCAAAAAAGTGGACACATAGACCGTAATTCATTTCTAACAAGCATATATATATGTATAACAACTCTAGAAGATATAAAATGTATGATCTGTGGCTTCGCCGAGTCGGAGCTTCAGACTATGCTGGAACGGCTGATCCAGTGGATGCAGATCTGTAACTGACAAGTCTTGAGAAGGCTTTCCGGATCCTCGACATTCTCGAAGTAGACAAAGTAAAGCATGCTCTCTACCTTCTAAAAAGTAGTGCTGGTCACTGGTGGACCATCGAGGAGGAGAAGCGGCCTGGTGAGGTGATCTGTTGGGAAGTTTTCTGGCGCGAGTTCATCAGCAGATACTTTCCGAAGACGTATCTGGATGAGAAGATCAGTCAGTTTAAGAGTTTTTGGCAGGGAACAATGAACATCACCGAGTATGAGGCCAAGTTCATGGATCTGTTGAGGTTTTGTCCTCACATGGAAGTGACAGACGAGGAACGGATCAGACGTTTCGAGAAGGGTTTGAGTGCTGAGTTGATGACACCGGTTTCTATGTTGGAGAACCGGGAGCGGTTTGCGACGTTTGTGGAATCCGTCTGGAGGATCGAACGATCTGTAAGGGAGAAGAGAGAGTCTATGGCTAAGAAAATACCTGCTCAGTTCCAGGGTCAGAGGTTTGGTGGCTTCAAGAAGCCCAGGTTTTCGGCACCGGCAGTGATGAGAGGTTCTGGTGGACCGTCTCAGTGGTCTCTAAGTAAAGGAAGAGGTTATGTTTCTTCACCATCTAAGGCACAAAGTTTGGCTTCCGTGGAAGTGACAGGGCCGTCCAGGCCAGTAGTTGATGTTAGGACATGCTATGCTTGCGGTCAGATAGGGCATGTCAAGTCGAGTTGCCCCTACAGAGATGTTGAGGTGACACAACAAGTGAGACAGAATCTTCAAGGATTAGATCGACAGCAGCCCAGTGGTAGCATAGGACGAGGATGCGGTCAAGCATCTCAATCAGGATCGTCTGCTCAAGGAAGCAGAGGGCATGGACAGCAAGCAACGGCTCGATTCTATGCTATGAATCAGCTGGAGGCGATAGTCAACCCGCGTGTAGTGATAGGTCAGATGGAGTTATTTCATTCTGATATGTCTTCTTCTTGCTTTATATATGTTCTGGTTGACCCGGGTGCTACACACTCTTTTATCGCCTATAGTATGCTTGAGAACTGTCGTTTACCTATTAGTCGTAAGAAGGATAGTTTGTTGTTAGAAACCCCTCTTGATGGTTCCTCGTTGCTTTGAGAAGAGTGTCCATCTTGTGTCTTGTCTTTCTCGGGACACCGCATTCAAGTGGATCTCATACATCTTGATATGTGTTGTTTTGATGTTATCCTTGGGATGGATACCTTAGAGAAGTACAAGTTTGTTCTGGACTGTGGATCCAAGCAGGCAGTGTTTGTTGATGCCGGAGAGAAGTGGATCTTCCAGAGAAATAGGAAGATTCTTCTGATGTGTCTGGTATCATCTATGGTGGCAGATAAGTTGCTACGATAAGGATGTGAGGCGTTCTTAGCTCATGTGGTAGATACCATTGTGGTCACCAAGGCAAAAGGTCTTAGCCTGGAAGAGGTGTCAGTTGTTCAGGAGTTTGCAGATGTGTTTTCTGAGGAATTTCCTAGTGTTCCCCCACCCCGAGAGATTGATTTTGAGATCAATCTGGTCCCAGGAACGTAGCCAGTTTCACAGACACCGTATAGGATGGCTCCAGTTGAGATGGCAGAGTTAAAGAATCAGTTACAAGAGTTGTTGGATAAGGGTTTCATCCGACTGAGCACGTCGCCTTGGGGTGCTCCTGTGTTGTTCATCAAGAAGAAGGACAGTTCGATGCGGTTGTGTATAGACTACCGGCAGTTGAACAAGGTCACGATCAAGAACAAGTACCTGTTGCTGAGATTAGATGATCTGTTTGATCAGTTGCGTGGTGCTACAGTGTCCTCGAAGATCGATCTACGGTCTGGATATCATCAGTTGAGGATCAAGGCGGATGACATATCAAAGTCAGCTTTCAGGATGAGGTATGGTCACTATGAGTTTGTGGTTATGTCGTTTGGGTTAACCAATGCCCCTGCTGCTTTCATGGACTTGATGAACATAGTGTTACGTCCGTTCTTAGACCAGTTTGTTGTAGTCTTTATAGATGACATCTTGATCTATAGTCGGGACAGGCGAGAGCATGAGCAACATCTTCGACGAGCGTTGACTCTACTTTGCCAACATCAGTTGTATGCCAAGTTCAGTAAGTGTGAGTTCTGGTTGGAAGAGGTGACTTTCTTGGGTCATGTGATATCTACTGAAGGAGTCAAGGTAGATCCAAAGAAGGTGGAATCCATTGCATAATGGGAATAGCCAAAGACGCCGACAGAAGTTCACAGTTTTCTGGGTTTAGCAAAATACTACCGGAGGTTCATCAAGGACTTGTATTGGTGGCCCAGTTTGAAGAAAGATGTGGCTGAGTTCGTGGAGACAAGGTAGTTCTAGGTAAGAGACAATGTCTATCTTAAAGTCTCACCATGGAAAGGTGTGTTGAGGTTTGGTCGGAAGGGTAAGTTGGCACCCAGGTATATGGGGCCTTACCCAATTATAGCACGTGTTGGTAAGGTAGCTTACGAGATAGAATTACCTCCAGAGTTGCGCAGGCTACATCTAGTGTTTCATATCAGTATGCTAAAGAAAAGTCATCTAGATTCGGGAATAGTGATACATCCAGTTGAGGTTGAGCTTGATGAAGATGTGACCTATGAGGAAGGTCCTATGGCGATCCTCGACAGAAGGGTCAAGAAGTTGAAGAGGAAGGACCTAGTTCTTGTGAAGGTTCTTTGGCATCATCGTGGCATTGAGGAAGCCACGTGGGAGCTTGAGGAAGAGATGAGGAGGAAGTATCCCTCACTTTTCTCTTCGGATTTTGGGGACAAAATCCCTTAAAAGGGGGTTAGCTTGTAAGGACCCTGACCTTCGTTTAGGGCTTACCCTGTTTGCTTTGCTTAACCCTGGTGCTTTGGTGCTTGCTAATCACCTTTAGTGGTGATTAGGGTTTGGTTGTGCTTTGTTGAGAGTTGGTGATGCTAGGCAAGTTTGCCACCTTGTGAGGTGTTCCTCTCTCTCTTTGCTTCCTCTAAGGTTGAGAGGAAGGCTTGGGCTTGTTGCTTGAGTTCTTTGGGCCTTGGTCGAGTTTGTTGGGCTTTGAGGTGCCTTGTTCGGGCTTGGTTGAGTCTTGTATTAGCCTAGGAGTGTTTGTGTCGGCCAACATGGATGTGTGTCACCCATGGAGCAACATGTTGTGTCGCCCATGCTCTTTGGTCTATCCTTGACCTTGTTTAGTGGACACTTGGTGCATATCTTGGCCATGTGGATGGAGCTTGCTAGAGTAGTGGCTTGAGCTTTAGGACAAGTGTCCCTATGCAAGTGACACCTTGCTTGGGCCAACATTGTTTTCTCCTCCCTTTCCTTCTATATAGGTGTGTCCTTTCCTTAGCTTAGGGTCCCTTTGGTCCTTTGTTTCCTTCTCCACCTTGAGTGCACAACACTCCCTCCTTTCCTTGCTTGTGTCGGCCGATACACCCCTTGAAGGAGCAGCTTGGTGGCCGACACACCTTTGAGGAGCAAGTGGTGGTCGACATCCCTTGAAGCTTGGGGCTCTTCTTCTTCTTTGAAGCTTGGAGCTCAAGGCGGGTTGCATAACTTCTAACCCTAGCTACATTCTCTCTTGTTACAATCTTGTTTACATGTCAGTAGCTTAGTTTCTTGCTTAGTTTCCTTGTTGTCCGATCCATGTGAGTTAGGGTTTAGGGAGCAATACTCCTTTCTCCCCTTGGTCTAGAGGAGTGAATTCGAGTTTCTAGTGTCATGAGCAACACCCCTCTTAACCTAACCGATTGAGGTGAGCTTGTATCCTAGTTGCTCAAGCAACACTCTCCTCTCACCATGGGTTAGAAGGGTGAGCTCTTTGGTGATGGTTGATGTGCAAGACCCCTCCTTCTTAGTTGATTGAGGTGAGCCATATTCCTAGGGTTTCGGGTGCCTTGTGTTGAGAAAGAAGATGACCTTGTTCGTGGTATCTTGATGTGTATGAGTTGACCGATAGGTGTGTGACGGGCATCAGCCCTTTTTGCTGTAATGGGCGTTATGATGTGGTGTCGGGCGACACTCTTGGCTCTTGAGATGGGTGTCACAACCCCTTGTTTTGCCTTGTGTCGCCTGTTATGCCTTGCCCAAGTTGTTGCTCATTTTGTGGATAAGTTCTCTCCCTCTCTCTCTTGGTTGTTAGTGTTTGGTGGTGACCTGGTCGTTATGCTAACCCTTGTATCGAGCTTTGCTAGATGGAGAGTGACGGGCATCGCGTTTACCCTTGTGTCGGCCGACAGGCTGGTGGTAATGGGCATTGCCCGATATGTGAAGGTGCCCGATACCCCCCTTGATGCGCGACACCCCTCCCCATAACGCCGCGTCACGTGCTGGTTGCCTTGGTGGCAACGCAGCGTAGCTTCTCTCTTACAGATCTGCCGTTTGATGTGTTGATCTTTGGGTGAAGGCAGGCTGCCATTACACCCCTTTTAGTGAGGGTTTTGTTATCCTTTTGTGATGATTCCTCGTATCATGAAATAGTCTAGTAGTGGATATCCTTTCTTTAAAATGTGGTAACTCATTATATTGCAAAATGATGCTCGTTATCATAAGCTTATTCATTTATCTTAGCCTGGCTACACATATGGAAATGATTATCTACAAATGATAAGAATGGTAATGGTAGTGGTGATGATAACACTTGTTCTGTATGTCCAACATGACTACAAGCATGAAGTAATCATCTTGATTATCTGTATAGTGATAAGTACATAAATAGCTGATTAATAATGTGTCTTGTGCATGTGATCACCAGTTGATGAATAATTAATAAGTATAGCATCCTGAATATCCTCTCATGATAGTAAGCATAGTCCTTATGTTGAAACTATGATTATTGTATACCCTAACCATGCAGGTGATGCTTAGCCATAAAAAGGCTATGAGAAATATGTGATGAGTAGCATCACTCTGGTTGATGAGATTGCATGTATGATGTGTTTACCCCATGATGATGATGTGAGCCTTGAGAGGCAGTGGCAATACATGATGAGGGATTGAGATCCCATGGTATGTGATGATCCTTGAGATGGATCTGGATGGTTGGCAAGAGGCCAAGTGATAACATGTGATGTTGGATCCTTGAGATGGATCAGGTTGATGTGATTACAATAATAGCATAATGTTGAGTTTATGTTGTTTACTTTCTGTTATATCTTGTATGTTATACAATTTGGTTGAATCATGCAATCCATCTAAAAGATACTAATTAATTATAGTGAAATATATCATGTAGTTTGCCCTGGCCATAGATCCATCATCGTCAGGACTTGGTGATGGTGAAATGGGTTCTCCTGTGAGTTAACCCAGAGCGCATATTTTTGAATATGCGAGGTTTCTCCTAGCCTCAAATAGGGAGGTAAACGAGTGCAGCTACGGTTGCAGACTCGGATGTGGGATGAGCATGGTGAATAAGCCTATGGCTCTGGATATGTGATATAGTGAGCATGAATGCGTTCATGGCTCAAAACACGGTGATCAGGCTCATGGCTCAGTTTTACTAGCGTCGTGACCTATGCCAAGGCGGGCTAGGCAGACGGTAGCCTAAGGAGCTGACCCTGTGGCTAAAAGACCACTTCAGCATGAGACTGCGGTCCTGCTTTGTTTCTCGTGTACTGACCACGAGGGGTGAGGTCGTGGATTCCGGCTCTTACATTGACCTTGTGTGGCACCGGTTATAGGCTTCGCAGCCAAAGGTTGGATTTGAACGGTACGGTTCACTTCCTCAAGGCATAATAAAATGTAATCCAGCTGTTTAGTTATTACTGCTTAGAACAAACACGAAACATTGGTTGAGTCCTTGTTTGTGTAATTAACTTTATTTGTATCTTGCAGTTGCTTATACATTTATCCTATGTGGTAAGCTTTATACATCTTATCTTGTTAATCATGTTTCATAAGGAATAGTTGGATAAATGACTGAGTACTTTTGGTAAGCTTGATAGTATGAACAGTCTTATCTTATAACTATCCTTGTTACACTTTTTATCTGCTTTACATATATATGAGGTTTTGTAGTTTTGGCGGGAAGTTATGTTTCCCGCTGGGAAAATGTTAAATTGTCTCACTCCGCTGAGTTACAACCTTTTTAGGTGGTCGAGCTAGATGTGGTGGTGGTCGTGGTGTTGCGGCCGAGCAGTAAGAAGATCAGTAGAAGGCAAGCGATGGATATGTTACTGTTTTGGATGTTTTGTGATAGAGTCTAGAGTCATCCCTGTACTCTCAAGTCCTTGGTGGTGTTTTGACGTTGCTTCACGATGTATGATCGTTGATGTTTTGTATATCCTGTTGTTGGTCGGATGTGGGCCTTTATGTATATCAACAGGTGGTGAACTCATGTGATAGATGAACAGTTGTTCCTTTAAGGTGTGGACACGTATCAGATCTTGTATATGTATATATATGACATGTTTCTATGCAGGATGAGGACTTGAATGTAATAGTTTTCCGTTTATCAACTTTCCGCAAACGGTTTTAATTAACCAGTGTTTTCGATAATCTGTGGTAATGGTGATTTCCGCACGTTTTTGCGTAACACCTCGTTGTCTGTGTGATAGTGGGATGTGTTGCCACAAGTTTTGGTATCAGAGCCTTAGGTTCGCTGAGTCTACAGGGATTTAGGACTAGGTCGTCTGTTCTTGTGTGTTGTCCAGATTTTCTTACAACCATCTTCTGCCCTCAGCGGAACAAAAGTCAAGATGTCTGGAAACCATGAAGAACACTCAGCTGAGTACAGCGATGCTGCTTCAACTGAAGGGCAGTGATGTATGCACAAATTGTCGTTATTTTGATATCTAATTTGGTTATTTTCTGTGTCATTTGTGCTTAATTGAATATCTTTTTAATTCATATTTTATCAAATTAGTAAAAATCACTTGTGCATCATTTCTTATATTTTTACATGTATTTTACATGCATTTTACATGTTTTAATTATGATAATAATTATTTGATTTTATTCATTGATTATTTTCTTGCAGATAATTATTATTTACTGGAGAAAAGTCGCTACCATCGACTTGCAACTCGATGGTAGCGACATGGCATCAGAGTACAAATATTTTTTTCTCCAGATTGAAAAGGAAAAAGACGTTTTACTGTGAATAAGTCGATACCATCGACTTGCAACTCGATACCATCGACACAGACGCTGCGGACCAAATTTTAATGTGTTAAATCTAACACATATTGTATTAAAAAATACATTTTAGATTTCCTCTTGACCTAAACATGTACGACGGCTATAAAGACACCATTAGAACCGCAATTGGGAGATATATCACAGGGGACGATACAACAGCCGAATAGAGAGAGAAAAGTAGAGGAACCCTACACGGAAGACCTCAGAGGCGTTTTGGCGGCGGAAACGATGGCAAATTCTCTCCATCTTCTCCAGATCCACTTTTTAACCCTTTCTCCAATTTACTGTATCTCTAAATTCATGTTTTACATCTTTTCGACTTACTGTGATACCATGTCGTCTACTTTCGGCTAAAAACCATAATTCCTTGGGACCCAGGAGTAGCCCGGGTAATCGTTGTATGATACTTTTGACATAGTTTATCATAATTTGTCTCTCAAATCTGTGGTATGATTTCGTTTTCTCCATTATATCATTATGATTGATCACCCTAATGATAATCTAATTCCTTTAATTGCTTTGAAAGAAGAATTAAGGGTTGAAAAGAGACGAGATTCACATTAATTAATAAATCCCTTGAACAAGGTTATGTACGGTTAATGGTGGAAACCCAAAGTTTGTTTCTAATGCACCTATTTTAGGGTATAGGTTACTACGACGGTGGAACCGACCTAGACTTAGGTAGTGAATTGTATCACGACAGTGAGCAGTTATGACTACAAGCCACTACCCGGAATAGGAGATGAATTAGGATAATTGTGTAGGAATTAGTACAATGAGAACCTGCGGTGAAACCGCAATCCTAAGGATTCCATTTTTAATTGATTAAACCAACCATTTAATCGATTGTTTTGTTTTCTTTTATTTTTCTTTTCTTTTTCAATCAACTCTTATTTCCGGCTTAGCTGATCAATCCTAATTAGTAATAGTCTTTAACCTCACAACTCCTTGTCTTCGATAACTCGAGACTCATAATCTCATATTACTTCGACACGTACACTTGTGTATTACACACACGTTATACGTGTGTCAAGTTTTTGGCGCTGTTGTCGGGGAGTTGGCATGGTTAACACTATGAAAAGTTAGGATCGTCCACTCTAGGCCATTGTATTTATTTTCTTCTTTTTTATAATTTTTTTTTATTCTTCCCATTTTTCATTACATAAAACTTTACTGTTAGTTTTGGCATTGTACATATTCATCTAAATATTTCATTGTAGTTAGACTTCTCTCATTAAAATAAATAAAAAAAGTGCAATGCACCTATTTGTTTTGAGTGTAGAAATGCACATGTAGGTTATAGATGTTTGAGTCCACCTTCATTACATCATGAGAAAACCTCAAAGGAAATTCATCGTGAGCATATTAGAATTATGGTTCAATATGTTTTAAATCGCAGAGGTCCTATTTCTAATGGGGGATGGGGTAGAATAGAGAAAATGGAAGAAGTTGAGATTGAGGATAAGGAATTAGAGAGTGAGGTAAACATACTAGAAGAAGTTTTAGAATCACCTCTATGATGTCCTTCCATTGATCCCACACCCTCACCCTCGACTCCTAGGATTGATTTTAAATATGATTGGGGATCTGATGAGAAAAATGAAAAGAATGATGAAAATAAGGTGGATGACAATTTTGATACATGTGTTTGGGATATGAGTGAAGGAGAGGAGGATCTAGAAGGTGCTTTATTTGATAGTGATCTTAGAGAGGAGGAAGGGAGTGAGGAAAAGGATACCGAGAATGAAAAGGTGGAGGAATTTCCCATTACACATCACATAATTCCTTCATCACAAGACCCATCTCTTCATTTCCTTATGGGGGATCCTATATGGGATATATATCCAGATGATAATTTTGAAAGTTTTTGTGAGGATATTAATGAATGTGGGGGAATTGAATTATTAGAAGAGGAGGAGGCACAGAAATTCACCTTTGATATAACCCCTCCATTATGTGTAGATAGGAGTGATCCATTGGGGATGGTCATAGAAATTAAGGAGCAATCATCATTATACCTTTCACCTCATGGCTATCTATTTCTATATGTGCTCCCTCATCAAGAATTGATTGTGAATCGTGTTCATGTTCATGTTCATTGGAATGGTAATTTACTGTTGAAATGGAATGTCAACCATACATGTTGGTCTTCTTACTATTATTTATTTTTGCTCATTGTTGCAAGGAACCAAAAGTTTAAAAGGAAGAGGCGGAGAGAGCTTCACCCTCCTCCATGACCACCTAATTATTGTTAATTGACATGTGTCCATCCTAGGACATTAAACAAGGAAGCTTGTGGGAGGCAACCCACCAATTAGGTTTATTTTGTTAAACTTTCAATTCTATTTTTACATTCCTATTTGTAGATTGTGATATCTATTTTTGATACAAGTAAAAAAGGTGCCTTGATATGTGTATTCAGTGTGCAGGGATGCATTGAGTCGGTACCACCAACTTCACTGTCGGTAGTGTTGAGTTTTCATTAGTGACTTCTCACAAGTTGAGCAAGCATCGAAACTTCACCGAGATTGAGTGCTTATTGGAGGGCATGTCTTAATGTGGATCCCTCCCACTCGTCTTTTGTCCTGAATCTCATCTCATATATCGGTACATCTGTTCCATTTATCTTCCTTTGCTTTTGACAATGGGGACAATGTCATATTCAAGCTTAGGGGGAGGAATGGAACAGTGATTCTATCTTTACCTCTTGCATCTTTTCTTTATATCATACATCTACATGTTTTTGTTTCAAAAAAATTATATTTTTCATTTTGTTTTTAGAGTCCACTTCGATCTAGTGTAATTGTATACAAAATATAAAATTTTAGTTAGGATTATCCGTTTGTTGATGACGTGGTATCAATTCTGAAAATTCTAAATAAAAATTTGAATGTGCTTTTATGCTTTGCACTTTAAGCTAAATTTGCTATGTTTAAGAGTACATAACTGGAAGAATTGCTTGGATTAGTCATCTTGAAGACATACTGAGTGAATGAAAAAAACCTAACTCAACCCAATGGCTTGTGTTATGACGATGATGTTTGAGTCCAAACGAACCAAACAGTAACGTGATCTTTAATGTGAATTCTAGAAATAAACTCTAAGGTTACCCTATTACACAAGTTGATAGAAGAGGGACATATCATGGTTGGGAAAGACATTGTCTCTTATTCAAGTGATCTCATCCACCTTCCATTCATCTTCATTCACCACCATAGGATGATCAAGTTTAATCCAAGTAATTTTCCTCTTCTTTGCAATACATGGCGTGATAGGAAGCATATAGTTAGTTCATTTTTATTATGCATTAGAAAAAGAAAAAAAATCATATAATCTCTTTTGAGCACTTGTACTTTGCATAACAAAATTTCATGTAGTTGCATTTGCATTGCATATTTTATAAGGTGTTACATATTTGTTATCTTCTACCATCTTCTATCATTAAAGAGTGTAAAAAAAGTTGTATCTCCTTACTCCTTCTACAAATAAAATATAAAAAACCCAAGCATGAACTGTTCATCTTGCTAAAAAATAGGGTAAGAAAAAAGAAAGAGTTATTGAAAAAGAAAAAGAAAAAATAGGAGAAAAGGAGGAAAAGGATTTCAAGTTCAATGTCATATTCTCTCTAAGCAATAAATAAGGGAATTATGGATCTTTTTTTTTTGTAAGCACCTTTCCACTTATACTCATCATTAGGATGAGACATTCATTGCATGCATCATTCCACAAAAAAAAATAGTCATTAGAAGTCATACATTCACATTTTATCCATCATATAGGCGCATCATATTTTTACTTTTTGCATAAATGATTTGGATTATTCTTGTGATTCCTGATTTCATAGCCACCTATTTTTTTCCACCCATTGCTCTGTATGGTAGGCCACCATCACAATTAATCCCCTAATCCATTTTTATTTGGGGATCTGCTTCCAAGTAGTTTATTTAGGTAGATCAGAGCAATATAGATAGGGAGATCACATGGTGCATCAAGCATGTGTCCTACTAGCCATGATATTAACTGCTTCATATTGATAGTGTTTTTCATTAATCTTATTGTGGACATCTATTATGAACATTATTGATCGCTTTAGAGTAGTTACTTGTTCAGTGGTTGGCAAGGATAGGTTTGGGACCGACTGGTGGAGGGTGGTTAGAAAAAATAATTCATAGGTACATGTCTTCTTGCTGACTTTTTAAAACAAATCCAAGAGTAGTGTTGCTCGAGGACGAGCAATATTCAAGCTTAGGGGTGTGATGTATGCACAAATTGTCGATATTTTGATATCTAATTTGTTTATTTTCTGTGTCATTTGTGCTTAATTGAATATCTTTTTAATACATATTTTACCAAATTAGTAAAAAACACTTGTGCATCATTTCTTATATTTTTACATGTATTTCACATGCATTTTACATGTTTTAATTATTATAATAATTATTTGATTTTATTCATTGATTATTTTCTTGCAGATAATTATTAGTTACTGGAGCAAAGTCACTACCATCGACTTGCAACTCGATGGTAGCGACATGGCATCAGAGTACAAATATTTTTTGCTCCAGATTGAAAAGGAAAAAGACGTTTTACTATGAATAAGTCGATACCATCGACTTGCAACTCGATACCATCGACTCAGACGATGTGGACCAAATTTTAATGTGTTAAATCTAACACATATTGTATTAAAAAATACATTTTAGATTTCTCTTGACCTAAACATGTACGACGGCTATAAAAGACACCATTAGAACTGCAATTAGGAGATCTATCACGGGGGACGATATGGAAGCCGAACAGAGAGAGAAAAGTAGAGAAACCCTATACGGAAGACCTCAGAGGTGTTTTGGCGGCGGAAACGACTGGAAATTCTCTCCATCTTCTCCAGATCCACTCTTTAACCCTTTCTCCAATTTACTGTATCTCGAAATTCATGTTTTATATCTTTTTGACTAACTGTGATACCGTGTCGTCTATTTTTGGCTAAAAACTGTAATTCCTTAGGACCCGAGATGTTACAACGCAACATTTTGGGTTCATTTGGTGAGAAATGTAATTTATCATATTAAATATATTTGGAAAAATGATATAATTTTTCGTGAATAAATGGATTTCGTTTAAAATAGCCTTGTTGTTTGATTTGTGGGCTTTATTGGCTATTGGGCCCAATAACAAGGAAATTCAATTAATTGATGAATAATTGAATATTTGAGAAAAGAAAGAGGTGGAAACCTCTAGAAGGAAAATTCAAGGAAGGATTTCATGCCTCTTGGGTTCCTTGGGTTCCAAGGAGTCCAAAGTTGCATAAAGAGAGCAATATAAAAAGAAAAGATCAATTAAGTATTTCTTTATTAAGAAAGAAATTGAAAATAATGGTAAAATGTGGAAAACAGGTGAAAAGAGGTATAATTGAGTTATCCTTGGTGAAATTTCGTATCCCAAGGATTCCTAATGATAAAAGGAATACTAATGAGGAAAATAAAAGAGAAATAAAGAGAAATCTTCATAAAGAGATAGTTTAATAAAGAAAAAGCAAGATGATGAGAAAAAGGATGTAAGATAAAGAAAGAGGCTAAGGTATATCCCCAATATGGGATTTCGAGCCATTAAGGTTTCCTGAGGTTCTAGGAACTCATAATAATAATTTAATAGCAAGAGAAAGAGAAAATAGGTGAGAAATATGTATAATTAAGTGATATATTGCACCTAAAGGAAAGGCATGTTTACTTTTAGATAATGAGCCTAATTTTGGCAGAGAGGTATATAAAGTTATTATTAACTTTCCCTCAAAATTTTGGATTAAAAAGATAAATCGATTGAGAGATATGATTTTTCAAAGTTTCCTAAAGTAACAAGGTTAATAGTGAATGTCACAATTTTTTATTTCTTGTTAATTAAAGCCGCGCGATATCATGGTCGTTTGATCCACGATCGACAGTGGTCGGGTCGTCACCCACCTCAGGCTCTGATCAGGAAAAACAAGGCATAGGGTCTGAAGCTTTCTGGACTCCTTTCTCCCTACTTTCTCGATCATTTTTCGTGAAATAAAGTTCGATGGATTCAGGGGAGAGAGGGGAGTGCAATGATCCATTATACCATCGGTGTCCCTCCCTGAATACGAAGTTCCCAAATCCCAGTTAGATTTGGGCAAGTAGACTTGAGAGGGCAACATCTAAATCGCCTTTCATACCTATATAAAAAGATTCCCAGGGGACTCCCGTCCCCAGAGTAGCGCTTAATCTCGGTTGATTTCGCGAGATCTGGTTCAGGCTTTCCCAACCCGCTGCTACCTTCTTCCTGCGGTCACAAGACCTTCTTGGAAATTAAGGGCAACGCCAAGCAATTGCTTAAGGCTAGGGACTATAGGGTGGTTCACGGAGAGGGTGGGAGGCTTGGAAGGGGAGATAGAGGCCCCCACTGCCTCATCCGAGAGGGTTGTGGATGCTTTGTTTCAGGCCGACAGGCCTTCTGTGGGAGATGGCGCCACCCACCACTGTGACCCCTATAAAGGGGCTCTTTGAGTCCGTCAGGCTGAGGAGAAGGGACGGAAACCCTCGTCGGCAGTTGGGGAGGAGGAACTCGTGGAGTCAACGCTGTTGTTGACCGTTGCCTGGAGCTGCATCGTGAGAGAAGGCAGGCTCGTGAGGTTGAAGAAGAACGCGTGCCAAGAAAAAGACCAACCTACCCTCAGATGTATGTAGACCAGGATCAGCAAAGAAGGGCAAAGATGTCCTTTTATCTATAATCCCAGCCGGCCGCAATGTGATTTTAAAGGGGGTAATTTGCTGACGTGTCAATTAGTAATTGGTTAACATATGCTTTTCTTGCAAAAGTCATAACTTTTGATAGGAAGCTCCGATGAATAAAGTTAAAACATGATAGTTGCTTAGAAAAATACGAGGAACATAATAAAATTAGTTTGAGAACCTGAATCTGTTCATAGTTGCAAAAGTATCTTAATCTAATGAAAAATGCTAATGTATTAGATTAAGAAACCCTAAATTGAACATATTGGTTAACTTCATATTGTTTAATTGATGAAATTGAGTAATTACAACATGTCAAATAGGTAATGACAAACTTGAACCGGATCTAGATGTTTCTCACATGTTTTAGGGTTTTGTACGCATGAAGATGCATAATAGTTTAGAAACCCTAACTTAAGGTTAATGGTTGCTCATGATATATAATTTGAAGTCCTTTGTATAAAACTGACGTTAGGATAACCTCAGTCTAGTAGATGATAAAAAGGCTTTAATGTGAATATGTGAGTAATTAGGGTTTTTGCACCTAGCATTGTTGATTTAGGGTTTTGTGGATATAAATGAGGAAATCTATAGAAAGATCTAAAAAGAACTCTAATGAAACCCTAATTCGGGGTAGAAGCCCTAAAAAGTGAATCCAAGTCAATTAAATAGAAATATTATGGGTAAAGTGTAGTAAATAGGTTATGTATGCTTTTTAGGAATTTTGTGATTGTTGGACTACTTGTTGGATTACTTGCTTCCTTGGAATTAGTAATAGCTTGTTGAATCTGCAAATCAGGTATGTGGTTAATTATGGTTAATCACATTAGTTTCCCAAGGGTTTTTCTGGATGTTTCATCGTATTGAATGCAATTTAAACTGTTGGATGTTCATACTTGCAAAACTATAAAGTCACTATGATTATCACAATAATAATAGAAGTATGGATTCTCACACCTACATGCCACCCTGATGGATGATGCCAAAGGTCAGGCCCATATGGGTAGACCAATGGACACCTTGAGTGGTGACCCTAGGCACCAAGAAGGTGGCCTATGATACTGCATGACTAGTGGGCACCATGAGTGGTGACCCCCAGGCACCAAGCTCGGGATTGAGAAGGTGGCCTTAAGTCATTGGCAAAGGGCACCCTAAGGTGGGTATGCCAGGGTTAGGGCAAAAGCGGTGGAGAATGTCATACTAAAAAGTGTAAATTGGCTTGTTAATTAATTTGATTGAGAATATTAATTTGTTAGCCATATTTGCAAGATTTTGGTTGTTCCCACATACCAGTATATTTCGATATACTGACCGACGTTTTGTTTTTCGTCGTTTTAGGAACAACAATTGAAAGAACAAACAGTAAAGTGACACATTGCGGAAAAAGAAATAAAGTGCAGGGAGGATTAGGTAGAATAATTCAAGCTCTGGATAGATAGATTTCCAAAGTTTTCAAAGGTAAGTAGAGTTTTAATTTTATACCAAATTCCAGTTAGTTAGTAGAATTTCATAATTGTTATTGATTATTTGTCGAACCTTTGATCATGTTAATTGAATAATGGCACCGACCTTCGGTCTCCCTTAATTGGGGGTTACCGGGAGGCGGGGTCGTTACACGGGAGTAGCCCGCGTAATCGTTGTATGATACTTTTTACATAGTTTATCAAAATTTGTCTCTCAAATCCGTGGTATGATTTCGTTTTCTCCATTATATCATTATGATTGATCACCCTAATGATAATCTAATGCCTTTAATTGCTTTGAAAGAAGAATTAACGGTTGAAAAGAGACGAGATTCACATTAATTAATAAATCCCTTGAACAAGGTGATGTACGGTTAATGGTGGAAACCCAGAGTTTGTTTCTAATGCACCTATTTTAGGGTATAGGTTACTACGATGGTGGAACCGACCTAGACTTAGGTAGTGAATTGTATCACGGCAGTGAGCAATTCTGACTATAGGCCACTACCCGGAATAGGAGATGAATTAGGATAATTGTGTAGGAATTAATACAATGAGAACCTGCGGTGAAACCGCAATCCTAAGGATTCCATTTTTAATTGATTAAACCAACCATTTAATCGATTGTTTTGTTTCTTTTATTTTTATTTTCTTTTTCAATCAACTCTTATTTTCAGCTTAGCTGATCAATCCTAATTAGTAATAGTCTTTAACCTCACAACTCCCTGTGCTCGATAACTCGGGACTCATAATCTCATATTACTTCGACACGTACACTTGTGTATTACACGCACGTTATACGTGTGTCAGGCAGGAACATGAAGATCGGGTGCCTGAGGTCCCCCAACCTAACCCAGCCATACTTGAACATCCTTCCTACCAACAACTTCTGGGGCAGATGATGGCTACGATGAATCTCGTGGTTGAGCGATTACCACTGCCTCCTCCTAGAGCACAGGTTCCCCATGGAGAAGCATCGAGTATTCGGAAGACCTTCGAGCGGCTTCGCCGAGTCGGAGCTTCGGACTATGCTGGAATAGTTGATCCAGCGGATGCAGATTTGTGGCTAACAAGTCTTGAGAAGGCTTTTCGGATCCTTGACATCCCCGAAGCAGACAAAGTAAAGCACACTATCTACCTTCTGAAAAGTAGTGCTGGTCACTGGTGGACCATCGAGGAGGAGAAGCGGCCTGGTGAGGTGATATGTTGGGAAGTTTTCCGGCGCGAGTTCGTCAGTAGATACTTTCCGAAGACGTATCTGGATGAGAAGATCAGTCAGTTTGAGAGTTTGCGGAAGGGAACGATGAATATCACCGAGTACGAGGCCAAGTTCATGGATCTGTTGAGGTTTTGTCCTCACATGGCATCGATAGATGAGGAACGGATCAGACGTTTCGAGAAGGGTCTGAGTGCTGAGTTGACGACACCGGTTTCTGCGTTGGAGAACCGGGAGCGGTTTGCGACGTTTGTGGAATCCGTCCAGAGGATCGAACGATCTTTAAAGGAGAAGAGAGAGTCTATGGCTAAGAAAAGACCTGCTCAGTTCCAGGGTCTGAGGTTTGGTGGCTTCAAGAAGCCTAGGTTTTCGGCACCGGCAGTGATGAGAGGTTCTGGTGGACCGTCTCAGTGGTCTCCGAGTAAAGGAAGAGGTTATGTTTCTTCACCATCTAAGGCACAAAGTTCGGCTTCCGTGGCAGTGACAGGGCCATCCAGGCCACGAGTTGATGTTAGGACATGCTATGCCTACGGTCAGATAGGGCATGTCAAGTCGAGTTGTCCCTACAGAGATGTTGAGGTGACACAGTAGCCGAGACAGAATCTTCAAGGATCAGATCGACAATAGCCCAGTGGTGGCAGAGGATGAGGACGCGGTCAAGCATCTCAAGCTGGATCGTCTGCTCAAGGAAGCAGAGGGCGTGGACAGCAAGCAACAACTCGATTCTATGCTATGAATCAGCTAGAGGCGATAGTCAACCCGCGAGTAGTGACAGGTCAGATGGAGTTATTTCATTCTGATATGTCTTCTTCTTGCTTTATATCTGTTCTAGTTGACCCAGGTGCTACACACTCTTTTATCGCCTATAGTATGCTTGAGAACTGTCGTTTACCTATTAGTCGTAAGAAGGATAGTTTGTTGTTAGAAACCCCTCTTGATGGTTCCTCGTTGCTTTGAGAAGAGTGTCCATCTTGTGTCTTATCTTTCTCCAGACACTGCATTCAAGTGGATCTCATACCTCTTGATATGTGTGGTTTTGATGTTATCCTTGGGATGGATACCTTAGAGAAGTACGAGGTTGTTCTAGATTGTGGATCCAAGCAGGCAGTGTTTGTTGATGACGGAGAGAAGTGGATCTTCCAGGGAAATAGGAAGATTCTTCCGATGTGTCTAGTATCAGCTATGGTGGCAGATAAGTTGCTATGACAAGGATGTGAGGCGTTCTTAGCTCATGTGGTAGATACCGTTGTGGTCGCCAAGGTGAAAGGTCTTAGCCTGGAAGAGGTGCCAGTTGTTCGGTAGTTTGCAGATGTGTTTCCTGAGGAATTTCCTGGTGTTCCCCCACCCCGAGAGATTGATTTTGAGATCAATCTGGTCCCAGGAACGCAGCCAGTTGCACAGACACCGTATAGGATGGCTCCAGTTGAGATGGCAGAGTTAATGAAGCAGTTACAAGAGTTGTTGGATAAGGGTTTCATCCGACTGAGCACGTTGCCTTGGGGTGCTCCCGTGTTGTTCGTGAAGAAGAAGGACGATTTGATGGGGTTGTGTATAGACTACCGGCAGTTGAACAAGGTCACGATCAAGAACAAGTACCTGTTGCCGAGGATAGATGATATGTTTGATCATTTGTGTGGTGCTACAGTGTTCTCGAAGATCGATCTACGGTCTGGATATCATTAGTTGAGGATCAAGGTGGATGACATACCAAAGTCAGCTTTTAGGACGAGGTATGGTCACTATGAGTTCGTGGTTATGCCGTTTGGGTTAACCAATGCCCCTGCTGCTTTCATGGACTTGATGAATAGAGTGTTCCATCCATTCTTAGATCAATTTGTTGTAGTCTTTATAGATGACATCTTGATCTATAGTCAGGACAGGAGAGAGCATGAGCAACATCTTCGACGAGCGTTGACTCTACTTCGCCAACATCAGTTATATGCCAAGTTCAGTAAGTGTGAGTTCTGGTTGGAAGAGGTGACTTTCTTGGGTCATGTGATATCTGCTGAAGGAGTCAAGGTAGATCCAAAGAAGGTGGAATCCATTGCATAATGGGAACAGCCAAAGACGCCGACAGAAGTTCACAGTTTTCTAGGTTTAGCAGGATACTACCGGAGGTTCATCAAGGACTTGTATTGGTGGCCCGGTTTGAAGAAAGATGTGGCTGAGTTTGTGGCGAGATGTGCGGTTTGTCAGCAACTGAAGGTTGAACATCAGAAGTCGACAGGTACGTTGCAACCTTTGCCAATACCGCAGTGGAAATGGGATCATATAACCATGGATTTCGTAGTTGGTCTACCCAAGACAATGAGAAATCATGATTCCATTTGGGTGGTTGTGGACAGATTGACAAAGTCTGCCCATTTCCTACCTATAAAGACGATGTATACAGCCCAGAAGCTTGCTAGAGTGTACGTAGATGAGATAGTTCATTTGCATGGTGTGCCAGCGACGATAGTTTCTGACAGAGGTCCTCAGTTTACAAGTCATTTCTGGGAACAGTTGCACAGAGCGTTGGGAACGCAGTTGAGGTTCAGTACCGCTTTCCACCCATAGACAGATGGACAGTCTGAGAGGACTATTCAGACAATGGAAGATCTCCTTAGAGCTTGTGCTTTGCAGTTTCTAGGCAACTGGGATGTACATCTTAGTTTGATAGAGTTTTCCTACAACAACAGTTATCAGTGGAGAATTGACATGGCTCCTTATGAGGCTTTGTATGGGAGGAAGTGCATATCCCCTTTGTGCTGGTATGAGTCTGGTGAGCATCAGTTGTTGGGTCATGAGTTAGTACATCAGACAACAGAAAAGATCAAGGTGATACAGCAACAGTTGAAAGTGGCACAGGATAGGAAAAAGTCTTATGTAGACAATCGTCGACGACCTTTAGAGTTCCATGTAGGAGACAAGGTCTATCTTAAAGTGTCGCCGTGGAAAGGTGTGCTGAGGTTTGGTCGGAAGGGTAAGTTGGCACCCAGGTATATGGGGCCTTACCCAGTTATAGCACGTGTTGGTAAGGTAGCTTACAAGATAGAATTACCTCCAGAGTTGTGTAGGCTACATCCAGTGTTTCATGTCAGTATGCTGAAGAAAAGTCATCCAGATTCGGGAATAGTGATACAGCCAGTTGAGATTGAGCTTGATGAAGATGTGACCTATGAGGAAGGTCCTATGGCGATACTCGACAGAAGGGTCAAGAAGTTGAAGAGGAAGGACATGGTTCTTGTGAAGGTTCTTTGGCATCATCGTGGCATTGAGGAAGCCACATGGGAGCTTGAGGAAGAGATGAGGAGGAAGTATCCCTCAGTTTTCTCTTCGGATTTCAGGGACGAAATCCCTTAAAAGGGGGTTAGCTTGTAAGGACCCTGACCTTTGTTTAGGGCTTACCCTGTTTGCTTTGCTTAATCCTGGTGCTTTGGTGCTTGCTAATCACCTTTAGTGGTGATTAGGGTTTGGTTGTGCTTTGTTGAGAGTTGGTGATGCTACTTGCAAATAACCCAAGTCTAGGGTTTTGTAGGCAAGTTTGCCACCTTTTGAGGTGTTCCTCTCTCTCTTTGCTTCCTCTAAGGCTGAGAGGAAGGCTTGGGCTTGTTGCTTGAGTTCTTTGGGCCTTGGTCGAGTTTTTTGAGCCTTGTATCGCCCTAAGAGTGTTTGTGTCGGCCAACATGGATGTGTGTCGCCCATGGAGCAACATGTTGTGTCGCCCATGCTCTTTGGTCTAGCCTTGACCTTGTTTAGTGGACACTTGGTGCATATCTTGGCCATGTGGATGGAGCTTGCTAGAGTAGTGGCTTGAGCTCTAGGACAAGTGTCCCTATGCAAGTGACACCTTGCTTGGGCCAACCTTGTTTTCTCCTCCCTTTCCTTCTATATAGGCGTGTCATTTCCTTAGCTTAGGGTCCCTTTGGTCCTTTGTTTCCTTCTCCGCCTTGAGTGCATGACACTCCCTCCTTTCCTTGCTTGTATCGGCCGATACACCCCTTGAAGGAGCAGCTTGGTGGTCGACACACCTTTGAGGAGCAAGTGGTGGTCGACATCCCTTGAAGCTTGGGGCTCTTCTTCTTCTTTGGAGCTTGGATCTCAAGGCGGGTTGCATAACTTCTAACCCTAGCTACATTATCTCTTGTTATAATCTTGTTTACATGTTAGTAGCTTAGCTTCTTTCTTAGTTTCCTTGTTGGCCGATTCATGTGAGTTAGGGTTTAGGGAGCAATACTCCTTTCTCCCCTTGGTCTAGAGGAGTGAGTTTGAGTTTCTAGTGTCATGAGCAACACCCCTCTTTCCCTAACTGATTGAGGTGAGCTTATGTCCTAGTTGCTTAAGCAACACTCTCCTCTCACCATGGGTTAGAAGGGTGAGCTCGTTGGAGGTGGTTGATGTGCAAGACCCCTCCTTCTTAGTTGATTGAGGTGAGCCATCTTCATAGGGTTTCGGGTGCCTTGTGTTGAGAAAGAAGATGACCTTGTTCGTGGTATCTTGATGTGTATGAGTTGACCGATAGGTGTGTGACGAGCATCAGACCTTGTTGTTGTAACAGGCATTATGATGTGGTGTCGGGCGACACTCTTGGCTCTTGAGACGGGCATCACAACCCCTTGTTTTGCCTTGTGTCGGCTGTTATGGCTTGCCCAAGTTGTTGCTCGTTTTGTGGATAAGGTCTCTCCCTCTCTCTCTTGGTTGTTAGTGTTTGGTGGTGACCTGGCCGTTATGCTAACCCTTGTATCGGGTGTTGCCAGATGGAGAGTGACGGGCGTCACGTTTACCCTTGTGTCGGCTGACAGGCTGGTGGTAATGGGCGTTGCCCGATATGTGAAGGTGCCCGATACCCCCCTTGATGCGCGACACTCCTCCCCATAACGCCGCGTCGCGCGTTGGTTCCCTTGGTGGCAACGCAGCGTTGCTGCTCTCTTTCAGATCTACCGTTTGATGCGTTGATCCTTGGGTGAGGGCAGGCTGCCGTTACACCCCTTTTAGTGAGGGTTTTTTTATCCTTTTGTGACGATTCCTCGTATCATGAAATAGTCTAGTAGTGGATATCCTTGCTTTAAAACGTGGTAACTCCTTATATTGCAAAATGATGCTCGTTATCATAAGCTTATTCATTTATCTTAGCCTGGATACACATATGGAAATGATTATCTACAAATGCTAAGAATGGTAATGGTAGTGGTAATGATAACACTTGTTCCGTATGTCCAACATGACTGCATGCATGAAGTAATCATCTTGATTATCTGTATAATGATAAGTACATAAATAGTTGCTTAATAATGTGTCTCGTGCACATGATCACCAGTTGATGAATAATTAATAAGTATAGCATCCTGAATATCCTCTCATGATAGTAAGCATAGTCCTTATGTTGAAACTATGATTATTGTATACCCTAACCATGTATGTGATGCTTAGCCATACAAAGGCTATGAGAAATATGTGATGAGTAACATCACTCTGGTTGATGAGATTGCATGTATGATGTGTTTGCCCCATGATGATGATCCGAGCCTTGAGAGGCAGTGGCAATACATGATGAGGGATTGAGATCCCATGGTATGTGATGATCCTTGAGATGGATCTGGATGGTTGGCAAGAGGCCAAGTGATAACATGTGATGTTGGATCCTTGAGATGGATCAGGTTGATGTGATTACAATAATAGCATAATGTTGAGTTTATGTTGTTTACTTTCTGTTATATCTTGTATGTTATACAACTTGGTTGAATCATGCAATCCATCTAAAAGATACTAATTAATTACAGTGAAATATATCATGTAGTTTGCCCTGGCCATAGATCCATCATCGTCAGGACTTGGTGATGGTGAAACGGGTTCTCGTGCGGGTTAACCCGGAGTGCATATTTTTGAATATGCGAGGTTTCTCCTAGCCTCAAATAGAGAGGTAAACGAGTGTAGCTGCGGTTGCAGACTCGGATGTCGGATGAGCATGGTGAACAGGCCCATGGCTCCAGATATGTGATATAATGAGCATGAATGCGTTCATGGCTCAAAACACGGTGATCAGGCCCGTGGCTCAGTTTTACTAGCGCCGTGACCTGTACCAAAGCGGGCTAGGCAGAGGGTAGCCTGAGGAGCTGACCCTGTGGCTAAAAGACCACTTCAACATGAGACTATGGTCCTCCTTTGTTTCTCGTGTACTGACCACGAGGGGTGAGGTCATGGATTCCGGCTCTTCCATTGACCTTGTATGGCACCGGTTATAGGCTTCGCAGCCAAAGGTTGGATTTGAACGGTACGGTTCACTTCCTCAGGGCATAATAAAACGTAATCCAGCCGTTTAGTTATTACTTCTTAGGACAAACACGAAACATTGGTTGAGGCCTTGTTTGTGTAATTAACTTTATTTGTATCTTCCAGTTGCTTATACATTTCTCCTATGTGGTAAGCTTTATACATCTTATCTTGTTAATCATGTTTCATAAGGAATAGTTGGATAAATGACTGAGTACTTTTGGTAAGCTTGATAGTATGAACAGTCTTATCTTATAACTATCCTTGTTACACTTTTTATCTACTTTACATATATCTGAGGTTTTGCAGTTTTGGCGGGAAGTTATGTTTCCCGCTGGGACAATGTTCAATTGTCTCACTCTGCTGAGTTACACCCTTTTTAGGTGGTCGAGCTAGATGTGGTGGTGGTCGTGGTGTTGCGTCCGAGCAGCAAGAAGATCAGTAGAAGGAAAGTGATGGATATGCTGCTGTTTTGGATGTTTTGTGATAGAGTCTAGAGTCATCCATGTACTCTCAGGTCCTTGGCGGTGTTTTGACGTTGCTTCATGATGTATGATCATTGATGTTTTATATATCCTGCTATTGACCGGATGTGGGCCTTTATGTATATGAATAGGTGGTGAACTCATGTGATGGATGAACAGTTGTTCCTTTAAGCTGTGGACACATATCATATCTTGTATATGTATATATATGACCTGTTTCTGTATAGGATGAGGACTTGAATGTAATAGTTTTCAGTTTATCAACTTTCCACAAACAGTTTTAATTAACCCGTGTTTTTGATAATCTGTGGTTATGGTGATTTCTGCATGTTTTCACGTAACAGCTCGTTGTCTGTGTGATAGTGGGATGTGTTGCCACAAACAAGGTCCAAAATAGAAGCTAACTCAAAGTCATCAGTTGGCACAAGCAAGCAAAACATCACCAAAACCCATACCATCAAGTCACATAACAAGGAGGGAATTCAGCTCAAAACCCTAAGTAAGAACAATTGTTTGAGAGACATAAAGCCATCATTTTCCACATGCATGTAAGGTCTAAAGCTTCCTATACCAAGGAAGATTTTTGCATAAGAATAAGGGTTCATCCAAGAAGATAAACTACTCAAGAACTACTACTTCAGCTCAAACCTTAGGTAAGATAGCATCTTTTTGCTTAGACCTCTGATTTAGATTAATATCTAGGACATACAAGCTAGAAGTAAGAAATAAACATGAATAATGATATACAACTCACCTCAAAGATGATGAAGAAGTTCCAAACAACAAGGTAGCTCGATAAAAGAAGATACAAACCCTATCTTGAGCATTCCACTCAGCCAAGCTAACTCCTTCTCCAAAGGGGAGGCAAACCCTAGGTCAAGGATGCAAGAAATAGGTGTTCTTCAAGCTCTAGTGCATGCTTCACCATCCATCCAACCAAGAAGAAGAGAGAAAAAGGTAGAAAACAAAGGAAAGGAGGAAACACTTACTTACTTAGGTCAAGAACAAGTTAAGGAAGCTCCATAAGAACAAAGAGAGGGTAAATCAAACACTAGGTGCACATGAAAGTAAGATTGTCTGTGTATTCTTCTACTTTTTCTCCTTCCTCTTCACCACGCAAGGGGGATGAGCTCCAAGAAGCAAGGAAGAAGAAAGAGAGATCTAGGTGTGTAAAGAACTTGTTTGCATGCAAGGGGGAAGGTATATAAAGTTGTGGGTGAGAGAAAAGATAAGATTTAGGTGTATGGCTATGTTTTCCATGTGTCCTTGGTCAAAAACATCACTTCCATGCCAATCAATTGGTCCATTGGTTGTGGGAGTCGGGAGGACCATTAAATCTTGACTCCCAGACCAGCCATCAACCTCCTAGTTTGAGAGGATGAGTAGCCACACTGGGACTGAAACATGGCCCAGACTCCTACTGGAGGCAGCAGTGGGGAATTTCTACAATGGGCAAAGATGGAGCCATGCTGCCAACAATAGGTTGACCATCAGATCATGATTCCTTGGTCACAAGGGTGAAAACCCTAGCTCCACCATCGGTTTGTACCTCTACTTGGTGAACACCCAATCTAAGAAGCTTCAAGAGAGGAAACCATCGACCTTCACACCTCAAGGGACCACCATTGGATCTCAATACACAAGGAAGCCATTAAATCTCACCAACCCATCGAGTTCTAGCCCTCAAGGTAGCCCATCCATGAGAGGAAACCCTAAGCTTAACCCTAGGAAGATGTCACCACCAAAACAAGGTGCAACTAGGCACACCAAGGCACAACTATCTTGAACATGATATGAAGACATGTTAGGAACAACAAGAATGTGACAAGTTACAAGAAAAATCCTAGATATGGGTATATTTCATACAAGCCCAAAACAAGAATATAAATACATAACTTGCTCAAATAGTGTGCAAACTAGACCAAACTTGAAACTTAGATTTATTACATGATTTCAAAGCACAACTTAGGGTTAAGTTAAGGTTTTAAGCATCCAAATAAGGTAAGAAATCATGTTCAATAAAAAGCAAGGTCATGGGTCTTATAATAAGTAGCAAAGGGGCAGATAAAGGTAGTCTTTTCTTGGTTGTCGAGGTGGATAGGTATTTGATAGAACCCTGAGTAGCCATCCAGGTAACATAAATATTCTTGGTGAGTATGGTGCTCTAGCACCAATTCAAGGAAAGATATAGGTAAATGATCCCTTATGGTGGATTGTTTAACTTCTTGCAGTCAATCACATCCTCCATCTAGTGACGTTGTAGGTGGGGATGAGTTAATCTTTACCATTCTTTATTATAGTGGTGTCTCCTTTCTTGGGTAAAACTTGGACATGATTAACCCCCATTGAGTTAGAATTGGGTATATGATTCTTGCGGTGAGAAGCTTTATGACCTCAAGATAGACAAACGTTTTCATGTTTGGATTCAACTTGCATTGAGGATCTCTAGATGAATTGTATTCTTCTACCATGGGGATTTTGTGCATACAGATAGCTTGGATGACCATGTTAGGTCAGTCATCTTATATCCTAAGGCATCTTTTCTTTTCTTTAGCTTGGCCATAAGATTATCTTCTTACTCAATTGTTGGTCAAAATTGTTGGTATGTATGCCCTAAGAGCCAATCATGGGATGATTGGTGGGATACATTAAGATTGATTTGATAAACATCAAAGGCAAGCTTCCAATTCTTTCTGGTTCAGTCATATGAGATACTGATAGAACATACTGAATGTCTAGAGAATGACAATACTCAATGACGTATGCTTTTAGGTTGAGGACCTAAACGATGAGATCATACAAATGCTAAGAGTTTGTGCATTCTCATTATGTCCCTAGTCGGATGTCATTGTGGAATGTAGATAGACAACAATGACACACAAGACTATATTGTGGTGTTGGTTGATGATAAAATCTCATTATTCATGATATAGAGATATCAAACCAAACACATAGGTACTTGTTAGAGAACAAGTGTACCGAACAGACCCACCGTGAGTTTGACACATGGAACCATGACATGGTAGTCACAGTCAGTACTCACAGTGATGGTGGTGAGTGTGATTCTTTGACCTGAAATCACTACACTCAACACATGTCGTTGGGCACACTTTGACATCATCAAACACAGTCCTGAAATATGGGTTGTTGTAAAGGTGATGATTGGGTGGCTTTGACACATGGGTCTTTCAAGGGGTGAGTGATAGATATGGGATTTGTCCCTCCTGAGGGAGATTGATATCCATGGCCACTTGATGAGTAGGATTGATAAAGGCGTGCACGCTTGTGTGAATCAATATGTGATATCGATGTCATACATATCTCTTCCAATCTACTCTGAGATCAAGAAAGTGAATGAACATTGACAGGATGATTGTTCCATGCCTCGAGTTCATTCGGGATATCAGTGACAATGAAATTATACATTCATTATAACACCATTCATGGATTGTAGGATTGAAAGTTGTTCTCCAACTTTCTATTTCACTTGGGTAGCACTGATGTGTGACTAGGCACCGCTCTTTGCTTGTGAAGTCATAAGTGTTATGGACTTTCACTGCCAACGTGAAATGGATCTGTAGGGTCACACACATAGGATTTAACCTGGAAGAGGAGTTTTGTCCACAAATAATGTTTAGATTGATTACTAAAGGAGTTTAGTAGTTCAATTAAACACTCAATTAATTGATAGTTCAATGTCATAATGTTCACGGTGTTGGACACATTGATTGGAGTATCAGATTGATTAAGACTGTAATTGACTGATTCTGCACAATCTGCACTCCCAACTGATCGGCTCATGTGATGAACCGATCGGCTGAGCTTGGTGAACCGATTGGCTCAGATGGTGAGTCGATCGGATGATGGATAGGGTGATACAATCACTTCAAGTGTTGAAACGATCGATTCAACTGGTCCAACCGAGCAAGTTGGGAGAGTCAGGTTGGTGAGAAATTTCCTTTCATTTCACTTGCCCAATTTGATTGGAACAAGGATTGGTATTTGATACCAATTATAAACAAAAGAAGAAAAGTCAATCGGGAACTGATCAAGACCACGAACCGACCGGTTCAGAAGTGAACTAACCATTTCATGGGTCCCAACCGATCGATTGAGGTGTCAACCGACCGGCTCAGGTCCCCAACCGACCGTTTCAGAAATGAAATGATCAGTTCAGGTTGCGCAGTTGGTTGTTTTTTGTGGAAAATCTCGAACCCTTCTACTCCTGCTTTATTCCCACATTGCCCGAGATAGAGAACCCTGTCCCATGACCCTCCCATATATAGGGGTATTGGGGGGCTTCTTAAAGTACAACACAGTGCAACCAGTTGCTTTGTAAAGTTGTCGTTCTCTCTGGTTTTGGTAACCGAGAGAGCCCGAGCAAGTGCTACCCGATAAGGGAGGCACAGTAAGGGAAAGACAACTACAGAAAGTGACTGGTGGAAGGAGAGTGTTTTAGTGACTAGTATGTTGACAGGAGGGTGTGACTCCTTCCAATTCCTTATGAGACAAGGATATTGGAGTTCCAGGTGGTCCGTGTGGACTACATCAGAGGAGGGAGATTTTTGCCGCTCGGAGGACAACTGTCAATCCCGACAGTCCCGGTGAGACTAGGAGTCATCAGTCCCGGTGCGACCAGGAGCTGCACAGACACCGTCCAAGACTGTAGGTGAAGACCACGCAAGCCACGAGGTATTGTCTCCGAGCAAGCCTCGGGACAAGGTATGAGTCCACAAACCATCCTTTCCTATTGTATAGACGGTGACGCATTTCCTTGTTCTAGGTTTGGGGAGGAGAAAATTTTTGTTTCCGCTGCTTTCTCTGCCTCCCCTAAAACCCAACAAAAATTTATTGTAACAGGACAACTCTCTTGTTCATCAAGGAAAACATACTTGAGTCCTTCTATGACGGCCATCCTTCAAGAGCCTTTGGTGGTGCAACCTTCTCTTCCAAAATAGATACCATCTTTAGGTCTTTGAATTCAATGTGAGATACAATCAGAAAATTTTCAAGATGGACTTTGCATTGGAAGTTCTTCATCATTGATGTTTGCCATGATTAGAGCTGTAAGGTTGTATGTAGTGGATTTTCTAATAGTTCTTGTTTGTGTATAATATAGGAGAAATTGCCCATGTGGTGGAGTAAATAAACTTCTTCCTGGAAACTTGGATCCTTCATACTTTTAGAAACAAAGAAATCCTAAGTTTATCTTCCTAGCCCTAGGAGAATGGTGCCCACCTCTACATCTATCAAGGCACATGTTTTAGCTAGAAATGGACTGCCAAAGATTAGAGCATAATAGATATCCTCCTTGATGTCCATGATAACTGAGTCGCAGTGGAAATATGCTTCCTTTCCAAGTCTCATCGAGACATTGACAATGATGCCTATGGGTGTTGACATAGATGAGTCCCACAACTAGATAGTCATTGATGTGGGAAGTATATCTACAAGACCAAATCTTTTGCATAGACAATAAGGATTGGTAAAAATGCTTGCACCTAGATCTATAATTCCTTTCCTACAAGTGTTGTCACCTAGATAACACCCAATCCCGAAGGAATAAGGGTCCTTCCTCTTCTAAGGAATCTTATTTAGGATGATATCGGAAGTAGTTCTAGAAGGATTCATATTTTCATATTCTATCATGGTATATTTCTTAGTCAATAGAGTCCTCATGTATTTTGTCCAGGCAAACAATTTAGAAAGTCCATCAAAGAAAGAGATGTCCATGTGAAGCTTCTTCATGGCTTCCTTATATCATAGGAATTTGGTGTTCCACCTTGTTTGCTTGAGGCACGCATGGTAGGGAGGGCATAACTTGAAAACTGTAATATCAGGATGAATTGCCTCAACATGTGGAGTCTCAATAGTGAGAGACTTCTTCATGCTAGAATTGGTGAGTGCCTCAGGTATGTGTTTTTTCTTGACTATCACGATGTTGTCGACGTTGAAGTCTATGGGAATGGAAGACGGTCTCTGAAGGGAGAGGAGGAGAATACACATTGCCATAATGTGTAGAGATGACCTTTAGCTATTCAAGATGGTTGAGATTATTTTTAGATTGTCCAACAAATGTTCCTACTAGAGGGTGTTGGTTGTCTATGATATAACTTTTCTAGCTTAGCAATATTTTCAACTATGGAAGAATTGGGGTGGATTGTTGCATTTATGATGCTTAATTCAGGTTTTGAAATTGCTTCCCACTATTTTAAAGATTACCAAAATAGTTGCCATGGTTCCAGAAAATGTTTTCTGTGACACCTCGTCACGCTAAACGAGATTACTCAAAACACAAAACACGATCAACTGCTAATTAATCACATAGTCAAAAATGTGAAACAATTAAAACTGATTCCAACAATGTAAATAAACTCTAGAACATTTATAAAAGGTACATCATTCCATTCTCATACACTTTAACAAGCATTTGCATATGGGTCCAAAGACCTCAGTCACATCCTGCATACAAAAGATATTTCACATGTACATGCCATATATTTACAAACATTGGCATAATACCAAAATCTAGTGTCGATACAATTATATCATCTAGAAAAAACATCCCATACCAGGACCTGAGAGTACAGGGATGACACTAGGACTCTACCACTAACATCTATGACTAACATCTACAACCAACCAACCTTCTGAATCTATGGATCACCAGGTTGGTTCTCTTCCACATCACGACCTCGGCCTCGTTGCCCGCGACCACCTAAAAAAATGTGGTGACCCACGGGTGAGACCCAGTCCCAGCGAGAGATATAACTCTCTGCAACATATATTGATTATAACATTAATTAATAGTAAATACATTGAGCAGTTAGGATATTGAATGAACAATATGAACAGATTGAACAGTTTAAGCATACTAAGCAGTTAAGCAAATAAGTTGTAACATCAAGTAGAATTGTACAATTATCATAAGTCTGCATCATGTAAGAACTATGTAGTATAAAGACAAGACAAGGGTTAATCAACCAATGTGATACGTATTAAACCCTAGCAATTATACTACACGGCTGGTATTATATCTTTTATTATTATGCCCTGGGGAGTTTGAGTCGTACCACTCAAAGTCCAACTGACCACTACGAAGTGATATTCAGTTCTGTATAAGATCTAGGAGTGTCGGTATCCTAAGATCTCTTCACCTCGGTCAGTACGAGTAAACTGCAGTGACATACCAGTCAAACTGCCAACAGTGACATATAGTCAACGGATAACAACTAGTCTGTACTTGGTACAAGTTACGACACTAGAAAGCAGGCTATACAAAACCCTCTAATCTGAGGTACAACCGCAGCTGTCCTCAATCACATCAAATATCTGAGGCATGACCATAGCCATCCCCCATAACCTGCAATTGTGGATGACAAGTATATATCCTCAACTTGCCACCCCCGCATACTCAACAGTATGCGCTCTGAGTTTCCCTTGGGAATACTCGTTTCACCATCCAGTAAATTCTGACACTAAAGATGGCTCTTCGGCACAGGGCTCTACATGATTAAGGTTACACTTGATTAATTACTGCCAATTGAATGCATTAAGGCTTTATCATACAAGTGGACATTCAAACCCTAATTATTTTCTAACAAGAGTATATGTATAACAACTTCAAAAGATATAAAACATTTGAGATATAAATCTTAATCACATTACCACATCTATCATTCATTGTAAATTAACAGACCACACTTATCATCATACTATTGCAAGATAGCAATATCTTATCACAAGTTCCAGGGTTTTAACCCTTATTGGAACATGAAGAGGATTTCACCTCAATCATGGATTCAAACATTCCCAAAGGTCTTTAAGACCATCAAATTATTCATAGTAAGGTTATCATCATCATTCCATGCCTTAAACAAGGCTCAAAAGATCAATAGCACATGTATGTCCATAGATTTTAACATGGAAAGGCACTATGATATTCAAATAATACTACATTGTGGTTTCAACATAAGAAGAGTGTAATTCATTCTCACATTAATCATTCAAGAGGTCTGATTATAACCAATCAACATCATATAATTACATTAAGGTTAAGTATGACAAGCTAGATCACATGGGAGTTACACATCCACTCATTACATTGATTTATCAAATATAACTATATAATGGCAAAGGTAAGACTACCTATTAATGGTATTGAACCATAGAGTTATCTTCACTAGGACCCACATATAATAACATGTGATTTATTCTAATCCATTGGATGTTAAAGCATCCAATATTATTCATTGGATCAGGTTCATTGTTCAAGGTTACCAATTGAAGTATAGGTCTAACCATTAGATCAATTGAACCAAGGAAAAATTGGTTCAAGGTATAGTAAAATATACAATTACATGCCTAATTAATCATATATGGTGATGACCTGATACACCATTACTTGTGAGCATTAGGTAACCATTGGTTTCTAGATCAGTAATACATTCAATTAACATCATCAAATAATAAGCCAATATCATCATCGATTGATAACATCATTAGAATACTTAGTGGATGATAATTAAATGTCTAAATGAGTCAAAACCTGAACTAAGGTGGTGACCATAGGTTGTCACCATAAATTGTACACTCTTGATCACGAACATCAGTTGCCAAGATAGCAACATTATTGGTGGTTGAATGGTATGACAATCACTTATGTGATAGGGAAGGAAGTAGCTTGAAAACCCTAATTTGAACCATCATTTGTTTTGTACATAGCACCATAGGTTGTTGCTATCAACCTCTCGCAGATCATGTTACACGTTATAAAGGATGTAAACATATTTACAGGTTCATATAGAACTGGAATAAAACAAGAAACACCATAAAATTCGTAATTCTAAACAAGCATGATTTCTCTATGCTTAGATCATCACATTCAAGCATAATCATGAACCAACAAGCTTCTAATAAGCAATATAAGTGAAGAATGTTATATAACTCGCCTCTATAGAGTAGGTCAGATATCCAACAGTAAAAAGCTCGAGTAAATAGGTAAAGGAAACCTTGGATTCAGATCTGAACTTGGCCAACTATGCAATTCGTTTCACAAACAACCAAAACCCTAGAAAAGAAAGAAGAAGGAAGGAGTTTTGAGTTCTAGGGGAACTTTCACCATGGAAAACCATGGTTCCTACCTGGAGAGATGTAGGAGGAAGAGGAAAAAAGAATTAAATAGAGGAAATAAGGAAAAACTTACACTTTTAGGTCAATATCACTAGGGGGAAGCTTCATACACCCAAAAAGAGAATCAATTTCAACCCTAGATTTTGTTTCCAAGAGGATCCCCACCTTCTTCTTCCTTGGGCAGAAAAAATTGCAGCTGAATAGAGGGAGTACGAAGCTGGGAGAAGGAGAGAGATAATGGAGAGGAAATGGCTCGTTTGGGGGCTTTTGGATAAGTATATGACACTTTAATATTAAGAAAAAGAAAAAGTTGCAATTTTAGTATATATCCATGTGCCCATGGCTTTAAATTATAAAAAAATTCATAAGCACACACACAAGAAGCTCTCCCACCGTCCCTATAGACCTTCTTGGATTTCCTTTGGCGAAATTCCCAGCCAATCACATAATTCCTTAGTTGATAGCTACTAAAGGTAGCTCATCCATGAAGGGAAAAACCCTAAAATACCCTTGATAAAAACACCTTCAAACCATGGCTCAACTATTAGCCCCATGGCTCAAAATATCAAGAATGATAATATAACAACTAAGGAACATAATTGATGTGACAAATTGCAAAGAAAACCCCTCAATTGTGTAAATTGCATAAAAGTCCAAAATGTACAGAAAATTGCATAACTTTCTCAAACAGTGTCCAAATTGGACCAAATTTGAAACTTAAGTTTGTATTATGATTACAAAACATATCAAAAGGTTATATTAGGGTTATAACCATAAAATTTGGTAATTAATCTCATTCAACTCATTAAGTAAGTTCAAGGGTCTTACAACTATAATCCCCTAACAAGAATTTTGCCCCGAAATCATATGCAAAAAGAGATGGGTATTTTCTACGCATCTCATTCTCTAGTTACCATGTGGATTCCACTATGCCATGATGATTCCACAAAACTTTCACTAGTATTATATCTTTTCTCTTCAGCTTTTTCACCCTTCTATCCAGGATCAACACAGGACCCTCAACATAGGAGATATCATCATCTAACTCAACCTCTACTGGTTGGATTGTCTGGTCAGTATCTGGATGGCATTTCCTCAACATAGAGATGTGAAAGACATTATGCAATATATGTAGCTCTGGTGGTAGCTCCAACTTATATGCTACCTTTCCAACACGAGCTAGGATAGGGTATGGTCCCATAAATCTAGGAGCCAACTTACCCTTCTTTCCAAACCTCAACACACCTTTCCATGGAGAAACCTTAAGATATACTATATCTCCCACTTGGAACTCAAGTGGTCTGTGTCGGTTGTCTGCATAAGATTTTTGCCTGTCTTGGGCTGCTTTCAACTGTTGTTGTATCACTTTAATCTTTTCTGTAGTCTGTTGTACTAGCTCAGGACCCAAAAGTTGATATTCACCTGTCTCATACCAGCAAAGAGGAGACTGACATCATCTCCCATACAAAGCCTCATAAGGAGCCATATCTATGCTTCTTTGATAGCTATTGTTGTATGCAAACTCTATCAGAGTTAGATGTACATCCCAACTACCAAGAAATTGCAGCACACATGCCCTCAAGAGGTCCTCTAAAGTCTGAATAGTCCTTTCAGACTGGCCATCGGTCTGCGGATGAAACGTTGTGTTGAATCTCAACTATGTTCCCATTGTTGAATGTAGATGCTCCCAAAAATGACTTGTAAATTGTGGACCTCTGTCAGAAACTATAGTCACTGGAATGCCATGCAAACAGACTATCTCATCAACATATATTTTTGCCAATTTCTCTGTTGTAAATGTCGTCTTAACTGGTAGAAAATGAGCTGACTTAGTCAATCTATCTACTATCACCCATATGGAATCATGACCCTTGGCTGTCCTAGGAAGACCAACCACAAAGTCCATAGTAATGTGATCCCATTTCCACTATGGTATTGGCAAGGGTTGTAATGTCCCTGCAGGCTTATGGTGTTCAACCTTCACCTGCTGACAAACTGGACATTTGGCAATGAACTCTGCCACATCACGCTTTAGACCTGGCCACCAATACATGTCCTTCAAATTTTGGTACATCTTGGTACTTCCAGGATGCATTGCATACATGGAGGAGTGAGCCTCCTCAAGTACCATCTTCCTCAACCCATCAACATCAGGAATTACTATCCTATTATGGTAACAAATTGTACCATCATCTGCCTTGTGAAAGCCATCATACTTTTCACTGCCAATCCCTAATTGGATATTCTGTATCATAGTATCATTTTGTTGTGCATCATGAATCTACTGTCTCAAGGTAGGTTTCACTTGTAACTGTGCCAACAATCCTGCCAACAAGGAAACTTCTAGTTGTACATTCATCTGGTGAAGAGACACTAGCATATCTCTCTTATGGCACATCAAGGAATTTAATTGTGCATTATCTACCATTGATGATGAAGATGACTTTCTACTCAATGCATCATCTACCACATTAGCTTTCCCTAGATGGTATTCTATTATGCAATCATAATCCTTAATCAACTCCATCCATCTCCTCTGCCTCATATTCAACTCCTGTTTTGAGAAAATATACTGTAGATTCTTGTAGTCAGTGAAGATCTAAAACTTTTCTCCATAAAGATAGTGTCTCCAGATCTTTAAGGCATGGACCACTGTTGCAAGCTCTAGATCATGTGTTGGGTAATTCTCCTCATGTTTCTTAAGCTGTCGTGAAGCAAAAGAAATCACATTTTTATCCTGCATCAACACACATCCCAATCCATTGTTTGAAGCATCACAAAAGACAATATAGTCTTTTCCTTGCTCTGGCAGTACTAACACTGGTGCACTAGTCAACTTTTCTTTCAAAAGCTAGAAGGAACGTTGACACTTGTCATTCCAAGCAAAAGGAACATCCTTCCTGGTTAACCTAGTTAGGGGTAATGCTATAGAACTGAAGTCTTTGATAAACCTCCTGCAGTAACCTGCCAGACCTAGGAAACTATGGATCTTTGTCGCTGTCTTTGGTTGTTCCCATTCTAGTACAGATTCCACTTTCTTGGGATCAACACAAATGCCTTTTGCAGATATAACATGGCCCAGAAAAGACACTACAGATAACCAGAATTTACACTTGCTAAACTTAGCATATAGTTGATGCTGCCTCAACAATGTCAGTGCCTGGCGAAGGTGTTGCTCATGTTGTTGACTATCCTTTGAGTATATCAGGATATCATCTATGAACACAACCACACATTGATCAAGATAAGGTCTAAACACCCTATTCATCAGATCCATAAAAGCTGCAGCTGCATTGGTTAGCCCAAACGGCATAACCACAAACTCATAATGGCCATACCTAGTCCTAAAAGCGGACTTGGGTATGTCATCAACCTTAATTCTCAACTGATGGTAACCTGACCGCAGGTCTATCTTTGAAAACACAGTGGCACGTCTCAACTGATCAAAAAGATCATCAATCCTCGGCAAAGGATACTTATTCTTTATTGTCACCTTGTTCAACTGTCTATAGTCTATACACAACCTCATTGAACCATCCTTATTTTTAACGAACAACATGGGAGCACCCCAAGGGGAAGTGTTCGGCCTGATAAAACCCTTCTCTAACAGTTCTTGTAACTGTTTCTTTAACTCCTGCATCTCTGTCAGTGCCATCCTGTATGCTGACTGTGCTATGGGTTGTGTTCCAGGAACAAGATTGATCTCAAACTCAATCTCTCTAGGAGGGGGAATGCTAGGAAATCCTCAGGAAAGACATCCTCAGATTCTTGCACCACTGGAACCTCCTGGATATTAGGACCTACCGCCTTGGTATCAACAACATGTGCTAAGAAAGCCTCACATCCTTGTCTCATCAATCGTTCAGCTGTCATGGCTGACATCAAACATGTAGGAAGAATCTTCCTATCACCCTAAAAAATCCATTGTACATCTCCATCATGGAATGTCGCCACCTTAGTACTACAGTCCAAGACTACCTTGTATTTTTCCAAGGTATCCATTCCTAGGATTACATCAAAACCATGCATGTTAAGTGGCAGAAGATCCACTTGAATGTTGTGTCCAGAAAAGGAAAGAACACAAGAAAGGCACACTTCCCGCAATTCAGCAGAATCAACCAAAGGAGTCTCCAGTCGCAGGCTATCAGATCTAAGACTAACAGGTAGATAACAACTATCTATCACCTCTCTGGTGATAAAAGAGTGTGTTGCACCCGGGTCTAGTAACATAGATACGAAACAAGAAGCAGACATATCAGAATGAAATAACTCCATCTGACCTGTCACAACTCGAGGATTGACCACTGCTTCTGGCTGGGTCATGGCATAGAACCTTGTTGTCGCCTGCTATCATCCACGTCCTCTAATTTCTTGTCCAGAGGATCCTGCCTAGGATGCCTGACCACGTCCCTTCCACTGCCACTACTAAACTGTCGTTGTTATGGACCTTGTTGACTTTGCCTTGGCTGCGGAGTCACCTCCTCATCTTTCATAGGGCAATAAGGTCTTGTATGCCCCACTTTCCCACACTTGTAACATGTTTTGATGCCCTGATATGGCCTAAACGGACCTGTCACTGAAACTGATGAGGTACTGTGGGCTCTAGTTGGTGGAAAATTATGACCTCTACCCTAACTCGGGGTCCACTGTGATGGTGCATGTGATCTTGGTTCAGTGAAGGTTAACCTTGGTTGTGACAGCGGTGGGAAAAACCTTGGCTTCTTAAAGCCTCCAGATGATTTCCCTTGGAACTGCATAGGTCACTTCTTAGCATTAGCTTCACGCTTCTCTATGGCAGACCTCTCAATCCTCCTGACAAATTCCACAAAGGTGGAAAACCTTTCCCTGTTCTCCAAGGCTGATGTTGTAGTAGTCAACTTCGTACTCAGACCCTTCTCAAATGTCTGGATCCTTTCCTTGTCTGTTGCTGCCATGTGCGGGAAGAACCTCAGAAGTTCCATAAACTTTGATTCATACTCATTGATAGTCATAGCTTCCTAACGAATCTTCTCGAACTGAGAGATTTTCTCATCTAGGTAGGTCTCTGGAAAATATCGACTAACAAATTCCATCTGAAACTCCTCCCATCCTATCACAACTCCTGGCATTTTCTCCTCTTCTATGGCCCACCAGTGGCCAGCACTACCCTTCAACAAGTATACTGCATGCTTAACTTTGTCTTCTTCAGTGATTTTTGGATTTTGAATGCCTTTTCCAGCTCAGTCAACCACATGTCAGCGTCTGCTGGATCAGAAGTACCTGCATATTCAATTGCCCCAACACGTCTAAGATGTTCAAATGTCTTCCCGACACCTTGGGACTCCACATTAGAAGCGACTGCCCTAGCTGGAGGTGTTGGTGCTCTGTCAGCGATATGTGTAATTGTGGCCATCATCTGTCTAAACATATGTTGAAACTCAAGATTGGCCATCATTATCAGGTCTAGATGAGGCATTGCGGGCTGATCTGGCCCTACTTCTGGCACTCTCTCATCACATGCATGCCTCCCTACACCTCCTCCTGGTGCAACATAGCCACTCTCAACGTGTTCTTCATGTCCTCCAGACATATCTACATAAGCATAAACTATGATCAGATATGTTGGATACATAAGAACAGACTCAAACCTAAGTCCTATGTCCCTGTAGAATCAGTAAACCTAGAGCTCTGATACCAACTTAACTGTGACACCTCGTCACGCTAAACGAGATTACTCAAAACACAAAACACGATCAACTGCTAATTAATCACATAGTCAAAAATGTGAAACAATTAAAACTGATTCCAACAATGTAAATAAACTCTAGAACATTTATAAAATGTCCATCATTCCATTCTCATATACTTTAACAAGCATTTGCATATGGGTCCAAAGACCTCAGTCACATCCTGCATACAAAAGATATTTCACATGTACGTGTCATATATTTACAAACATTGGCATAATACCAAAATCTAGTGTCGATACAATTATATCATCTAGAAAATACATCCCATACCAGGACCTGAGAGTACAGGGACGACACTAGGACTCTACCACTAACATCTACAACTAACCAACCTTCTGAATCTATGGATCACCAGGTTGGTTCTCTTCCACAGCACGACCTCGACCTCATTGCTCGCGACCACCTAAAAAAATGTGGTGACCCACGGGTGAGACCCAGTCCCAGCGAGAGATATAACTCTCTCCAACATATATTGATTATAGCATTAATTAACAGTAAATACATTGAGCAGTTAGGATATTGAATAAACAATATGAACAGATTGAACAGTTTAAGCATACTAAGCAGTTAAGCAAATAAGTTGTAACATCAAGTAGAATTGTACAATTGTCATAAGTCTGCATCATGTAAGAACTATGTAGTATAAAAAAAAGACAAGGGTTGATCAACCAATGTGATACGTATTAAACCCTAGAAATTATACTACATGGCTGGTATTATATCTTTTATTATTATGCCCTGGGGAGTTTGAGTCATACCACTCGAAGTCCAACTGACCACTGCGAAGTGCTATTCAGTTCTGTATAAGATCTAGGAGTGTCGGTATCCAAAGATCTGTTCCCCTCGGTCAGTACGAGTAAACTGCAGTGACATACCAATCAAACTGCCAACAGTGACATATAGTCAACTGATAACAACTAGTCTGTACTTGGTACAAGTTACGACACTAGAAAATAGGGTATACAAAACCCTCTAATCCGAGGTACAACCGCAGCTGTCCTCAATCACATCAAATATCTGAGGCATGACCATACCTATCCTCCATAACCTGCAATTGTGGATGACAAGTATATATCCTCAACTTGCCACCCCCACATACTCAACAGTATGCGCTCCGAGTTTCCCTTGGGAATACTCGTTTCACCTTCCAGTAAATTTTGACACTGAAGATGGCTCTACGGCACAGGGCTCTACATGATTAAGGTTACACTTGATTAATTACTGCCAATTGAATGCATTAAGGCTTTATCATACAAGTGGACATTCAAACCCTAATTATTTTCTAACAAGAGTATATGTATAACAACTTCAAAAGATAAAAAACATTTGAGATATAAATCTTAATCACGTTACCACATCTATCATTCATTGCAAATTAACATACCACACTTATCATCATACTATTGCAAGATACCAATATCTTATCACAAGTTCCAGGGTTTTAACCCTTATTGGAACATGAAGAGGATTTCACCTCAATCATGGATTCAAACATTCCCAAAGGTCTTTAAGACCATAACATTATTCATAATAAGGTTATCATCATCATTCCATGCCTTAAACAAGGCACAAAATATCAATAGCACATGTATGTCCATAGATTTTAACATGGCAAGGCACTATGATATTCAAATAATACTACATTGTGGTTTCAACATAAGAAGAGTGTGATTCATTATCACATTAATCATTCAAGAGGTCTGATTATAACCAATCAACATCATATAATTACATTAAGGTTAAGTATAACAAGATATATCACATGGGAGTTACACATCCACTCATTACATTGATTTATCAAATATAACTATATAATGGCAAAGGTATGACTACCTATTAATGGTATTGAACCATTGAGTTATCTTCACTAGGACCCACATATAATAACATGTGATTTATTCTAATCCATTGGATGTTAAAGCATCCAATATTATTCATTGGCTCAGGTTCATTGTTCAAGGTTACCAATTGAAGTATAGGTCTAACCATTAGATCAATTGAACAAAGGAACCATTGGTTCAAGGTATAGTCAAATCTACAATTAAATTCCTAATTAATCATATATGGTGATGACCTGATACACCATTACTTGTGATCATTAGGTAACCATTGGTTGCTAGATCAGTAATACATTCAATTAACATCATCAAATAATAAGCCAATATCATCATCGATTGATAACATCATTAGAATACTTAGTGGATGATAATTAAATGTCTAATTGAGTCAAAAACTGAACTAAGGTGGTGACCATAGGTTGTCACCATAAATTGGACACTATTGATCACGAACATCAGTTGCCAAGATAGCAACATTATTGGTGGTTGAATGGTATGACAATCACTTATGTGATAGGGAAGGAAGTTGCTTGAAAACCCTAATTTGAACCATCATTTGTTTTGTACATAGCACAAAAGGTTGTTGCTATCAACCTGTCCCAGATCATGTTACACATTATAAAGGATGTAAACATATTTACAGGTTCATATAGAACTGGAATAAAACAAGAAACACCATAAAATTCGTAATTCTAAACAAGCATGATTTCTCTATGCTTAGATCATCACATTCAAGCATAATCATGAACCAACAAGCTTCTAATAAGCAATATAAGTGAAGAATGTTATATAACTCGCCTCTATAGAGTAGGTCAGATATCCAATAGTAAAACTCTCGAGCAAATAGGGCAAGGAAACCTTGGATTCGGATCTGAACTTGGCCAACTATGCAATTGTCTTCACAAACAAGCAAAACCCTAGAAAAGAAACAAGAAGGAAGGAGTTTTGAGTTCTAGGGGAACTTTCACCATGGAAAACCATGGTTCCGACCTGGAGAGATGAAGGAGGAAGAGGAACAAAGAATTAAATGGAGGAAATAAGGAAAAACTTACACTTTTAGGTCAATATCACTAAGGGGAAGCTTCATACACCCAAAAAGAGAATCAATTTCAACCGTAGAATTTGTTTCCAAGAGGATCACCGCCTTCTTCTTCCTTGGGCAGAAAAAATCACAGCTGAACAGAGGGAGTACGAAGCTGGGAGAAGGAGAGAGACAATGGAGAGGAAATGGCTCGTTTGGGGGCTTTTGGATAAGTATATGACACTTTAATATTAAGAAAAAGAAAAAGTTGCAATTCTAGTATATATCCATGTGCCCATGGCTTTAAATTATAAAAAAATACATAAGCACACACACAAGAAGCTCTCCCACCGTCCCTCTAGACCTTCTTGGCTTTCCTTTTGCGAAATTCCCAGCCAATCACATAATTCCTTAGTTGATAGCTACTAAAGGTAGCTCATCCATGAAGGGAAAAACCCTAAAACACCCTTGATAAAAACACCTTCAAACCATGGCTCAACTAGGATCCCCATGGCTCAAAAATCTCAAGCATTATAATATAAAAACTAAGGAACATAATTTATGTGACAAATTGCAAAGAAAACCCCTCAATAGGGTAAATTGCATAAAAGTCCAAAATGTACAGAAAATTGCATAACTTGCTCAAATAGTGTCCAAATTGGACCAAATTTGAAACTTAAGTTTGTCTTATGATTTAAAAACATATCAAAATGTTATATTAGAGTTCTAAGCATTAAATTTTGGTAATTAAGCTCAGTCAACTCATTAAGTAAGTTCAAGGGCCTTACATTTTCATTGTTGTAATGGAACATGAGGGATGGGATAAACTTTTTAGTTCCTTTGAGAAGGCCATTGTTTTATTGCATTCGCTACATTGGATGGGTTGCCATACTGGAAATTGAGATGATTTCTGGTTTGATTGAGATCGTAATAGACTTGATCGTGAATGTTATGGATTCAGTTGAGATCCTCCATCTGTTGCCGATCTTCAAGTTGCATGGGAATATTGTACAAAAGTTGGCACTGCTGCATGGGATGATCATATGTTAGCAAATTCAAAAACGTAATTCTTCAGTTTTTACTTATTGTTGCAAATACAGAGGTTTTTGTATTTGTCCCTTTCTTCCATAAGCATTTAAACATGACTCAAGACAATCTTTCTTTACGTAGACATCTTGAGGATTTAGGAAATAGATTTAAGATTAAATCTACCTTAGTCTTGGCCACCTTAAGAAAACCATCTTGCCTTTGATTAGAATGGGCTAGGGTCTTAGAATTTCTTTTTACAACTTCCCAACTACTTTTGAAGTTTTGAAAAATAAAGTTACTTCTAGATGAGGTATGAAAAAAAGTCTTGGTGTTGTTGTTGATGCCCTGGTAAAACATTTTAATCAACTATATGTCAGAGATGTTGTGATGTGGACACCTTTGAAGGAGATCCTTAACTCCCTCTAGAGCTTCGCCCAAGGTTTCTCCTAGAACCATGAAGAAATATGTAGTTTGTCCCCAGATTTGATAAGGGAGGGATGGGGGATAGTATTTTTAAAGAAATTTACTTGGAGATCCTCTGAGGTGGTCATATGGCCATCCTACATAACATTATACCAACTAATGACTAGATCTCTCAAAGAATATTTACTTAACTATAGTGTGAGGGTATCATCTCAGATGCATGACATTTTTATAAGGCTTATAAATCAATGAAGCATTTGGGATGGTCTTGGTAATTCTCACCCATCCTTCCAGCAAATGAATTTCCTTGTAGGATGGTGATCCACTGTGTGTGGATCTTGAGTTGTGGAGAGGTGATAGTAGGAGACATAATAGGATGGAATGATTCGACAGTTGTAGGAACTAAGAAGTTCTTAAGTTGCTTCTACTGCTATGCTTCATTTTGGGTGGTGTCTACAACTTCTAGTTTGGTAATCGTGGATGGCTTTGATTCATCCAAGATGGCTTCTCTCTGTGTGGACACGGCCTATTCTATCTATCAGTTGATTTCCTATGGATCCATCATGTAGTGATAAATCTAGTTCAGGCGATGGAAGGTCATGTTGATCTCTTGGTCGAATACAAATGGTGTAATCAATTCCTTGGGAGTATGGCATAATCCATTAGTATCCTCAAAAAATAGATCAACAAACATTAAGATTTGAGAAACAAAGATTCAAGCAGATAAGAATGATTATCTAATAAAAAATTAAAGACCTAATCATTCAAAGAAATGGGGGACAAAAGAAACTTCATTGTCCCCGACAACGGCGTCAAATTTTGATGTGTGTTGCTTTTACAAAAATTCACTATGAAGAAATCCTAGAGTTTAACCTTTTAATATATTTCAAATCACATGTAAACAAGCAAGACTTTTGTATAAAAAGGTATCGGTCCCATGGAACAACATATCTTAGAGTCAATTTTGAACCAAATCCATAAAGTAATATTGAGAATATGGTTTTCGTGAGATATTTAACTAAAATGGGTAAGTAAACATACAGAAGTAAAACTAATTAATCAAGGATTGATTTCAATTAATAACTTAACTAGGAGTCTGGGACTCACCGGTAAAAGTCTACATTTTTATCTTAGCAATTTTAACTCCTTTTTGAAAAATATATAGATTAGGAGTATGTAGATTCTTTCTTTTCTAAACAAACCTAATGGATCAAGATACCCGTGAATATGATATCTCAGCGTTTTTGGGTCATTGTTTGATCATACAACAAGTATTCATCTAATATATCATCAAGAGTCTTACGAGTCTCATTTCTTGTTCTAGTCCATCGATCTGGGATCCCATTACTGTTGGATCCTAGATGGGTGATTGGATGCTCTAGAGGGGGGTGAATAGAGTTGAATGCACTTAAACAAAATTCATTAGACCTTCAAGATATTTCACTAGATAAGGTTGAGAAATAGGAAGTTTGAGTGCAACTAAAACATGCATAGTAAGGGAGAGAGAGATTGACCATACACCAAGTGATAAGCTATGTAGAGTGGTTCCACACTTCAAACTAGAAGTGAGTCATTCCACTCCCTAGAGAGGTCAACCTCTAGGATTTCTTAACCATTACACACTTATATTCATTCATAAGACTTACAATGCATGACCACCAAAGGACATACCCATCATAGAACCAAGAGTATTCCACCTTACCAAAGACTTACCCACTTTTCCAAGAGTCTTCAACTTCTCTAAGGTCTTAACCACTTTAGCACAAGTCTTCCGCCTTCAAGGACTTTTCTACTTTTCTTGGATCTTCAGCCTTTGCCTTCACCTTCACTTGGAGAAGCTTCTACCAAGGAATTACCCACTTGAGAAAGGAGTCTTATGCCTTCACTAAGGTCTTACCCACTCTTGCTCCAAGTCTTTAGCCTTGATCTTCACCAAGGGACTCCTTCCCTTGTTCTTCTTCACCTCTCTTAGCCAAGAGTGAGAACCTTCATATTCATGGTTGAAATGAGAGATAGGGAGGTGGTGGAAGTGAGTGCCTCATAAGATATACATGTAGGACTAGCTCTCTTACGGATTTCCTACTCACTCTAACGAATGTAGCAAGTGATTAAGCTTAGAGAGAGAGAGGAGACTGTAGGAGGCACTCAACTATAGACTAGGAACCTCATATAGAGTTTTGCACTGAATGCTCAACCTTGGAATGAAGCCCAAGGGGTCCTATTTATAGCTGGGGATGCCCCTTAGCCTTTGGGAACACTTAAGAACAAAAACTAACTATTTTTTGTCTTACAATAGATATATTTTCAATTGTTGCAACTCTAAAATGGCTAGAACACTTTTTTGCACTTTTCTGTATAGTACAATCGGTCGAGTTTCTATGAAGGTAACTCGACCAATCCCACTAAGAGACAAGACCAATTTAGGCTATTGGTCGAGTTTGTCCTGGGGTAACTCAATTGATTCACTTAAATTAGTTTTGGTCTGCAGAGGGATCAGTCGAGCTCTGTGAAGTGTAAACTCAACCGATCAAAAGTCATTTTTAAGATCCAATCAGGATCGGTCAAGTTTGCAACTCAACCGATGAACCGCCTGATGTGAATATTGGGAAATGGCTTTTGAGTGCTTAAACATTTAATCTAAGTGCTCCTGATTTTTCTAAGCTTAATTACAAGTCATACAATCATTACAACTGATTTACAACATGATTCTAATGTATTTATGTCATATTTCAAAATGTGCACTTGTATTGACTTTAAATCTCTTTTCTCCAAGTTGAGATGTGCAAGTTATGGCATTTGGAGTGTGTCTATACCTAATCTGAAATCACTCAAGTAGAGACATTAGACTCAATTAATTGGAATGGTTTAGTCATCATAAAAACAAGGATTTAATCAATTTAGACCTTGGGTCAACATTCTCCCCCTTTTGAAGATGACAACCCATTCAATAAATGTATTGAAAGAATTTAAGTAAAGCCATACCTTTGGAAAAACCTAGGGGTTTCAATAGAATTGAGTTCATATGCTCCCCCTCAACTGATGCTAGTGGAATTCTTATACTCCCCCTCAATTGATGTTATTTTTCCTGCATGATTAAGTTTCATAACATTTATAGAATATTATGTCTTCTACTCATATATGTCTTCTACCCTTTACCTTATCCCCCTTACATAGGCATACTTCTCTTCTTCATGTAAGACATGCCTTCTCCCTATTTTGTCAAAAGAAGAAATACCTTTCTCCCCCTTTGTCATTTCAAAAAGTGGGGGTATGAAGAAATAAGAAACACCATTTGTTAAAGGAAAGGAGATAACAAAAAGTTATATAAGGAGAGTAGAAGAGCACAACAAGGGGCTTTTACAAGCATAGAAAGAAAAGCAAGTTAAAGCATGTACTTGAACAACCCATAAAGCAAGATAAAGTGTTGTAGGAAAACAATAAATCATAATTTTGACCCTCAAGATGGCAGAATTTGCCCAACAAGTGGCAGGGCTCATGGTAAAACAATGAGTCTATCTCAAAAGGTCGTTTCTGCATAAAAAAACACTAGTCTTGCACCAAAAACTGAGATTGGAGTAAAATCTGCATGAAAACCAAAAATGCTTCAATTTCTACATACAATGTAGCTCTATGTACCTTACATCACAATGTTATGCAAGCAAATCAAGATAGTAGATATGTAATTGAAGGAGCAAGCTTGAGCATTTATGAGACAAGATACAAGCATAGCATACAGTGAATACCACTTGATGAACAAAGCTAGAACTACATGTATATGAACTACTAGTAGATGATATCAAAAGTTAGGACTACTAGTAGGATCTAGATCATAGCAAGAGATACCAATTAATATACAAGATAAAGCAAGCTATGAGTAGATTGTAGAGATATATCCAAACAAAGATATATGCAATTTTTGAAGCATGAAAGGATATAACTCACATACAAATATGCATCATTACCAAAGGTTGATTACCACTAAAAGCCTCAAGGTTGTATCAAAAAAAGATATACACCTAGATAGATGTAGCAAGTTAGAGTACAACGGAAGAAATTTTAGACACAACCAAGAGATCCAAAGAGATCATCATGAAAACCTGCAAAACAACTCAGAGCAAGTAATTGCAAGATATAGATATACCAATTTAGAGAAATTAGAGAGATAGAGTTGTAAGCAAGAAAGGAAATTTAAGAACATGGAAATGAACACATATAAAAGGTACCAAATGAGAGTGGCAAAGAATAAGGCCATCGATTGAGAAAATCTAGTTGAGAGGGAAATTCTCATTCAATAATCCAAATGTATATTTTGTGCATAGTATTGTCAGTCGAGTTCTATATATTGACAACTTGACTGATGATAGTTGTTGGCAGCACCCATTGGTGCATGTTGGTCAAGTTTCAAATAGGACAAACTCAACCGACGGAGCTACTATCAAAAAGCACATGTATATATGAAAAACATATCTAGAGGCATGATAAGAATATAAGCCATATCCAACCATGTGTAAGCAAGTTCATAATGCACTATGAAAGCATTAGAAAGAGTTTTTGAGCAAGAGTGTGAAGAGACACAAAATACCACTTTTGACTCAAAAACCATATGTATAGTACACACTAACTTGGCAAAACACATTATGATTGGATATGAGTAGGCATAATCTTACCTATGTGCTTATCGTTGCTTTTTCACTTATTTTCACCTCATACACATCTCACATTTCTTCTTTCATGTGGATTGAGAAGTCAATTTGCAATTCAATAGCTCAAATCAACCCATTTGCACGTACCTACAAGAAGAAAGATGGAATGGTCCCCAATCATGTTTTTGGGTCCAGAGGGGTTAGCTTAGCAACCCAAGTCCTATTGCTCTAGGGTGCTTTCCTAAAAGGACAACAAGTAGAATAATGACCAATTTCATTGCAATAGTTGCATGTGCCCATAGTCTTGGAACTAGAGGATTCTCCATGGAATATTGGAGGTCCTTTACCTTTGTTGTTCCTTTGACTACTATCATATCCTAAACCATGTCTACCAATTTGTTTTGTAGTATGGTACAAGATATCATTAAGATTCTTTTTACCAACGAAGAATATTTGCAAAGAAGATCTCAAACTATTGTTATCATGCATAAGAGAAGAAATAGTATAAGACAAATGATTGATATTATCTCTAGCATGCAAAAGACCATTTTCTAAGCAAAGAGATTTAGTCAAATAAAAATATCTATCAATATGAGGAGCAGCTACATTATTATCTCTACTAGTATAACTAGAACATGATTCAAGCACATTGATTTTAGCAAGCAAGGAGGCATTTTCTGTTTCAAGCAAAGCAATCTTAGAAAGATAAACACCATTTTCTGATTCTAATCCTTGCAAAGCAAAATCTTTGTCCTTGTTTTCAGATTTAAGAACATCAATATCATGCATGAGAGAATCAACAATTAAGGTATTCTCTTCATTATAACTAGGCATAAGAGGTTGAGCTTCTAGAAATCTAATCTTATCAAGAAAACTAGCATTTTCAAGTTTAATAGAGTCTACTTGACTAAGACAAGAATTTTTATCATCAAGCAAGTATGTATTACCATGTTTAAGATCATCTAATTCTACATGCATATTATCAACAATTCTAGCAAGCTTTTTTCCTTTCTTTTTAGAAGACTTAAGAGAGGCATGAGTAACATTAATGATAGCAATTAAGGGTTCTTTATCTAAAGAGTTTAGATTTACCTCATTTGAGTCTTTTCTTGTAGAAGCTATAAGAGAAAAATGGCATTCTCCTTCAACACTAGATCTTGAGCTAGACCCTACACTTGATTCTTCACTTGAGCTTGAGTTGGAGGAGTCACTTGAGCTCTTGTGCCATTTCTCCTTCTTCTTGTACTTCTCTTCTCTTTCCTTGTGATGATGGGTCTTCTTTCCTTGTAGCCAATATATCTTGAAGATACCCTTCTTTCTACACTTGAGGCACCTAATGGAGGAGGAATTCATGCCTTTGTAGAATCTACCCTTGGGAGTACATGGCATCTTCTTCAACATGAGAGGATGGAGAGTCTTGTCCCATAATAGCTTCAATTTGAGCCTTCATTTCATTCTTATTAATTCTCTTGAGCTCTTTCTCCTCTTATCTTTCAAGTTCTTCTCTTTTTTCAAGTGTGGCTTCATGGGCTTGTAGATTTCCAATGATCTCTTCAATGGGGATATCATCAAGAGACCTTACTTATTCAATGGAAGTCACCTTGTCTTCCCATCTCTTGGGGCGAGTTCTAAGGATCTTTGAGTTGATCTCTCCTCTACTCATAGGATGTCCTAGAACATAAATACCATTCACGATGGTGTTGAGCCTTGAGTACATGTTGGCTATCTTCTCCTCCTTTCCCATTTTGGAGTTCTTAAATAGCCCATTGAGCATGTAGACCTTGCTTTCCTTCACTTGTTGAGTTCCCTCATAAGTGATGCATAGCTTTCTCCATACCTCATAGGCCGTCTCACAAGAAGAAATCTGGTTTAACTCGGTGGAAGTCATGGTGGCATAGAGGATGTTGATAGCTCTTGGATTCAAGGTGGCTTTCTTCAAGGTAGCTTCATCCCATTCTTCTATCTTTGTCATCGGTAGCTTGTATGGGTGGTCCACCATTTTCCATATCTCAAGACTAGATCCTTGGATGTAGAACTGTTGCCTACTTTTCCAATAGAGGAAGTTACTCCCATCAATGATTGGAAGGTTGATGAAGTATCTCCCGTCTTGGTAGTCACCCATCTTCTCCTACTTGTTGACGTATGCGTGGAGAAACCCGCTCTGATACCAATTGTTGGATCCTAGATGGGTGATTGGATGCTCTAGAGGGGGTGAATAGAGTTGAATGCACTTAAATAAAATTCAGTAGACCTTCAAGATATATCACAAGATAAGGTTGCTAAATAGAAAGTTTGAGTGCAACTAAAACATGCATAGCCAGGGGGAGAGAGAATGAAAATACACCAAGTGACAAGCTATGTAGAGTGGTTTCACACTTCAAACTAGAAGTGAGTCAGTCCACTACCTAGATAGGTCAACCTCTAGGATTTCATAACCATTGCACTCTTATATTCATTCATAAGACTTACAATACATGACCACAAAAGGACTTACCCATCCAAGCACCAAGAGTATTCCACCTTACCAAGGACTTACCCACTTTGCCAAGAGTCCTTAGCCTTCTCCAAGGTCTTACCCACTCCAGCACAAGTCTTCCTCCTTCAAGGACTTTTCTACTCTGCTTGGATCTTTAGCCTTTTCCTTCACCTTCACTCGAAGAAGCTTCCACCAAGGACTTACCCACTTGAGAAAGGAGTCTTCTTCCTTCACCAAGGTTTTACCCACTCTTACTCCAAGTCTTCAGCCTTGATCTTCACCAAGGGACTCCTTCCCTTGTTCTTCTTCACATCTCTTATCTAAGAGAGAGAACCTTCATCTTCATGGTTGAAATGAGTGATAGGGAGGTGGTGTAAGTGAGAGCCTCACAAGATATACATGTAGGACTAGCTCTCTAACAGATTTCCTAGTCACTCTAACGAATGTAGCAAGTGATTAAGCTTAGATAGAGAGAGGAGGCTGTAGGAGGCACTCAACTATAGACTAAGAACCTCATATAGAGTTTTACATTGAATGCTCAATAGTACATAAATGTCCATTAGTGTTGGTTCTATAAGCCTTTTGGCATCGGTTTCCAAGCAACACCTAAGTGGGCGTCGCTAAAAGTATATACTTTCAGTGTTGGTTTCATATCCGACGCCATAACCCTTCCCGCCACCTATAAAATGCGCCAGCAAGGGCACCATAGGCATCGGTTTATATCGACAACCGACACTATATCCCCACTAAAATACGTCGGCTTTATACTAATAACCAACACCATACCCCATCCCGAATAAAAACATCAGCCCCCAGAAAGGGATAAAGACGTCGGTGTTATACTAATAACTGACGCAGTAAGGTTTTGTTGTCAGTTTTATACTAATAATCGACGCCTATGTTCTGATTTTTTTTCTTATCAGTTTGCAGGCCTACTGTCCGGCTGGTCAACAGGATGCAGAACCTATAGTTTAATTCTGAACTACAGGTTTAGAGCACCCTTTGATTATAGCCAACAACAGGCCACAAACCTACAAAATTAACAAGGATAGACAACAATTTATGATCATGTGATTCACACACATGTATTAGAACATTTAATTCATATTATTTTTCATCACACGCATGTAGAAACCAGTAGTTCCATTTCAAATTTCCTCCATTTTCACACACATTTAGCAACTTGCAGTTCCATTCATTTCATCACTTTTTACATTCAGACACATGTAGAAACATTCATGTATTCATCTTCACATTCACATATATGACAATACAAAAAAAATCATTCAGACATGTATATATAAAAGTTTCACATGTCATCAAATACAAAAATAATTATGAGAACAAAGTTTAGAAATATCATTCTTTATTATTATCATCATCGTCATTATCATCATCAGTATTCCAATCATAATAAAAAATTCCCACTACTTGGAAGGCTTTTTCCCATTGTTCTCTTACATCATATAATTCTTCCATCATATAGGGAGTATGTATATCTAATAACTTTTCACCTGTAGTGAAGTCACTGGTTTTAAACACCTGCAAAGAGAATGATGTATATATATAATTAATAATATATAAAAATATTGATATATTTCATATTATCTAATGAGACTATATATAATACTTGTTGTATGGTGTCAATTTCCATTGTAGCATGTTTGATAATTAGTTCCATATATCGCATCACACAGTATGTACATGCCCAATCGTTGTCTTGTTTAGCACACTATAAACTGTTTGATAATTAGGTCCATATATCGCATCACATAGTATGTACATGCCCAGCTGTTGTCCTGTTTAGCACACTATAAACTAAAACATACAAAATGTTCAAAAATACAAACAAGCACAGTTCACATAAATAATATATACATTGGAGTCGGGAAATTACTTTCACATTCTCCCAAATTAGTAATTGTTTCTTTTTCTTGGAGATGTTTCCTCCAGCTTTTTTGAACTCTCTTAAAGCCCTACATGTTAATGTAACACATTAAATTGCATAATTAAATAGTAATGTAATAATAGATGTTAACAAATATAAAAATATGAAATATTTCTCACGTGAATAATGGCCTTTTCATTGGGTGTCCATATAATGTGTCCAATTCCTTTGTCGTAGGATCTAGATAATAAACAGTCAACATCTTGGGGCAATAACTAGTAACTCCCAATGCCTACCACTAGAGGTAAGAAAGTTAAAAATTAATATCTCAAAATCCAAAATAAAAATATAATTTTCTTATGTCCAAATTATAAGCAAAGTAAACTTACTCAACATTGAATGGAGGTATTATCACTGACTTCTTTTTTGTACCAAAATAATTAAAAGTGACAGACTAGCATGAGATAACTGATGAAGGATCTTTATCTACGAGACTGATCAAAGATGGAACTAGAAATCTCACATGAGAAAATAAAAAATCTTTACAAATCGTGTGTAAGTGGTTGTAAAACATGTATTATGTGTGCATTAATATATAAGAAACCAAATCACCGTATATAAAAAAAGATATATGGATGTATAAATAAGATCTCACCATATCCATAGCTCTATCTTAGATGTATTCAGCCAATCATAACGAAACAACTCCAAAATATCTTGTATAAGTAGATTGTTATCGTATTATTCACCTACAACATCCACTGGAATAGAAACTTTTATAGGACAATTTGGGTTATGTTCGACTATCCATACTACCATACTGTTACCATTAGGACCTAACGAGGTTTATAGATCCCTTGGAAGTCAACTAGGTACTTCAGGAGGTGGAGGTGGAGGCTGAGATGTAGCGGGTTTCTTCCTTTTGACATGTATATATAATTTCAAATCAATTGACTCATATATACACACTAATAAATTGACATAATGTAAATTTACCATACAATATCAGTTGAGATGACATCCGTATTGGGCCACAATATCACTCCGCCTTCTGCTTCACCGAGCATTTTAGAATCTGGGTGGGCATATGGCAATAGATGATCCCTCCAATTGGGGAGTACATGTATCAGGCTCACATGAACCGCACCATCTGGTACTGGAGTCCCATGAAACATGTCCCCTGGAAGGGGTGGGTAAGCCTCGACCTCTGCAACAATAAATTATTTACTTTTTAGATGGCATGGCTTCAACCCCTACAAATTTACGTAAAGAATGTTATATACATACATACATAAACATATCATCTTCAAAAGACTAGCTACTGTGTCATAAAAATATTTACAGCGGACATGCTAGGTGGTGGGTCTATAGGATTACTCCCAACCTCTACAGTAGGAGAAGAGTGGCACACCATAGGTACTGTCTGAGTGGCAGTCTGAGATGCCTGCCACTTGCTAATTGCTTCATGGATATCAAGTGTTTCCTCGACTCTCCTATTAATTAACTCATCTACCTATATATGGATAAGAGAAATGCTAGCTTCTGATTATTGAATTCCCTTTCGCAATAACATTCTAAAAAAAGAATAGGTTACCTAAGCTTGTGAAAATCCCACTTTTGGGACACGTTTGCGTTGTGATGGACCAAAGAACACTTTTATGCCCACACCAGCGCCTGCACCCCTAAAACGTCCATGATGCTCTGGGTTACCAAGAGCAACTGTCAATTCATCCCTTGTTCCCTCAGGGATGAACTTGTCTTGCTTCCTCTGCTCGTGAAGCTCCCGCTAATCACCATCAATAGAAATTGGTAAGTAAACATTACAATAATCAAAATCAATTGCTCTAAGAGTTGAATTTTACCATTTTTGCAGCCGCCTCAGCAGTTGCGGGCTTGGTTATATCTCCTTTCTTGTTTTGCCTCCCAGTTATCCACATAGCATGGTGAGGAAGAGGTACGAGAGCAATAGTAGAGGACTTTGTAGTCTCCTGAGTAGCAGTAGACTGAGAAGTAGACTCAGCCTGTAGTCTTTGGCGAATGCCTGCATAGCCTTTTGGACCCATCGTGTGGTCATGCACATTCAGTGCATGCCTAGCTCTTTGAGCATCGTTGATAGACTTGTTAGTAAGCACATTGATTTGGCTAGTAACACTAAAGGTTAATGTTGAATAGGTTAATACATAAGAATGTATATTAATTAAATTGGGAGTGGCGCTTAATCCCTTAAATTCATCAATTTTTGTTTTGGTAACAAACTCCTCCCAATCATTGGGGTCCAGGTAGTTCCATTGCTCAGTGGATAACTTCTTCCTCTTCTCAGCATCTTGTATCTAATCTTGGGTGAGGTTTGTCCTATAGTTCCTTAGGATCATCCCACATCGTTGCATCATGCATTTATGATGCAGCTTTTCATCCAGTTCAAATATACTCTGAAAAATAGAATTGATATTAACTAGTATCCTAAAAATTAGTAATCTACAAAATAGAATTGCAAATAATAATAACTCACACATAGTTCTTTCCATACTAAGTCTTTCTTCCCCTTACGAACATAATTCCAAGATTCTACATTAGGACTACAATGGCTACGAGTAAGAACCCCAAGATATGAAATAAACGAGTTGCGGTTCACTCCAACTGGATTTCCTATATGATCAAAATCCACAGTCAGTTTGGGTCCATTACCCCTTTGTTATAGTAACTTGTTCATCATAGTGATGCCCCTCACTTTTTCAAAAAAAAATTGTTCCTCATCAAATGCCCCAAGTTCTTTAGGGGGTACAACGTCAACCTAAAATTTGATAAAATAAACACTCTTACATGATATAACTATAAATGGACATATAGATAGAAATATAAGATATATTTTTAAAACTTACATTGTGAGGCGGCACATTGATATCATCACCCTCATAGAAATCATCATCACGGTCATCATGCTCAGCCATCTAAAATCAAACATTTAGCATTTGACATAACTAGATGATAATAAAACATATAAAAAATATAAACATGCATGCCTCTAATATTATGATCTTTTATCAATTAACATTCCTTCATTGTGATCTCCGCTCACATACAAGTCATCATTATCTTCAATATTTGATGGTGTTGTCAACCCAATTGAGAATGGAATGGAGTCATCATACTTATCATAGTACTCTTCTTCATCTATAAGATCTTCAATGGACTGTCTTTTACCATGAAGAACAACCGACCATTTATCATTTGCAGGATCATCGATATAAAATACTTGTTTCACTTATGATGCCAATATGAATGGTTCACCCTTCTCATCAATCTTTTCAAAGTTCACTAATGTGAAACCCAATTCATCCACTATAACTCCTTTGGTGTTATCAACCCAGTTACATTTAAAGAGCGGAATTCTGAAATCTACGTAGTCAAACTCCCATATGTCTTCAATGACATCGTAATATGACATTTTAGCTTCACATGGAATCTTATCCTTTGCACTTGCAAAAAAACAATGCAGACGTTTGAAGGGTGACCCCACTGTTTTGGATGACACTCTTATCATCTTGACTCTTTGTGTAATATGAGAATCCATTTATGTCAAACTCTTCATAAGACGTAACATTCAATTTTGGTTTAAAGGTGAGGCATTTGATGGTTTCAGTAAGATTATTTGGTGTTTGAGATAGTTGATGTAAGACTTCATCTTCAAACCACTTAATAAATGTCTTGGTATGCTCTCTAGCAAGCCACATTGAATTGGCTCAAGGATATTGTCTCTTGATGAAATTGGTATGTTCCTCGATATAAACACTCACTTCGTCGATGTTTTGCAAAATATATAAGTGACCTTGTTCCAACTTCTCATGGTTGATTACTTTCATCCATGATCCCAAAATTCCTTTGCTAGAATATTCCTCAATATTGTTGTCATTAACAAGATCGTCATTACCACTCAAAAAGTCATTGCAAAAATCCATAACCTCTCTTGCCACATACCCCTCAATAATACTCTCTTCAGGTCGACTACGGTTTCGAACATCACCTTTAAAAATGCTCATGTATCATTCAAAGGAATACATCCAATGCAAGAAAACTGGTCCCAACATTTTCACTTCCCTAGTCAAGTGGACAACAAGATGTACCATGATATCAAAGAACGAAGGAGGAAAATATATCTCAAGCTGACATAGGGTAACAACCACTTCTCTTTGCAATTTTTTGAGAGTATCAGGGTCAATAACTTTACTGTACAAACTGTTGAAAAAGAAACAAAGTATGGTGATTCCAAACCTTACATGCTTCAGCAATATAAATCAAATTTCCAAGGGCAATATTTGTTGCATTAGAGTGTGACAATCATGAGATTTAAGAACTATCAACTTCAGATCTTTCATTGATACCAATCTACGGATGTTGGATGAGTAACCGTGTGGCACCTTAACATTTACCAAGCATTCACAAAAAGATTTCTTCTCCTTTCTAGACAATCTGTAACAAGCGGGAGGTAAGTATGTTCTCCGATCACTACTAACTACTTCTATTAATTTTGTCCTTATTCCCATTTCACATAGGTCCATTCTGGATTTTATACCATCTTTAGTCTTACCTGGTATATTCAACAGAGTACCAATGATGCTATCACATACATTTTTCTCAACGTGCATGACATTAATACAATGCCTGACTGCCAAAGAACTCCAATAAGGAAGATCTCAAAATATTGACTTCTTCTTGAATAAAGATGTGTCACTCCGCGTTGACATGGTACATTGTGATCTCCTACCAAATTCATTGGAAAATTCTTTTACTCTTTCATAAACAACCTCCCCTGGTATAGGTTTAGGTGCACTCCGTTCCTCATTCCGTCCATTGAATGCTTTGTGCAACCTACGATACAGATGGAATTTTGGAAGAAACCTTCGATGACCAAGATATACAGTCTTGCCGCCATGTTTTAGTCGTATTGAATATGTGTTCTCTTCACATATAGGACACACTTTAGATCCTTTGACACTATATCCAGACAAATTCCCATATGTGGGAAAGTCATTAACAGTGCAAAACAACATAGCGTGCAAATGAAATGTCTCTCTTCATGATGCATCATAGGCCATCACACCTTCACCCCAGAGTTTCTTTAAGTCATCAATTAGAGGTTCAAGATAAACATAGATATCATTTCTAGGTTGTTTAGGGCCCGATATCAACAACGATGGCATAACGTACTTGTTTTTCATACACAACCAGGGAGGAAGATTGTATATAACAAGCATAACTGGCCAAGTGCTATGTTGGCTGCTCATTGTCCTATACAGATTCATCCCATCTATACAAAGCCCAAGTCATATATTCCTAACTTCTTCACCAAATTTAGGGTACAATAAATCAATCTTCTTCCACTATGGGGAATCAAACTCATGTCGTAGGATCCCATCATTATTTTTCTTAACATATGCATGCCACCTCAAATCCTTTGCATCTATCAGATTAGAAAACAAGCATTGAAACCATGATATTATAGGTAGATACCACATCACCTTGGCAGGAGAACCAGTTTTGGACTCCCCCGAAGTCGTCAATTTATACCTTGACGCACCACATTTTGGACAATCTTTAAAATGCACATAGTCTTTTTGAAAAAATACACAATCATTCAAGCATGCGTGTATCTTCTTGGCCTCCATTCCATTGGGCACAACAATTTCTTTAACTGGTATGTTGAGATTGGCAGCTCATTTCCTTCAGGAAGAATTTCTTTCAACAAAGACAACAATGACATGAAGCTTTTATCGCTCCATCTATTGTTAGCTTTCAGCTTATACAATCTCAACACATCGCTAAGCTTCATAAACTTAGTACAACCTGTGTATAACGGTATCTCAGAATCATGCACAATGTTTCTAAACATGGGAGGTGGCTCACTGTGCTCTACCCACCCCACAACTATCTAGCAACGCATCAACAATGTCTACTAGAACTGGTTCGTTCACATCTACGTCATCGGAGGCAATTTATTCTTCTACACAAGCACTGCTATCGATATCCACTGATTTTAGGTTTGAAATCTCTCTATGCCAGTGTCATTCTGTATAACCTTGTACAATCTCATTGCACATGACATGACTTTTGATTTCGTCACCAGTGTTGACTTTCAAGTTGTTACCGCAATGCCTACATGGACAGTAGAACCTATCTCCAGGTTATTTCCTATGTTCCTTGGAAAATCTAATAAACTGATCAAGACTAAAAATAAACTCTGGGGTGCAGTGATTTGGAATAGACATCCATGATCTATCCATTCTATGATCAAAGAGAAAATAAGTATATATTAGGGTTTAGGGTTAAACGATTAGGGTCTAGGGTTAAAAGATTAGGGTTTATGGTTAAAAGTTTAGGGTTTAAGGTCTTATATATAATAAATGTGTACCACCTATCCCATTCTTGAACACCTAATCTCACTAGTAAGTGTATAATTTATATTGGGTTTTAAAGAAAATTTTGGCAGCATTTCCCTGCCGTTCTCCAAGTACATATGTACTTAGAGAACAAATGCGGAAATGCTACCAAAATTTTCTTGAAAACCCAATACACATTATACACTTACATCCTAAGTGATATTATGTGTTCAAGAATAGTCCCAAACTGGGGACTATCCAAGATTTACTCCAAATGAGTAAATCTTGGACGGGTTTCTAGGCCAACAAATATATGTATGTTGTCATTCTTATACCTACAATCCTAGTTTCATCATTCTTATATATATTCTTACCGCCATGTTTTAGTTGTATTGAAGCAGTGTTCTTTTCACGTATAGGGCATGCTTTGGATCCTTTTATATTGTATCTAGACAAATTCCCATATGCTAGAAAGGCACTAATAGTGCAAAACAACATAGCATAACAAAATATCTTTCTACGCGAAGCATCATAGATCATCACACCTTCTCCCCAGAGTTTCTTCAAGTCATCAATCAAAGGATCAAGATAAACATCGATATCATTGAGAGTTTTTTAGGGGCCGATATCAACAACTACAATATAACATACTTATTTTTCATACACAACTAGGGAGGATATATATGTCCAAAATTAAGGTTTACGATTCATATCAATTTCGTGTAAATACAAACGCATAAATCCATAAGTCACATATATCTAATCATCATTTCATCACATAACATCCAATATCCTTATTAGTATTCATACTAAAATTCACATTCATGTTTATATGCTTAATGAGAATTGATCTCTCACACTTTTAGATATATTCACCCAATCATTCATTACATATTTTAGATATTTTCCCCATTAGAATCATAATTTTTCTCCTACTAATTATCAATCTTAGGTTATCGTCTCTCATCAAGTATTGATGTTTCTCATTAGACAACTTAGTTCTAATAAGAATTGGGTTATTAATAACCCAAATTTTCAATTCATGATTTAGGAATCCGACCTAATTAGAAAACCAACACATACACTATTTAAAAACTAAAAAAGAAAATTGAATTAACATTTTACCTTATTCATCATTCACATGTATAATATTCATTTAGGATGCAACAAATGGGAACTATTGTCATTTAAGTAAAAAAATAAAAAAATACCTCAGTCTGTTGGCGACAATGTCCAGCAGCAGCAGCATAGAGGAGAAGTAGTGATAGACACAAAAGAGGCGATGACGATGATGGTGGCAACATTGGCTGCTCCACTTGCGACAATGGCTAGCTCTAGCGGCGGAGGTAGCAATGAGCTCCAGTGATGGTGGCAGCAAGCTCCAATGATGGTGTGCTCCAACTGTGATAGTAGCAACAAGCTTCGATGATGGTGAGCTCCAGCGATGGTGGCAGTGGTGAGAAAACTATGGAAGGCACATGCAACAGCTCGAGAAGAGAAGCTACAATGACAATCGCTAGAGCTACAGCTCTGTAGCGGCGGCAGGGGTGGTACAGTGGTGGCGACGGCTAGGAAGCCCAAGAGCGGTGACGGCAGTGGCTGGAGTAGAAGAGAGAGCAACGGCAGAGGAACAAATTACTAGAGCTAGCTAGGTTGGACAGAGAATGAAATAGAGAACGGGGAAGGGGAGGAAATTTCACTGTTCTTAAGTGGCACATAGGTGTCGGTTAAAAGAAAACCGACATCTATACACATATTTGTCGTCGGTCCTACCAAAAACTGACACCTATTTACAACCATTGTCGTCAGTTTCTACAAAAAAAACTGACGGCTATCCACATAGGCCGACAAAAAAAATTCACAAAAAATCACTCAACTGAACCTGTTCATTGGTTATTCAGAGACACTGATACTATAGAACTCTGGGGAAAAGGCAATTTTTTGCGTGAGGGCATGGCTCAAACATGTAATGTGTCAGTTCTATGAGAAGAACTGACAAATTATGTTATAAACTGCTTGCATCTGTTCATTTATAAGAAACCGACACTAAAGACCTCTAGGGCACATGCAATTTTTTGCGCAGGGGCATGGCGCGAACAGTTTTTGTGTCAGTTTACCATTAATTGACGGCATAACTGTAATGATTTGGTGGAAAATTTTGGCACCAATTTTTTTTATTTCGTGGGCCACATTGGACGTTAATTCTACTACACCAAACCGACATTGTATATAAAAGCAGTACCCGTGTTTTTTATGTGGGTTGATATGTTGCTCATATGTGTTAGTTTGCCTCAGAAACTGACGTTGTTGTTTCTTTGTGTCAGTTGTTCAACTGTCGTTATAGATCATATCTATACTAGCAAACCTTGGAATGAAGCCCAATGGGTCCTATTTATAGTTGGGGATGCCCCTTTGCCTTTGGGAACACTTAAGAATGAAAACTAGCCATTTTATGGCATGCAACAGATATATTTTCGATTGTTGCAACTCCAAAACGTCTAGAAACACTTTTCTGTACTTTTCTGTACAGTGCAATTGGTCGAGTTTCTATAAAGGTAAATCGACCGATCCCACTAAGAGACAATAACAATTTAGGCCATCGGTTGAGTTTGTCCTGGGGTAACTCGACTGATTCACTTAAATTTGTTTTGGTCTGTAGAGGGATCGGTCGAGTTTTGTGAAGTGTAAACTCGACCGATCAAAAGTTATTTTCAAGGTCCATTCAGGATCGATCGAGTTTGCAACTCGACCGATGAGCAACCTGATGTGAATTTTGGAAAATGGATTTTGAGTGCTTAAACACTCGATCTAATTGCTCCTAGTTTTTTCTAAGCTTAATTACAAGTCACACAATCATTACAAGTGATTTACAACATGATTCTAATAGATTTACATCATATTTAAAAAATGTGCACTTGTATTGACTTTGACTTGTCTTTTCTCCAAGTTGAGTTGTGCAAGTTAGGGCCTTTGGAGTGTGTCTATACCTAATCTGAAATCACTCAAGTAGAGACATTAGACACAATTAATTAGAATGGTTTAGTCATCAACAAAACAAGGGTTTAGCCAATTTAGACCTTGAGTCAACAATTACTATGGGTCGTTTTAACCATGAAGAATGATGGATCAATTCATAATATCCATTTTTAAACAAAAAAGACATATCTTTTCTTTAACTAGTAGAATCAAAGTTGTTTAAACAATATACGAGCTCCTGAGGCTACTCCCAATGTCCCAAAGAAACTACTCCATATTTCTTATAGAAGTAGAAGCAAAGATATGGTAAGAGAATTATATATTGCTAGCAACATTTTTGTAGACTATGTGAGAAATAATGCGACCCTATCCCCACTTTCTTTGCTCCGTTCACTCAAAAAAGGTTCTAAGATGATAGGGGGTTGATGTTTATTGTTTGACACTCCACCCTGCTTATATAGAAGAGGAAATTCCCTGAAAACCTGGATCTGGTGCTTCAATTGATCGGTTGGCAACCCAATTGGTTGACTAGATTGACTATTTCTATGGCTTTTAAGCAGGTTCATCCACCAATTGAAAATGAATTGGGTGACTGGCATAGTTGATACTTCAACTCAAAGGGAAGTCAGTCAACCAGTTTCAACTGGGTCAAACATGAAAGGGTGCCTTTTTGGAATAGGTTGAGTCGATCGCCTGGATGGCCAGTCGATCAATTGGCATTTGCGGCTCCTTCCAACTATGTTGCAGTCTTTCGATCGGAGGGGGTCAATCGACCAACTGGTCTTTTGGGGTACTGGAAATGTGTAATTGAGTTCTCTTGATCTCCTGATTCTTTGGACAATGTTGTGAATTCTTGAGCTTTGGGATTGAAGCATAAAATGTACAAAAGTTGAACAAACGAAAAAAACTCTAGTCGAGGGGACAAATGCACATTGTTGTATATAAAATCTAAAATTATGAATTAAGTATACAAAGTTTCTAAGAAATGATCTAAATAATACTATAAAAATGAATAAACATGTATTCATCTGGCATACAATAGATTAATTAGGTAGGACTAGCACTATAGTGGCATGCTCACATGACTGCTATGTGGCATAACACTACGATCATATGTGGGGGTGGGAAACGATCTCCCAACCATCCAGTCGTGGCACACAACCCATGGCTGCTTGCTTTGGCGATCGGGGACGTGCCTCGGTCGGACACGTGTAACGGTCGCTCACCTATCTATGGCCAACCTTGCAGTCGATATCTAATGTCTCAAAAAAAGGCAAGTCAAGATAAACAAGGAAAGTAAATATGAGATCTAATGCCAAAGATGTGGCATCCGAGTTGGTAAAGTTGAGGTTGTATGATCGAGAGGTTGAAGGTTCTAACCTCGATGATGTGATGAATAAATATGAGATTAAGGGGAAATGGTTTCTAAAAGGGAATTTTTTTAGAAAAAAACCATATCTCTCAAACCATGTCTGCTTAATATAATTTTTTTGTCATTTGATTAGAAAAATCCCATCTACTCATAGACAAGGTTTGAGATCAAAAGGAGACTATAGAGATGTTTTAAAAAAAAAGTACCAAGGAGTATTTGAAAATTTTAAGATGATACAAAAGGGTTCAAATAAGATTTTTGTTATGAATGAAGCAAAAAGTGATGCAAGAATTATGTTGGAGATGAAAAGTTTGAATAAATTATGAAAATAGAAATACATAAGAAAAAGTGAAAGAAACCTCATTGCATCACAATCAACCATATACTCAATGAGTTTAGCAACCTGCTTATTGGCCTCTCTATACACAAACTAACAAGGCCACCCAACTCCGCACCAAAAAGTATTGATTTTATGAAAAGCACCTTTTTAACTTTCAAAAGGTTGGTTCAAGTCCCCCTAAAATTTTAACTACCCCAAAGATATAACTTTGAACATCCAAATTACTACACAGAGTAAGTCCCTATGTGAGGACCTCTCAAAAACTATGAAAACCTTTCTAAGATGGAGACCTATCCTATGAAACGAACTACAACTGCTCCATCATGATTTTAACAATTTCCACTATGAAAAATCCATTCTTGACAACTACAAAGTACTCATGTTGTTATAAATTATTATTTATGAAAAAGGGGGTATGTTTTATTGATGCTCATTTGAGAAAGAGTATTGTAATCCAAACAAGAATATCAGACGAGAAGTCGGATGGAACTTTTATCATCACCTTATTCTGTGTGGTGTGGTGCACTGTAAAAGGTTGACTAATTGGAAAATGTTGACTAATTGGAAAATGTTGAAAAGAGAGGGAGTAGGGAGAGAGAGAGTGACTGTAGGAGAGAGAGAGAAAAAGAAAATTTATTTTTTTTAATAACTTTCAAACTGCAATTAATTTTTAACAAAATATAAAACTACACTCCTTAAAGAAAACACCACAATAAGATAAACTTCGACATATTTTCAAAAATAAAATGTATAATCTAAAATAGGAAAGATAGGGTGGTTGGAAGAAGACAAAAAAAGAGGAAACAGGAATTTGCTTTGGTTATAACTATCAATATGTAAAGAATCTTGCGACATAATAAAAACCACTAGATTCTTTACACAATACATTCTGATAAGACCAAATGAATGGCAATAATTTTGTCCTACTCCTCGTTCTTTTTCTCACTTACAAAAAAAATCGGATCAGAGATAACAACTAATTTGACTAGAGATAGCATCAAATTGGACCAGAATAACAATGAATTAGACCATAGATAATAACTTATTAAAAAATTTAGTGGACCAAAGATAGAAAATCTATTGTTGCATTAGAAGTAACAAAAAATTAGATTGGAGATAACAACAAATCAAACCACAAATATCAACTAAATTTAGAAAAAATAATAACACCAATTCCCTCCTATTTCTTGTATTTTCTCTCTGTTATAAAAAAATTTAGCAGAGATAACAACAAATTATAGCAAAGATAACAACTAATTTAAGAAAATTAATTGCACTACTTTCCTCTTATTCCTCATATTTTCTCTCTCTTGCAAAAAGAACAAATTGGACTAGATCTAACAACCAATTGGATCGCAGAGGACAATGAATTGGACTGAAGATAATAGAAAATTAGATTGGAGATAACAACTAAATTTAAAAAAATAATGGCATACTTCCCACCTTTTTTATATCTTCTCTCTTAAAAGAAAAACAAATTCTGTATCGAACAACAAACTAGATCAAAGATAACAACTAATTGGACCAGAGATAACAACTAGTTCAAAATAAATTACACTACTTAATTCATATTCCTCATATTTTCTCTCTTACAAAAAAAACAGGATAAGAGATAACAACAAAATGGATCATATATTTCGACGAATTGGACCATATAGAATAACAAATTGGAACAGAGATAATAATTAAATTTTAAAAAATTAATGGCACTAAGGCTATCCTTATCACGACCTCCTTCCTAAAACTAACTCAACCATAGAGGAAGCATTTTCACATAATGGAGATAATGACAAATCATGAAATGATATTGTTAATCAAGCAAAATCCATAGTATAAAAGAGATAATCACCAAAGTGCCTTATTACATGCCATAAATGGGTACTACATGTTCAAACATGAAAGAGCTCAATGAATGATACTCCAACATAACATAACTAAAAGGAAATGATAACTATCTATAATGACACCCCACCAAGTAGGATCTGATAACTTTCCTTGAGCTCAGCGGACGTCCTTGAGATCTACTTCCTTTCCTTCTCCTCGTCTACGGACATCTTGTCCCCAACCATTCAAAGCAATGTAAATCTATGTGAGTGGAATTGAGTAGTTATAACTTGAAAATAACATATACTTGAAATGACATGAGATAACTTGAAGAACTTAGTGAATTAACATGGTTAACATGATTGCTTGAAAACTTAATAAATTGACATGATGAAATAATGGTGTGTAGTTTAACTTGATTTAATATAATCTATCCCTCCTAATGCACCCATAGTGCTCATAAGACCAATTAAGACTCACATAAGGTTGGTTAAGGCTCACATAATGCTCCCACAGAGCTCATAAGTCCAGTTAAAAGTGGCATATGGTCGGTTAAGGCTCATAACATGATTGAGAGGACTATGTTAACATAATGTGATTTCTTATACTTAAACATGATTTTCATGATTTCTTGATTAATTAGCCGAGCAGTGATTCATAGTGTTCCAAGTAAAAGTATAATCATAAAATTTGTATAAAACATAAATTCATAGCATATGCATGATTTTCATGAGCATAACTGAGTAATAACATAATTGTATTTTAATTGAGTAATCATAAACAAATAATGTAAACCCAGAACCATAGAATTATACTCAATGTACATGAACCACTCACTTGATCTTGAGGAGGTATTTTATTGATGTGTTGATCCAGACAGAATCCTAATTATCCTATATGTGGCATAATCATCAATTAATTACATGTCACTAACACACATCTAGGGTTTCTCTTAGAAATAGGGGTTTTAATGTTGGAAAATAGGGTTCAGTAATGGGTCAAGGATGTTCCTCATTTCAAGACCTTTCCAATGAGTACTTATACATATTTTTCTGGCAATCAATGAAATATATATCAATTTCTTAGGTCTTAATCAATCACGAAGGAGCGAAAAAAATTTAATATATATTCTAGAAATCAGTTAAATAAACCAGGAGGAAGACCCCGCTACCCTCACATTATGCACCTGATCTAGGCATTATGATAGGGAAAAGTAGTCAAATCCCCTGAGATCAAACTAGGGTGATACATTAAAATTGATAAGTGGAAAGACTATGATGACAAATCGGGGTCGTGACACATCAAGATGAAAACAAGGGGATCATCATTATACCAGAACATGCGATGTTCATTCCTTGACCAGGAAAGGAACATGGAATCAATACTGCCATCTTGGAGATGAACTGGAAATCTGTGGCATGGCAGAATGAGAGACCAGGACCACTAGCTTCCTTGTGGTCGAGCAGAGAAGGAGACCTCTCATGGAATTTTTGGGGTGATTAGATGCCCTGAAACATCTATCCACCATGGATGGGGAAATTGAGGAGTGATAGATAGTGATACATTGTAGAAACTCAAGCTTGAAGGTTGTATAAAATTTGTGAGCATCGGGCGATGATGTGAGGATGAACTAGCGGGTGAGAGGAAACATGTAACTAGAAGCTAGCCCTGAGGTTGCCAAAAAATAGAGCAACTAGGCTCAACACTGGGATTCGAGATGACATCATGGAAAAGAGAAAATTGGAGATATAGAAAGCTTCATCGACCAATACATAATGATCTGGAAAATTTTCCATAAGAAATCCATGGTTGGAAGGCACAACCAATGTCAAGCTTCTTGGGCAAGAAATCAACTTTGTGGTCAGATATGTTTGGACAAACCCATAGACTAAGGACATGAGGAAAAACATGGGAACGGTTGAGAAAGCTTATTGGAGTTGCAATTGGGTTGATTCTTGGAGCTTGTCGCTAGAGCTCGTCATCGACTTGAGTGAAGGTTTACTCCATTGTCGCTACTCGGCTGGATTTGGAAGCAATTGGTAGCATAGGAGGGTTTGTATGGAGCCTAGTGTGCTTCCTGGGTCACTTGAAGTCAGTTCTATGTAGTGTTGTCGCTAGAGGGGTGGCAACTGCGTGACTTAGGCAAATGTCGAAATGGGTGGTTCTCATAGGGTTGGAGATAGAAGTCATATAGGGGTTCCCTAAACTTATGATTGCGTTGGCATTGAGATAATGGGAAGTCGTTTTGTGGAGAGAGAGCGAGATCAGGGCAACAGATCTTGTTCTGTTCCCTGCCTTAGCATGAACTCTGCTCAAGGTAGGGGATAAAGGTCCTTCCTTTGGAGCCTTATATGACATCTCTCAAAGGATCGGGAATATATTAGTTGTGCGGGATGCGCCATTATCCTGGACTTTAGAAAAAAGTTTAGGATAATCGTGTGTATTATTAAATTATTAGGTCATAGATTATCATTATCTCTTCTTTTCTTCCTAATATTTTTTGGAGCATTTAGGATTATCCAAATGTAACCAAATTTGGTGTCTTTCATAATTCAACCACGAGGAATTCAAATATCCAATTAGATTTTAGATATGAGTTAGTGACATGTGTCTTTATTATTATTATCTACTTAAGATAATTAACATATAAATAATCACTAAAAAGGAATTGTGTTACCCAAATTCGATTGAAGCTCTAATATTCTATTATATACTCATATACCAAATAGTGGGATACATTATACATGCATTTAGGTCCAATCTATTGAAAACTACTAGAGGGGGGGTGAATAGAGTTTTATAGATAATTTAACAATTATTGAACTCAAACAACCACAATGAAAATATTGGACAAGGAGACACAAGGTTTAGAGTGGTTCCAACTATAGCAAATACTATAGCCGTCAATCCACTACCCGGTTGCTTACCCAACCGGGATTTGAAAAGAAATTTATTTTATTACCTCGCAAGGAATTTACATAAAATACAATCTCTTTTCCTAAACCCTTCAAGCAGCCTTCACCTAGAAGTAATCGCCAACCTTGAAGCAGCCTTCCCTTGAAGTAGATGCACCAACTCCCGTTGCACCAGCCTTCTGAAGTAGCTTCCCTTGGGATAGCCTTCTTGAAGTAGCTTGAAGTCCCCTTCTCCACCTGAGAAGTCAACCCTCTCCAATCCGCAGCCTCCAACCCTAGGAGTAGCAAGGAGAGTACAAAAGATTAAAAGGAACAAGAAAGAAAAAGGAAATTACAACTTATCCTTTAAGCCCAAGGCTTGATATGCCTAGATCAAGCGTATAGATCTCCTAGCCAAGTGTGTGAACTTGTGATTGCTGTGGGTAGGAGAATCTAGCCTAGGACACGAAATTGAGCTAAGGAGAAAGTATGCCAACGATTACAGTGCTCAAATTGCTTGCAATAGATTTCTCAAGTATGCTCAAGTGTATTCTCAAGTGTAACAAGTGAATTCTAGTGTCCTATGGCTTGTCCTATTTATAGGAATGGCCTAAGTATGCTTAAGGACGTTCTAGACAACTTCTAGGGGTTTCTAAATGCTTAACTAGCCGTTAGGTACAAAGTTGTTGCTTTAACAACGACTAATTAATTTATTCTGCAGTTGCTGTCAGAGACCATCTCGGTCGACAAATGGTCGACCGAGACACCTACTCGGTCGAACTTTTGTCGACCGACAGGCTCTCTGGAACAAGTGATTTGCAACGTCTTTCTTCAACTACCAACTAACTTGTTTGTTGTGTCTAACGGCTACTTTGGATCTTTCTCGGTCGAGAAGATTGTCGACCGAGAGTGTCTCGGTCGAGGAGTTTGTCGACCGAGAATGATCCTGTTTCAAGGTTTCAATTTAAGCATTAATTATATGTGTGAGTGTGCAAAGGTGATCCTAATTAAATGGGATGACATGTCTAACTATGGTGTTTGGCTAGGGAAAATCTAACGCTTGATTTACATGCAATTCTAAGTACTTGTACATTATATATTTGTACAAGTTTTTACAACAAGGATTACATTGCATGAAAATATAAACAATTTAGCTTGTGGATTTTCCCTAGTTGCTTTGCCATCCATCTTAGTCCTACACACTCAAGTAGCTCGTTAGATTAATAAGAATGAAATGTTTGTCATCATCGAAACAAAGGGATTTATCATAATATCCAATTTATCCAACAATCTCCCCCTTTTTGAAGATGACAAACATTTCCTAAATATGAAATAAGGAAATATAAAGCATGTGAGTTTCATACCTGAAAATTACCTTTTGTAGCCATATAAAGCATGTTATGAAACTCATTTATATTTTTTATTTTTATATTCTTTCTCCCCCTTTGTTATTTCAAAAAGATATCCAAGTTGAATATTTTATTTTGCTTCTCCCCCTTAATATTATGCTCCCCCTTAAATAGATATCCTATTAGAAACATGGATTTTTGTCTAATTTATCCACAATTTGTTTCTCAATCATTTGCAAAGGATGTTAAGCCTTGAAATGATATGAGATTCCCTTAAGCGTATGATGAATGTATATTTATTTCTCATTTATCAAAGGATGTTAAGCCCTAAATTAAATGAGAATCCTCTAATCTTAGAGTACATAAAAATGTCTCCATCCAAATGCAAGGGATGTTAAGCCCTGTTTTGGGTAGAGAGTTCCTTCAAGTACAAGATACCATTTTCAATAAATCTTTATAATCAATGAAAATTTCCAGCTACACATGGTGGTTACAATGTTTTTGTAAGCTTCTTCAATCAACTAGTCAAAGTTGTTTTTATGATCTCCCCCTTAGATATCCCAAATAAAGACTTAAATGCTTTGCAATATGTTTGAAGAGTGTCCATATGCATAAAAGAATACGCTGTTTCACAAATGATGTTCAACATGCATCCTTGTTTTAAAATTATTTGATGAGCAATCATTTGCAGCAGAATTATTTCAGACTTGACAACAGAGACCTGCTCGGTCGACGATTTCTCGACCGACAGTGTTCTCGGTCGACTAGTGACTCGACCGAGAATGTTTCTGGAGAACTGTTTGCATAGATCATTATCAATTTAGCAACAAGGTTTTATTTATTTCTCCCTTTATTTTGTATGCTCTATAATAATAGTCTTTATAATCCATTTATTTACAAGATGTCTCACATGCGAAAAGATATCCATCCAAATCAACAAAATGATAAACAATTTCATTAATAAGCATGGAAAGATAGACACATTATACAGAAGTGATCCATAACAATTATTCAAAGCAAGTCATTTACAACTAATATTACTCCAACACTCACTGGAAAGATTTAAGAATTACATCAACGTCAGGATCTTTCCCAATAAATGGCTCAGTTCCATAGTATTGGACCAAGGTTTGCCAATCTAGAGCTTTTGTCTTGGTTAAAGCATATGCTTCCAAGAATGTAGGAACTCGGTCAAATCGGAAATGAGCAACAATATCTTGCAATTGCATAGATGAAAATTGAGTATGCGTTAGATCCATGGATGGTGGAGGTGGAGTTTGATAGTAGTTGTATGAAGGATTGTATGGATTGAGCATGCCTGGATTTAAAGAATATGGATATTCATCGGTTTGGTTTGGGGAAAGGGTTTGCATTCTTTGGTTTAAATATGTCATGGCATGATGATTGTAGTCTAATTGTCTACTAAGGTGATATTGGGAGCCAGCAATATAAGTAAGAGTATTTTGAATGGGGTCCTGTGGTAGGGTAGTAGGAGGAGGTGGTGGTATGTCTTGATGAGATGTTTCTCCTTCTACTCTAGCCCTTTTGTGACCAAAATCTATTCCCATTTTCTCTACGGTATTCTTACTTATCTTTTGTGGTCGACGCTCCCATGTATATCCCATATCCTCAATGTTTGTTTTAAGAAAATGTTGAGTAATTTGGCAAACGAAATCCGCATATGGTGGGTTGCCAGAAAACTCAATCATGTTTTTAAGAATTATACGGATGAAGTTTGTGGGAATGCGGCTTATGATGGCATAAATGAGGTACATACGGAATATTGGAACTTCAGATTTGTTGGCTCTAGGGTGAATATTTGTAGAAACAATGAGATTTACAATCCTACAGGCTGGTTTGAGATTTATAGCGTAGTAGGTTCCCCTATCTTCATGACAAGTGGTGTTGGATTGGCACTAAGGCTAATGGTATGATCATCTTGGGAAAGTAGATTTAGTGGATTCCCGGTGGTGAGATCAAGGGAATCTTGGTATTCATCTATGTCAATTTCTAGCATGTCAAGAATATCCCCTTCGGTAAATTTAAGGCTATGCCCATTGACCATGGTGTAGAAGAATGTGGTTTCATTTTCAGTATGGGATATGAGATTGGCATAAAATTCGTTGACTACCTTAGTGGAATGGAAAGGGAAAGAGGGATTGATGAAGTCCTTCAATTTTTGCACTTCAAAGAGATCTTCCAGATCGACTATGTTGATGAAGTCCATGACTTCGACTGGTCGTCGTGGAAGAGGGGCTTTGGAGGAAAGCCATAGATATCGATCACCAGCATCTCCATCGACGAAGGCGATGTCGTTGATGATCGTTAGTGGCGGAGTGGCTTCCCGAGCTTCCCGTCCTTTCCTACCGGCGACCTTCTTCTTCCCACGGGCAGCTGATGATGAGGCCATTTGTGTTACTTGAGTGTGGAGAAGAAGCAAGGAAGGTTTGAGAATGAGGATGCTAAAGAGTTGCACAAAAATACACTAGAGAGGGACAAAGGAAGCAAGAGTATGCAAGTGTGAGTAAGTGTCCCGTTTTGCCCCTTTTTATAACATTCCAGCGACCAGGTCGGTCGACGATTCATCGACCGAGCATCCGCAACGGTCATGTTGCAGACGCGCCACTCGGCTCCCCAACGGTCAAAATAACGGTCATAAACGGTCATAACGGTCGGTTTACAACGGTCGTATCCAACGGCTATTTCTCAGTCGAACAATTGTCGACCGACATTGTCTCGGTCGAGCATTTGTCGACCGAAAGTTCGTCCGATATTAAGTCTGTTTAGATTCTGTCGGTCGAGAGAGGTGAGCTGACCGAGAGGGTCTCGGTCGAAGAATTCGTCGACCGACAGACTTACTGAGTAAGAAAAAAAAAATTATGCAAAAGGTAGATTATTTTTGTAGAGCATTTATATGGATATTCTAAGGGAGTAATATTGGGATAATTTAAGGCTTAAATAATAACAAATGATTTAATTTTCAAGAAAAATTTATATTAAGATTAGGTCCAAAGAGAGAATTTCCAAATAAGCAATTTTTGTCGAAGCTTATTTTAGGTCGCCCTTGACTACGACCATAGCTCCCCTTAGTCAAGTTTTATTTTGACCAAGAGGCAAATTTTGCAGATATTTTTCAGATTTGAATATATTGAGTCTAATATCTGCATAAAATTTAAATATCAAGTTGAAGCATACTACTTAATTGGAGACACAGTTAATTATTTCAAAGATATTGAGTTAGAGATTTTGTTGCAAGCAGTAACATATAACTAATAAGTTATTTTGCTGGCTTGCAAACAATTTTCTATGCGCACCCAATGATGAAAGCATGGTATAAAGCATACAATGATAATTCCATTTTATAATTAGTATATGAATAGACCAGAAAATACTTTTACGAAAAATCATATGAAAATAGGAATTTTCTTTTCATTTGACTTAGTCTTTAAATCATCTAGGGAACAAACTAATATTAATTTCATTTACATTTGTAATTATGTAGAGTTGAGATAGACATAGAAATATGCAACTAATGTCTTTGGTCATATCTCAACTTGATTTTGTTCATTTAGTTTGGAGGTTTTGGAACCCAAACTAACTCTACATCTTTTCTCTTATAAGGACATGAAAATGAATAGTGACCAAGGCGCAAACAGTAATGACAACATATTGAGTCAACTTCATATCTTTTTCTATGGTTGTGTCCTATGTTGTCATTGGGTGAGGATGTCCTTTTAGGTACATATATAGATTGGGTTTGTGACTTTCTCTGACTAGGTTGTTGATGAGATTTTCCTTTAGGCTTGTAACCTAGTCCCCTTCTCCCAATTTGTTGATAGGGATTATCTAGAATTTGATCAAGAATGCCATGGTTATTCAAACTATGAACTTGTTGTTGTAGCTTGGCAATCTCATCCATTCTTTTCTTAATGTCTATTTTTGCTTGATCTAGATTTGATGACAATAAATTTCTTTCTTTAACAATAGTGTCATAATCTATATGGGTGCACAATAATGGTTGTTTTTGAAGATCGTTTACTTGAGTCTGTAAGTTTGAATTTTCAACAGAAAGGAGCTTGCAATCGGCTTCCATAGATTTTAACTTAAGATCAGAAAATTTATTTCCCTCTTTAAGATCCTCATTTTCAGATGCAAGAGAAAGAAGTTTAACATTTAGATCATCATTTTCCTTATTTGATTTCTTTAATTTCTTTTTGCACTCAACATATTTATTATGTGTTTCTTCAATAATAGCAACTAGTTCTTCTTTAGATAAATCAAAAAGACTTACCTCTTCTTCTTCTTCTTCACTAGTTGTAGCAATAAGGCATTCTTTGTGCTTATCCTCTTCCTTTGATCTCCATGGGCATCCGGTTGTTTTGTGGCTTGTTCCTAAACACCAATTGCAGCATGCAGTGGTTTTGTCCAAGCACTTTTCATCATTTCCCTCCATTCTTCAAGACCTGGTTAGGGTTCCTTGAAGCCTGCTCTGATACCAATTGAAAACTACTAGAGGGGGGGGGGGTGAATAGAGTTTTATAGATAATTTAACAATTATTGAACTCAAACAACCACAATGAAAATATTGGACAAGGAGACACAAGGTTTAGAGTGGTTCCAACTATAGCAAATACTATAGCCGTCAATCCACTACCCGGTTGCTTACCCAACCGGGATTTGAAAAGAAATTTATTTTATTACCTCGCAAGGAATTTACATAAAATACAATCTCTTTTCCTAAACCCTTCAAGCAGCCTTCACCTAGAAGTAATCGCCAACCTTGAAGCAGCCTTCCCTTGAAGTAGATGCACCAACTCCCGTTGTACCAGCCTTCTGAAGTAGCTTCCCTTGCGATAGCCTTCTTGAAGTAGCTTGAAGTCCCCTTCTCCACCTGAGAAGTCAACCCTCTCCAATCCGCAGCCTCCAACCCTAGGAGTAGCAAGGAGAGTACAAAAGATAAAAAGGAACAAGAAAGAAAAAGGAAATTACAACTTATCCTTTAAGCCCAAGGCTTGATATGCCTAGATCAAGCGTATAGATCTCCTAGCCAAGTGTGTGAACTTGTGATTGCTGTGGGTAGGAGAATCTAGCCTAGGACACGAAATTGAGCTAAGGAGAAAGTATTCCAACGATTACAGTGCTCAAATTGCTTGCAATAGATTGCTCAAGTATGCTCAAGTGTATTCTCAAGTGTAACAAGTGAATTCTAGTGTCCTATGACTTGTCCTATTTATAGGAATGGCCTAAGTATGCTTAAGGACGTTCTAGACAACTTCTAGGGGTTTCTAAATGCTTAACTAGCCGTTAGGTACAAAGTTGTTGCTTTAACAACGGCTAATTAATTTATTCTGCAGTTGCTGTCAGAGACCATCTCGGTCGACAAATGGTCGACCGAGACACCTACTCGGTCGAACTTTTGTCGACCGACAGGCTCTCTGGAACAAGTGATTTGCAACGTCTTTCTTCAACTACCAACTAACTTATTTGTTGTGTCTAACGGCTACTTTGGATCTTTCTCGGTCGAGAAGATTGTCGACCGAGAGTGTCTCGGTCGAGGAGTTTGTCGACCGAGAGTGATCCTGTTTCAAGGTTTCAATTTAAGCATTAATTATATGTGTGAGTGTGCAAAGGTGATCCTAATTAAATGGGATGACATGTCTAACTATGGTGTTTGGCTAGGGAAAATCTAACGCTTGATTTACATGCAATTCTAAGTACTTGTACATTATATATTTGTACAAGTTTTTACAACAAGGATTACATTGCATGAAAATATAAACAATTTAGCTTGTGGATTTTCCCTAGTTGCTTTGCCATCCATCTTAGTCCTGCACACTCAAGTAGCTTGTTAGATTAATAAGAATGAAATGTTTGTCATCATCGAAACAAAGGGATTTATCATAATATCCAATTTATCCAACATCTATTATGCAAATCCTAACTAGTCATCATTGCATAATTAGGCTAGGTTTTGGGCATTAATTAACATCAATGTAAATAAGCATTGATGCATTATGTATCTGACTCTTTCTAGGTTCACATAATATCTTGGTGTTGTATCAACTAATTTTGGGCATACTTAATCATCATGGTCTCATCTTAAATGAATAAATGTAAGACAAATTCGTTCAACTTAGGGTTTCACCTTTATTAGATATAGATAAATTTTTGAAATTAAATATTCAATCATTTTTATTTTAAAATTAAAATGTGAGGGTCGCTACAATCATATTCCTTGTATTTTCTTTCTCTCTACAAAAACAACAAATGTTATTACAGAAAATAGTAAACTAGACTAGAGAAAATAACAAATTGGATCAGAGATAGAAAATAATTTTAAAAATTTAATTGTACTACTTCCTTCCTATTCTTTATATTTTCTCTCTCTTATAAAAATAATCAGAACCAAAGATAACAATAAATTGGACCAAAGATAACAACAAATTGGACCAGTGATAGCAAAAAATTGATTAGAGATAACAACTAATTTTCAAAAAATAATGGCACTACTTTCCTACTATTTTGTTTCTCTCTCTTACAAAAACAATGAATTGTACTAGAGATAATAATAAACTAGAATTGATTTAACAAAAAGTAGGACAGAGCTAATAACTAATTTAAAATTTTAAATTATACTACCTCCCTTCTATTCCTCATATTTTCTCTCTCCAACAAAAATAACAGACTGGACCAAATATCTCCATAAATTGGACTGGAGATAACAACGAATTCAGCCAGACATAACAACATACCAGAGACAATAACTAAATTTAAAAAATTAATGACACTATTTCCCTCCTATTTCTTGTATATTTCTCTCTCTTAAAAAAACAATAAATTATATTGAAGACAACAACAAATTAAACTACAGATAACAATAAAATTAAAAAAACGGCACTACTTCCCTCCTTCTCATCGAATTTTCTCTCTCTTAAAAAATAAGATACTAGATCATAGATAGAAATAAATTAGACTAGAGATAACAAGAAATCAAACCACTAATAATGATTCGTCTCTTTATTATAAGTGAAATGAGGACGGAGAAAAAATAAAACATTAAACTAAAGATAACAACAAAACAGATCTGATATAATAAAAAATTAGACCAAAGTTAATACATCTTTCTTATTGTGTATGACATTTATGAAAAAAATGTCGACAGTTGGTCTTGTTGGAACAATTTTTTGTAAAGAATGTAGTGATTTTTATTTTGTCAAAAAGTTCATAATGGATTGAAAATTATAAGTAATAAATTCATCTCTCCTTTTTTTATCTTGTTCGAGCCATTCTCTTATATTTTTCAAATGTATGTCGACACTGTACTTGTTGTAACAAGTCTTTTGTCAGGAATACAAAAAGTTCTTATTTTGTTAAAAAATCACTACATTTTAGAAGTTTTAACGATATAAAATTCTTCTTTGTTCTTTCTCCTGTAGTTACTCTCTCGTTAACCATTCCCTCTCTCCCACCTCCTCCATTTGGTATCGCTACCACTCCAACTTTAATTGTACATCTACCATAGCAATCAGTACCTCGGAAGCATGTTTGTCTTTGTCGAAGGGTCAAATCGTCTCATTTTGCCTCACGTTCCACCTTTGCATATCATTTTTCTTTGAGAAAATACACAACGAACCACTCATTAAAAACAGAACAGAAGGAATCGGCCACTTTATCTGCGACTCTGAATATATAAGATTCTCGTGATAGAAAAAAATTTATAAACAAATACAACCGAGATCTGTAGTCCTTTTTTCAGAACGTGCTGACACATCTCAGTTGTCCACTCCCAAAAGAACATCCCTAAAGATCTGTGTGTACAGTGAAACACAAATGTCTTTTACTGTACACACAAATCTCTGGGGGAATGAACGACCGAGATCGGTGTTTACTGAGTAAAATGTTGTCGTTTTATAAACAAATACGCCAGACTAGACTCTTTTATCACATTGAATGAAATTTTGAATTACTTTTACCGATGCAAGTCTCCTACAAATTAATGCACCACTCGGGGTATGTAGATAGGAATGGACAGACATGGCAGCACGTTGTAAGGAAGTAAATAGCGACAGCTAGGGTCAACTGCTCGGGGTTGTAGGCTGAAACGCATCCTTATGACCAGGCCCTAGGAACACTTTCTTTCTCAAGAGAAAAATGCGAGGGTAAACTTGTTGAAGCACATGCATCAAAGTGTATAGGAGGTTATATTCCAAAAGTGTATAGGAGGTTCACCTTTAACTATTGACGGAAGTTTTAGCTAAAAATCTAACTCTACTATTTGCTGAAAGCAAATCCAGTAGCGATTAGCCAAGGAACATATGTGACCTAGGCAAGGAGCATATCATGAGGTCTCGTGCCTATTTCTCACATTAGCTACAAAATTGGGATCTAAATTCCAATTGGAGACCTTTCATCGAAGTTAACAAATGGCTTCTTTTCATTTTCTTTTGCTTATCAGATATGTAGATAGATGAGTTAATCGACCCCAGATATTCCCATAAGTTAGAAAGAAAAGGAAGCACTTCGACACTGCTTAACATTGTGTAAGAAGCATGGAACACGACATCAACTTTGATTGGATGGACATGTGTAGAAGTGAAAGTTTATGCAAAAATTGAAGAAACTTTGAGGATTTTGTTAACTAAACTCGGACGCAAATGTAAAATTTAAAGTTAAAAATAATGAATTTATCGTGAAAATGGATTAGATTTTATCAAAACTAGTTTAGAATAAAAGAGATCTTGCACTCAATAGCCCCTTTCCTATAAGATAAGCTCTTCATATTGCTATACAAAATTTTTTGAACTCTCTTAAGAAACTCCACTGCTTCTGGTACTAAGAATTCAAAGGTATCAAAACCAATGGGATAAAAATGTGTTGATTCTCAATACATGCTTTTTCATGTTTTGCCACTTTAGCAGAAATAACATTATGTGCAGCATGTCCCACAATAAATTCACCGTCTTTCAGGCCCACCAATGCAAAGACCCCTATTAGATCTACACATGCATGTTTTCCTCCAACCCAGCGAAAGATGAGAATATCTGTTGGTCTAAGTATTGATCTTCCCTCCTGGGGATCAGTCAAAAAATTCATAGGTGATTCCTTCTTAGCTGCAACTCCCACATGTCTAAGTACATCATATGGAACATCCCTTACAAGATCATGTCTGTACTTGAAACCTGAGAGCTCCCTGCAATAAATCGCGTGCTCCCAAAAAGTGTCTAAGCAGAATTTGCGATAGACTGGGCATACCTCATCAGTAGGAAATAAAGGAATTATAAGGTGATATTTGAGAACCGTACGATATTCAACTGGTGACATATGCAGCCCAAGGTCATTGATAGGAATAGCAAGAAGAAAATTATGAGCATGTTCAACTTGTAAGCATTGGAAACTAGTTTTTGTCTAGTGGTCATGTCAAATTCAACATCCATGTCCTTAATAATTTTTCTAAAAAGAGAACTCGCCAAAGCATTTTGGGCTTTAGGGGGGACAATCTCTTTGTTAGCAAAAAAGATATGATCAAAAGACAGAATCGTAGCACGTAGACAATCTAAAGTGTTGTTAAAATCAAAGTTCATACCGTATATCCAACTGTCTCACAAAATATGATCTTAGAGTACCCAAGACTAGGCTCTAGAGGCCACAAAGGCATATGAAGAAGCCTCCATTGCTGAATATAAACCCAATTCACCGAGTCTAATGGGTAAGGATGCCACTCGCCATTAAAAGTCCCCAAAGAAAGGACTTCCATATACCACAATATCCTCAATAGACCCATGCATCCCTTTGTCAAAAAAAGTTGCAACATGTTCCATGTGTGTGGGTTGGCATGTCATTAAATCGAACATAAGCTTGGACGTACGCATGCAAGAACGTAGCAAAAAGAGCTCACTTTGTGGATCATGCAACTGAGGGAGGAGATACATCAAGTCAACAACTTTGGTAGCCCTCCTCATGGCTAACTCCTAAATAAATGTCGTGTCCCTACTAATAGCTCCTCTAAGTATTTTTACTCCTAACATAGGCCTCCCAATGTCCACAAGGAACAACTCCTTATGAAGCTTCCTACCATCACAGGTAGGCCAGAAAAGCTCCATTTTATGAAAATTCAAAATCAGCCCCAACTCTAGACCCCTACGCTGAATAATGTCAAGCACCTTGGACACCTCCATTGTGTCTCTGATGACGGACCCATCATCCAGATACCAGGCATGGTGTTACGACCCCACCTTCCGATAACCCCCAACTAAGGTAGACCGAGAGGTCAAAGCTGCACACATAATTTCTGGATCAAAGGTTTGACAATTAACCAAGAACAATTATTAAATTTTAATAGACTAAACTGGAAAGCTGTAAGAAAATAAACTTTTGCATACCTTTTGAAAACTTGGATCTCTAAACTTCTATCCACATATGAATTCTACTCTAACTAATCCTCCTTATATTTTAATTCATGTATTTCACAATATGACGATTTATTGTTTGTCCTTTTGGCTTTGTACCTAAAACACCGACAAACAAAATGTCAGTCAGCATAAAGCTGGTATGTGGGGAAAACAATAATCATGCAACTATGATAACAATGTAATCAGTCAATTATGATTTAAACAAACAACTTTACATTTTTCCACATGACTGCTCAATCCCTACGTACCCTATCCTCTGCGTTGTCCCTGCAGTGGACCTGGATGTTGCCTTCCTTGTGGTAGATCCCCATTAAACCCCTCATGATCCCACCTAACAGGTGAACCAATTTCTAGGGTTGAGTCACATGGCACTAGCCATAAGTAGCCCACTCCTTAACTCATGGCATGCTAAAGGGTCTCATGGCACTACACTTGGTAGCCCAATTTCTAACCCACGATAACCTAGACCTTACTCTAGGTTACCCCTTTCTAGCCTTTACAAGCCACAGAGGTGATTCAGATCTAAGCCAGTCATGTACGCACATTTATAGTGATAATCATAGTCACTTTATAGTTGCATGAAATAAATAGGCATCCAACAGTTATTTCCAAGCAATCGATAAAATGTTTGGTAACTGTCGTGAAACTAGAGCGATTATTCGTAAGAATAACCACATACGTTTTTCATGCAGAAATATACAGTTATACTTCAAGTGGATACCATCAACTAGTCAATAGATCCGAACAAGAAAACCAAGCAATTGATCATTTAATCTGCATGCATATAAATCCTAAATTGTCACCATCACATATTATTTCAAGTAAACCTTACTCAGTCCTAATCTAGGGTATTAGGGTTTGGTTAACAAATAGAGGTACAAACCCTAACCCGATCGCATAATTGTTTGTTAAAGTTATTAGTCCAAATTAGACATCATGTGTAACCCTAATTACATATCCAACAAAACTGTCCATTATGATCACTATGATCCAATTTTATGTTCTCTAACTATATCTTAGTTTCAAAACCCTAAATCATGCAAGAAACTCCTAGATCAGGTTCAAGTTTGTTATTCACTACTCAACAGGTTGAAATTACCTAATTTCATTAATTAAGTGACATGAACTTACCGAATATGCTCAATTAGGGTTTCTTAATCCAATACATAAGCATTTTTCCTTATATTAACATACTTTTGCAATTAGGCACAGATTCAGGTTGTCAAACCATTTTTAATGTGTTCCTCGTATTTTTCTAAGCAACTTTCATATATTTATGTCCCCATTAGAGTCACGAATAAATAACTATAATTATTTCAAGGTTATTTGATTCTAACCAATCGTTAGTTGCCACATCAACATCTAAAGTCCCTTTTAATATAATTCATGAATCAGTTAAGTTTATAACAAAAAGACCATACTACCCTTGTCATGGTGGCTCAAGCTTTTTATGTGATCAGGGGTATCCTAGGTATTTAACCCGGGACCATCCCCTTCCTTGCGACAGGGCAAAACTACGCCCAGCGCTCGTCGACGCAGGTGTAGTTCCCCCAATCCCCGCTTCCGAGGGTACATGCGGCCGGCCTCAAGCGGCGCGCACGACCTTGTCGGACTTGGTCCAAGGTCTGCAAGTGTCTGTAGAGAACTGGAGAGGGAGGTAATAGGTCATGGATAGTTGTTGGTTCAGTTAGTCTTAAATGGAAAAGGAGATCAAGGATCTTACCCAGGAACCCCTTTTGGAAGCCGGAGATGATGGAGCACCCTCATGGGAGACCTTATCTTGTGCTCCACTCTCTTTCTCACCTCTGCGTCACATGTGACTTCAGCCCTGCTCCACCGACTACTGCAGATCTCGCATGACGTGAACAAGGTCCTTCTCTTCTCCTCCTTGTGTCCTCTTCTTCTCCCAACCTCGACGCAGGGTGTTGCGCCTCATGACGTCGTCCCATTGTTCATCCAACCACACTGCTGTCATACTTCCATGGCCTGGACTTGAGGGAGAGGAGAGAGTTCCTTCAAGTGACAGGTGAAGGCAATGACTCTACTGCTAGGGTTCATCTGTGGGAAGAGACTATCCAAACCACAAGGGTAGATCATATATATAGTATATATCTGTTACGACCCCACCTTCCAGTAACCCCCAATTAAGGGAGACCGAGAGGTTGAAGACGCACCCATAATTTCCGGATCAAAGGCTCGGAAATTAACCAAGAACAATTATTAAATTTTAACAGACTAAACTGAAAAGTTGTGAGAAAATAAACTTTTACATACCTATTTTTTTGAAAACTTGGATCTCTAAACTTCTATCCACTTAAGGATTTTACTCTAACTAATCCTCCTTGTATTTTACTTCATGTATTTCCCAATATGACGATTTACTATTTGTTCTTTTGGCTTGTACCTAAAACGCCGACAAACAAAACGTCGGTCAGCCGAAGCTGGTATGTGGGGGAAACAATAATCATACAATTATATTTAACAATGTAATCATTCAATTAATCTTTTAACAACCAAGATTACATTTTATGCCATACTACTCAATCCTTACCTATCCCCTGACTCTGTGTTATCCCTGCAGTGGACTTGTATGCTACCTCTCTTTAGGTAGATTCTTACCCCCATGGTCCTACCTTACAGGTAGCCAATACATAGGGTAATAGAGTCACATGGCACTACCCGAAGGTAGCCCACTATCTAACTCAATGTGACTTGATGGACCTACCCCATTGGTAGCCATGTACTAAGTCATCCAATGACCTGATGGACCTACCCCATAGGTAGACATGTACTAGGTCAACTATTAAGCCACAGAGGGGACCAGGATCTGAGCTAGTAGGCACATATCTTATGTGATAGTCATATCCACATTATAGTTTGCATGAATTAAAATCATCCAACAATTAATTCATGACATCGATGAAAACTTTGGTAAACCTCGGAAACCTAACTCGAGATATTCATAAGCGTAACCACATACCTGATTTGATGATTTCACAAGAATTAAGCAAATCCAACCAAGAATGCAATCCAAGCAAGCAAATCAACAATCACATAATTCCTGAAAAGGATATGTACTCTATTTATTACACACTTTATCAAGAATCTACTTTATTGACTTGGATTCACTTTCTAGGGTTTCTAATCTGCATTAATGTTTCATTAGTCTTCATTAGGGTTTCTTAGACCAATTTCTCAAACTTTATCCCTTTTAGGTCAACAAACCCTAAAATACTCTTTTCTACTTATATGAACCTTAATTGCTCAACTATCCATTTTAATAGTCTTTTATACCCAAATTGACTTAGGATCATCATATCCCTACTTATTCATGGATTTGAACAATTAAAACAATTAAAATACATATTCACCTAAATTAGGGTTTTCAAGCTCATTAATGCATATTCATGCACGAAACCCTAAACTAAGCCAATTATATCAAAATATCATCTTTTTAGATCCTATTTTCACTTTTTTTAAAAACAGGTTAATATTGTCTCGAATTATCCAAATAACATCATTAAGTCCATCTATCATCAAATCTAAGGATTTTGCCTTAATTAAATCATTAAAGATGATAACTTTATGTACTTTTCAAATTTCAAGCATATTTATGCACATAAACTCTAAATTAGACTAATCACATGCAAATCTCTTCCTTTTTTAACATAATGTACCTTTTTACATTTAACAGGTTAACATCAACTCTAATGATCTATTAAACCCTATTAAACACTTTATTCATTTCAAAATAGGGTTTCTTAATCTTTAATTCATTAAAGATGATAATTTATACTACATTTCGAACTATGATCAGAATCAGACTATAAAACTATTTTTATTGGATTCCTTGTGTTCTTCTGATCAAAATTCATATATAACTTATCTAAATCCGAGCTAGCAATGATTAATTATGAATTTTGTAAGATTTCACTTACTCTGACCAATTAGAAGCCGCCACATAGCTTCCTCCATGCAACGTTGATGTGGCTTGGTTTTGGGAAACATTTCGAAAAGTATGAATTGCCCTTGACTTACAGATCATTTCTTTAGCACCCCGAGGGGTTGAACGGTCAAACACCCAGTCTTCTTCTACCTTGCGGAAACTAGCGCTGCGGCCAACCTGTGAAGGCTCACAAGGGTGCCTCCTCCCATCCCCAAGGCCCGGGGGCCACTGGAGACCTGCGCCCTTCCTCCGTCGCCCTCAGCCGTAGTCGTGGAGGTCCCAAGGAGCGACCATGGCAGTGGGGATCGGGCTGGTCAGGTCTGCCATCTGCAGTCATGATGCAGCCCTCCAGCCAACGTAACTACTTAAGCGAGAGTCTAGGGAGGTTGTCCGATCAACCTCGGATGTGGTTGGATCACCAGACCACCTTCCAGACCGTTTCATGGCCCTCCACTCGCTCTAGGGTTATTCTACCCTCACCTTTAGGGTTTGGGGAAAGAAGAAGAAGAAGAAGAAGGGAGAAAGAAGCGAAGGTTACATGAGATCCTCATGAACTCGACCCTGGGCTCTACCCCTTTATATAGGGGAGAGTATCCATGCCCCAGCATACTTGCCCTCGAAGAAAACAAGGCTTTTCCTAATAGGAAAGGAATTTTCCTTAATAAAGAAGTATTTTCTCTCTCCTTAGCAATTCCTTGCTTATCCATGATCCTTGGTCATTAAGGAATTCGAAATTCTATCTTTTTATCTTCCTTGTGTTTGTCTTTAACTCTATTGGCCACGAAAATCAACTTCCTTAAAGTAATTAACATCCCCTTTTGATAACATCAAAAAGTCATTAATTATGTAGCACATTATCCTCTTATTTTGCAACTTTGGTATTTTTTCTATCTTTCTTCTTTATTGGGACTCCTTGGATCCCAAGACACTTTATTATTTCGAAATTCCTTTTTCAAGGATACTCATTATCCTTCTAAATGCATCAATATACATTAATTCACATTATCTTGTTTATTAAAATAACTCTTTTTGAGGTTTTCTCTTTCGTTCTCTTTTATTTTCGTCATTGGCATTCCTTTTAATATTAGCAACCTCATGGATACCAAATTTCACCAAGAAATCTCATTTATGCCTCTTTCCACTCATTTCCCACATTTTATCATTATTTTCAATTTATTTCTTAATAAAGAATTACTTAATTAAACTTTTCTTTTCTTATTGCATTCTCTATGCAACTTAGGACTCCTTGGAACCCAAGGAACCAAAGAGGCACGAAATCCATCCTTGGATTACATCATTTTGCCTTCTAGAGGTTTCGATTTCATTCTTTTCTCAAATATTCAATTATTCATTTACTAATTGAATTTTTTTTATTTGGGCCCAATAGCCAATAAAGCCCATAAAACAATCATCAAGGCTATTGTAAATGAAATCCATTTATATCATTATTTGTTCAAATATCTTTAATATGAGAAATTACATTTCTCACCAAATGAACCCCAAAATTGGGGTTGTAACATCCTTCCCCTCTTATAGGAATTTTGTCCTCAAAATTTTATCAAACAAACAGATAATTCAGGATAAGACTTTTCCATGTCCATCATTGGCCCCTATGTGGCTTTACCGTACTCATGGCGCTTCCGAAGAACCTTTATAATCACATATTCTTTTCTCTGAGTTCTTTCATCTTGTCGTCTATAAACTGCACAGGTGACTCAGGCCATTTCAACCTCCATTGGGGCTCACTAGGTTCATTACTCATCACATGGTTGGGGTACCTCACATAGTGCTCTAAATTGTACACATGGAACTCATCACACATTACTTTATCCTGAGGGGTAAGGTCAAACTTAACCTTCTCCACCAGTCCATCTCAATGGACCCATGTATCGGGGATTCATCTCTCTTAGCTATAACTTAGAGGGGTCGGATTTTCATGTCTCCCACAATGAACTGCATGTCAGTCTACTTTGCATCATCTTACGACTCATGTCGTCCCTGGGCTCCTTTCAGCCATTGCATGATCAAAGCAACTTCATTTGCACACACTATGGCCCTTTTCTAACCATCATGTGGTCCTTTCACCAACATCACCTTACTAAAGTGGTGACCGACACAACCTGTCTTACAGAGCTTCTTTAAATCCCAACACAGGCTATGGTGGTTAACATCACATCTTGCATAGGACAAGAACTATCTCTAGCTATCACCCTGAATGAGCACATATGCTCTCATCAGACCCTTTAGTCTGGATCATACTAACCATTAGTTTGGGGTGATAAATATTACTAACATTGAGTTCTTCATGTACCTACTTCCACCTTTTGGAAGGGAACCTTTAGGTCAAACTCAAAAACCTTTGAACTCGCTTCATGGTTGAACCATCTCTCTCATGGTTAGTTCAACCAGATATGTCCCTTGATAGAACTCTTTCTTTCTCATGTCATCTAGGTAAGGTGATCCACCATAACCCATATGGCACCTCAACCTTCCTTAGTTCAGGGGAGACTTACAACATCCGTAGTGATGGACTCCCTTTCTCTTTTGGGGACTCTTTATCCTTTATATTAATGCATTGGGTTACTGGTGTTCGTCCTTCACCCTCGGCTTGCATGGCCATATACCACATGCACCGTTATCTTAGGTATCTAAAGTACCACTGTCACTTATTATCTTCATAGTACGGGTATGGTGATCTTAAAATTAGAATCTCATGTATGTCATTATTCCTCAAGATCAATATCTCAAAACCCTAAACCATTCTAGTTGGGGTTTCATCGCCTTCTTTTCCAAAGAAGCACATCTGAGGTTCTACTACCATTTTCGTTGCATCAAGGACTAAACTGGCTAACCAGACAACCATTAACTGATCTCGTTACATTAGTGTTAGCCAAACATATCTTCTTTTCCCTTATAGAGCTTCTTTAAATCCTGATACTGGCTATGGTGGTTATCATCACATCTTTCATAGGACAAGAACTGTCTCTAGATATCACCCTTAACGAGCACACATGCTCTCATCAGACCCTTTAGTCTGGATCATACTAACCATTAGTTAGGGATGATAAACTGTACTAACATAGAGTTCTTCATGTTTCTATTTCCACTTCTCGAAAGTGAACCTTTAGGTTATAGTCAAGAGCTTTTGAACTCACCTCATGGTGTAGTTGAACCATCTCTCTCATATGTAGTTCAACCCAATCTGTCCCTTGATAGTACTCTTTCTTTCTCATTTCATCTAGGTAAGGTGATCTACCATAACCCACATTGCATATTGATCTTCCTTGGTCTAGGGGAGACTTATCACAACATCCATAGTGATGAACTCCCATTCCCTCTCGGAAACTCTTTATCCTCTATATCAATGCACTGGGTTACTGGTGTTCATCCTTCACCTTCTGTCATGCATGGCAACATACCACATGTAACCTCATCTCCAGCATCCATAGTACTTCTACCACTCATTTTCTCAGAGTACCATGGTGTATGGTGATCTTAAAATCATGATTTCCTATATGTCATGATTCCTCAAGATCGATTCCTCAAAAACCCAAAAACATTCTAATCGGGGTTTCCTCACCTTCCTTTTTAGAGAAGTGCATCTGAGGTTCTACAACCACCCTTTCATTGCATCAAGGCCTAGGCTGGCTAACCAAACAACCATTAACTTGTTCAATAGATCTTGTTACATCTGAGTATTAACCAAACATATGTCCTTTCCAAACTTAGGGTTAGCCTAACAACCTCTTCTAGCCTCTAGACAAACTAGTCAGATATATCTCAACCAGAGCATTCATTACCACTTCACATCCTTAGGTATTGGGTAACATTGAAGACATACACTTCCATGTATTTCACTTATCATCTCAAACTCGAACTCTAAGTCTATCTTCATTGAGAACACTTTGAGCTCACCTTCTTGGTGATCAAACTCAACCTTGCATCTCTTGCAAATTCCACATAGCTCATGCTTAAAACATCCTTATAAGATGACTACCTTATTTCTCTTTAGTGTTGGTAAACCATCTAGGTATCGTTCACTCCACCTGGGTATGTTATCATCTCTATCCTCATATCTCGTGGCAACGTTCCAACCCACATCATCTTTATCCTTGGTGTATGGCATGTGTACTGTCCTATCTCTCACTCCCATAACAAGAGGAAATAAGCATTTGGCTACAGTCCAAATACAGAGTTCTTCATGTTCCAAGAGTAGAGATGGTACATCCCACCTTGCCAATACACCTTTAAATCTAAGTTGAAACGTGTCATTTATGCCTCTTTATTACAATCATCTTGCTATCAAAGTTACCTCCATGGAAAACTGGTTTCGAACCTACTTGGGTCACCACACCATCCTTGGTCATCTCCTCTAGGTCTATAGGGTGCTGGAACTTTTAGGGTCATCCCTCTTCCCTTATACATCCAGAGAGTGCCCTACTCATCTGCCCTGTGGGTCCCATGAGTTCATGAAGGTGATCAATCTCCTAATCCATGGCCCTCAGACAATGATATTTATTACCTCCCGACCCAATGGTCATGCGCAACTAGGGAATTAGGCAACTCCTACTTACATCGGTCTTATCCCCACCTGACCCTAGGATAGACTTAGGATTCTATTATAGTACATGTCCAAATTAGAACCTTACCCAAGCCTTCATCATCTAGCTTTCTACATTCAAGAGCTGACTTTCATCCTTTCCTAGGGGTCATGGTGACCTGCCTACCTTGGTTAGGCCCTGTATCGGTTACCTCCATGGTAACACATCCACATGAACTTAGAGATGGGTCTACATGATCATTCTCATACCATGTACTTTTCACTTAGCTTCTCAAGATCCTATGAGACCTCTTTAGGTTTCCTCAAAACCCACAAAATTGGTATACACCTTTCCAAAGGGTCCCTCTCCTAGGATGGGAGGAAACTACATCTGGATGACAAAGGTCACAAATGTCCTTAGGTCTAGGGTTTACATCCACATGCTTAGCCCTAGCAAGCTACTAAGGCACCAATAGATCACCTACTAAACCATGTAGGTCATACTTGTTCTCTTTCCTCAACGCTGGGTCAAGATCATACCTTCCCATTTCATTAACTTAGTTGTGAGGGGTTCATCAAAAATACCTTAACTTAAGGGGTTCCATTTTCTTCTAAACATGAAGAGTACCATGCTCAAATCTCGTTAGGAGCATCAGGTACACCACTTCCCCTCTTAGGCCTAGGAATCCTAGGTTCACTTTTGGGTGTCAAAGTGCATGCTCAACCTCTTAACCCCGAACCAAACATGTACAAGGTATGACATGCACTTCCTGTCATCCTACGACTCGAGAAACACTTCAGAGTTGAGTGCTCCTCAAGGTCAATCAACAAGGTACAAGGCTTCACAACCTATTACTAAACCTCTCTAGGTCTAAGGAACTCTTCTTCCTATCTCAGAAGGTAAACACCCATACTATAGGCACATAGGTACTAGAAGCCTCATCATCTATCTAGGGTTTGATTTCTCTAAAGGCAACCAAGACACCACCAGCCTCCAGGGATCAAACATGAGGCAACCACTATCACCCACTTAGGTCGCATCATCCTCAACTCCCACTATTCCTCGTATCTTGGAATATAGGCTTCCAATCTTCTTTCTTGGGGTCATGCTCTCTCTCTAGAGCTAACCCTACCACCAGCCTCTCTATTAGAGGTCCTCTCTTCATATAGGATCAAGCTCACAAGCATACCTCCACGTGGGTGAAGCCTATTACGTTTTCATATCTCTTTATGCTTATCTCATAAGCTATCCTTCATACTCTCCTAGCCAGGGTTTCAATCTACTGCTCACACTACTGACGCACTATGGGTGCCTACTATGCCATGCTCAAATAAGCTCATGGGGTTTCCATGGGTTCTTCTCTATCCTCATCAAGGATGGAGCTATCCTTCGTTCTAGCCTACACGACCCTTCCCAGGGTTGGGTCGCCAAAGGTACTAGGTCATCCAACCTCTCATGGCTCATATGGCATCCCAAAGGCATGTCCATCCAAAAACCTGGTCTACCATGACATCTAACTCTTCATGTCATCTCTCTCTCTAACCTTCACTTATGGTTAGGGTTAACATCAACCTTAGAGGATGTTCCAGGTCTCTACTTATAATGGAGATCACTACCTCCATGACTAACCCTCTTTCCTTATCCTCCTGACAAGAAGGTCTAGCCTCAGGTCTCTCCTAAGGGCATGACAACTTATGTCATACGACCTAAGCATGTATCTATTCCTTTACGCTTAATATATTAAGCTTATGTCCATGACATCTTATTTACATGCTTTTTATTAATTTGGTGGAGGATTCCTTAAACCTTATCAACCTTGCCCATACCTCCAGAGGGTGAGGAGAAGTGAGAGAACCCTAATACTTTAGGTCCTTAACAGAATTTGTGATGAGAAGGGATGAATAAGATGAGAAAGTCCTAAAGGTATCTTATTTTGATTCATACTCTAAGACTTCGGCCAGGCAGTCACACGGATCTGGGAGTTCTCGTATTCAGACTAGCGGTGCAGAGGAAAATATTGCCAGCCCCCGGTCGTGATCCTTTTCTAGACACCTCTGTCTTTCAGATAATCCTCTAATAACTCACTTGGGTTCTATGGAGTTTGTAAATTTAATAATTATTAATGGTTAAGTGAGGAACCTACGATCTGATACCAAATGTTACGAACCCACCTTCGAATAACCCCCAATTAAGGGAGACCGAGAGGTCGAAGCCGCACACATAATTTCCGGATCAAAGGTTTGGCAATTAACCAAGAACAATTATTAAATTTTAACATACTAAACTGGAAAGTTGTAAGAAAATAAACTTTTGCATACCTTTTGAAAACTTGGATCTCTAAACTTCTATCCACATATGAATTCTACTCTAACTAATCCTCCTTGTATTTTAATTCATGTATTTCACAATATGACGATTTACTGTTTGTCCTTTTGGCTTTGTACCTAAAACGCTGACAAACAAAATGTCAGTCAGCATAAAGCTGGTATGTGGTGGAAACAATAATCATGCAACTATGATAACAATGTAATCAGTTAATTATGATTTAAACAAACAACTTTACGTTTTTCTACATGACTGCTCAATCCCTACGTACCCTAGCCTCTGCGTTGTCCCTGCAGTGGACCTGGATGCTACCTTCCTTATGGTAGATCCCCATTAAACCCCTCATGATCTCACCTAATAGGTGAACCATTTTCTAGGGTTGAGTCACATGGCACTACCCATAAGTAGCCCACTTCTTAACTCATGGCATGCTAAAGGGTCTCATGGCACTACACTTGGTAGCCCAATTTCTAACCCAAGATAACCTAGACCTTACTCTCGGTTACCCCTTTTTAGCCTTTACAAGCCACAGAGGTGGATTCAGATCTAAGCCTATCATGTACGCATATTTATAGTGATAATCATAGTCACTTTATAGTTGCATGAAATAAATAGGCATCCAACAGTTATTTCCAAGCAACCGATAAAACGTTCGGGAATCACCGTGAAACTAGAGCGATTATTCGTAAGCGTAACCACATACCTTTTTCATGCAGAAATATACAGTTATACTTCAAGTGGATACCATCAACCAGTCAATAGATTCGAACAAGCAAACCAAGCAATTGATCATTTAATATGCATGTATGTAAATCCTAAATTGTCACCATCACATATTATTTCAAGTAAACCTTACTCGGTCCTAATCTAGGGTATTAGGGTTTGGTTAACGAATAGAGGTACAAACCCTAATCCCATTGCATAATTGTTTGTTAGAGTTATTAGCCCAAATTAGACATCATGTGTAACCCTAATTACATATCCAACAAAGCTATCCATTATGATCACTTTGATCCAATTTTACATTCTCTAACTATATCTTTATTTTAAAACCCTAAATCATGCAAGAAACTCCTAGATCAGGTTCAAGTTTGTTATTCACTACTCAACAGGTTGAAATAACCTAATTTCATTAATTAAGTAACACGAACTTACCGAATATGCTCAATTAGGGTTTCTTAATCCAATACATAAGCACTTTTCCTTATATTAACATAATTTTGCAATTAGGCACGGATTCAGATTGTCAAACCAATTTAAATGTGTTCCTCGTATTTTTATAAACAACTTTCATATATTATATGTCCCCATCAGAGTCACGAATAAATAACTATAATTATTTCTAGTTTATTTAATTATGACCAATCGTTAGTCGCCACATCAACATCTAAAGTCCCTTTTAATATAATTCACAAATCAATTAAGTTTATAATGAAAAGACCATACTACCCTTGTCGGTGGCTCAAGCTTTTTATGCGCTCAGGGGTATCCTAGGTATTTAACCCGGGACCATCCCCTTCCTTGCGACTGCGCCCAACGCTCGTCATCGCAGGGGCAGTTCCCCCACTCCCCGCTTCCGAGGGTACATGCGGCCGGCCTCAAGCGACGCACACGACCTTGCCAGACTTGGTCCGAGGTATGCAGGTGTCCGTAGAGAACTGGAGAGGGAGGTAATAGGTCACGAATAGCTTTTGGTTCAATAGGTCTAAAATGGAAAAGGAGATCAAGCATCTTACGTAGGAACCCCTTTTGGAAGATGGAGATGATGGAGTTGTTGGCGTATATGCACATAAAGCCATCCCAAGCAATTGCATGGAGTCGGATATTAATTAATCAATTAATGTGATTATTTGGTTAATTAATGAATTCTGGAATATTCTAATTAATCCACAAGTATTTTAATTAACCCAACGTTTCTGTTTACTGATGGGTTTAGGAAACCCTATTTCCCTTTGTATCATGTTTAAAGGGGGATTGACGGTCGATATCTATATAAGATAGATAGAGGCTTTTTAGTTTACACTCACGTACGTAAACCCTATCCGTCATCGTCCTTAGGAGGGAAAGGAGAGAAACGTGTCACTAGCACGCCGCCGCAGAGACACGACTCCTTCCCACCGGCTTGGGAAGCACGATGTGGAGTTCTGTCCATCTGTGTGGATGAAGTAGAGACACATACGCCTTGACGCCTACGCTCAGAGGACGTCGACAACCACCACCTGTACACACTACGAGTGGCGTACATCGCTGCCGCAAAGGAGCGTCGCCGGATCAACCTGCGACCGCGAACGAGAGAGAAGTTTTGTCTGTGTAGGCCAGTGTCGTTGCACAACGTCGTGCAGTGGGACATCGCTGGACTTGCTCCACGATAAGGTATATCCCACAAATACTCCTTCCAAATACGTTGTTGTTGATGAGATCCTGTTTCGGGTTGCGTGGATTTTATTACTTCCGTCGCGCATGTTTTCTCCACAAAACCCAATAGTGGTATCAGAGCAGCGTCGATCTACGGCGTATTTGGATTCATTTCGATATGATCGAATCACTGTATACTATTTTTATGTTGCATACGATGCGAATTAAACCTGCTAATGTGAAAATCTAAACCTAATTCCACATACACCGCAGGCTTCTGTTTTTGACGTTTTGGATGGGGTCGACTATGGAAAATATTGATTTTCCTAAGTGCACGGAAGTAAAATTCTGTAGACCTTTCAGGGGCTCTGCCCCTGTGTACCCCGCATAGTTTGCGTGGGAATCAAAAAAAATTATTTAATGGGGAATGTCCCACATTAAAAGTACTGCAATTTTAATATGTATATACGTATATGTAGATATACCTATGATAGTATACACGTCGCCTTTAAAATTTGTTTTATGTGGTGAGTGCATGCACGGTTATGGCCTAGTATCCCCTTTTGTGAATGTTGTGAATGAATGTGGATGTCGATCTTGTGGATATGTTTGTTTGTGAATTCTATGGATGCATAATGGTTACATATGGATCCTTTGTATAAAGTATTCGGCTTGCATGCTGAGCTTCATCTCTTATTTCAAAGTGTAATTAATTCTTTCCTTTTATATTTGTACTCATATTGTGGCAACACATCCCATTATCACACATATAATGAGGTGTTACGTGAAAACGTGCAGAAAACACCATAACCACAGATTATCGAAAACATGGGTTAATTTAAATCGATTGTGGAAAACTGATAAACTGTGAAACTATTACTTTCTAGTCCTCATCCTGCAAGGAAACATGTCACATATATACACATAGACGAGATCTGATATGTGTCCACAGCTCAGGAATAGTTGTTCATTCATCACATGAGTTCACCACCTTTTCATATACATAAAGGCCCACATCTGGCCAACAACAGGATATGCAAACATCATGGGACCAACACATCATACATACCACCTCATAGAATAATTATCAAAGTGATGTTACTCATCACATATGTCTCATAGCCCTCTCATGGCTAAACATCACCTGCATGGTTAGGGTACATAATAATCATAGTTTCAACATAAGGGATATGCTCACTATCATGAAATATCATACAAGATACTCTACTTATCATTCTTACACTATTTGGTGATCAAGTGTATTAAGCACATCATTAACAAACTATATCCATGGTTACTCTTATCTCAAGGTTATACAGATAATCAAGGTGTTCACTTTATATAGAAATCATGTTGAGTATACAGAGCAATCATACTTGTCATCATTCATTACTATTATCATTTAAGCCACCACTAGTGTAACTACCATTTAACATTGTTATTCACAAATAAGTATAAGACTTACATCATGCATATCATTACTACCCTTATTACCATCACTATTATCAGCATTATTACTATCATCATCCACTATTATCGTTATTATGCAAGCTACTAGTATATCCACCACCATCGTTTATTAGTGCATAACTAACCACTTTCAAAACACAAGGGATCGTCACTATAGGATCACATAACCCTCACTATAACTCCTCACAACCCTCACCTATACACTGCTCTCAACGGCTAAAGCAAGGAGTGCAGCAACGCTGCGTTGCTACCCAGCACCCAACCCACGACACATCGTCACAAGGTATCGTGCATCAGGGTGTCGGGCGTCCCATGTCTATCGGGCAACGCCCGTCACACTCCCTGCCGGCCGACACGCATGGAGGTGTGACGCCCATCACAACACCCCAACAGCAATGCCCAGTATCAAGGGTCCACAACAACGACCAGGAGAGAGAGAAGGACTCCCACAAAACGTGCAACTATCAAACCAACCCTGACGGCCGTCACACTCCAAGGGGAGAGGCGTGACGCTCATCACAACCCCAGGCCCTGTCGGCCGTCACACAACAACATGTATCATCTGATATCAACCCTTCATGCCCAACACAACTTGTAATGGCCAACACTCTAACTAGCCTATCGTTCAACCCCAGCCAACCCTCATGCCACACGTGGCCCTGTCGTCCAACACCAAGAACACCATGACATACTTAGTCTATTGTCCTTCATAGGCACAAAGATGCTTCTCATCACAAGGACCATATCGTCCAACAAGTGTCATATCGGCCAGCACTACCTAGCTCACCCTATCGCCCATCACAAGGGCAGGGATATCGTCCAAATCAAGGGCTCACACCAAAACGTCCATTACAAGACATCCATGTCCTCCAACACAAGGACACCCTCAATGTCTCCGAACACAAGACCTCATTTCGCCCAACAGGGGTCATCACCTACCTCCAGCGCAAGGAAGCACAAATCCTAGAAAGTAAGGTGCACAAAGGAAACCTAAACCCTACAGGGGGATCGGCTACCAAAGGTACACAAGCAAGGTACAAAAGCAAGGAACTAAGCTAAGCTACTAACATGCAACAAGATCATAACTAGTGGTAAAGGAGTTAGGGTTAGAAGCTATGCAACCCGCCTTAAGCTCCAAGCTCCAAGGAAGAAGAAGCACTTCAAGCTCCAAGGGATGTCATCCACCAAAGCTGATCTAAGAGGGTGTATCGGCCACTACTTCAACTCCAAGAGAGTGTGCCGGCCAACACACAAGGAAAGGAGAGGAGTGTCGTGCACTCAAGGTGGAGGGGAGACCAAAAGATCAAAGGAAGCTAAGGCAAGGGAAAGAGCCACCTATATAGAAGGTAAGGGAGGAGAAAACATGGTAGACCTATGCTCAGTGTCGTCCACCCAAGGGACACTTGTCCTAGGGTTCAAGGCAACACTCTAGCAAACCATGAGACACTTGTCAAAGATGTGCACCAAGTGTCCACCAACCAAGACCAAGCAACATGGGCGACACATGCATCAGCTCTACTGGGCGACGCACCAAGGCTCCTGGGCGACACACCACCATGTTGGGTGACACAAGCTTCACCTTGGACGACACAAACAAGTCTTGGCCGACACAAGGCTCAAGCAAGCCCAAACAAAGCATCCCAAGGCCCAAACAAGCTCAAACAAGGCCCAAGAAACTCAAACAACAAGCCCAAGCCTTCCTATCAACCCTAGAAGAAGCAAAGAGGGTAAAACATCCCACAAGATGGCAAACTTGCACACAAAACCCTAAACTTGAGTTATTTGCAAGCAGCCCCTCGAACTCTCAACAAAGCACAACCAAACCCTAATAACCACTTAGAGGTGATTAGTAAGCATAAAACCACCAAGGTTAAGCAAAACAAACAGGCTAAACCCTAAACGCAGGTCAGGGTCCTTACAAGCTAACCCTCTTAAAGGGATTTCATCCCCGAAATCCGAAGAGAAAAGCAAGGGATACTTCCTCCTCATCTCTTCCTCAAGCTCCCACGTGGCTTCCTCAATGCCACGACGCTGCCAAAGAACCTTCACAAGAACCAGGTCCTTCCTCTTCATCTTCTTGACCCTTGTGTCAAGGATCGCCACAAGACCTTCCTCATAGGTCACATCTGCATCAAGCTCAACCTCAACGGGCTGTATCACTGTACCTGAATCTGGATGACTTTTCTTCAACATACTGACATGAAACACTGGATGCAACCTGTGCAACTCTAGAGGCAACTCCAACTCGTAAGCTACCTTGCCAACACGTGCTATGACTGAGTAAGGCCCCATATATCTAGGAGATAACTTACCATTCATCCAAACCTTAACACACCTTTCCACGGCGAGAATTTAATATATACTTTGTCTCCCACCTGGAACTCCAAAGGTCGTCGGCGATTGTCTGCATAAGACTTCTGCCTGTCGTGTGCCACTTTCAACTGTTGCTATATCACTTTGATCTTAGTTGTTGTCTGTTGAACTAACTCAGGACCCAAAAGCTGATATTCACCAGACTCATACCAACACAATGGAGATATGCACTTCCTTCCATATAAAGCCTCATAAGGAGCCATGTCAATGCTCCGCTGATAACTGTTATTGTAGGCAAACTCTATCAAACTCAGATGTACATCCCAGTTGCCTAGAAACTACAAAACACAAGCTCGAAGAAGATCTTCCAAAATCTGAATAGTCCTCTCAGACTGTCCATCTGTCTACGGGTGAAAAGTTGTACTGAACCTTAACTGCGTTCCCAACGCTCTGTGCAACTGTTCCCAAAAGCAACTCGTAAACTAAGGACCTCTGTCAGAAACTATCGTTGTCGGCACACCATGCAAATGCACTATCTCGTCCACATATACTCGAGCTAGTTTCTCAGCTGTATACATCGTCTTCACTGGTAGAAAATGGGCAGACTTAGTCAATCTGTCCACTATCACCCAAATGGAATCATGATTCCTAGTTGACCGGGGTAGACCAACTACGAAATCCATGGTTATATGATCCCATTTCCACTGCGGTATCGGCAAAGGTTGCAACGTACCGGCCAGCTTCTGATGTTCAGCCTTCACTTGCTGACACACCGCACATCTTGCCACGAACTCAGCTACATCTTTCTTCAAACCGGGCCACCAATACAAGTCCTTGAGACTATGGTACATCTTGGTGACACCTGGATGCATAGCATACATCGACGTATGTGCTTCCTTAAGCACCAACTTCCTCAGATTATCAGCATCTGGAACCACCATCCTATCACGATAGCAAACTAGTCCATCCTTGGACTCATGAAACCCATCATGCTTGTTGCTACCGAACTCTGATCTGATCAACTGTACCGCATCATTTGTCTACTGTGCATCCTTGATCTGCTGTCTCAACGTAGGCTTAACTTGCATCTGTGCGAAAAGACCAGACAACAAAGAAACTTCCATCTGCACATTCATCTGTCGAAGAGAAACAAACATATCTCGCTTATGGCATACCAGAGAACTCAACTGTGCCTTCTTTGAAGAAAGAGAAGAAGACTTTCTGCTAAGCGCATCGGCTACCACGTTCGCCTTACCAGGATGATACTCGATCGTGCAGTCGTAATCATTGATCAACTCCATCCATCGATGTTGTGGCATGTTCAACTCTTGCTGTGTAAAGATGTACTTCAGATTCTTATGATCCGTAAAGATCCGACACACTTCCCCATACAGATAGTGTCTCCAAATCTTTAACGCATGAACCAATACTGCCAACTCCAAGTCATGAGTCGGGTAGTTCTCCTCATGCTTCTTGAGCTGTCGTGAAGCAAAAGAAACTACATGATCTTCCTGCATCAACACGCAACCTAAACCTTTCTTGGAAGCATCACAAAAAACAACATAGCCTTTCCCAGACTCTGGCAAGGTCAACACTGGAGCACTGGTCAGCTTCTCCTTCAAACTCTGGAAAGCTTGTTGACATCGATCATCCCAAACAAAAGGTACGTCCTTCCTGGTCAACTTCATCATCGGTAAAGCGATTGCAATGAAGTCCTTGATAAACCTCGGATAGTATCCTACCAAACCAAGGAAACTACGAACTTTTGTCAGCGTCTTCGGTTGTTCCCAATCCGCAACAGATTCCACCTTCTTCGGATCTACTTTGACTCCTTCAGCGGATATCACATGACCCAAGAAAGTCACTTCCTCCAACCAGAACTCACACTTACTGAACTTGGCATACAACTGATGTTGACGAAGAAGAGTCAACGCTTGACGAAGAAGAGTCAACGCTTGACGAAGATGTTGCTCATGTGCTACCCTGTCCTGACTATAGATCAAGATGTCATCTATAAAGACTACAACAAACTGATCTAAGAACGGACGGAACACTCTGTTCATCAGATCCATAAAAGCAGTAGGTGCATTGGTTAACCCAAATGGCATAACCACGAACTCAAAATGACCATACCTCGTCCTGAAAGCTGAATTTGGTATGTCATCCGCCCTTATCCTCAACTGATGATATCCAGACCGTACATCGATTTTCGAGAACACTGTAGCACCACGCAACTAATCAAACAGATCATCTATCCTCGACAACGGGTACTTATTCTTGATTGTGACCTTGTTTAACTGTCGTTAATCTATACACAACCGCATCGAACCATCCTTCTTCTTAACAAACAACACGGGAGCACCCCACGACGACGTACTCGGTCGGATAAAACCTTTGTCCAATAATTCTTGCAACTACTTCTTCAACTCTACCATTCTGCTGGAGCCATCCTATATGCTGACTTTGCAACTGGCTGTGTTCCAGGAACTAGATTGATCTCGAAATCAATCTCTCGGGGTGGAGGAACACCAGGAAACTCCTCAGGAAAGACGTCTGCAAACTCTCGAACCACAGACACCTCCTCAAGACTAGGACCTTTCACCTTGGTAACCACAATAGTATCCACTACGTGAGCTAAGAACGCCTCCCATCCTTGTCGTAACAACTTATCTTCCACCATAGCTGACACCAAACATGTCGGAAGAATCTTCCTATCTCCCTGGAAGATCCACTTCTCCCCAGCAACATCAAACACTTCCTGCTTGGAACCACAGTCCAAGACAACCTTATATCTCTCCAAGGTATCCATCCCTAGGATAACATCGAAACCATGCATATCAAGTGGTATAAGATCCACTTGAATACGATGTCCCGAGAAAGACAAGACACAAGATGGACACTCTTCTCGAAGCAAGGAGGAACCATCAAGAGGGGTTTCTAACAACAAGCTATCCTTCTTACCATTAACAGATAAATGATAGTTTTCAAGCATACTATAGGCGATAAAAGAGTGTGTAGCACCCGGGTCAACCAGAACAGATATAAAGCAAGAAGAAGACATATCAGAATGAAATAACTCCATTTGACATGTCACCACTCGCGGGTTGACTATCGCCTCCGGTTGACTCATAGCATAGAATCGAGTCGTTGCTTGCTATCCACGACCTCTGCTTCCCTGAGCAGACGATCCAGCTTGAGACGCTTGACCATGTCCTCATCCTCTGCTACCACTAGCCTGTGGTCTTTCTGATCTCTGAAAACTCTGTCTCGGCTACTGCATCACTTCAACGTCTCTATTCAGGAAATTGAACCTAAAATGCCCGACTTGTCCACAAAGATGACATGACTTGTCCTCAAACCGTGGCCTAGCTGGCCCTGTCACTACCACAGAAGCTGAACTGTGTGACTTAGACGGTGAAGAAACATATACTTTCCCCTTACTCAGAGACCATTGAGAGGGTACACCGGAACTTCTCATCGCTGACGTTGCTGAAAACCTAGGCTTCTTAAAGCCACCAAACCTTCATCCTTAAAACTGAGCAGGTCTTTTAAGAGACATAGACTCTCTTTTCTCTCGTACTGTCCTTTCGATTCGTCGAACTGATTCCATGAACGTAGCAAACCGTTCTCGGTTCTCCAATGCAGACACAGGGGTTTTCAACTCAGAACTCAAACCCTTCTCGAAACGTCTGATCCGTTCTTCTTCTGTCGCCGCCATGTGAGGACAAAACCTCAACAAATCCATAAACTTGGCTTCATATTCGGTGATGTTCATCGTTCTTTGTCTCAGGTTCTCGAAGTGACTCACCTTCTCATCCAGATACGTCTTCGGAAAGTATCTGGTGACGAACTCGCGTCGGAACACTTCCCAACAGATCACCTCACCAGGCCGCTTCTCTTCTTTGATGGTCCACCAGTGACCAGCACTACCTTTCAGAAGGTAGACAACATGCTTTACCTTGTCCACTTCAGGGATGTCAATGATCCGGAAAGCCTTCTCGAGACTTGTCAGCCACAGATCTGCATCCACTGGATCAATCGTTCCAGCATAATCCGAAGCTCCAACTCGGTGAAGCCGCTCGAAGGTCTTCCCAATACCCGATGCTTCTCCATGGGGAACCTGTGCTCGCGGAGGAGGCACTGGTAATCACTCAACCATGAGATTCATCATAGCCATTAACTGCCCCATAAGCTATTGGTAAGTACGATGTTCAAGTATGGCTGGGTTAAATTGGGGAACCTCAGGCACCCGATCTTCATGTGCCTGTGTATCTGCTCCATCAACCGATGCAGCATCACTTTACTCAGCAGAGTGTTCTTCATGGTTTCCAGACATCTTGACTTTTCTTCCGCTGAGGGCAGAAGATTTTGTAAGAAAATCTGGAAAACTCATAAGAACAGACTCAACCTAGTCCTAAATCCCTGTAGACTCAGCGAACCTATAGCTCTGATACCAAAATTTGTGGCAACACATCCCATTATCACACAGATAATGAGGTGTTACGTGAAAACGTGCAGAAAACACCATAACCACAGATTATCGAAAACATGGGTTAATTAAAACCGATTGTGGAAAACTGATAACCTGTGAAACTATTACTTTCCAGTCCTCATCCTGCAAGGAAACATGTCACATATATACACATACATAAGATCTGATACGTGTCCACAGCTCAGGAACAGCTGTTCATTCATCACATGAGTTCACCACCTGTTCATATAAATAAAGGCCCACATCCAGCCAACAGCAGGATATACAAACATCATGGGACCAACACATCATACATACCACCTCATAGAATAATTATCAAAGTGATGTTACTCATCACATATGTCTCATAGCCCTCTCATGGCTAAACATCACCTGCATGGTTAGGGTACATAATAATCATAGTTTCAACATAAGCGATATGCTCACTATCATGAAATATCATACAAGATACTCTACTTATCATTCTTACACTATTTGATGATCAAGTGTATTAAACACATCATTAACAAACTATATCCATATTTACTCTTATCTCAAGGTTATACAGATAATCAAGGTGTTCACTTTATATAGAAATCATGTTGAGTATACAGAGCAATCATACTTGTCATCATTCATTACTATTATCATTTAAGCCACCACTAGTGTAACTACCATTTAACATTGTTATTCACAAATAAGTATAAGACTTACATCATGCATATAATTACTACCCTTATTACCATCACTATTATCAGCATTATTACTATCATCATCCACTATTATCGTTATTATGCAAGCTACTAGTATATCCACCACCATCATTTATTAGTGCATAACTAACCACTTTCAAAACACAAGGGATCGTCACTATAGGATCACATAACCCTCACTATAACTCCTCACAACCCTCACCTATACACTGCTCTCAACGGCTAAAGCAAGGAGTGTAGCAACACGACGTTTCTACCCAGCACCCAACCCACGACACAACGTCACAAGGTATCGTGCATCAGGGTGTCGGGCGTCCCATGTCTATTGGGCAACGCCCGTCACACTCCCTATCGGCCGACACGCATGGAGGTGTGACGCCCGTCACAACACCCCAACAGCAACGCCCGGTATCAAGGGGCCACAACAACGAACAGGAGAGAGAGAAGGAAAGAGAGAAGGACTCCCACAAAACGTGCAACTATCAAACCAACCCTGACGGCCGTCACACTCCAAGGGGAGAGGCGTGACGCTCATCACAACCCCATGCCCTGTCGGCCGTCACACAACAACATGTATCGTCTGATATCAACCCTTCATGCCCAACACAACTTGTAACGGCCAACACTCACACTAGCCTATCGTTCAACCCAAGCCAACCCTCATGCCACACGTGGCCCTATCATCCAACACCAAGAACACCATGACATACTTAGTCTATCGTCCTTCATAGGCACAAAGATGTTGCTCATCACAAGGACCATATCGTCCAACAAGTGTCATATCGGCCAGCACTACCTAGCTCACCCTATCACCCATCACAAGGGTAGGGATATCGTCCAACTCAAGGGCTCACACCAAAACGTCCATTATAAGACATCCATGTCGTCCAACACAAGGAAACCCTCCATGTCGCCCAACACAAGACCTCATGTCACCCAACATGGGTCATCACCTACCTCCAGCACAAGGAAGCACAAACCCTAGAAAGCAAGGTGCACAAAGGAAACCTAAACCCTACAGGGGGATCGGCTACCAAAGGTACACAAGCAAGGTACAAAAGCAAGGAACTAAGATAAGCTACTAACATGCAACAAGATCATAACTAGAGGTAAAGGAGTTAGGGTTCGAAGCTATGCAACCCGCCTTAAGCTCCAAGCTCCAAGGAAGAAGAAGCACTTCAAGCTCCAAGGGATATCGTCCACCAAAGCTGATCCAAGAGGGTGTATCGGCCACCACTTCAACTCCAAGAGAGTGTATCGGCCAACACACAAGGAAAGGAGAGGAGTGTCGTGCACTCAAGGTGGAGGGGAGACCCAAAGATCAAAGGAAGCTAAGGCAAGGGAATGAGCCACCGATATAGAAGGGAAGGGAGGAGAAAACAAGGTAGACCTATGCTAAGTGTCGTCCACCCAAGGGACACTTGTCCTAGGGTTCAAGCCAACACTCTAGCAAACCATGAGACACTTGTCAAAGATGTGCACCAAGTATCCACCAACCAAGACCAAGCAACATGGGCGACACATGCATCAGCTCTGCTGGGTGACACACCAAGGCTCCTGGGCGACACAAGCTTCACCTTGGACGACACAAACAAGTCTTGGCCGACACAAGGCTCAAGCAAGCCCAAATAAAGCATCCCAAGGCCCAAACAAGCTCAAACAAGGCCCAAGAAACTCAAAAAACAAGCCCAAGCCTTCCTATCAACCCTAGAAGAAGCAAAGAGGGGAAAACATCCCACAAGATGGCAAACTTGCACACAAAACCCTAAACTTGAGTTATTTGCAAGCAGCCCCTCAAACTCTCAACAAAGCACAACCAAACCCTAATCACCACTTAGAGGTGATTAGTAAGCATCAAACCACCAAGGTTAAGCAAAACAAATAGGGTAAACCCTAAACGCAGGTCAGGGTCCTTACACATATGATGTAATAGAAATAGGATTAGTTTTAGTATTTGTAAACTTGATGTAAGGAGGCCACTTGAAGATCCAACTCCAAGGAGTGTCCATGGAGAAGCACCATGAAGATCTAATTCCAAGAAGCAACCTGAAGATCCAACTCCAAGGATCGTCCATGGAGAAGCAACAAGAAGATCCAATTCCAAGAAGCAACTTGAAGTTCCAACCTCACGAAGCATCCATGAAATTGTTCATTGTAATGTTGATCATTACATGCTTACAGGTTGATTCACAGGTGTTGCATGAGATGCATAAGACCATAGGTGGACCGTAATCCTTTGTTGCTCCAAAGGATTACAATAGTATGGCCATAACTGATGTATTTGTGTTTGTGATTGCATGTCTATCGTTTGTGGTTGTGGATATAGTAGTAATGATACGTACTATAAGTATGTGGTGTTTGGATATGTATATGTATTAATAAAACCCCTCAATTAATAATATTAAGTTTTAGTTGCCTTCCATAAAGCAACACACATGAAAATCTTGATTGACTATGTGTGGGCACACCTCCGTGTGGTACATTGTCTATCTCATGGAAGTGTGATGGTGGGTGTGTGGGTCTGCCTCCGCAGGGTGCACACTCATCGAGTTGGCTTATGGGTTGGACTTAACTGGGGAACCTTGATAGGATCAAGTACCTAGAGGCACATAGATGCATCATGGCAAGGAGTTGTGCATGATCATCTATCCAAGAGTTGCATATGATGAAATTGGCAAAAGTTGCCTACCTTAGTATTTGGTCTTTGACGTCGGTGTTGGTTGGGCATTGATCCAATTATTTTGGGTATTGGCTCACTAGAAGGTTGTGCATTACAATCTTCCGAGTTGATAGCGAGGGCTATCAATTTGAATAAAATAGTGGGAGCGTAATTAATTAAAGGCCTAATTAATATCACTTATCAAATCTTTACAAGTCAAAATGTTTTGGAGTAAATGCAATTTTTTCTTTTATAGCAATCAAATGGCAAACAACACTCACATGTTCTCGTTGCGATCGGTCCTTGAGAAGGACAAATTTACCAGAACCAACTTTCAAAATTGGTTTAGGATGCTGAGAATTGTTCTCACACATGAGTGTAAGCTCTATGTCCTTGAAACACCAGAGCCAGAGGAGCCCGCCGTAAATGTGCCCAAGGCTGAAAAGGATGCTTACAAGAAGCATCTTGATGATGTCGTGGATGTCAAGTGCCTGATGTTATGCTCAATGAACTATAAGTTTCAAGAGCAACATGAGAACATGAATGTCATGGAGATGGTAACACATCTCAAGAACATGTATCAACATCAAGTAAGATAGGAGAGATATGATGTCTCAAAGGCTTTGTTCAAAAGCAAGCTGAAAGAGGGAGACTCAGTTGGCACCCATATACTCACCTTGATTGCATACGTGGAAAGCCTATCCAAGATGGGATTTCCCCTAGGTCAAGAGTTGGCCACTGATGTGATTCTACAATCGTTGCCTAAATCATATAATCATTTTGTCATGAACTACAACATGAACAATTTTGACAAGCCATTGTCAGAATTGTTGGGCATGTTGAGGACATCTGAAGCACAGATGAAGAAAGACAAGCCCAAGTTTGTGATGGTGATCAGCAAGGCAAAGGCAAGGCTAAGAAAAGTTCTAAAGCTGAGCAGAAGCCAAAGTCATCTACGCTCAAAGCTAAAGGTGGGATCTCCAAAGAAGGCAGTTGTCACCATTGTCACCAGCCTGGACATTGGAAAAGAAATTGTCCTCTCTACCTGGAGGAACTGAGGAAGAAGAAGTAGGGGATAGAGATCTCCACTTTAGGTATATACGTTATTGAGATAAACTTAAATACTTCTTCATCATGGATACTGGATACCGGATGTGGATCTCACATATGTTCTAATATGCAGGATATGATAAGAAGTACACCTTTACGAAAGGGCCAAGTCGAGCTGCGGTTTGCTAATGGAGCAAGAGTTGCTACCACCGTAGTTTGAGTTATTAGTTTATCTTTGCATATGGGCCTTGTAATAGAATTAGAAAATTTCTATTATGTACCTTCCATTAATAGAAATATTATTTCTATATCTTGTATGGACAAGAGCGGATTTGAATTTCACATTAAGAATCGAATTATTTCTATATCTAAATATGAGATATTTTATGGCAATGCCCCTATGTATTATGGTATCTACTTGTTAGAACTTTAGACAAGCATATACAATGTAAATACTAAAAGGTTAAAACTTGACAGCTCAAACAAAACATTCTTATGGCATTGTCGTCTTGGGCACATAAACGAGAAGTGCATATCTAGACTCCATAAGGATGGTTATCTAGACTCTTTTGATTTTGAATCATTAGAGACATGTGAGGCATGTTTATTAGGGAAGATGACCAAAACTCCTTTCACTGGATACAGTGAGAGAGCTAGTGATCTTCTAGGGCTCATACATACTGATGTATGTGGACCTTTTAGATCAAATGCTAGAGGAGGCTATCAATACTTCATTACCTTTACTGATGACCTCAGTAGGTATGGCTATGTATATCTTGTGAAAAACAAGTCAGAAACTCTTGAAATGTTCATGACTTTCATGAATGAAGTAGAGAAGCAACTTGGTAAGAGTATTAAAGCACTCCGTTCAGATCGAGGTGGCGAATACTTAAGCCAAGAGTTTGAGGACCTTCTGAGAGATTGTGCTATTGTATCACAATGGACTCGACCTGGTACACCACAACATAATGGTGTGTCAGAAAGAAGGAAGCGTACATTATTACACATGGTACGATCAATGATGAGTTCAACCGAACTTCCAATATCATTCTGGGGATATGTTCTTGAAACTGCAACATTTACACTTAACCGTGTACCTTCCAAATCGGTTCAAAAGACACCATATGAGATATGGAATGGGAATCGTCCCAATTTGTCTGTGTTAAAGATTTGGGGATGTGAAGCTTATGTTAGGAAACAATTTCCTGAAAAGCTTGGACCCAAATCAGAAAAATGCTATTTTGTTGGATACCCCAAGGAAACTCAGGGATACTACTTCTACACACCAACTGACAACAAAGTGTTTGTTGCTAGGACTGTTGTATTTCTTGAAAATGAATTTATTTCCAAAGGAATTAGTGGGAGGAATGTAGAGCTCGAAGAAGTTCGAGATCAACAAGAAAGAAGAGAACCTGAGGAGGTACATAAGGAACATGAAGACTCGCATGTTGTTGTGGAATTTCAAGTTCCAAATGTAACACAAGAACCTCGTAGGTCTAATAGGACATGAATTGAGCCTGAGAGATTTGGATTTGTCATGACTCAAGACAGTGATGAATTGGGCATAGAAGATGAGCCAACTTCCTATATAGAAGCTACTAAGGGACCATAATCTGAGAAATGGCTAGAAGCCATGAGATCTGAGATGGAATCCATGTACATCAACAAGGTATGGACCTTGGTGGATCCACCCGAAGGGGTAAGACCCATAGGGTGCAAGTGGGTCTTTAAGAAGAAGACTGACATGGATGGAAATGTTCAAACCTATAAAGGTAGATTGGTTGCGAAAGGATTCTGTAAAATTCAAGGTGTTGATTATGACGAGACCTTCTCACCAGTTTCCATGGTTAAATCCATCAGGATCATGCTTTCCATTGCATCTTATCATGACTATGAGATTTGGCAGATGGATTTTAAAACAGCATTCCTTAATGGGAATTTACTCGAGGATGTGTACATGACACAACCTGAGGGTTTTATCGATCCAAAGGAAGCCAATAAAGTTTGTAAGCTATAAAGGTCAATCTATGGATTGAAGCAAGCATCTTGGAGCTGGAATCTACATTTTGATGAAGTAGTCAAAAAGTTTGGCTTTAGTCAAAATGAAGATGAACCTTGTGTTTATAAAAGGGTTAGTGGGAGCACCGTCATATTTCTCATATTGTATGTGGATGACATACTATTGATGGGAAATGACATCCCTACTCTTCAGACAATAAAAGGTTGGCTAGGGAAGACCTTCTCTATGAAGGATTTAGGCGAAGCATCCTATATACAAGGGATCAAGATCTATAGAGATAGATCTAGAAGGCTTCTAGGCCTAAGCCAGAGCACATACATTGACAAGGTGCTAAAGAGGTTTAGCATGGAGGGTTCTAAGAGAGGTAACTTGCCCATGTCCCATGGGGTTACGATCTCTAAATCCCAATGTCCTAGTTCATGTGATGAACGGGCACGCATGAGTAAGATTCCATATGCATCAGCAATTGGATCTATCATGTACGCGATGTTATTTACTCGTCCTGATGTGTCGTATGCTTTGAGCATGATGAGCAGGTATCAGTCAGATCCAGGTGAATGTCATTGGACACCCGTAAAGAACATCCTAAAGTACTTGAGAAGGACTAAGGATCAATTCTTGGTATACGGTGGTGAGGAAGAGCTCGTGGTAAAGGGTTACACCGATGCTAGCTTCCAAACTGACAAGGAGGACTACAGATCGCAGTCTGGATTTGTTTTTTTCCTGAACAATGGAGCTGTGAGATGGAAGAGTTCCAAGCAACAGACGGTTGCAAATTCTACAATAGAGGCCGAATATATTGCCGCATCTAATGCTGCAAAGGAAGCTGTGTGGATCAAGAAGTTCATTTCTGAACATGGAGTGGTTCCAAGCGTTGGTGATGCAATTGAGTTTTCTTGCAACAACAATGGAGCAATTGCATATGCTAAAGAACCAAGATCGCACCAACGTTCCAAACATATTCTATGGCAGTTCCATCTCATATGAGATATCGTACAACGAGGAGATGTGAAGATTTGCAGAGTACCTACAGAAAGCAATGTGGCTGACCCGCTCACAAAAGCACTTTCACAGCAGAAACATGACGGACATGTTCGATCACTTGGATTGAGATTCATGAGTGATTGGATATAAGTACAAGTGGGAATCTGTTGGTATGTATGCCCATAGAGACTATCATTCGATGATTGTAATGGGATACTATGTAAATGATTTGTAATACTACATTGATCATATTAATAAAGGCAAGTTTCCAATCTATATGTTTGTGTTTTATATTGTGAGATGACCATAAAACTTATAGATGTCTATAGAATAATATACTCAATGACATATGTCTTCGGGTTGATGACCTGAACAGTGAGATCATATGTATGTTAAGAGTATGTATTCTTGTTTTGTCCCTAGTCTGTTGTTATTGTGGAAATATCCATAGACATCAATTACACATAAGATTAGAATGTATGTTGGTTGATGGAAGAATCTCATTATCCATGATATGGAGATATCAAACCAAATACATAGATACTTGTTAGAGAACAGTGTATCAGATAGACCCACCTTGAGAGTGACACATGGATACCATGATTGGTAGTTAGAGTCGCATCCCATAATGATGGTGGTGATTGTGGTTCTTAGACCTGAAGTCACTACACTTATCACATGTCGTTCAGTGTATTTTGACATCATCCACTGTGGTCCTGAATAAGGATTACCATAAAGATGGTGCTTTGGTTCACTGTGACACATGGGGATGATTGTGAGTTATGTAGATGGAATTTGTCCTTTCTATGGGAGTTTGATATTCCGGCCACTTGATAAGCGAGACTGAGAAATGCATGGCCATGCTAATGTCAGTAAATATGTGATATTGAGCTTACATATATCTCAGACAGTCTGCTCTAGTTCAAGGAACATGGATTGAACATTGTAGACGATAACAGTTCCATGACTCGAGTTCAATCAGAATATCAACGACAAGGGATCTATACAATCACTGTAACACCAGTCGTGAATGATAGGTTAAGTTGTTCTCCAACTTCTCCAATTACTTGGGGGGCAATGAAGTCTTGCTAGATACCAATCATTGCTTGTGAAATCATAATATGATTATGGATATCACTGCCAACATAATTTGGAGCCTACCGGGTCACACGCATAGGATGTGTTGGAATAGGAGTATAATTATGGATTTGATTGGAATTGCTTCGAATCACATTGATTACTAAAATGTTTATGTAATCGGTTAGAATAATATTAGAGTGGCTGGCTCTAAGTGCAAGTGGGAGTTTGTTGGCGTATATGCACATAAAGTCATCCCAAGCAATTGCATGGATTCGGCTATTAATTAATCAATTAATGTGATTATTTGGTTAATTAATGAATTCTGGAATATTCTAATTAATCCACGAGTGTTTTAATTAACGCATCATTTCTATTTATTGATGGGTTTAGGAAACCCTATTTCCCTTCGTATCCTGTTTAAAGGAGGATTGACGACTGATATCTATATAAGATAGATAGAGGCTTTTCAGTTTACGCTCACGTATGTAAACCCTAGCCGTCATCGTCCTTAGGAGAGAAAGGAGAGAAACGCGCCGCTAGCATGGCTCCGTAGAGACACGACTCCTTCCTTCCGGCTTGGAAAGCGCGACGTGGAGTTCCATCTATCTATGTGCATGAAGTAGAGACGCAGACACCTTAATGTCTGTGTTCGGAGGACGTCGACAACCACCACCTGTACGCGCTACAAGTGGCGTACATCACTGCCGCAAAGGACCGTCGCCGGATCAACCTGCGACAGCGAATGGGAGAGAAGTTCCGTCCATGTAGGCCAGCGTCGTTGCACACCGTCGTGCAGCGGGACATCGCCGGACTTGCTCCGCGATAAGGTATATCCCACAAACACTCCTTCCAAATACGTTGTTGTCGATGAGATCTTATTTCAGGTTGTGTGGATTTTATTGCTTCCGCCGCACATGTTTTCTCCACAAAACCCAACAGGAGAACCCTCGTGGGAGACCTTATCTTGCGCTCCACTCTCTTTCTCCCCTCTGCGTCGCATACGACTTCGACCCTGCTCCACCGACTGCTGCACAGCCTGCATGACGTGAACAAGGTCCTTCGCTTCTCCTCCTTGTGTCCTCTTCTTCTCCCAACCTCGACGCAGGGTGCTACGCCTCATGACGTCGTCCCATTGTTCATCCTACCGCACTGTTGTCATACTTCCATGGCCAAGCCTTGAGGGAGAGGAGAGAATTCCTTCCACCCCACAAAGCCAAGAGAGGATGTAATGCAAGGCCAAGCGATAGGTGAAGGCAACGACTCTGCTGCTAGGGTTCATTCGTGGGAAGAGACAATCCAAACCACAAGGGTAGATCATATATATAGTCTATATCCCCTAGGACTTGTGAGACCGTGGGGTTCTAGTTTCATTAGATGTTTATACCTAATTGGGTAATTCCCACGTAAAACAAGGAAGGATAGAATAGTATTCCATCCCATTTTCCTTAATGGATAATAAATTCTCTCTCTAAATCAAAAGATGTCCTTTTCTATTCATGATCCTTGGTTATTAAGGAGTCCTAGTTTTTCCTCCTTTATGTTCTTTGTACTTGGATTTTAATTTATTGGCCCTGAAATAATACCTCTTTTTGATAATATCAAAAATTCATCAATTATGTATCATATTATCCTCTTATTTTGTATTATTAGTATTTTCTCTTTCTTTTCCTTCATTGGGGATCCTTGGACCCCAAGAAACCATAATATTTTGAAATTCCTTTTCAAGGATACTTATTATCCTTATAGATGCATCTATATGCATTATTTCTCATTATCTTGTTTATTTCTTATTAAAATAGCTCTTTTTGAGGATTTCTCTTAATTTCTCTTTTATTTCCCTCATTGGCATTCCTTTTAACATTAGGAATCTTTTGGATACAAAAATGCATCAAGGATAACTTAATTACACCTCTTTCCACTTGTTTTCCACATTTTATCATTATTTTCAATTTCTTTCTTAATAAAGAAATACTTAATTAATCTTTTCATTTCTTATTGCCTTTTCTTTGCAACTTTGGACTCCTTGGAACCCAAGGAACCCAAGAGGCATGAAATCCATCTTTGATTACATCCCTTTGCCTTCAAGAGATTTCTATCTTTTTCTTTTCTCCATTTTCTTATTTACTCATTTAACAATAGAATTTCTTTTGTCTTTTCCTTTATTGGGCCCAATAGCCAATAAAGCCCACAAAACAACCATCAAGGCTATTGTAAATGAAATCTATTTATTCAAAACAAATTACATCATTCTTTGTTCAAATATCTTTAATATGAGAAATTACATTTCTCACCAAATAAACCCAAAATCTAGGTTGTAACACATGGAGAAGAAGCTTATTGTTGTCTCTGATCTCATGAATAAGTGGGTGTAGAACAAGAGAAAAAAGAAGTGGACCTAGACGATCACCTTGTTGCACTCTTGTGGCTGACCATATATGTTTGTCCCCAATGTGAAAACTACTAGAGGGGGGGTGAATAGAGTTTTATAGATAATTTAACAATTATTGAACTCAAACAACCACAATGAAAATATTGGACAAGGAGACACAGGGTTTAGAGTGGTTCCAACTATAGCAAATACTATAGCCGTCAGTCCACTACCCGGTTGCTTACCCAACCGGGATTTGAAAAGAAATTTATTTTATTACCTCGCAAGGACTTTACATAAAATACAATTTCTTTTCCCAAACCCTTCAAGCAGCCTTCACCTAGAAGTAATTGCCCAACCTTGAAGCAGCCTTCCCTTGAAGTAGATGCACCAACTCCCGTTGCACCAGCCTTCTGAAGTAGCTTCCCGTGCGATAGCCTTCTTGAAGTAGCTTGAAGTCCCCTTCTCCACCTGAGAAGTCAACCCTCTCCAATCCGCAGCCTCCAACCCTAGGAGTAGCAAGGAGAGTACAAAAGATAAAAAGGAACAAGAAGGAAAACAGAAATTACAATACCGTTGTAAGCACAAGGCTTGATTTTCCTATATCAAGCGTTTAAATCTCCTAACCAATGTGTATGACAATGTGATTGTAGTGGATAAGAGATACTAGCCTATAGGACACGAAATGGGAGCAATAGGAATGAATGGCAAGTGTAGGAATTGCTCTATTGCTCTAAAACAGATTGCAAGTGTGTATTCAAGCTCAAGTATAGCACAAGTATATCTTAGGTATGTTTTGGTGTCCTAAGGCATATCCTATTTATAGGAGTGGCCTATGAATACTTAAGGACGTTCTAGACAACTTCTAGGGGCTTCTAAGTGCTTAACTAGCCGTTAGATATAAGTTAGGTGCATTAGTAACGGCTAGTTACTTTATTCTGCAGTTGCTGTCAGAGACCATCTCGGTCGACAATTTGTCGACCGAGATACCTACTCGGTCGAAGTTTTTTCGACCGACAGGCTCTCTGGATCAACGTTCATTTGCAGCTGCCAACTACTTTATCAGCTGTGTCTAACGGCTACTTGGGTCAATCTCGGTCGAGGAGTTTGTCGACCGAGAGTGTCTCGGTCGAGGAGTGTGGTCGACCGAGATTGACTCTGTTTTCAATCTTTTAATTAACCACTAAGCATGTGTATGAGTGTGCATATGTGATCCTATTTGAAGGGGATGACCTATCTAAGTGTGGTGTTTAGCTAGGAAGATCCAACGCTTGATTTACATGCAATCTAAGTACTTGTACATTATATATTTGTACAAGTTTTTACAACAGTGATTACATTGCATGGAAATATAAATATGTAATCTCTTTGGATTTTCCCTAGTTGCTTTGTCATCCACCTTAATCCTGCACACTCAAGTAGCTCGTTAGATCAACAAGAATGAAATGTTTGTCATCATCGAAACAAAGGGATTTATCATAATGTCCAATTTATCCAACAATCTCCCCCTTTTTGAAGATGACAAACATTTCCTAAAATATGAAATAAGGAAATATAAAGCATGTGAGTTTCATACCTGAAGATTACCTTTTGTAGCCATTCTTGTTTGACAAGTGAGTGCTGGCCATCAAGATGAAACTCATTTATATTTTTGATTTTATATTCTTTCTCCCCCTTTGTCATTTCAAAAAGATATTCAGGTTATTTTATTTCTTTTCCCCCTTAATTTTATATTAAGCTCCCCCTTAAATAGATATCCTATTAGGAACATGGTTTTATGTCTAATTTATCCACAATTTGTTTCTCAATCATTTGCAAAGGATGTTAAGCCTTGAAATGATATGAGATTCCCTTAAGCTTATGAATGTATATTTATTTCTCATCTATCAAGGGATGTTAAGCCCTAAATTAAATGAGAGTCCTTTTAATCTTAGAGTACTTAAAAAATAATGTCTCCAACCAAAACAAGGGATGTTAAGCCCTGATTTGTTTAGAGAGTTCCTTTAAGAGCAAGATATATCATTTTGATGAAATTCTTTTTCATACAAATTACTTTTAAGAATCCAAAGGTCATAACAAACTCCAAATGATGTTAACAATGTAAGCTTCATAATCAAATAATCAAATTTGTTTTTATAATCTCCCCCTTAATCTTACAATTTAAGCAATTTAAGGCTTTTAAGGTCACAAATGATAAATTTTTGATTTTGACCTTTATCAAAAGTATGCTAAGATTAAGTTCAATAAATTGATGTCAAATAAGCATTTTGTCAAAGCTTATTTTAGGTCGCCCTTGACTACGACCATAGCGCCCCTTGGCTAAATTTTGTTTTAACCAAGAGGCATGTTCTGCAGTTTTCCAAGATAAGCATTCATATGGGAAGTATAATTTCTGCAGATAGCTATAGATATCAATTTGAAGCATATTAAGATATACCCATTATAGAAATTTAATATGAGTATCATAGTGAAGTCTTTGACCTAGATTTTTCTAGAATGCATTTCCATTCATTTTAAATGATGTTTCATATGCTTTGCTATGGGTACATAAATATCGAATTTCTGCTTATACCCTTATCATAAGATTCTTTAGAAACATATATTTTGAAAGCAAGAGTCAAGATTTTTTTTTTTTTTTTTTGCTTTTGATTTCTTAGAACAAGCAAATGGATAAAAACATTAATATTTTGTTCTAAGAGGCACCGTTTGTCTTGTCATAGCAACACCATCATCTCAAGCTGTGTCCACAATTATTATCTATTATGTCAAGATGCTTTTATGCTAATGACATTTGCAATTATTACAATGATTATTCATGGTTTGTATAAATCCAAGCGTATTTTAAACCAATGAAACATAATGATCATGATGAAGCATATCCATGATGTAATGATAGAACAATTGAAGCATGTATGCAATTATGTATTCGTGCTAACACAACATCATCATGAAAGAATAATGACAGTTCCATGAAATACAATGATTGTGATCTTTTAAACTTATGATTTCCATATAGATAGACCAAAATCATGTAAAACATTATAACATAGTGATTTCTAAACATGATCAATTTACATGATGTCATTTATATTTAGAAACATTCATTAACATTAAATGGATAGCCACTTAAAAACATTACCAATTGAAAACATTGTAATGCAAGCATTTCTAAGAGATATATCACCAATAAATTCTTTTGTTTGCCTATGTAATGATAGAATAATAGAATTGAAATTTTCTTTAAAACTAAGAATAATTTTGGTTTTTGATCAAATTCATTTCGCATAATCTTTCAAGGGTGATTTCCATAATTGATACTTTATTTTACAGTCATTAATCACGAATAGACAACAATTTTGAACAATTTTAAAAGAGTTCACCAATTTTTACAGCATTCTGAAAAACAGTGACATGCTCGGTCGACAATTTCTCGACCGAGGTTCACTCGGTTGACAAATTCTCGACCGACCGAATTTCTGGAAAGTGTTCAGAATTCTATTTCAAGTACAATATAGACTGTATCTAATTCAATTATTTCAAAGATCAGTTTGAGATAAACATATGAATATCAAAGTAACATTTAGATTATATCTCAACTAATCATATTCAAATCTTTTAAGTTTTGATTTACCTTATTTGATATAAATTTTTTATCCCTATATGTTAAGTTGAGATAGACATAAAGATATGCAAATTAAAGTCTTTGGTCATATCTCAACTTAGTCTAACCAATTCAATTTGGGGGTTTTGGAACCCATACTAACTCAACATTCTTTTTCTTGTATGGGCATGAAAAAGAGTAATGTCCAAGACGTGAGCAATAATGACAACATATAGAATCAACCTCAAGTCTTTTTCTATGGTTTTGTTCTAGGTTGTTCTTTGGTACAAATGTGGCTTGATATGCTCGTGTCTTTCTCCAACTAGGTTGTTGATGTGATTTTCCTTTAGGTTTGTAACCTAGTCCCCTTCTTCCAATTTGTTGATACGGATTATCTAGAATTTTATCAAGAATGCCATTGTTACTTAAACTACGAACTTGATGTTGTAACTTGGCAATCTCATCTATTCTCTTTTTGATATCTAGTTTTGCTTCGTCTAGATGAGATGATAAAGAATTCCTTTCTTTCACTATATTGTCATAATCTACATGGGTGCACAATATAGGTTGTTTTTGAAGATCATTTACTTGAGTCTGCAGATTAGTCTTTTCAAGGGAAAGATGATTGCAGTTAGCTTCTACTGATTTCAATTTAAGATCACAGTCTTCAATTGCCCTTTTTAGATCTTCATTTTCAGATTCAAGAGCAAGAAGTTTAGTATTTAAATCATCATTTACTTTATTTGATTTCTTCAATTTCTTCTTGTACTCAATGTATTTTTCATGCATTTCTTCTAGACTAGCAATTAGATCTTCTTTTGATAAATCTAAAAGACTTACCTCTTCCTCTTCTTCTTCATTGATTGTAGCAATGAGACACTCTTTATGTGCATCTTCCTTCTTTGACCTCCATGGACAGCAATACGTCGTGTGCCTTGTTCCTAAGCACCAATTGCAACTTGTTGAAGATTTGTCCATGCTTTTCTTTTCCTTGAGGTTGTTGACACTATCACCCTCCTTTCTTCAAGACCTTGTTAGGGCTCCTTGAAGCCTGCTCTGATACCAATTGAAAACTACTAGAGGGGGGTGAATAGAGTTTTATAGATAATTTAACAATTATTGAACTCAAACAACCACAATGAAAATATTGGACAAGGAGACACAGGGTTTAGAGTGGTTCCAACTATAGCAAATACTATAGCCGTCAGTCCACTACCCGGTTGCTTACCCAACCGGGATTTGAAAAGAAATTTATTTTATTACCTCGCAAGGACTTTACATAAAATACAATTTCTTTTCCCAAACCCTTCAAGCAGCCTTCACCTAGAAGTAATCGCCCAACCTTGAAGCAGCCTTCCCTTGAAGTAGATGCACCAACTCCCGTTGCACCAGCCTTCTGAAGTAGCTTCCCGTGCGATAGCCTTCTTGAAGTAGCTTGAAGTCCCCTTCTCCACCTGAGAAGTCAACCCTCTCCAATCCGCAGCCTCCAACCCTAGGAGTAGCAAGGAGAGTACAAAAGATAAAAAGGAACAAGAAGGAAAACAGAAATTACAATACCGTTGTAAGCACAAGGCTTGATTTTCCTATATCAAGCGTTTAAATCTCCTAACCAATGTGTATGACAATGTGATTGTAGTGGATAGGAGATACTAGCCTATAGGACACGAAATGGGAGCAATAGGAATGAATGGCAAGTGTAGGAATTGCTCTATTTCTCTAAAACAGATTGCAAGTGTGTATTCAAGCTCAAGTATAGCACAAGTATATCTTAGGTATGTTTTGGTGTCCTAAGGCATATCCTATTTATAGGAGTGGCCTATGAATACTTAAGGACGTTCTAGACAACTTCTAGGGGCTTCTAAGTGCTTAACTAGCCGTTAGATATAAGTTAGGTGCATTAGTAACGGCTAGTTACTTTATTCTGCAGTTGCTGTCAGAGACCATCTCGGTCGACAATTTGTCGACCGAGATACCTACTCGGTCGAAGTTTTGTCGACCGACAGGCTCTCTGGATCAACGTTCATTTGCAGCTGCCAACTACTTTATCAGCTGTGTCTAATGGCTACTTGGGTCAATCTCGGTCGAGGAGTTTGTCGACCGAGAGTGTCTCAGTCGAGGAGTGTGGTCGACCGAGATTGACTCTGTTTTCAATCTTTTAATTAACCACTAAGCATGTGTATGAGTGTGCATATGTGATCCTATTTGAAGGGGATGACCTATCTAAGTGTGGTGTTTAGCTAGGAAGATCCAACGCTTGATTTACATGCAATCTAAGTACTTGTACATTATATATTTGTACAAGTTTTTACAACAGTGATTACATTGCATGGAAATATAAATATGTAAGCTCTTTGGATTTTCCCTAGTTGCTTTGTCATCCACCTTAATCCTGCACACTCAAGTAGCTCGTTAGATCAACAAGAATGAAATGTTTGTCATCATCGAAACAAAGGGATTTATCATAATGTCCAATTTATCCAACACAATGTACAACCTAGCTGCTTGAGCATAAAGAAACTCCACCCATAAAGAGATAGATGGGCACATCTTCACCTCACGAAGCAACATAGACCTTTCCACCAGGTTGAAAGTATTAGAAAAATCTACTGTAAGCATGGAGAGAGATCAGTCTTCATGATGCTCGTTCAGAACCTTGTTGACATTGTGTAGAATTGCTTAAGTCCCGCCACAGACACCCACTTTGAATTGATATTTATTGAGATACTTAGCCAAATCCTTGTTGACTCCTATCATCGCAACTTTGGACACTAGACGCCTCCAAATAGTACCCACTGCAATAGGGTGTATGCCATTGTCAGCCTTAAGTAATGGAGCTAGAGGTGCAGAAGCTACAAACTCTGCTAAACTCAAGGGACATTCCCCCCAACTATAGATTAACCACCGATGTGATAGCATGTAGGATATCTACCGCAACTACAACCCCTCCCCACATAGAGCATCTAAGATGTGTTGTGCTTTCAAGACATCTCTACCACACGAAGTCCCTTTAGAAAATGATTTAATGCATCAAAGAATAGGATCAACATCAACTGTGAGAGGATCTTCTGAAATCGAAACACCTGGCATGGAAGGGGACAACTTGTATGGATTTTTAGCCTCCAGAACTTTCAAGGTATCTTCATCATAAGGGGTCACGCCTGAAAAGCACAAGACTTTCACCATTGTTGTAATGTGACCGTATGTAACTTTACGAAGACATTGCATGATGTTGGTGTTCTCCTTTATATCCTCTTCCATAGAGTCATCCATTCAATGACCCATAGTCTCGTGTTCAGATACACCCATCATGTTATTCACTAACTTGGTGATATCGTCTATTTAGCACCAAGTTGTGAGTGAACTAAGAATATGATATTGTTGTAAAGACTTTATATTCCCAGATCTGCTATCTCGTCTATTCTTAGGTCTAAACACCTATAACGTGAACGAGGAAGAAGTAGCAATCTCACCCAAACAGTTATGGATCCCGGTTTAGCAACCACTTTGTAAAGAGTTGTCTTCAATGCTTGAGAGAAAGTAAGGTGACAACTATGTGGGATGTTCTTCACAGTGGTGATAGGTGTTCTAAAAACACGTTCGAGAAGCACAGAGTCTAAGGTCATCCCATCGGTGATATTAGATATCTCAATGCCTGTTGCAAGGGGCTATGAGATATCAACTATGTGTCCATGTGTTCCTTCGTTATCCACAGTAACCCGAACAACACCATCGTCACGATGCCATGCACGACTCACTGCTTGTATTTTCATACATCTACCGCAAATCCATTGATCAAGGACCCTCAGAGTCTCTTCCACTGCGAATGGCATCCTGCAATATGGCATTGCGTTCATCGCTGCAGAGATTCAATCTCTTGAGATGAGAGATCATACGTGTGAATCCTTTACTCCCTTCCCTGCCATCTAGACAACAGTGAAAATTTTGAAATAGACAATGTAAGCCTAATATCTCCCCTTCTTCCAAAACACATACATCACCAACATGGCTCACACTCTCCTTCCTCTGACCCTTGTTATGCATTCCGTTTTGTTTGGCCGTCACGACCATAGTTAGTTTTGTTTGGCCGTCATGACCATAGCAAGCAAATCGTGTGGGGGACTCTGCAGTAATGTTGGAGGCCACCACAGTGACACCAGGACCCAAGTAACGGTTGCAAGAGGCTGTGCGGAACCGTCAATTAGGGCTGCCGATACTGCCGCACAGAACCCATTCGCGTGTACAAAGGAAGAGGAGAAGGATCGGGGTACGAGGAGGGTGCAAAACCGGCGGGGACGACCCTGTAATCAATACAGCGGCTGAGACGGGGGTCCGTGAGGACCAACTGCCGCACGCTGTTGCGTCTAGATCTGGCGCTTCCCCCTTGTTAATGACATATGCCTATTCACATCAACAACACCATGGACCAGATGATCGGGAGACGAACGGAGGCGGCTCTCTGTGAGTGTAGTCGTCTGTTCGTCAGGAGGATAAGCCATCCCTCCTCTTTCTTCCTACAGCGGTCCGGTTGGAATTAAAATGCGTCCTCCGCTTGCCCCCAGCCATCCAAGGCTTCCCGTCGTTCCCGGTTCCCGGTGGTGATGGGCGCCTCGCGGCGAGGCCTGCTGCTTGCCGCCGCACAGCGCTGCATCCGTTCTTTATATCTACACGTATAGGTTTACATCTATACTACTATAAAATAAAAAGAGTGAGTTCTCCAAATAGTTCAAATACACCCACCCAAACTCATCGTCACCAATCACAAAACACCATTTTACCAACGTGTCAAAATGTTGTACTCAATCTGCTCTCACGTTTTTTCAGTTTTTTTTTACTTTCAAAAAATGATTTAATTTGAATTCTCTTTCTTCCCCTCTTCTCACGCTGCAACATTCTCTTTCTTCCCCTCTTCTCACGCTGCAGCATTTTCAAAATGTTGGAATTTCCTTGTTCCCCTCTTCTGTCGACGTTTTTTTTTTTCAGTTTCTCAGCATCCAAATTTTAAATCCAAAATTTGAATTGTTATTTTTCCCGGTTATTTGCTTAGTCAAATAATATTCCCACTCACACTAGAGGAAAACACATTCAAGTAAGAAATGTAATCATAAAAATATGTTTTATGCATATACAAAATATCAGATAAAATTTTCTTCCACATCAGCAAATAATGTTCAATAATGTTTCCATGCATTCGAATAAAACCTAATAATATCAGCAATGTCCTACGATATATTCACATATTAATTAGGATTTTTGTTGCAGCTAAAGGGCATGTTTGTACCAAACCTAGACTCTTAGAAGCTTGTATAACACATCCCTTTTAGAACATATATGCGCAGACAAATATTTGTAATAATACTAAGACATTTTACCACATATCAGACCTACAACTTCCTTCAGTTGACCTATGTTGAAGCTTCAATGCCTCTCCAAGAGATGGTCTAGAAAAAAGTTTAGGGTTAGAAATAATCCAATATTTTCATGTGTAATCAGTATGGAAGTAGAGAGCAAAACACCTATTAATAATTCACATAATAGAAACATAGAATAATATTTTGAATATCCTTGAATGTTGTTCTATGCTTAATCAACTAACCATACAGTCCCATATACTAATATAAGACACCTAATCTGAACATATAAGCATAGACAAATATTTTTAATCAACCTTGCATATGGCTAAGTATAACTCATAGCATGCACAATTTAGTCAATTAAATCTGCATAAAGTTTTTCAATAATGTTTCCATGCATTCTAATAAAACCTAAGAACATCATCAATGTCCTACGAAATATTCACATACTAATTAGGATTTTTGTTGCAGCTAAAGGGCATGTCTGTACCAAACCTAGACTCTTAGAAGCTTGTATAACACATCCCTTTTAGAACATATATGCTCAGACAAATATTTGCAATAATACTAAGACATTTTACCAAAGATCAGTCCTATAACTTCCTTCAGTTGACCTATGTTGAAGCTTCAATGCCTCTTCAAGAGATGGTCTAGAAAAAAGTTTAGGGTTAGCAATAATCCAATATTTTCATGTGTAATCAGTATGGAATTAGAGAGCAAAACACCTGTTAATAATTCACATAATAGAAACATATAATAATATTTTTAATATCCTTGAATGTTGTTCTATGCTTAATCAACTAACCATACAGTCCCATATACTGATATAAGACACCTAATTAGAACATATAAGCATTGACAAATATTTCTAATCAACCTTGCATATGGCTAAGTATAACTCATAGCATGCACAATTTAGTCAATGAAATCTGCATAAAGTTTTCAATAATGTTTCCATGCATTCTAATAAAACCTAAGAACATCAACAATGTCATACGAAGTATTCACATACTAATTAGGATTTTTGTTGCAGCTAAAGGGCATGTCTGTACCAAACCTAGACTCTTAGAAGCTTGTATAACACATCCCTTTTAGAACATATATGCGCAGACAAATATTTTTAATAATACTAAGACAATTTACCACAGATCAGACCTACAGCTACCTTTAATTGACCTATGTTGAAGCTTCAATGCCTCTTCAAGAGATGGTCTGGAAAAAGGTTTAGTTTAGCAATAACCAAATATTTTCATGTGTAATAGGTATGGAAGTAGAGAGAAAAACACCTGATAATAATTCACATAATAGTAACATAGAATAATATTTTTAATATCCTTGAATGTTTTTCTATGCTTAATTAACTAACCATACAGTCCGATATACTGATATAAGACACCTAATTAGAACATATAAGCATAGACAAATATTTTTAATCAACCTTGCATATGGCTAAGTATAACTCATAGCATGCACAATTTAGTCAATTAAATCTGCATAAAGTTTTTCAATAATGTTTCCATGCATTCTAATAAAACCTAAGAACATCATCAATGTCCTACAAAATATTCACATACTAATTAGGATTTTTGTTGCAGCTAAAGGGCATGTCTGTACCAAACCTAGACTCTTAGAAGCTTGTATAACACATCCCTTTTAGAACATATATGCTCAGACTAATATTTGTAATAATACAAAGACATTTTACCACATATCAAACCTACCACTTCCTTCAGTTGACCTATGTTGAAGCTTCAATGCCTCTTCAAGAGATGGTCTAGAAAAAAGTTTAGGGTTAGCAATAATCCAATATTTTCATGTGTAATCGGTATGGAAGTAATCAGCAAAACACCTGTTAATAATTCACATAATAGAAACATATAATAATATTTTTAATATCCTTGAATGTTGTTCTATGCTTAATCAACTAACCATACAATCCCATATACTGATATAAGACACCTAATTAGAACATATAAGTATAGACAAATATTTCTAATCAACCTTGCATATGGCTAAGTATAACTCATAGCATGCACAATTTAGTCAATGAAATCTGCATAAAGTTTTCAATAATGTTTCCATGCATTCTAATAATACCTAAGAACATCAACAATGTCATACGAAATATTCACATACTAATTAGGATTTTTGTTGCAGCTAAAGGGCATGTCTGTACCAAACCTAGACTCTTAGAAGATTGTATAACACATCCCTTTTAGAACATATATGTGCAGACAAATATTTGTAATAATACTAAGACATTTTACCACAGATCAGACCTACAACTGCCTTTAGTTGACCTATATTGAAGCTTCAATGCCTCTTCAAGAGATGGTCTGGAAAAAGGTTTAGGTTTAGCAATAATCCAATATTTTCATGTGTAATAGGTATGGAAGTAGAGAGAAAAACACCTGTTAATAATTCACATAATAGAAACATAGAATAATATTTTAAATATCCTTGAATGTTTTTCTATGCTTAATTAACTAACCATACATTCCCATATACTGATATAAGACACCTAATTAGAACATATAAGCATAGAAAAATATTTCTAATCAACCTTGCATATGGCTAGGTATAACTCATAGCATGCATAATTTAGTCAATTAAATCTGCATAAAGTTTTTCAATAATGTTTCCATACATTCTAATAAAACCTAAGAACATCAGCAATGTCATACGAAATATTCACATACTAATTAGGATTTTTGTTGCAGCTAAAGGGCATGTCTGTACCAAACCTAGACTCTTAGAAGCTTGTATGACACATCCCTTTTAGAACATATATGCTCAGACAAATATTTGTAATAATACTAAGACAAAGTCTATGACACTTCTATTTAATATTACACAAACATCCTATATAGATAGAAATGCCCGTAATATTGGTTCTGGAAATAAATTAATATACAACATTAACGAGCAGATCAATTAATTAGTTGATGATATAACAAACTCAAAATACCAATGAACCAAATTACTGAGATAAATTAGTTGAATCAGGACTAATCTTTCTTTCCAAATTGGAGAATTCACCATTCTCGCATTAAGTAGGTTGGACCTATCAAGAAACAACTAGATGCCTTGCATGAAGGGATCTCTACCACTGCTTTAGTATATGTATTTTGTATATTTAATTCTAATACCAACATAAATAGATAGTTCACACTAATAAGATGTAGACATTTATGTATGTACCTTAGAAATTAATACCTACTTAAATGAAATCAGTAACATAACAAGTAAACTCATTGACTTATCTTTCTTTGCAAATTGTACAGTTCACCATTCTTACGTTTAGTAGGTTGGACCTATCAAGAAACAACTACCTACATTGTATGAAGGGACCTCTATCTGCAATAACATATAGGCCACAATAAGAAAATGTAATCAGTAACCAAGTAAACATTAAAACCTTAAAAAGTAAATACACAATATAAAGGCTGAATAATACCTCATGTAAACTACCAATAGAGACAGAAAGGCCTCCCTATGGTTATATATATGAAGGTACCCATACCGGCATCAAAAGAGAGTCCACATTAATCAGATGCATAATAATCAGATGTATACACCACTTATGTATCTTAGCCAAATCAGTTATTTGAATCAAGTCTTATCTATCTTTGAGAATTAGAGAATTCATCATTCTTGCATTTAGTAGGTTAGACCTATCCTGAAGGAACTAGCTGCATTGCATGAAGAGACCTCTACCTACAACAACATATAGGCCACATTTAACAAATGTAATCAGTAACCAAGAAAAAATTAAAAGCTTAAAAAGTAAATACACCTTATAAAGGACCCTTAAGGTCGAATCATACCTCAAGTAATCTACCAATGGAGCCATAAAGACCTCCCTATTGTTATACATATGAAGGTACCCATACCTGCATCAAAAGAGAGTCCACATTAATCAGATGCATACAATATTAATGTATCTTCAAAAGTGATCATGAAAATTCTTATTAATGCCTTAAACTCACCAAGTTGTTACCTTCATATCTGTGTCTATTTACTCTGAATATTAGTTCTTATATCTATTTTTTAAATCATTCTTTGTACATGTAAAAAAAGCAACTGATCATAGAAATAAACATGCAAACATAGTCTATTGATTTATAAGTTGAGGAGGTTATTGCTTCACTGTCCTCCTCCCTTAAAACTTATCCAAGTAAACAATTTATAACACATATTTAGTTTTATTGAATCATTGTTCATATAATTAAAAAAGTGACTGATCATAGAAATAAACATGGAGATATAAGTTGTTGATTCAATAGTTGAGGAGGTTTTTGCCTCACTGTCCCCGCTCCAATACTTCTCTAGGTAACAATTTATAAATTGATACCTTAATATATGTATTTATTATATTTAATTTTAATACCTCCATCAATATATAGTCCACACTAATTAGTTTTAGACACTATGTATGTATCTTAGAAATTAATACCTAAATGAAATCAGTAATGTAGCAAGTAAACTCATGAAAACAAATAGAATACATGATCCATGTATTCAATGAACTGATATTCAAAGCAAATAGACATAGACTGGACCTCAGTCAAGAAATTGGTATTAGAACACATTTTGATGTAATAGTCCAGAGGAAAATAGGTAGAAAAGACACCCCATTAATCGTTCAAGCATCTAATAGTATCTAATATATGTGTGTAGATCTAATACAAAGTCTATGACACTTCCGTTTAATATTACACAAACATCCTATATAGATAGAAATGACGTAATATTGGTTCCAGAAATAAATTAATATACAACATTAACGAGTAGATCAAATAAGTAGTTGATGATATAACAAACTCAACATACCAATGAACCAAATTACTGAGATAAATTAGTTGAATCAGGACTAATCTTCGCAATTAATACCTACTTAAATGAAATCAGTAACATAACAAGTAAACTCATGAAAACAAACAGAACACAAGAACCACATATTCAAGGAACTGATATTTGGAGCAAATAGTCATGGAGTGGACCTTAGTCAAGCAATTGGTATTATAATAACACATTTAGATCTGATGGTCTAGAGGAAAATAGGAAAATAAGACACCTCAGTATTCATTTAATCCTCTGGTATTATCTATTATATGTGTGTAGATCTAATACATAGTCAATAACGCTTGCATTTAATATTGCACTAACATCCTATACAAATAGAAAGGCCTGTAATATTTGTTCTAGAAAGAAATTAATCTACAAGAATAACGAGAATATTAAATAAGGAGTAGATGATATACCAAATCAAAATACCAACTAACAAAATTATCTAGATGAATTAGTTAAATCATGACTTATCTTTCTTTGCAAATTGTACAGTTCACCATTCTTACGTTTAGTAGGTTGGTGATGGAGTTTTGCAACGCCACTAAAAATCCTAGAGATGATGAATCCCCAAGTTTAGCCTTGCTAGTACTATGGTAAGATCTCCACCCACGTATGCTAAGACACGTGGAAGTCTTATCGTAGTATAGTTAAGGGTCGAATCCTCGGGACAACGGTCTTGATGTAATCAAGATGGAAAATGTTTTAGTTGTACTTAACTACTTAGCAGTTGATATTTAGATCGAAAGTTTGATTTGGTTTTAAACTAAGTGCAAGGAAAGTAAAGCAAGAAAGTAGAGATTAAGGTTGTAAACAATGATTAAAAGCCACTAGGATGTTATCGGGTTTCACACCACTACACATGGAACAAGACATGCAACATAATAAAACAACCTGCAGAGTCAAATCAGTTAGCATCTTGTAGTCCTAGCTTCCTTTCGGATAACCAGCTATGAGAAGTGTGGAGTATTGCAACGCCAGCCATACCATAATGAATGGTCACATGCTTTACATTACTCCTTCATGAAATGTGTTCCTCGACCTTACCAAGATTGCACTTCCATACGTCAACTGATTCCATTTCATAGTATGAAAGTGCAACGATGGGGGTGAGTTTACTCCACTCATGAAAGCACTCCTAGATACCGAAACAGACATATGGTGACTACATACATCTAAGACCAACATTCAATCGATATTCAGATCTAAGGGTACAAACATAGACAATTCATACCAAAAGATAATAAGTAACACAAGTTGATGATCAGGCAACTAGCATTCATTAAACAATTGATGTTGAACTGAAAAGAAGGGTATCTCTATTACAGATTATTGGATTACATTGCATGAAATGAAAACATGGGTAGCGGGGCTACTCCCCGCACCCTAGTGAATGAAACTACTCGCTCATGTCAAGGACAAAGAAGGAGGCGAGAAGAGAGAGAAAGAACGTCATCTCCACGGAGGAGGGAAAGTTGAACCCTTGGTGAAGAGAGCAACGATCTTCGCACTTTGTGGTTGACTCGATGAAGGATCTTCTCTTCCCACCTTCTTTTCTGTTGAGAGGAGAGAGAAGATAGCTTGGTGATGGAATGCAGATATCAAACTGGCAGCCTTGGGGCAGTGGATGGAAGACAAAATTGCTCTGGAGCTAGAGAGGCAGCCTCTGGACGTCTGAGATTCGATCCCTTTGAAGTGACCCTTGAGGTCCTATTTATAGGCTCAAGTTGAGCCCAAACGGTCTTGAGACCGTTTGGTCTCAAACGGTCTTGAGATCGTTTGCCTTCTCACGGTCTTAGGACCGTGAGGCCTTCTCGCGGTCTAGGGACCGTGAGGCCTTCTCGCGGTCTTGGGGTCGTGAGGCCTTCTCGCGGTCTTGGGACCGCGAGGCCTTCTCTCGGTCTTGGGACCGCGAGGCCTTCTCGCGGTCTTGGGACCGCGAGGCCTTCTCGCGGTCTTGGGACCGCGAGGCCTTCTCGCGGTCTTGGGACCGTGAGGCCTTCTCGCGGTCTTAGGACCGTGATGCCTTCTCGCAGTCTAGGGACCGCGAGGCCTCCTCGCGGTCTTGGGACCGTGAGGAGTCTTTGTAATTTTTTTTTGTGTTTTCTGTAATGAAAAAAAAGAAGAAAAGTTAGTTTATTGGTGTATCCGCAATAAAGTAAAAAAGTTTAATGATTCTATCTAATTTATCTAAGAAAGAGTATGGAAAATTAAAGATAACTAAATAAGATAACGTCACAAAATGGGAGGTTATCACCCCCCCTAACTTAGAGTCTAGCTTGTCCTCAAGCTAGATAGAGCTAAGGCATGTAATGGCGAGGCGATTTTATTTGATTAGGGTTTCCATACTCTTGCTTCAATTCTAGGTCAGAGATCTAGTGAGGTCTTATTAGGGCTTCTGCTTACACTAACTCTTTTGAGTATCAAAAGTTGCATGGATCTCAGGTTCCTTTCATATCGTGAATCTCACATTGGGACCACCTTTCTTATTATGTGCATGTCATCGACTCTAATCAGTTTTATACTTCTTTGGAGAAACCTACCGGTAGCTAGAATGGGTATGAGGGCTGGCTTAAAAGGCTTATTGTGTAACTCCCCCTTCAAGTGGGGAAGTGTTTGTCTATGCTTTTTATAGACTCACTACCGGGCACGACACATCTGCCTTCATGAGGGCAGCTGAATGTACTTGCCGGGTGAGCTCTTTTATCAGCCTTTTCATATATTAGGAAACCTTAGGATCTCATTATCGGGCACGACACATCTGCCTTCATGAGGGCAGCTATATGTACCGGCCGGGTGAGATCTTTGTTGGCTCTTCATATAGGTCCTTATGCATGGCACAACTCTCATGTTTTTATTCAGCACTCTGGCTTTTATTCGAATCTCACAGGCTTAGGAAGTGGGTTTTGTTAGGTTTTTTGATTGGGCGGCCAAGCCTCTTTTATTGAAAGAAGAAAACTGTTCTTAGGGTTCCTGACATGCACTTCTTTTTTAATTGGTGGTCCGCTCACGAGATTTCTTGATTTTGGATTTCCCTGATTTCCCTCTTGACTTTGAGAGTTTTCGGTTCGCTTTGGCCCTGAAGTTGACCTGTGAAGAGTCTGAGATAGAATTGAAGTAAAAGTATAGAAACCAATAGTGAATGAAATTTATGGATTTGCCATTTCATGCCTGTATGCTAATCTTATTATTTATATGAGGACTACTTTATCTCTAACTTAGCTAAGGGTGATTCTTTCCAGTTTAAAAGTTATTTTATTGAAAAAAATTACTGGAAAAAGTCTAAATATGGACAGAAAGTTTGAAAATTGATATGCATAGAAGGGTTGAAGCAGAATGATACCTCGCCCTTGTCCAATGCACTCCCCCCCTAACTTATCACGCACTCTGTCCACAGAGTGTCAAAGTGATAGGTTAAGAAATGCATGGACAAGGGCATTCAGGCTTCGGTTAATCCTTTATTTGCCCCATGTGTTCTGAGTAAGTTGGCTGCAAACTTTCCCCGTAGTGCATGGTAATCCACCTCTGTCATGTCCTCTACCAGCTTGTGAAGGGCCAGAATTGTATACATCCAGTAGAGGACGTGGAAGCCGCAGTCATTTGATTCTCTGATTTGCTGGGGGCACCTGTGGCAGAAGGCTGGTGATTTGAAGTGATCTCTGTCATATGCCCGCGTGTGCTGACCCAAAAGATCGTGTAATTTGTCAGCACACTCCTTCGCCACCTCCTCCGTTGGTGTCTTTGGAGTTGTAGTGTAAGCTTTCCGTTTTGGATCATACTGGCTGTCGGAACTATTGTAGATTATTGTTGTTCCTTCGTGAAGATTGGTTTCCAGTAACATCCAGTTCTCTTGATGAAGGAATGGTAACATGATGAACTTCGGAGTTGTATGTTGGAGATAAGAGATGGTTGACTCCTTTGTTCCGAAGTTCTTCAGCCCGAGAAGATCATCCTTCATGTAAGCTGACACCATATAGATCGTGTTGTGATTCCGTGCAAGCAAGTATTGATAAGCAGTCATTACGCTTACAGACATGGAACCCTTGAACTGTAAGGTCTCACGGAGGGCATCTGCCATAACCAATATATCCCCGTCAATATATACCATCTCGTCTTTTTCGGCATATAGCCGTGACATTATTAGTCGGAGCTCGTTATCTGAAAGAGTTTTGCAAGCTTCCGGATCGAAATCGGGAAATGAAGGTTCAATGGCAGATTGGGGTACCATATGTGATGAAGATGTCTTGATGGCTACCCCAGATATCAGATCAATGTCACCTTTATCTGGAGCCAGATCGAAGATGGAAGGATTCCATTGGCTTTGCTTGGTGACATTGGATGGGTGTTTTTCTTTTGTCAACGCCGCTAGGGTTTGTCTGAAAGGTCTCCTCTGCGGACGTTGAATAGATGAAAAGAGATAACGAGGGACGTCGTCTGCCGCCATGGTAGGGTCGTTGAAGAACCTTCTGTCGCAGATAAGCTCCATGGCGTAACGTCCTCGCAGGGAGTGGAAATCGTCATTAACGAGTTTAGCGAAAGGGACCTGCTGGTTTAGCGCTAGGATGTGCCTTATGACATAAAAAGTGTTGTCCCAGGAACCTTCAGTGGCTTGGACTTGTGGGTTAATTATTTTGAACCAAGGGGAGCTCCAGTCCTGGTGGATAGAAGGGCACGCGGCCCATATGAGCTTTAGCAGCCGGAAAGGGATGCATCTCGCCTCCCCGGCTTCAATTCCAACAAAATTGATTATCCCGGCCTTTAAGTCACTGGCACATAAATTGTACACTTTGGCGTCGTGGGCGACAGTGTCCACAATCATGAGCAACCAGTGTTTACAAACTTGGAAAGGCACGTTTATGTATCTCGCTTTTCTTGCGATCCCCCTGTGCAACCTTGTAATGGATTTGTGCTGGAACTCTTTGTACAGTAAGCACAATCCCAGTGTGGGTGAGGCGTTGAGAACCGGTTGCTGACGCCGAGAGCTTTTGTAGATCTCGATAGAGTTGGCAAGGAGAGTACGAAACATTGCCATCTTCACCGGAGACTGGGGTCGAAGTAAGGAACGGAAGTCTTCACGCGTCAGATTGCGTTTGGTCTTCGTGTTTTGATATATGACATCCTCCCCTACTTTGGCATCATCTACTATAGTGTTGAGGATGAAGATATCCTGTGCGTCTAAGGTCGAGATGGCCGCCATATCTAAATCGTGCATTTTGTTAGGTAGAGGTGGCGGCGGAGGTAGCTCTTGCGGTGTGGGGGAAGAAGCTTGTTCGATGCTGTCCATGTACTGCTGCAGCTCGTAATCTTTATCAGAATCAGAAGGAGTGTCTAAATCGTCATCAGTGTCTAGGCATACTCTTTCTGATTCTTTAAGTTCAGGCGCTGACGGTTCAGGTGCAGAGATTTGCTGGGCTGCTGTGGCTGGTATAGTGTTGCTGGTTCCCTGAATACATTTTTCGAACTCACCAAAAGCCACTTCTTTGGCAGCCTCCCCCAGAGATCCCGCAGAAAAGTTGAGAAATTGATCCCCGAAGTATATGTTCACGTTCTCTGTATGAGCAGGGGATTTGTGATCTTTATCACCAGTTTGGTGATCTTGCTGGTGTTTTGCATCTGCTCCTTGGCTGGGGCCTGCCCCAGCATCATCTGGCTTGTCAGAGTCATCAGCTGAGGAGGTACTATTGTTTGAGTCAGCGGAGGAGTCAGAATCTTCCTCGTCAACAGCATCATCGTCATCGTCATCAGTTGTTTTCTTTTGTGCTTTCTTTTTGCACAGATGATGGATGGATTGGAGCTCATCGTATGCCACTTGCACGTGCTCGTGTGTTTCGAGCAGTGCTTCGTGGGTTTCTTTTAAATCAGAGTAACGTTGTTTGGCAGAGAGGAGTCTTGCTGTGAGGTCGGTTACATGAGCTCTTAGCTGAATAAGCTCATTATTTGATGACTCCTCCTGGCGATTATGTAGTTGCGTGAGGGTGGTGTTGATGTCGTCCGGGCACGTGCTGAAAGCTTGCTGTTGCTGCTTCAGCTCTCGGAGGGTCTCTGGCAGAGGTAGAGTCTGCGTAGAGATCCTATCGACTTGCTTTGCCAACACTTCATGCTGGCATTGTACTCCTTGGATCCACTCGGGCAAGTTTTTACAGTGGTCGTCGATGTGGTCGACTTGCTTGGCCATTGAATCTTGACGTTGCTGGATTCCTTGGAGGATGCCTGGCATGGCGCGGTTCTGCTCGCCAATCTGGGCAACCTGTTGTGTTAGACCCTGCGCACATGAAAAAATAGAATTCAAAATGTTAGATGGGTCGGTGAGGAGGTTTCGGATGGTGTCAAATTGACGTCCGAATTCCGCACCGACGTTAGTATAAGGGACCCCAGTAAATGAAGAGTGAGGTGGTTGGGGTCGGGGTGGAATGGTAGTGTCATGTGGAAAAGACACTGTTGATGGACCCGCGAATTGCGTGGTGACTGTGGATGGGGTCATCAGCAATGTCGGGGTGGTGGTGGGTGGAAAAAGTGGTGGCATACCCGGAGAGAGAAATGGATCCGGGAATGTTGATGGAAAGTCGGTGGATGTGAAGGAGGAGAATTCGGGCATTGTGGTGGAGAATGGGGCGCCCGAAGTGAAGAAGGGTTGGGGTGGTGGTATGGTTGTGGAGAAGGGTGGTGTAGTGAAAAGTGGTGTGGAGGATGATTGAAGGGTGGTTGATGGTGGTGGGGTAGTAGATATTGGGGTGGTGGAAGGTGGAGAGGTGGTAGTGAGCTCAACATTTAGACTCATTATAAAAGAGTCTAGTGATGTGGATGTAATATGTTCTTCTGGGAGGGGGGGCTCAGGTTCGGGATGCGGTTTTGATGTTGGTGTCCCCGACAGCTCATGTGCCTTTACGAGCCTTCTGGAAGGTCGTTTGACTAAAAGTTTTGATGTTTTGGCTGCTGGGGCATTTATACTGAGTTCTGCCTGCCCTGCCGTTGCTTTCTTTTCTTTGTCTTTGACTGAGGCTATGATTTTGGCGATCTCGTCTTCTGTGAATAGGAGCTTGTCCTTGTCATAGTCAGCAAGCTCTGGAAGTGGAAGCAGGGTTCTGGAAGATTTTGTGGGGCAGAACACGTAGTGCAACTTTCCATCCTTATCTTTTAAGATATGGGAGTTCTTTAGTGTCTGTTCGTTGGTAAGGATGTCGCCCTTGATTGGGTTGCATTTGGGTAGAAGTCTATCCATCTTAAGATATTTGATGATAGATGTGATATGACCACCCATGCAAATTTCTTTTCCGAGGGTGAAAGCTGATAGCTTGAGCAGCATATGTCGTCCAATGGTAACGGGTATTCCGTTTAGGACTGACCAGAGAACAAAAAGGTCAGATATTAGAACATTTCCTCCTTCGGATCTGGGGAAAAGTGCGCCAATGATGATTTTATGGAGCGTGCGCACTAGGCCAGAATGAATGTTGGAGGCCTTGCTTGTCCTTGCATCAAAGGTGGGTAACCCTGTTAGTGTTTTCCAGAAAGTATGCTTGTTGAACTTGGGGTGTTCTGTACCAGCGGCTTTAGCTTTCTTCAGCTGGTCTTGATTGTCGATAAAGATTTCATTTAGAAAATTTTTGGTGATGACCACCTCGTTGTTAAAGATTCTGGTGGTTATTTTGCGGTCACCACCGTCCCTTTCTTTAACCATGATGTCCACCGCTTCTTTGTGGAAGTAGGTGAAGAATTCTGTTGTTGGCTCAATGTAGGGAATTTCGGATACGAAGCATAGCCGGGAGAGGTTTGAATTGTCAAGAAGAGTGAGGATTCTGTTATAGATCCCCATCTTCATAAGTATGCTGGGGCAGACATACTTGGTTGGTTTAAGGAGTTGGCTGATGGAGGGGATGTTATGGAGATGAAGGTTTTCGGGTGGTGGTGTTGTGGTGGTGATGGGGGGGGAATAGGAACAGTTATTGTGGCAGGGGTGGTAGTGGTGGTGGTGGATGGTGGGATGTACCCTGCCAGGATTTGCTCCCTTGCAGATGCGGGGTGAACCTGCTTCCTGGCTCTCGTCTTAGGTGCTGGCTCAGCTGTGGATTCTTGAGCCATTCTCTTCCCCTTAGATTTTTCAGTGGGTGATTCTTTCTCAGGGGAAGGCTGGTATTCTGAGGCCTCATCGGATGAAATCTCTTCTACCTCCTCTTTAGAAGGTTCTTCATCTAAGCAGCGGTTGATTCGCTTTATGTCTTTCATGACTTCAATCAGGTTCACTTGTGCTGGGACCTGTCTAGTCTTTTTGTACTGGTCAACTATGTTTTGGAGATTTGCTCGTTCAGCTAGTAATTCCTCTTTTGTCCAGAAAGGAGAATCCGTTGTTCCTTGCTGCACAGGTGAAGTCATTCTGAAATGATTGACAATAAAACAAAAGTTAGAAATCGTAAATTTTGAAATTATAACAAAGTAATATTATTTGAGTTTTGCAGGTGAATTGATTTCAAACGGTCCTGAGACCGATTGGTCATTTTCATTTTTTTTTACACGGTCTGGAGACCGCGAGGGACCTCACGGTCTGGAGGCCGCGAGGGACCTCACGGTATGGAGACCGCGAGGGAGACGAACTGCGCGGGAGACGAACCGCGCGGTCGTTCATCGGCAAAGAACCATGAAAACGACGACGGCGACAAGGGCAAAGAGGAGTTCGAACGACGATGGCGACAAGGGCAAAGAGGAGTTCGAACGCAAGCGATTGTTTATCGGTAGTGTGGAGCGGTGAACTGTCGGGTTGTTAACCTGTTGGCACGGACGGCGAGGAGCATGGGTGCGACGAGCGTCAGAACTGGAGTGACGACAGAGTAGAGTAAGAGCGGCGCGCGTCGCAGAGACAAAGCTCTGAGCGCAGAGAAGAATGAAACAGGAAGGCTCGGGAATTCGGGCTTCTAGAAGAGAAAATGTAGGCGGGGGGTGTATTTATAGGTTTATAGGGGGGGCGCCTCATACTGAACGGTTTTGAGACCGTGAGGGCTCAAACGGTCTTGAGACCGCGAGGGCCCAAACGGTCTTGAGACTGTGAGGGCCCAAACGGTCTTGAGACCGCGAGGGCCCAAACGGTCTTGAGACCGTTTGGCCTCAAGATTATGTGGATTTTTATGTATTTTTAGATTTAAAGAAGAAAGAAAAATATAAAACGAAGAAGGTAAAAAAAACAAAATAAAAGGCTAGAAATTAGGGAGGGTGATACTCAGGTCTTGGGTTGCCTCCCAAGAAGCGCTTTGGTTTAATGTCGCTGGCTCGACAAGATTTTGCTCCGGCTATGCTGACTTTATAGGATCATGGATCTCTATGGTTTGCCTTGATAATTTGTCTGCCGGAGTGTGGTATTTCTTCAATCTGTGACCATTTACGGTCCTTTCTCCTCCATTATCATCGAGAATGATGACAGCTCCTGTCGGGTATATGTGTTTGATTGTGAACGGCCCCGACCATTTAGTACGCAATTTTCCAGGAAACATTTTTAATCTGGAGTTGAATAGGAGGACTTTGTCTCCGACGGTTATATCCTTTCTTTTTATGTGGCCATCGTGCCACATCTTAGTTTGTTCTTTGTAAATTCTTGCGTTGTGATAGGCTGTCATTTGTAATTCTTCTAGTTCTTGGAGTTGCAGTTGTCTGAATTCACCAGCGCCTTTGAGATCGAAGTTTAGTTGCTTAATGGCCCACCAAGCCTTATGCTCTAATTCAACTGGCAAATGGCAAGACTTCCCATATACTAATCGAAACGGTGTTGTTCCGATTGGTGTTTTGAAAGCTGTACGGTAAGCCCATAGAGCGTCAGATAGTTTGGTGGACCAATCGGTGCGGTGCCGATTGACAGTCTTTTCCAGGATAGCTTTAATTTGCCTATTGGAGACTTCAACCTATCCACATGTCTGTGGATGATATGGTGTAGAAACTTTGTGGTTGACTCTGTATTTTCTTAATAAGGCTTTAAAGCTCCGTTCCAAGAAATGTGATCCGCCGTCAGATATTATCGTTCTTGGGACGCCGAATCTGGGGAATATTATCTCTTTAAACATCTTGATTACCGGTTTTGAATCACAAGAGGTGGTCGGTAGAGCTTCTACCCATTTTGACACGTAATCCACAGCAACTAAGATGTACATGAATCCATAGGATGAGGGGAAAGGGCCCATGTAATCTATTCCCATACATCGAAGAGTTCGATTTCTTGCCATATGTTCAATGGCATTTCATTTCTTCGGGTAATTCCCCCAGATAGTTGACACTTGTCGCATGATCGCACGTATTCATGTGTGTCTTTTGCGATGGTAGGCCAATAAAAGCCAGATTGCAGGACTTTATGAGCTGTCTTTTTGGAACTCATGTGGCCCCCAGTGGGGCCTGAGTGACAGTGCTCAATAACCGAAGTGATTTCCGTCTCTGGAATACATCTACGAAGGAGTCCATCTGCGCATAAGAGAAAAAGATAGGGCTCGTCCCAGAAATATTGCTTAGCGTCGTGAATGAACTTCTTTTTGTCGTGATAGGATGAAGACGGGTGAATGATTCATGTTGCCAAATAATTAACAATGTCGGCATACCAGGGGAATCCATTAGCGACTTTCATTAGTTGGTCGTCCGGGAGGGAGTCTCGGATAGGTACTTTGTCTTCATCCTCGACTCTAATACGGCTGAGATGGTCAGTGATGACATTTTCCACCCCGCTTTTGTCTTTGATTTCCAAATCGAATTCTTGAAGCATTAATACCCATCGGATAAGTCTAGGTTTTGCATCTTGCTTCTGAATTAGATACCGTATAGCGGAGTGGTCAGTGTATACGATGACTTTAGCTCCAATCAGGTATGAGCGGAATTTCTCGAACGCGTAGATGACAGCTAAGAATTCCTTTTCTGTAGTGGTGTAATTTTTCTGTGCTTTATCCAGCGTTTTAGATGCGTAGTATATAACATAGGGTTTCTTGTCGATTCTTTGCCCTAATATGGCCCCTATGGCATAATCGCTCGCGTCACACATGATTTCGAATGGTTGTGACCAATCTGGAGCTCTTAGAATGGGTGCGGTAATCAAGGCATTTTTCAGAGTTGTGAAACTTTGCAAACATTCTTGGTTAAAGTTAAATTCTGTGTCCTTGGTCAGCAGTTGTGTCATGGGTTTTGCTATTTTTGAGAAGTCTTTGATAAATCTTCTGTAAAACCCAGCATGACTTAAGAAAGCACGTACCCCTTTTACATCTTTTGGTGGCATCAATTTCGAGATGACGTCAATTTTTGCTTGATCCACCTCGATCCCTCTGTCGCTCACTCTGTGTCCGAGGACAACACCTTCCGTTACCATAAAATGGCATTTTTCCCAATTTAAGATGAGGTTTGTGTCCTCGCATCTTTGTAGAACTTGAACCAGGTTGAGCAGACAGTTGTCGAAAGAGTTTCCATAAACTGAGAAATCATCCATGAATATCTCCATTATAGATTATGTTAATCCTGTAAAGATAGCAGACATGCATCTCTGAAAAGTGGCTGGCGCATTACAAAGCCCGAATGGCATTCTTCTGAAAGCATATGTCCCAAAAGGACAGGTGAAAGTAATTTTCTCTTGATCTTCCGGGTGTATAGGGATTTGGTAAAACCCAAAATAACCATCGAGGTAACAGAAGAATTTCTGATGAGCTAAGCGCTCGAGGACCTCATCTAGGAAGGGCAAGGGGAAATGATCTTTCCTTGTTGCTTTATTAAGTTTTCTGTAATCTATGCACATTCTCCACCCAGTTACTGTTCTAGTAGGTACCAATTCATTCTTATCATTAAGAACAACAGTAGTCCCCCCTTTTTTAGGGACCACCTGCACGGGGCTTACCCATTGAGAATCCGAGATTCGGTAGATGATACCTGCCTTCAGGAGTTTGAGAACCTTGATGCGAACTACCTCCTTGATATTAGGGTTCAACTTCCTTTGATGTTCCCTCGATGGTTTGAATTCTTCCACCATAGGCAATCTGTGCATGCATAAAGCTGGGTTTACACCAGTTAAGTCAGTCATTTTATATCCGATAGCTTTCTTGTGTCTCTTTAGCTCATCAAGAAGTCTGTTTTCTTGGTCTTCTTCCAGAGTAGAGCTGATAATCACTGGACAAATTTTCTCACTGTCAAGGAAGACATGTTTGAGTCCTTCGGGTAAGGCCTTCAATTTAGGGGCCTTAGGTGGCTCGGTCGCTTCTATAACGGTGACAGCCTTGAGTTCTTCAAAGGTGGCTGTTGGGGCTTCTTCGGCTTTTTCTAAATATTGAAGGCATTGTTGCACTAGCTCGTTTGCCGAAAATTCTACTTCCGGGTTTGTCAAGGCACTTTCCAGCTCATCGGAGGGTTCAGACATTTCTAACTGGGACATTTGATATATAGCATCCAGGAGAAAAACTTCCTCTTGAATGCTTGGACCTTTCATGCTGTTAAGAACTCGGAACTGGAAAGCTTCCTTCCCAAGTCTCAAGATTATAGTTCCTACTTCAACATCGATAAGTGCTCGGGCAGTAGCTAGGAAAGGTCTGCCAAAGATTATTGGGTATCTCAGGTCTTCTTGGATGTCCATAATAACGAAATCGCACGGGACATAAGAATTCTTTCCTATTCTGACAGGAATATCCTCGATAATTCCAAGAGGGGCAGTTATGGTAGAGTCGGCTAACTGAATTGTCATTGTCGTAGGTAACAAATCAGTGAAGCCTAATATTTTACACATCGAATAGGGCATAATAGATATACTTGCTCCTAAGTCTGCCAATCCTTTCTTGCTGGAACCATTCCAATAGAACACTGGATACCGAAGGAACCCGGATCCTTCTTTTTCTTTGGCATCTTGTTTAGCAGAATGTCTGAAGTGGTCTGAGCAAGTTTCACTGTTTCATGCTCTTCTGTCATATACTTTCTCGACAAGAGGGTTTTCAGGTATTTGGCCCAAGCGGGCACCTCGGAAAGAGCATCGAGGAAAGGAATATCAATGTATAATTTTTTCATAGCTTCTTTAAATTTTTGGAACCTAGTATCCATTTTGGTCCCTTTCAGCCTGTCCGGATAAGGAATTCTGGGTGGGACCTCTGGCATTGGTTCCTTTTCCTTTTCTTTCGCAGTAGAATTTTCTGTTTCTATGCTTGAGTTTCCTGTTGGGGAAAGAATAGCTACATCATCATCATCATGGATGATTCTAATAGTATCGGGAAGGACATGACCAGACCGTGTTGTGACAGCATTCAGTTGCTCAGGTCTATTTTGGCCATGCCTTGGGTTTGCCTCTAGTTGCCCAGTGAAGGTACCTGCTGGTGGTTTCAACTGAGCAGCAATTTGTGCTAATTGGGCCTCCACCGCCTTTTGTTGAGCTTGTTGATTCGCAAGCATGGTCTGCTGAGATCGCAGCATCTGCCTAATCAAAGATATTTCATCAAATGGTTGGGAAGGAGCACCCCTCTGTTGATATTGAGTGACTTGTTGCCCCTGGGGTTGCTGCGGAGGTGCAGTTAACTGTGGTTGTTGGGGCTGCTGCAACTGAGGTTGTTGTAGCTGCGGGTGCAGACCTGGATGGCCATTTTGGTAAGAACGGTTCCTGGGATAGTTAGATCTTTGGAAACCCTGTCTATAATTCCCTTGACTGAAGTTATTCTGAAATCCTGGTGGTTGTCTATTGAAAGATCCACCTTGAGTCTGCTGTTGTGGGTTGGCGGTCCCTGCAGGATTCCCGTATTGGAAACCAGGATGGTTCCTTGGTTTGTCTGGATTGTAGTACACATGGCCATGTATTGAATGGATGGAGTTGACTTGCTCTGGAATTTGGTCATCGGGATGCTCAATAATGGGTTCATATTGTGGCATAGGTGGTTGTAAATCCATCATGACATTGTACAACAAACCACATGATAATGTTGGATGATCAGATGCATGACAGGCTTCGCAAGATCCAGTAGCTGCTTTTACTTGTTGAACCTGAGAGCTTTTCTTCTTGTCATATTCCCTGAAAGAAGTTTCGAGGGCTTGTTGCTTGCTAGCAATAGTCTTCAGGGCCTCTGCAATGGCCTTGAGTTCCATTGATTCTTCAGCTTTGTATACTTTAAGAATCCCCTTGGGTTGGTTAGACGACCTTCCCCAATTGGATTGGTTCTCGGCCCCTAGCGTAACTATATTCCAGGCATCTTCATAGTTCTTTCTCATAAAATTTCCTCCAGATGAGGAGTCTAGAAATTGCTTGATATCATCACTTACTCCTCTATAGAATGTTTCTATTAGTTGATTTTGAGATATGCCATGGTGAGGACACTTTCTCAGGAGTTCTTTGAATCTTTCCCAAGCTTCCGCAAGTGTTTCTCCAGGTAGTTGGGCGAAGTGATTAATCTGTCCCCTAATCTCATAGGTTAGTGAAGGTGGAAAGAATTTCTCAAGAAACTTTTCTTCTAAAGGAGTCCAAGTAGTGATGATGGGGTGTCTATCCAAAGCGTTGTACCAGCTTAGTGCTCTTCCAGATAAGGTGAAGTGGAAAAGGTGTAACATTATTGCTTCTAAGGCGATTCCTGCTTGGGGTACAAGTTGGCAGAGTGACTTGAATCTCTTAAGGTGATCCATGCAATCGTCTCCGGGTGCTCCAGAAAAAGAAATGCATTGCATTATCTGGATCCATTGCGTCCGGATTTCGAAGTTTGGTATGTTAATAATCGGTGGTCGGACTGGGTGATCATCTTCATAATTCTTCGGGACTGCGTAATCCCGAAGTTGCTTTCTTCTTAACGCTAATTGGGCAGCAGCATGCTCGGCTTGGATGCGGGCTTGTTCCTCAGCTCGAATCTCAGCTTGTACTTGAGCACGAGTGTCTGCAATAAGTTGTGCTCGTTGTGCTGCTATGGCGGCGTTAACTCTTTCTGCAACAAGGCATTGCTCTTCAGCCATCTGTCTGGCTCTTTGGCGGTTGAGTCTAATCCTTTTGTGGAACTTCTTTCTACCTCAGAGTCGTACTCTGGTTCAGGGGAGAATCCGATGATATGCGGGGGTTGCATACACGTTTTCTACCTGAGTAGAAAGAAAATCACACGTTAAGATAATGGAAGGAAATGAAGAAATCAAGAAGATTTGGAGTAGTTATCAAGAAAAAGTGTAAATCCTAATCAACCAAGAAGTTGTTAAGTAAAAGCTAAAACGTTCTGTTGTCCCCGGCAATGGCGCCAATTTTTGATGGAGTTTTGCAACGCCACTAAAAATCCTAGAGATGATGAATCCCCAAGTTTAGCCTTGCTAGTACTATGGTAAGATCTCCACCCATGTATGCTAAGACACGCGGAAGTCTTATCGTAGTATAGTTAAGGGTCGAATCCTCGGGACAACGGTCTTGATGTAATCAAGATGGAAAATGTTTTAGTCGTACTTAACTACTTAGCAGTTGATATTTAGATCGAAAGTTTGATTTGGTTTTAAACTAAGTGCAAGGAAAGTAAACCAAGAAAGTAGAGATTAAGGTTGTAAACAATGATTAAAAGCCACTAGGATGTTATCGGGTTTCACACCACTACACATGGAACAAGACATGCAACATAATAAAACAACCTGCAAAGAGAGTCAAATCAGTTAGCATCTTGTAGTCCTAGCTTCCTTTCGGATAACCAGCTACGAGAAGTGTGGAGTATTGCAACGCCAGCCATACCATAATGAATGGTCACATGCTTTGCATTACTCCTTCATGAAATGTGTTCCTCGACCTTACCAAGATTGCACTTCCATACGTCAACTGATTCCATTTCATAGTATGAAAGTGGAACGATGGGGGTGAGTTTAGTCCACTCATGAAAGCACTCCTAGATACCGAAACAGACTTATGGTGACTACATACATCTAAGACCAACATTCAATCAATATTCAGATCTAAGGGTACAAACATAGACAATTCATACCAAAAGATAATAAGTAACACAAGTTGATGATCAGGCAACTAGCATTCATTAAACAATTGATGTTGAACTGAAAAGAAGGGTATCTCTATTACAGATTATTGGATTACATTGCATGAAATGAAAACATGGGTAGCGGGGCTACTTCCCGCACCCTAGTGAATGAAAATACTCGCTCATGTCAAGGACAAAGATGGAGGCGAGAAGAGAGAGAAAGAACGCCATCTCCACGGAGGAGGGAAAGTTGAACCCTTGGTGAAGAGAGCAACGATCTTCACACTTCGTGGTTGACTCGATGAAGGATCTTCTCTTCCCACCTTCTTTGCTGTTGAGAGGAGAGAGAAGATAGCTTGGTGATGGAACGCAGATCTCAAACTGACAGCCTTGGGGAAGTGGATGGAAGACAAAAGTGCTCTAGAGCTAGAGAGGCAGCCTCTGGACGTCTGAGATTCGATCCCTTTGAAGTGACCCTTGAGGTCCTATTTATCGGCTCAAGCTGAGCCCAAACAGTCTTGAGACCGTTTGGTCTCAAACGGTCTTGAGACCGTTTGCCTTCTCGCGGTCTTGGGACCGTGAGGCCTTCTCGCGGTCTTGGGACCGTGAGGCCTTCTCGCGGTCTTGGGGCCGTGAGGCCTTCTCGCGGTCTTGGGACCGCGAGGCCTTCTCTCGGTCTTGGGACCGCGAGGCCTTCTCGCGGTCTTGGGACCGCGAGGCCTTCTCGCGGTCTTGGGACCGTGAGGAGTCTTTGTAATTTTTTTTTGTGTTTTCTGTAATGAAAAAAAAGAAGAAAAGTTAGTTTATTGGTGTATCCGCAATAAAGTAAAAAAAATTAATGATTCTATCTAATTTATCTAAGAAAGAGTATGGAAAATTAAAGATAACTAAATAAGATAACGTCACAAAATGGGAGGTTATCAGTTGGACCTATCAAGAAACAACTAGCTACATTGTATGAAGGGACCTCTATCTGCAATAACATATAGTCCACAATAAGAAAATGTAATCAGTAACCAAGTAAACATTAAAACCTTAAAAAGTAAATACACAATATAAAGGTTGAATAATACCTCATGTAAACTACCAATATAGACACATTGGCCTCCCTGTGGTTATATATATGAAGGGACCCATACCTGCATCAATAGAGAGTCCACACTAATTAGATGTATACACTACTTATGTGTCTTAGGAAGATGAATGAGTTGAATCAGGACATATCTTTCTTTGCAAATTGGAGAATTCACGATTCTTACGTTTAGTAGAATGGATCTATCAAGAAACAACTAGCTTCCTTGCAAGAAGAGACCTCTACCTGCAACAACATATAGGTCACAATTAGCAGAGAGGTAATTGGAGCCGGGTGGGTCTGTATGGGAAAGGGAGATGAAAGACAGGATTAGATTACTGGTACCAAGAAATCCTTGGTGTGTCGGAGTCGGTGGTTGGATTTCTTTCCTTTTGAGACAGAAAAAGAGTCGAGGGTGCTCTGTTATGACCTTCTTAGCTTGGGATTTGGGGAAAATTTCCAACATGGTGTAGCGGCGACGGATGAGGAGATCCTGCTATTCCTACTCCGTCGTGAACCAGTTCGTCACGCCTAGGTAGGAGTGGTCCTCAGCGGGTAAGGCCAGTGTCGATTGTCAAACGCCAACGAGAGAGGAAGACCACGGTGTCGTGGCCAGCACGGCGCACCTGAAACTCTGCATCTCCTTCCTAATAGCCTATGCCGCTTCCCTCCAATCCAATGACACGACATAGATCGCCCTCGTGGCCTCCAACGTGAGCCTGTCCAACATCCGCCTCATCAGCACCCGTCTCAGTGCCTTCTCTCGTTGCACGTTGGCGTACCTTGACCCGCGAGTACTGGGGCCGCTCAAGCACTGAGTCGAGTCGTTGTCAGACGCCGAAGACAAAACCAACCAGGCCCAGGCCGAGCTCGCAAAGCTGCAGGTCCCGGTGCCACTATGACCATGGCGACCGACGTTTACCAGATTAGCCCTTTCGCCCTCGCTCAAAACTGAGACCACAAGCCAAAAGTCAGAACAGCAACCTATAGATTACGCAGTTGCAAAAATACAAGAAGATGGGGAAAAAGAGTGGTGGGATAAGGAAGAATGGTGGACAGGAGGCCGTACCGGGCTTGGAAGGAAGAGCGGATCTGAGATCAGAGAGGTTGAGCTTATCCTACTACTTGTTTTCACCCATTTTTATAGATTATGCATCGTAGATGGCCGCCGCCTTTCAGTCGATCCGCCCTTTCTGAAACCCTCCTCAATCTGCGAGAGGACTGGAGGGAGGAGGAGAAACCCTAGAACCCCTGAAGAGGAACGATGAGGGGGCGGGAGAGGGGATAGCCAGCCGACTAGTTTGGAGGATGTGTCATTGTTGTCGGTGTTTGGCTTCGAGGCATCGCGTCATTTTCGGTGTTGGGGTTGGAGGCTAGAAGCCAGCCGACCAGCTTGTCGGAAGGGAAGAGTTGCCTCTCTGTTTAGGGCACAGAGCGGTGGAAATAAAGGGGCTGGCAAAGTGGGGAGTGAGAGGTTTGGTGCCCTAATGCTTATTTATACTTGGGTTTTGGATCCGCCAGCCGATGAGGAAAAGTCAGACTTGAATCTGACGGTCACGATTAATATGTCCTCTGGTTTGTTGGCAAAAGTTGGACTGATGGACCCGTTTTGGCTTTTGTTGTCATGATACCCAAATTATCTCAGACCTGTTAGCAGCAGGATTTTGGGAACCCAGTCCGAATTTCATTCTATTTTTTTAGTATTTTGTTTTACATGACAGACTAAAAATACAAGTTATGAGGCCAGTCCTGTAAGGACCCTGACCTGCGTTTAGGGTTTACCCTATTTGTTTTGCTTAATCTTGATGCTTTGGTGCTTGCTAATCACCTTTAAGTGGTGATTAGGGTTTTGTTGTGCTTAGTTGAGAGTTCGAGGGGCTACTTGCAAATAACCCAAGTTTAGGGTTTTGTGTGCAATTTGGTCATCTTGTGAGATGTTTTCCTCTCTTTTCTTCCTCTAGGGTTGAGAGGAAGGCTTGGGCTTGTTGCTTGAGTCTTTGGGCCTGAGTTGATCTTGTTTGGGACTTGAGGTGCTTTGGTTGGGTTTGCTTGAGCCTTGTGTCGACCAGGACCTGCTTTGTGTCGCCCAGCAGGCTGGTGTGTCGCCCACCAGAGCTAATGCCTGTGTCGCCCATGATGCTTGGTCTTGTGTAGTGGACACTTGGTGCATATTTTGGACAAGTGTCCCATGCCTTGCTAGTGTGTTAGCTTGAACCCTAGGACAAGTGTCGCTTGGGTGGATGACACATGGTGTGGATCTACCTTGTTTTCTCCACACTTTCCTTCTATATATATATATATGGTTCTTTCCCTTGCCTTAGCTTCCTTTGCTCTTTTGGTTTCTCCTCCACCTTGAGTGCACGATATCCCTCTCCATCTTGCTTGTGTTGGCCGATACACTTCCTTGGAGTTGAGGTGGTGGCCGATACACCTTCCTGGAGAAGCCTGGCAGACGATAGCTTTGGGCCTTGGAGCTGTGTTGGACGATACCCCTTGGAGCTGGAGTGCTTCTTCTTCCTTAGAGCTCAAGGCGGGTTGCATAGCTTCTAACCCTAACTCCCTTTCCTCTTGTTATGTTCTTTTTCATATGCTAGTAGTGTACCCAGGCTTTGTACCTTCATTGGTCGTTATGGTTGTGGTGGGAGACAGGCCTGACGGGCATCAACCCTTGTGTGGTATCGGGCGTCAGCTTGGTGTTGGGCGATATCCCTGCCCTTATGATGGGCGATAGGGTGAGCTAATGTGAGCGTTGGCTGATATGGATATGATGGACGATGGACTAAGAAGTGGCAGGAAGGTTCCCTTGTGTTGAACGAAAGGCTATGCTTGGTGAAACGGCCGATAGCCCTGACGGGCGATACCTCTTGTTGTGTGGCGGGCGACAGGGTTGGGCTGTGATGGGCGTCACGCCCTTTGCTTTAGTATATATCGGCCGCTAGGCCTTGATGGGTAGTTGCATGTTTTGTGGGAGGGGTCTTTCTCTCTTTCCTTCTCTCTCCTGGTTGATGTTGCAGCCCTTGAGTATCGGGCGTTAAGAGCAGCCAGATCGGGCGTCAGCCCTGGGACGAGCGACATGCCTGACGGGCGTCACGCCCCTTGAGTGTCAGCCGATAGAGAAGTGTGACGGGCGTTGCCCGATAGCTTTGGCGCGCGTTACTCCTGGACGTTGTGTCGCGCGCAGCGTTGCTGCACCCCCTTATGCCAGTCGTGTTGTTGTGTTTGGGTAAGGGTTATGAGGAGGTTTAAGGAGGGTGTTATGATCTTTAGATGAGGGATGGTCCCTTGTACCATGGAAGTGTTGGTTATACACAAATAACGATAATGATGCCTTGCTAGTAGCGATAACAATAACGATGTTAATGATAGTAGTAATGAGGCTGATGGTAGTATATGATGATGGTGAGGAAAGTAGTGGTAATGGGATACATAAAGTAATCCTTATGCTTATTTGTTAAATGTATTGTTAATTAGTAGTTACATTAATGGTTGCTTAATGATAAAGATAATAATGATGATAGTGGATGGTGACAATAATGACATTGGTAATAATAATAAGGCTCGTTCTATATGTTCAACATGACTATTTGTACAAAGTGAACACCTTGACTACGTGTATAATCCTTAGATAAGGATAAACATGAATATGGTTTGTTTATGACGTGCTTGATACATTTGAATATCAAATAGTGTATCTTGAATGATATTTCATGATAGTCAGCCTATTCCTTATGTTGAATCTACAATTATTGTATACTCTAACCGTGCAGGTGATGATTTAGCCATAAGAAGGCTATGAGACATATGTGATGAAGTGACATCACTTTGATGACTATTCTACGAGTTTGTATGTATGATGTGTTTGTTCCATGATGATGATGTGATCCCTAAAAAGGAAGTGACAGTACATGATGAGGGATTGAGATCCCATGGTATGTGATGATCCTTGAGATGAATCTGGATGGTCGGCAAAAGGCCAAGTGGTAACATGTGATGTGGGATCCTTGCGACGGATCAGATTGATGTGGTTTCAATAATAATATAATGTCCTTTACTTTCTGTTATATCTTGCATGTTATATAACTTGGTTGAATCCTGCAATCAATCTAAAAGATACTAATTAATCACAGTGAAATAATCACATGTCATATTCCTCATATTTTCTCTCTTACAAAAAAACAGGATAAGAGATAACAACAAAATGGACCATATATATCGACGAATTGGACCATATAGAATAACAAATTGGAACAGAGATAATGATTAAATTTTAAAAAATTAATGGCACTAAGGCTATCCTTATCACGACCTCCTTCCTAAAACTAACTCAACCATAGAGGAAGCATTTTCACATAATGGAGATAATGACAAATCGTGAAATGATATTGTTAATCAAGCAAAATCCATAGTATAAAAGAGATAATCACCAAAGTGCCTTATTACATGCCATAAATGGGTACTACATGTTCAAACATGAAAGAGCTCAATGAATGATACTCCAACATAACATAACTAAAACGAAATGATAATTATCTATAATGACACCCCACCAGGTAGGATCTGATAACTTTCCTTGAGCTCAGCGGACGTCCTTGAGATATACTTCCTTTCCTTCTCCTCGTCTACGGACATCTTGTCCCCAACCATTCAAAGCAATGTAAATCTATGTGAGTGGAATTGAGTAGTTATAACTTGAAAATAACATATACTTGAAATGACATGAGATAACTTGAAGAACTTAGTGAATTAACATGGTTAACATGATTGCTTGAAAACTTAATAAATTGACATGATGAAATAATGGTGTGTAGTTTAACTTGATTTAATATAATCTATCCCTCCTAATGCACCCATAGTGCTCATAAGACCAATTAAGACTCACATAAGGTTGGTTAAGGCTCATATAATGCTCCCATAGAACTCATAAGTCCAATTAAAAGTGGCATATGGTCAGTTAAGGCTCATAACATGATTGAGAGGACTATGTTAACATAATGTGATTTCTTATACTTAAACATGATTTTCATGATTTCTTGATTAATTAGCCGCGCAGTGATTCATAGTGTTCCAAGTAAAAGTATAATCATAAAATTTGTATAAAACATAAATTCATAGCATATGCATGATTTTCATGAGCATAACTGAGTAATAACATAATTGTATTTTAATTGAGTAATCATAAACAAATAATGTAAACCCAGAACCATAGAATTATACTCAATGTACATGAACCACTCACTTGATCTTGAGGAGGTATTTTATTGATGTGTTGATCCAGATAGAATCCTAATTATCCTATATGTGGCATAATCATCAATTAATTACATGTCACTAACACACATCTAGGGTTTCTCTTAGAAATAGGGCTTTTAATGTTGGAAAATAGGGTCTAGTAATGGGTCAATGATGTTCCTCATTTCAAGACCTTTCCAATGAGTACTTATACATATTTTTCTGGCAATCAATGAAATATATATCAATTTCTTAGGTCTTAATCAATCACGAAGGAGCAAAAAAAATTTAATATATATTCTAGAAATCAGTTAAATAAACCAGGAGGAAGACCCCGCTACCCTCACATTATGCACCTGATCTAGGCATTATGACAGGGAAAAGTAGTCACATCCCCTGAGATCAAACTAGGGTGATACATTAAAATTGATAAGTGGAAAGACTATGATGACAAATCGAGGTTGTGACACATCAAGATGAAAACAAGGGGATCATCATTATACCAGAACATGCGATGTTCATTCCTTGACCAGGAAAGGAACATGGAATCAGTACTGCCATCTTGGAGATGAACTGGAAATCTGTGGCATGGCAGAATGAGAGACCAGGACCACTAGCTTCCTTGTGGTCGAGCAGAGAAGGAGACCTCTCATGGATTTTTTGGGGTGATTAGATGCCCTAAAACTTCTATCCACCATGGATGGGGAAATTGAGGAGTGATAGATAGTGATACATTGTAGAAACTCAAGCTTGAAGGTTGTATAAAATTTGTGAGCATCGGGCGATGATGTGAGGATGAACTAGCGGGTGAGAGGAAACATGTAACTAGAAGCTAGCCCTGAGGTTGCCAAAAAATAGAGCAACTAGGCTCAACACTGGGATTCGAGATGACATCATGGAAAAGAGAAAATTGGAGATATAGAAAGCTTCATCGAACAATACATAATGATCTGGAAAATTTTCCATAAGAAATCCATGGTTGGAAGGCACAACCAATGTCAAGCTTCTTGGGCAAGAAATCAACTTTGTGGTCAGATATGTTTGGACAAACCCATAGACTAAGGACATCAGGAAAAGCATGGGAACGGTTGAGAAAGCTTATTGGAGTTGCAATTGGGTTGATTCTTAGAGCTTGTCTGTCACACCCCGATCTCACACTAACCACTAATCATGAGTTTAGGGCGGGACGGAGGGATTATCACAAAAACAAATCACTGAGAACTTTTTCTTTTTAAAACCTCGTAATGATATCCGGATTATTGCTGTAAACTAAAACATAATAAACTATTGCGGAAGCATTTCAATTAAACCGGCTAGAGAACATAAACAGAGTTTACAACATGTAACATTGTTTAACAGAAAGTAAAACATAACAGTTAATTTACATCTTTTACTCATTCGCCATACATACTCTCTCTCACCCACACCATGTCCCAAGGATCGCGGGGAAAGGACTAAGAGACCTCTAACTACTAACTACGTATACCTTCTACAGACTAAGCGTTAGGATGAAAGGATCCTTCATATTTCCTGCTGATGATGATGTCCTAAAAATGTTTTGAGTAGAGGTATGAGCCTACTCGCTCAGTGAATAGCATTTCATTTAGCTATCACTAAACAATTCATCAGGTTTATAAAATTGAAATAAACATAAATACAGTACAAGCAGGGCAGATCTAATGACATAGCAGATTACAGAATATAATCACATTTCTATGCAACAACAGATAATTTAAACCAATAAACAGATATAATGAATTGACACAAAAGTTCGGATATATTAATTTACTGTGATCCTATATGATTTCATATTTATATTATTATGCCCTAATCATATGCAGTGTACCCTGCATATAAAGATCTGTAGCGAACTACGATCCCACCGTACAAGACTTAGCAACACACCCGGGAAATGCTAAGTCTGACGTCAGCCCTGCTCTGCCACAGGACCCACAGGCTCATCGGCCTCACTGCACTACATCGAGTGCTCTGAACTCCTCCTCTAACCTGAGTACACAGGCTCAGGAGGTCTGGGTTACCACCGTGACATCGCACGCGTTGTTGTTGAATAACCCCTATTTACTCCAGTGCCACCGTGACATCGCACGCGTTGTTGTTGAACACCGCCTTTCCATCCTCGTGCCACCATGACATCACACGCGTTGATGTTGAACACAAGTTTCACCCCTAAGAAGCAGACCTGTCAAAGGGGTTCTACGGTGTTAGGGCACCTAAGTCTATTAACTGATTAACATATACACATTTAAACAGGAAAATCACATTTACTGATTTCATATCAGATAACAATACACTATCATTCTAAACTGACAGAGCAATTTATTTTAAATCATTGTAATTTTTGAGAAATTCTCATACCATGCATTCAGACAAATTAGAAATGCATAAATAACCCAACTTATTTCAATTTGGCACATACATAGCGAATTTACGCAATTGAACATCTTATTGCACAAATTAAAGAAATTTACTTCACATATGAGAATCATACTCAACAATTATCAATTCTCTAAAATTCTCGAAAAACGTGCACATTAACCCAAATCCTGGTTTGTGCATCACTGAACTCAATTAAGAGTTAATTACATATCACAACACAATTTAATAACACTACTTGAGAATTTCTGGTAATATTTCAGAGAAATGTGCCATTTCATGTAAATATCAATTTACACATATTAACGTCAAAAGATATATGCAATTAGGGTTTTCTTGCATGTTTTTATTTATTCATATCAACTTTGAAATCATACATCTGCTAATTTATCATAAATCTTCATTATCTGGGTTCATACCCAAATCATACCATTTTCAGACATGAATTTCTAATTTCAACATTCAAATGAGCAATTTAGGTTCCAATGAACCATATAAATCTACTGATTCAATCTGTACTGTTCAAATGCTAAATTTAATCATATAACAGTGTCTAGAAGCAGTTTATGAAATAAAAAGGTCGGGCAACGCCAAACACTGCCGCCTGATAGCGCCTGTTATCAGCGTAATTCGCGCACAAAACAGAAAATATTCAAACGCCTGAGTTTATTAATGATAAATAAATGAAATCCTACTCACAGTGATTTGGTCTATCCGGATTCGTCCGGGGATGCGTTCAGGGTCTGATTCCGGGCAATTTCGGATCGTCTTCAACCTTGGCATTTTCACTGTTCACGGTTGTTTTGCTTCACGTACAGCAGGTTGAAGAGAACTTCTTCGTTCTTGATGTGGGATACATCTACGACTGCGGTTTTTTGCTCCAACCATCTTGGCCAAGCTCGGAGCTGCAGTATCCTAGAGCTTTACACACCATGGATGGCCAAGGTAGCTGCTGCCGCAGCACCTTGCTGGCTGCAAGTCAGTCGCTTGGCCAAGGAGGTCGGTTGCAGGCTAGGGAGGGAGGACATGGAAGTGTTGCTTGCTATTTTGAGGTGCTTCGGAACCTTAGGAACCAACGACTGCCCCACCCTTCCTCCTTTCTTGCTCAATCAAGCCATGGATGCTGCTGCTGCTTCTACTCATAGATGAATCTTCTACTTTGGGCGCCGCCCCTAAATGGTTGGATGGGCTGCGGCTGGTTGCTTGAACTCCAAGGCCGAAGTCGGGCAGCGGCCTGGTGCTGCTAGCTCGCCCAAAGTGGCCCCTTGGCCGACGCCTTGCAGCTGGCCTCGGTTGCTGCTTGGCTGGTCGGCGTCCTGCTGGTTGCAGGTTGGGCTCCTGCTAGGGCGGGTGGCTAGGGCGAGGCTGGGGAGGAAGAAGAAGAAAGGAAGTAGAAGAAGAATCTGGCGCCATTCAGTCGAGGCCAAGGGAGCCAAGGGACCAACCCTAGCTCGCCCCATTTTTCCTCTGCTAATCGCACCTCTCCTGAGCGCCGCTCTATCGGTTGTTGCTCCATCGGGGAAGGAGGAGGATAAGCGTGAAAGGGAAAAATCAAGTAAAGGAAAAAGGTTAATAAAGGGCTAAAAGAAAACTGGAAAAATTGCAAAGCTAACCCTAGTTTTTAGAAGATGGTATAACTTTCACCTCAGATATCCAATTGAGGTGATTCTTTTTGCAAAAAGTCAAGCATGAAATCCTCTATACCCTCAAGGCATGAAATCATCCTAATTAGACTACTTCACTGGATTAAAACTCTAATTGCATCTGCGATCACTTAACTTAATCGTCTTAATTATGCCCTAATTGCATCTTATATATTTAATTTAGCTTAATCAACTTGATGATGCATTAACCACCACATGAGCACTTAACCTATCTCAATTACTTAGTTACGCACTAATCATTGTACCTACTTGTTAATCACAGAGTGGGTCATAACAATCTCCCTCCCTTATAAGAATTTCGTCCCTAGATTCCTAAAAAGAAAAGGAAAGTTGTTACGCATTTCAGACTCAAGTTCTCCCGTGGCTTCCTCTAGGTTATGGTTCCTTCACTAATGGTATCTCGTGATTCTTGAGCTTCTTGATCCACCGATCAATTATCTGAACTGGTCCCTCAACATAGGACACATCTGATCTGAACTGTGCAGGTTCTGGGTCCACTATCTCCTCTGGACCAGGGTAACACTTCTTCAACATCGATACATGGAACACGTCATGTGAATTAAGCAACTCGAATGGCAAATCCAACTTATGGGCTACAGGTCCAATCCTCTCAATGATGGGATATAGGCCCATAAACCTAGGAGTCAGTTTACCTGACTTACCAACCCTCATACTCCTTTCCATGGTGAAATTTTCAAATACACTTCATCACCAACCTCCAACTCAAGAGGTCAACGCCTCTTCTCAGCATAGCTCTTCTTCCTGTCCTATGTATCTTTCAACTGCTCCCTGCATGTCCTCAAGAGTCTTAAATGGTCCTCTCAGTCTGACCATCTGTTTGTGGTGAAAAGGTTGTACTGAATCTTAACTTTGTGCCTGAAGCACGATGCAACTGTTTTCCAAAACCTAGATGTGAACCTAGGATCTTTATCTGATATATTTGAAACTGGGATACCATGCAACCTGAGTATCTCATCCATATATATCTTAACCAACTTTGGGACATCAAAGGTTGACATAATATGAAGATTGTGAGTAGACTTAATTAGTCTATCCACCATCACTCATATCGAGTCACAACCTCTAGGTGTCCTGGGAAACCCTATCACAAAATATATTGTGATATGTTCCCATTTCTATTTTGGTATAAGAAAAGATTGCAAACTACCTGTAGGTTTCTGGTGCTCAGTCTTAACCTACTGACACACCCTGCACCTAGCCATGTACTTATCTACATCCTTTTCATACCAGGCCACCAATACAACTTCTTGAGATTCATGTACATCTTAGTGTTACCTGGATGCATGGCATACATCGATGCACATGCCTCCTCAAGAATCTGTTCTTTCAAATCACTATCTCGAGGTACACAACATATCATGCTAATACAACACACCATCATCTGAAAATCTAAACTTTGGTCTTTACCCCTATTTCTAAGTTCAACTTCCACATTTCTACTAGCATGTCTCTTTTGAAACATGCCATAGAGAACGCATCAGTTGTTGAACTTAACTTCCTGCTGAGGGCATCAACTACCACATTCGCCTTCCCAAGGTGACAATCTATCGTCACATCATAAAGATAGTGATGCTGTGTCATAAGAGCATGAACTACAACAACTAACTTCAGATCATGTATTGCGTAGTACTCCTCATTCTATGCTACTACTTATTGTTACATTTCAAATTTATATCTTACTCTTTTCTCCAAGTTATTTTCATATTGTGTATTTACCTTCCAGATTAGCTAACTTTAAACCCTGGATTTTATTAGTGCTAGGTTACCTTTCATAGTGCAAATCGTATGATCTTGTTTTATAAAGATACTAGTATTCAAGGTCAAATCACTAGCGACATCCCTTGAACTACTTCAACTCTAAACATTCTAGGGTTTGGTCCTTATCAGCAACATAGCATTATTTTGGTGTGACTTTTCTTCCTTAGTTTGAAATCAAACTTTAGATCTCATAAGTTCATCCATCTACTTGTAATGAATACAACAGATATGAATAATCATCAATGAACTATAGATATATAACATAAATGTAACATCAACCAAGTTCTCTAGCATAACTTATTAACACAAATGCTACAAATCAACATGATACTTGTTACCCAAGCATCACACATGGCTCACAGGGCCATTCATATCTTGTCACCTCTCACTAGGCAACAACTTATTCACATGGCTCACAAGGCCATTCACATCTTGTCACCTCTCACTAGGCAACAACTTATTCACATGGCTCACAAGGCCATTCACATCTTGTCACCTCTCACTAGGCAACAAATTATTCACATGGCTCATAAAATCCGTACACATTATTACTTTTATTAAGCAACAACAACATCAACACACAAAAAAAACCAATCAATCATTTATTATATAAATGTCACAGCCCAAACTTGTTATATTCATCATCTCATCATACCTGCATGGTTATTAGGCATGATAACAGTCATACAAGATATTTATCACATCATGTAATACAGTAGTAATACCATCATTCCTTAACCAGGAATTAGGGTTCACTATCAAACAGGGCTTATCGTTCCCTTTTCCCCAAATTAGGGTTAGGGTTCATTAATTCAGACCCTCTTGAGTTAACCAACTTTATCTTGTATTAAGGTATTTCCCCTCTTAATGCATTCCATCACAGAATACTCACCCTAAGCATATAATGCATAGGCCACACATTAGAATTGTCTAGCAATCTCACATGATATGGACTTATCTTAGTTTAAGGCATAACTTTATTATAAAGTTGCCTATAAACAATCGCAATGATACACCCTCAACCAGGGTTCACAATGAGACACCCTCCACTAGGGTTTACTAATCATGTATTGGATCCATGCATTTGTTATGCATTAATGATTAGTACCATTAAGGGTATTTCTCACCTAGTCATTAAATTTAATCTGAACCTTATTGTGTTCCTTTATTTCTAATTAAGGATTTCTCATATGAGGTTCCAACATTGGGCCTCTGATATCATTTCCAGCAAATTCTTAGTTGTTCTAATCTTTCTTTTACATCTCAACGTCTTAGTGTATGTACATTCTTACTATGATGTGAGTCTAAATTATCTAGAGTCTACTCTTATTATATTGTTAATAGGAGTCATTAGATCTCAGTAACGCATCCTGCCAGCCAGACCAGGCCGAACCTGTAGTCCTGAAGCCAAGAGCGACTCAGGATTAACCAACTCCTATTAATCTCAAACATGTGGAAAGAATATCCACTTAGGGCAGACTCATTTAAACATAACTTCTGGTCTACTTAATACAAAGAATATAAACAATAAATAAATCACTTCATGACACTCAATCAATATAAAAGAATCATATTTATTCTACAAGCTGAAAATCTAAATTCATACATATAAGAGCATTTCTAGTGATTTCCACTCAAATAAGCAATATAAGGCAAGAGTTGCATCGCATCCTATGTTTAATCTCTTATTCTAGTATTAATTTCCAGTTTCTTAACCCTAAGATTTCTAGGGTTTCTCTCTATCCTATCCTTCCTCTGCATACCTGGCCAGGGCATCCAGAGAAGAATAGACAGAGTAGCTTGATACTGGTCAATCTAAGTATTCAGACACCTGGCCAGGGTATCTAAACACTCAGACCTCCCAGAGCTAAAGACATATCACTTCTTATTTTTCTCACTTATAACTCTATCTTTCGACCCTAATGATCCCTGATGATTCAACATAAACTCTTTACTTGGTTCTCGTGACCACATCCTCTTCCTGCCATCTGCAATAGTATAACAGAACACTTCCTGATAGAAAATTGTAGTTAGAAGGGAGACACTTAAGTCCTAATCCTATTGGTCTCTTATCGTCCCCTGACCTTGACTTAGAGTATTCATATACTCAACCTAGGCTCTGATACCAAGATGTCACACCCCGATCTCACACTAACCACTAATCACGAGATTAGGGCGCGACGGAGGGATTATCACAGAAACAAATCACTGAGAACTTTTTCTTTTTAAAACCTCGTAATGATATTCGGATTATTGTTGTAAACTAAAACATAATAAACTATTGCAGAAGCATTTCAATTAAACAGGCTAGAGAACATAAACAGAGTTTACAACATGTAACATTGTTTAACAGAAAGTAAAACATAACAGTTAATTTACATCTTTTACTCATTCGCCATACATACTCTCTCTCACCCACACCATGTCCCAAGGATCGAGGGGAAAGGACTAAGAGACCTCTAACTACTAACTACGTATACCTTCTACAGACTAAGCGTTAGGATGAAAGGATCATTCAGATTTCCTGCTGCTGATGATGTCTTGAAAATGTTTTGAGTAGAGGTATGAGCCTACTCGCTCAGTGAATAGCATTTCATTTAGCTATCACTAAACAACTCATCAGGTTTATAAAATTGAAATAAACATAAATACAGTACAAGCAGGGCAGATCTAATGACATAGCAGATTACAGAATATAATCACATTTCTATGCCACAACAGATAATTTAAACCAATAAACAGATATAATGAATTGACACAAAAGTTCGGATATATTAATTTATTGTGATCCTATATGATTTCATATTTTTATTATTATGCCCTAATCATATGCAGTGTACCCTGCATATAAAGATCCGTAGCGAACTACGATCCCACCGTACAAGACTTAGCGACACACCCGGGAAATGCTAAGTCTGATGTCAGCCCTGCTCTACCACAGGACCCACAGGCTCATCGGCCTCACTGCACTACATCGAGTGCTCTGAACTCCTCCTCTAACCTGAGTACACAGGCTCAGGAGGTCTGGGTTACCACCGTGACATCACACGTGTTGTTGTTGAATAACCCCTATTTACTCTAGTGCCACTGCGACATCGCACGCGTTGTTGTTGAACACTGCCTTTCCATCCTCGTGCCACCGTGACATCGCACGCGTTGATGTTGAACACGAGTTTCACCGCTAAGAAGCAGACCTATCAAAGGGGTTCTACGGTGTTAGGGCACCTAAGTCTATTAACTGATTAACATATAAACATTTAAACAAGAAAATCACATTTACTGATTTCATATCAGATCACAATACACTGTCATTCTAAAATGACAGAGCAATATATTTTAAATCATTGTAATTTCTGAGAAATTCTCATACCATGCATTCAGACAAATTAGAAATGCATAAATAACCCAACTTATTTCAATTTGGCACATACATAGCGAATTTACGCAATTGAACATCTTATTACACAAATTAAAGAAATTTACTTCACATATGAGAATCATACTCAACAATTATCAATTCTCTAAAATTCTCGAAAAACGTGCACATTAACCCAAATCCTGGTTTGTGCATCACTTAACTCAATTAAGAGTTAATTACATATCACAACACAATTTAATAACACTACTTGAGAATTTCTGGTAATATTTCAGAGAAATGTGCCATTTCATGTAAATATCAATTTACACATATTAACGTCAAAAGATATATGCAATTAGGGTTTTCTTGCATGTTTTTATTTATTCATATCAACTTTGAAATCGTACATCTGATAATTTATCAGAAATCTTCATTATCTGGGTTCATACCCAAATCATACCATTTTCAGACATGAATTTCTAATTTCAACATTCAAATGAGCAATTTAGGTTCCAATGAACCATATAAATCTATTGATTCAATCCGTACTGTTCAAATGCTAAATTTAATCATATAACAGTGTCTAGAAGCAGTTTATGAAATAAAAAGGTCGGGCAACGCCAAACGCTGCCCGACTCCTGATAGCGCCTGTTATCAGCGTAATTCGCGCACAAAACAGAAAATATTCAAACGCCTGAGTTTATTAATGATAAATAAATGAAATCCTACTCACAGTGATTTGGTCTATTCGGATTCGTCCGGGGATGCGTTCAGGGTCTGATTCCGGGCAATTTCGGATCGTCTTCAACCTTGGCATTTTCACTGTTCACGGTTGTTTTGCTTCACGTACACCAGGTTGAAGAGAACTTCTTCGTTCTTGATGTGGGATACATCTACGACTGCGGTTTTTTGCTCCAACCGTCTTGGCCAAGCTCGGAGCTGCAGTATCCTAGAGCTTTACACACCATGGACGGCCAAGGTAGCTGCTGCCGCAGCACCTTGCTGGCTGCAAGTCAGCCGCTTGGCCAAGGAGGTCAGTTGCAGGCTAGGGAGGGAGGACATGGAAGTGTTGCTTGCTATTTCGAGGTGCTTCGGAACCTTAGGAACCAACGACTACCCCACCCTTCCTCCTTTCTTGCTCAATCAAGCCATGGATGCTGCTGATGCTTCTACTCATAGCTGAATCTTCTACTTTGGGCGCCGCCCCTAAATGGTTGGATGGGCTGCGGCTGGTTGCTTGAACTCTAAGGCCGAAGTCGGGCGGCGGCCTGGTGCTGCTAGCTCGCCCAAAGTGGCCCCTTGGCCGATGCCTTGCAGCTGGCCACGGCTGCTGCTTGGCTGGTCGGCGTCCTGCTGGTTGCAGGTTGGGCTCCTGCTAGGGCGGGTGGCTAGGGCGAGGCTGGGGAGGAAGAAGAAGAAAGGAAGTAGAAGAAGAATCTGGCGCCATTCATTCGAGGCCAAGGGAGCCAAGGGACCAACCCTAGCTCGCCCCATTTTTCCTCTGCTAATCGCACCTCTCCTGAGCGCCGCTCTATCGGTTGTTGCTCCATCGGGGAAGGAGGAGGATAAGCGTGAAAGGGAAAAATCAAGTAAAGGAAAAAGGTTAATAAAGGGATAAAAGAAAACTGGAAAAATTGCAAAGCTAACCCTAGTTTTTAGAAGATGGTATAACTTTCACCTCAGATATCCAATTGAGGTGATTCTTTTTGCAAAAAGTCAAGCATGAAATCCTCTATACCCTCAAGGCATGAAATCATCCTAATTAGACTACTTCACTGGATTAAAACTCTAATTGCATCTGCGATCACTTAACTTAATCGTCTTAATTATGCCCTAATTGCATCTTATATATTTAATTTAGCTTAATCAACTTGATGATGCATTAACCACCACATGAGCACTTAACCTATCTCAATTACTTAGTTACGCACTAATCATTGTACCTACTTGTTAATCACAGAGTGGGTCATAACATTGTCGCTAGAGCTCGTCATCGACTTGAGTGAAGGTTTACTCCATTGTCGCTACTCGGCTGGATTTGGAAGCAATTGGTAGCATAGGAGGGTTTGTATGGAGGCTAGTGTGCTTCCTGGGTCACTTGAAGTCAGTTCTATGCAGTGTTGTCGCTAGAGGGGTGGCGACTGCGTGACTTAGGCAAATGTCGAAATGGGTGGTTCTCATAGGGTTGGAGATAGAAGTCATATAGGGGTTCCCTAAACTTATGATTGTGTTGGCATTGAGATAATGGGAAGTCATTTTGTGGAGAGAGAGCTAGATCAGGGCAACGGATCGGGTTCTGTTCCCTGCCTTAGCATGAACTCTGCTCAAGGTAGGGGATAAAGGTCCTTCCTTTGGAGCCTTATATGACATCTCTCAAAGGATCGGGAATATATTAGTTGTGCGGGATGCACCATTATCCTGGACTTTAGAAAAAAGTTTAGGATAATCGTGTGTATTATTAAATTATTAGGTCATAGATTATCATTATCTCTTCTTTTCTTCCTAATATTTTTTGGAGCATTTAGGATTATCCAAATGTAACCAAATTTGGTGTCTTTCATAATTCAACCACGAGGAATTCAAATATCCAATTAGATTTTAGATATGAGTTAGTGACATGTGTGTTTATTATTATTATCTACTTAAGATAATTAACATATAAATAATCACTAAAAAGGAATTGTGTACCCAAATTCGATTGAAGCTCTAATATTCTATTATATACTCATATACCAAACAGTGGGATACATTATACATGCATTTAGGTCCAATCTATTATTCAAATCCTAACTAGTCAGCATTGCATAATTAGGCTAGGTTTTGGGCATTAATTAACATCAATGTAAATAAGCATTGATGCATTATGTATCTGACTCTTTCTAGGTTCACATAATATCTTGGTGTTGTATCAACTAATTTTGGGCATACTTAATAATCATGGTCTCATCTTAAATGAATAAATGTAAGACAAATTCGTTCAACTTAGGGTTTCACCTTTATTAGATATAGATAAATTTTTGAAATTAAATATTCAATCATTTTTATTTTAAAATTAAAATGTGAGGGTCGCTACAATCCTATTCCTTGTATTTTCTTTCTCTCTACAAAAACAAAAAAATTTATTACAGAAAATAGTAAACTAGACTAGAGAAAACAACAAATTGGATCAGAGATAAAAAATAATTTTAAAAAATTAATTGTACTACTTCCTTCCTATTCTTTATATTTTCTCTCTCTTACAAAAATAATCGGAACCAAAGATAACAATAAATTGGACCAAAGATAACAACAAATTGGACCAGTGATAGCAAAAAATTGATTAGAGATAACAACTAATTTTCAAAAAATAATGGCACTACTTTCCTACTATTTTGTTTCTCTCTCTTACAAAAACAATGAATTGTACTAGAGATAATAATAAACTAGAATTGATTTAACAAAAAGTAGGACAGAGGTAATAACTAATTTGAAATTTTAAATTATACTACCTCCCTTCTATTCCTCATATTTTCTCTCTCCAACAAAAATAACAGACTGGACCAAATATCTCCATAAATTGGACTGGAGATAACAACGAATTCAGCCAGACATAACAACATACCAGAGACAATAACTAAATTTAAAAAATTAATGACACTATTTCCCTCCTATTTCTTGTATATTTCTCTCTCTTACAAAAACAATAAATTATATTGAAGACAACAACAAATTAAACTAGAGATAACAATAAAATTTAAAAAAAGGCACTACTTCCCTCCTTCTCATCGAATTTTCTCTCTCTTAAAAAATAAGACACTAGATCATAGATAGAAATAAATTAGACTAGAGATAACAAGAAATCAAACCACTAATAATGATTCGTCTCTTTATTATAAGTGAAAGGAGGATGGAGAAAAAATAAAACATTAAACTAAAGATAACAACAAAACAGATCCGATATAATAAAAAATTAGACCAGAGTTAATACATCTTTCTTATTGTGTATGACATTTATGAAAAAAATGTCGACAGTTGGTCTTGTTGGAACAATTTTTTATAAAGAATGTAGTGATTTTTATTTTGTCAAAAAGTTCATAATGGATTGAAAATTATAAGTAATAAATTCATCTCTCCTTTTTTTATCTTGTTCGAGCCATTCTCTTATATTTTTCAAATGTATGTCGACATTGTACTTGTTGTAACAAATCTTTTGTCAGGAATACAAAAAGTTCTTATTTTGTTAAAAAATCACTACATTTTAGAAGATTTAACGAAATAAAATTCTTCTTTGTTCTTTCTCCTGTAGTTACTCTCTCTTTAACCATTCCCTCTCTCCCACATTTCCACACAGTCTTTTCTCTCCTCCATTTGGTATCTCTACCACTGCAACTTTAATTGTACATCTACCATAGCAATCAGTACCTCGGAAGCATGTTTGTCTTTGTCGAAGGGTCAAATCGTTTCATTTTGCCTCACGTTCCACCTTTGCATATCATTTTTCTTTGAGAAAATACACAACGAACCACTCATTTAAAACAGAACAGAAGGAATCGGCCACTTTATCTGCGACTCTGAATATATAAGATTCTCGTGATAGAAAAAAAATTATAAACAAATACAACCGAGATCGGGTACTGACAGTCCTTTTTTCAGAACGTGCTGACACATCTCAGTTGTCCACTCCCAAAAGAACATCCCTAAAGATCTGTGTGTACAGTGAAACACAAATGTCTTTTTACTGTGCACACAAATCTCTGGGGGAACGAACCACCGAGATCGGCGTTTACTGAGTAAAATGTTGTCGTTTTATAAACAAATACGCCTGACTAGACTCTTTTATCGCATTGAATGAAATTTTGAATTACTTTTACCGATGCAAGTCTCCTACAAATTAATGCACCACTCGGGGTATGTAGATAGGAATGGACAGACATGGCAGCACGTTGTAAGGAAGTAAATAGCGACAGCCAGGGTCAACTGCTCGGGGTTGTAGGCTGAAACGCATCCTTATGACCAGGCCCTAGGAACACTTTCTTTCTCAAGAGAAAAATGCGAGGGTAAACTTGTTGAAGCACATGCATCAAAGTGTATAGGAGGTTATATTCCAAAAGTGTATAGGAGGTTCACCTTTAACTATTGACCGAAGTTTTAGCTAAAAATCTAACTCTACTATTTGCTGAAAGCAAATCCAGTAGCGATTAGCCAACGAACATATGTGACCTAGGCAAGGAGCTTATCATGAGGTCTCGTGCCTATTTCTCACATTAGCTACAAAATTGGGATCTAAATTCCAATTGGAGACCTTTCATCGAAGTTAACAAATGGCTTCTTTTCATTTTCTTTTGCTTATCAGATATGTAGATAGATGAGTTAATCGACCCCAGATATTCCCATAAGTTAGAAAGAAAAGGAAGCACTTCGACACTCCTTAACATTGTGGAAGAAGCATGGAACACGACGTCAACTTTGATTGGATGGACATGTGTAGAAGTGAAAGTTTATGCAAAAATTGAAGAAACTTTGAGGATTTTGTTAACTAAACTCGGACGCAAATGTGAAATTTAAAGTTAAAAATAATGACTTTATCGTGAAAATGGATTAGATTTTATCAAAACTAGTTTAGAATAAAAGAGATCTTGCACTCAATAGCCCCTTTCCTATAAGATAAGCTCTTCATATTGCTATACATAATTTTTTAAACTCTCTTAAGAAACTCCACTGCTTCTGGTACTAAGAATTCAAAGGTATCAAAACCAATGGGATAAAAATGTGTTGATTCTCAATACATGCTTTTTCATGTTTTGCCACTTTAGCAGAAATAACATTACGTGCAGCATGTCCCACAATAAATTCACCGTCTTTCAGGCCCTCCAATGCAGAGACCCCTATTAGATCTACACATGCATGTTTTCCTCCAACCCAGCCAAAGATGAGAATATCTGTTGGTCTAAGTATTGATCTTCCCTCCTGGGGATCAGTCAAAAAATTCATAGGTGATTCCTTCTTAGCTGCAACTCCCACATGTCTAAGTACATCATATGGAACATCCCTTACAAGATCATGTCTGTACTTGAAACCTGAGAGCTCCCTACAATAAATCGCGTGCTCCCAAAAAGTGTCCAAGCAGAATTTACGATAGACTAGGCATACCTCATCAGTAGGAAATAAAGGAATTATAAGGTGATATTTGAGAACCGTACGATATTCAACTGGTGACATATGTAGCCCAAGGTCATCAATAGGAATAGCAAGAAGAAAATTATGAGCATGTTCAACTTGTAAGCATTGGAAAACTAGTTTTTGTCTAGTGGTCATGTCAAATTCAACATCCATGTCCTTAATAATTTTTCTAAAAAGAGAACTCGCCAAAGCATTTTGGGCTTTAGGGGGGACAATCTCTTTGTTAGCAAAAAAGATATGATCAAAAGACAGAATCGTAGCACGTAGACAATCTAAAGTGTTGTTAAAATCAAAGTTCATACCGTATATCCAACTGTCTCACAAAATATGATCTTAGAGTACCCAAGACTAGGCTGTAGAGGCCACAAAGGTATATGAAGAAGCCTCCATTGCTGAATATAAACCCAATTCACCGAGTCTAATGGGTAAGGATGCCACTCGCCATTAAAAGTCCCCAAAGAAAGGACTTCCATATACCACAATATCCTCAATAGACCCATGCATCCCTTTGTCAAAAAAAGTTGCAGCATGTTCCATGTGTGTGGGTTGGCATGTCATTAAATCAAACATAAGCTTGGACGTACGCATGCAAGAACGTAGCAAAAAGAGCTCACTTTATGGATCATGCAACTGAGGGAGGAGATACATCAAGTCAACAGCTTTGGTAGCCCTCCTCATGGCTAACTCCTAAATAAAAGTTGTGTCCCTACTAATAGCTCCTCCAAGTATTTTTACTCCTAACATAGGCCTCCCAATGTCCACAAGGAACAACTCCTTATGAAGCTTCCTACCATCACAGGTAGGCCAGAAAAGCTCCATTTTATGAAAATTCAAAATCAGCCCCAACTCTAGACCCATGCGCTGAATAATGTCAAGCACCTTGGACACCTCCATTGTGTCTCCGATGACGGACCCATCATCCAGATACCAGGCATGGTGTTACGACCCCACCTTCTGATAACCCCCAACTAAGGTAGACCGAGAGGTCGAAGCTACACACATAATTTCTGGATCAAAGGTTTGACAATTAACCAAGAACAATTATTAAATTTTAACAGACTAAACTGGAAAGCTGTAAGAAAATAAACTTTTGCATACCTTTTGAAAACTTGGATCTCTAAACTTCTATCCACATATGAATTCTACTCTAACTAATCCTCCTTATATTTTAATTCATGTATTTCACAATATGACGATTTATTGTTTGTCCTTTTGGCTTTGTACCTAAAACACCGACAAACAAAAAGTCAGTCAGCATAAAGCTGGTATGTGGGGAAAACAATAATCATGCAACTATGATAACAATGTAATCAGTCAATTATGATTTAAACAAACAACTTTACGTTTTTTCCACATGATTGCTCAATCCCTACGTACCCTAGCCTCTGCGTTGTCCCTGCAGTGGACCTGGATGTTGCCTTCCTTGTGGTAGATCCCCATTAAACCCCTCATGATCCCACCTAACAGGTGAACCAATTTCTAGGGTTGAGTCACATGGCACTATCCGTAAGTAGCCCACTCCTTAACTCATGGCATGCTAAAGGGTCTCATGGCACTACACTTGGTAGCCCAATTTCTAACCCACGATAACCTAGACCTTACTCTAGGTTACCCCTTTTTAGCCTTTACAAGCCACAGAGGTGATTCAGATCTAAGCCAGTCATGTACGCACATTTATAGTGATAATCATAGTCACTTTATAGTTGCATGAAATAAATAGGCATCCAACAGTTATTTCCAAGCAATCGATAAAACGTTTGGTAATTGCCGTGAAACTAGAGCGATTATTCGTAAGCACAACCACATACTTTTTTCATGCAGAAATATATAGTTATACTTCAGGTGGATACCATCAACCAGTCAATAGATCCGAACAAGAAAACCAAGAAATTGATCATTTAATATGCATGCATATAAATCCTAAATTGTCACCATCACATATTATTTCAAGTAAACCTTACTCAGTCCTAATCTAGGGTATTAGGGTTTGGTTAACGAATAGAGGTACAAACCCTAAACCGATCGCATAATTGTTTGTTAGAGTTATTAGTCCAAATTAGACATCATGTGTAACCCTAATTACATATCCAACAAAACTGTCCATTATGATCACTATGATCCAATTTTATGTTCTCTAACTATATCTTAGTTTCAAAACCCTAAATCATGCAAGAAACTCCTAGATCAGGTTCAAGTTTGTTATTCACTACTCAACAGGTTGAAATTACATAATTTCATTAATTAAGTGACATGAACTTACCGAATATGCTCAATTAGGGTTTCTTAATCCAATACATAAGCATTTTTCCTTATATTAACATAATTTTGCAATTAGGCACAGATTCAAGTTGTCAAACCATTTTTAATGTATTCCTCATATTTTTCTAAGCAACTTTCATATATTTATGTCCCCGTTAGAGTCACGAATAAATAACTATAATTATTTCAAGGTTATTTGATTCTGACCAACCGTTAGTCGCCACATCAGCAACTAAAGTCCCTTTTAATATAATTCATGAATCAGTTAAGTTTATAATGAAAAGACCATACTACCCTTGTCATGGTGGCTCAAGCTTTTTATGTGATCATGGGTATCCTAGGTATTTAACCCGGGACCATCCCCTTCCTTTCGATAGGGCGAAACTGCGCCCAGCGCTCGTCGGCGCAGGTGCAATTCCCCCAATCCCCGCTTCCGAGGGTACATGCGGCCGGCCTCAAGCGGCGCGCACGACCTTGCCGGACTTGGTCCAAGGTCTGCAAGTGTCTGTAGAGAACTGGAGAGGGAGGTAATAGGTCACGGATAGCTGTTGGTTCAGTTGGTCTTAAATGGAAAAGGAGATCAAGGATCTTACCTAGGAACCCCTTTTAGTAGCCGGAGATGATGGAGCACCCTCATGGGAGACCTTATCTTGTGCTCCACTCTCTTTCTCACCTCCGCGTCACATGTGACTTCGACCCTGCTCCACTGACTGCTGCACAGCTTGCATGACGTGAACAAGGTCCTTCTCTTCTCCTCCTTGTGTCCTCTTCTTCTCCCAACCTTGACGCAGGGTGATGCGCCTCATAACGTCGTCCCATTGTTCATCCAACCACACTGTTGTCATACTTCCATGGCCTGGCCTTGAGGGAGAGGAGAGAGTTCCTTCAAGTGACAGGTGAAGGCAATGACTCTACTGCTAGGGTTCATCTGTGGGAAGAGACTATCCAAACCACAAGGGTAGATCATATATATATAGTATATATCTGTTACGACCCCACCTTCCGGTAACCCCCAATTAAGGGAGACTGAGAGGTCGAAGACGCACCCATAATTTCCGGATCAAAGGCTCGGAAATTAACCAAGAACAATTATTAAGTTTTAACAGACTAAACTGAAAAGTTGTGAGAAAATAAACTTTTGCATACCTATTTTTTTGAAAACTTGGATCTCTAAACTTCTATCCACTTAAGGATTTTACTCTAACTAATCCGCCTTGTATTTTACTTCATGTATTTCCCAATATGACGATTTACTATTTGTTCTTTTGGATTGTACCTAAAACGCCGACAAACAAAACGTCAATCAGCCGAAGCTGGTATGTGGGGGAAACAATAATCATACAATTATTCTTAACAAATTAATCATTCAATTAATCATTTAACAACTAAGATTACGTTTTATGCCATACTAATCAATCCTTACCTATCCCCTGACTCTGTGTTATCCCTGCAGTGGACTTGTATGGTACCTCTCTTTAGGTAGATTCTTACCCCCATGGTCCTACCTTACAGGTAGCCAATACATATGGTAATAGAGTCGCATGGCACTACCCGAAGGTAGCCCACTATCTAACTCAATGTGACTTGATGGACCTACCCCATTGGTAGCCATGTACTAAGTCATCCAATGACCTGATGGACCTACCCCATAGGTAGACATGTACTAGGTCAACTATTAAGCCACAGAGGGGACCAGGATCTGAGCTAGTAGGCACATATCTTATGTGATAGTCATATCCACATTATAGTTTGGATGAATTAAAATCATCCAACAATTAATTCATGACATCGATGAAAACTTCGATAAACCTCGGAAAACTAACTCGAGATATTCATAAGCGTAAATACATACATGATTTGATGATTTCACAAGCATTAAGCAAATCCAACCAAGAATGCAATCCAAGCAAGCAAATCAACAATCACATAATTCCTGAAAAGGATATGTACTCTATTTATTACACACTTTATCAAGAATCTACTTTATTGACTTGGATTCACTTTCTAGGGCTTCTAATCTGCATTAACGTTTCATTAATCTTCATTAGGGTTTCTTAGACCAATTTCTTAAACTTTATCCCTTTTAGGTCAACAAACCCTAAAATACTTTTTTCTACTTATATGAACCTTAATTGCTCAACTATCCATTTTAATAGTCTTTTATACCCAAATTGACTTAGGATCATCATATCCCTACTTATTCATGGATTTGAACAATTAAAACAATTAAAATACATATTCACCTAAATTAGGGTTTTCAAGCTCATTAATGCATATTCAGGCACGAAACCCTAAATTAAGCCAATTATATAAAAAGATCATCTTTTTAGATCCTATTTTCACTTTTTTTAACAACAGGTTAATATTGGCTCGAATTATCCAAATAACATCATTAAGTCCATCTATCATCAAATCTAAGGGTTTTTCCTTAATTAAATCATTAAAGATGATAACTTTATGTACTTTTCAAATTTCAAGCATATTTATGCACATAAAATCTAAATTAGACTAATCACATGAAAATCTCTTCCTTTTTGAACATAATGTTCCTTTTTACATTTAACAGGTTAACATCAACTCTAATGATCTATTAAACCCTATTAAACACTTTATTCATTTCAAAATAGGGTTTCTTAATCTTTAATTCATTAAAGATGATAATTTACACTACATTTCTAACTATGATCAGATTCAGACTATAAAACTATTTTTATTGGATTCCTTGTGTTCTTCTGATCAAAATTTATATATAACTTATCTAAATCCGAGCTAGCAATGATTAATTATGAATTTTGTAAGATTTCACTTACTCTGACCAATCAGAAGCCGCCACGTAGCTTCCTCCATGCAACATTGATGTGGCTTGGTTTTGGGAAACATTTCGAAAAGTCTGAATTGCCCTTGACTTACAGATCATTTCTTTAGCACCCCGAGGGGTTGAACGGTCAAACGCCCAGTCTTCTTCTACCTTGCGGAAACCAGCGCTGCGGCCAACCTGTGAAGGCTCACAAGGGTGCCTCCTCCCAACCCCAAGGCCCGGGGGCCACTGGAGACCTGCGCCCTGCCTCCTTCGCCCTCAGCCGTAGTCGTGGAGGTCCCAAGGAGCGACCATGGCGGTGGGGATCGGGCTGGTCAGGTCTGCCATCTGCAGTCATGATGCAGCCCTCCAGCCAACATAACTACTTAAGCGAGAGTCCAGGGAGGTTGTCCGATCAACCTCGGATGTGGTTGGATCACCAGGCCACCTTCCAGACCGTTTCATGGCCCTCCACTCGCTCTAGGGTTATTCTACCCTCACCTTTAGGGTTTGGGGAAAGAAGAAGAAGAAGAAGGAGGGAGAAAGAAGAGAAGGTTACATGAGATCCTCATGAACTCGACCCTAGGCTCTACCCCTTTATATAGGGGAGAGTGTCCATGCCCCAGCATACTTGCCCTCGAAGAAAACAAGGCTTTTCCTAATAGGTAAGGAATTTTCCTTAATAAAGAAGTATTTTCTCTCTCCTTAGCAATTCCTTGCTTATCCATGATCCTTGGTCATTAAGGAATTCGAAATTCTATCTTTTTATCTTCCTTGTGTTTGTCTTTAACTCTATTGGCCACGAAAATCAACTTCCTTAAAGTAATTAACATCCCCTTTTGATAACATCAAAAAGTCATTAATTATGTAACACATTATCCTCTTATTTTGCAACTTTTGTATTTTTTCTATCTTTCTTCTTTATTGGGACTCCTTGGATCCCAAGACACTTTATTTTTTCGAAATTCCTTTTTCAAGGATACTCATTATCCTTCTAAATGCATCAATATACATTAATTCACAATATCTTGTTTATTAAAATAACTCTTTTTGAGGTTTTCTCTTTATTTCTCTTTTATTTTCATCATTGTCATTCCTTTTAATATTAGCAACCTCATGGATACCAAATTTCACCAAGAAATCTCATTTATGCCTCTTTCCACTCATTTTCCACATTTTATCATTATTTTCAATTTCTTTCTTAATAAAGAAATACTTAATTAAACTTTTCTTTTCTTATTGCATTCTCTATGCAACTTAGGACTCCTTGGAACCCAAGGAACCCAAGAGGCACGAAATCCATCCTTGGATTACATCATTTTGCCTTCTAGAGGTTTCGATTTCATTCTTTTCTCAAATATTCAATTATTCATTTACTAATTGAATTTTTTTATTTGGGCCCAATAGCCAATAAAGCCCATAAAACAATCATCAAGGCTATTGTAAATGAAATCCATTTATATCATTATTTGTTCAAATATCTTTAATATGATAAATTACATTTCTCACCAAATGAACCCAAAAATTGGGGTTGTAACATCCTTCCCCTCTTATAGGAATTTTGTCCTCAAAATTTTATCAAACAAACACATAATTCAGGATAAGACTTTTCCATGTCCATCATTGGCCCCTATGTGGCTTTACCGTACTCATGGCACTTCCGAAGAACCTTTATAATCACATATTCTTTTCTCTGAGTTCTTTCATCATGTCGTCTATAAACTGCACAGGTGACTCAGGCCATTTCAGCCTCCATTGGGGCTCACTAGGTTCATTACTCATCAGATGGTCGGGGTACCTCACATAGTGCTCTAAATTGGATACGTGGAACTCATCACACATTACTTTATCCTGAGGGGTAAGGTCAAACTTAACCTTCTCCACCAGTCCATCTCAATGGACCCATGTATCGGGGATTCATCTCTCTTACCTATAACTTAGAGGGGTCGGATTTTCATGTCTCCCACAGTGAACTGCATGTCAGTCTACTTTGCATCATCTTACGACTCATGTCGTCCCGGGGCTCCTTTCAGCCATTGCATGATCAAAGCAACTTCATTTGCACACACTATGGCGCTTTTCTAACCATCACGTGGTCCTTTCACCAACATCACCTTACTAAAGTGGTGACCTACAAAACCTCTCTTACAGAGCTTCTTTAAATCCCAACACAGGCTATGGTGGTTAACTTCACATCTTGCATAGGACAAGAACTATCTCTAGCTATCACCCTGAATGAGCACATATGCTCTCATCAGACCCTTTAGTCTGGATCATACTAACCATTAGTTTGGGGTGATAAATTTTACTAACATTTATTTCTTCATGTACCTACTTCCACCTTTTGGAAGGGAACCTTTAGGTCAAACTCAAAAACCTTTGAACTCTCTTCATGGTTGAACCATCTCTCTCATGGTTAGTTCAACCAGATATGTCCCTTGATAGAACTCTTTCTTTCTCATGTCATCTAGGTAAGGTGATCCACCATAACCCATATGGCATCTCAACCTTCCTTGGTTCAGGGGAGACTTACAACATCCGTAGTGATGGACTCCCTTTCTCTTTTGGGGACTCTTTATCCTTTATATTAATGCATTGGGTTACTGGTGTTCGTCCTTCATCCTCAGCTTGCATGGCCATATACTACATGCACCATTATCTTAGGTATCTAAAGTACCACTGTCACTTATTATCTTCATAGTACGGGTATGGTGATCTTAAAATTAGAATCTCATGTATGTCATTATTCCTCAAGATCAATATCTCAAAACCCTAAACCATTCTAGTCGGGGTTTCATCGCCTTCTTTTCCAAAGAAGTGCATCTGAGGTTCTACTACCATTTTCGTTGCATCAAGGACTAAACTGGCTAACCAGACAACCATTAACTGATCTCGTTACATTAGTGTTAGCCAAACATATCTTCTTTTCCCTTATAGAGCTTCTTTAAATCCCGATACTGGCTATGGTGGTTATCATCACATCTTTCATAGGACAAGAACTGTCTCTAGATATCACCCTTAACGAGCACACATGCTCTCATCAGACCCTTTAGTCTGGATCATACTAACCATTAGTTAGGGATGATAAACTGTACTAACATAGAGTTCTTCATGTTTCTATTTCCACTTCTCGACAGTGAACCTTTAGGTTATACTCAAGAGCTTTTGAACTCACCTCATGGTGTAGTTGAACCATCTCTCTCATATGTAGTTCAACCCGATCTGTCCCTTGATAGTACTCTTTCTTTCTCATTTCATCTAGGTAAGGTGATCTACCATAACCCACATTGCATATTGATCTTCCTTGGTCTAGGGGAGACTTATCACAACATCCATAGTGATGAACTCCCATTCCCTCTCGGAAACTCTTTATCCTCTATATCAATGCACTGGGTTACAAGTGTTCATCCTTCACCTTCTGTCATGCATGGCAACATACCACATGTAACCTCATCTCCAGCATCCATAGTACTTCTACCACTCATTATCTCAGAGTACCATGGTGTATGGTGATCTTAAAATCATGATTTCCTATATCTCATGATTCCTCAAGATCGATTCCTCAAAAACCCAAAAACATTCTAATTGGGGTTTCCTCACCTTCCTTTTTAGAGAAGTGCATCTGAGGTTCTACAACCACCCTTTCATTGCATCAAGGCCTAGGCTGGCTAACCAAACAACCATTAACTTGTTCAATAGATCTCGTTACATCTGAGTATTATCCAAACATATCTCCTTTCCAAACTTAGGGTTAGCCTAACAACCTCTTCTAGCCTCTAGACAAACTAGTCAGATATATCTCAACCAGAGCATTCATTACCACTTCACATCCTTAGGTAATAGGTAACATTGAAGACATACACTTCCATGTATTTCACTTATCATCTCAAACTCGAACTCTAAGTCTATCTTCATTGAGAACACTTTGAGCTCATCTTCTTGGTGATCAAACTCAACCTTGCATCTCTTGCAAATTCCACATAGCTCATGCTTAAAACATCCTTATAAGATGACTACCTTATTTCTCTTTAGTGTTGGTAAACCATCTAGGTATCGTTCACTCCACCTGGGTATGTTATCATCTCTATCCTCATATCTCGTGGCAACGTTCCAACCCACATCATCTTTATCCTTGGTGTATGGCATGCGTACTGTCCTATCTCTCACTCCCATAACAAGAGGAAATAAGCATTTGGCTACAGTCCAAATACAGAGTTCTTCATGTTCCAAGAGTAGAGATGGTACATCCCACCTTGCCAATACACCTTTAAATCTAAGTTGAAACGTGTCATTTATGCCTCTTTATTACAATCATCTTGCTATCAAAGTTACCTCCATGGAAAACTGGTTTCGAACCTACTTGGGTCACCACACCATCCTTGGTCATCTCCTCTAGGTCTATAGGGTGCTGGCACTTTTAGGGTCATCCCTCTTCCCTTATGCATCCAGAGAGTGCCCTACTCATCTTCCCTTTGGGTCCCATGAGTTCATGAAGGTGATCAATCTCCTAACCCATGGCCCTCAGACAATGATAGTTGTTACCTCCCGACCCAATGGTCATGTGCAACTAGGGAATTAGGAAACTCCTACTTACATCGGTCTTATCCCCACCTGACCCTAGGATAGACTTAGGATTCTATTATAGTACATGTCCAAATTAGAACCTTACCCAAGCCTTCATCATCTATCTTTCTGCATTCAAGGGCTGACTTTCATCCTTTCCTAGGGGTCATGGTGACCTGCCTACCTTGGTTAGGCCCTGTATCGGTTACCTCCATGGTAACACATCCACATGCACTTAGAGATGGTTCTACATGATCATTCTCATACCATGTACTTTTCACTTAGCTTCTCAAGATCCTATGAGACCTCTTTAGGTTTCCTCAAAACCCACAAAATTGGTATACACCTTACCAAAGGGTCCCTCTCCTAGGATGGGAGGAAACTACATCTGGATGACAAAGGTCACAAATGTCCTTACGTCTAGGGTTTACATCCACATGCTTAGCCCTAGCAAGCTACTAAGGCACCAATAGATCACCTACTAAACCATGTAGGTCATACTTGTTCTCTTTCCTCAACGCTGGGTCAAGATCATACCTTCCCATTTCATTAACTTAGCTGTGAGGGGTTCATCAAAAATACCTTAACTTATGGGGTTCCATTTTCTTCTAAACATGAAGAGTACCATGCTCAAATCTCGTCAGGAGCATCAGGTACACCACTTCCCCTCTTAGGCCTAGGAATCCTAGGTTCACTTTTGGGTGTCAAAGTGCATGCTCAACCTCTTAACCCCGAACCAAACATGTACAAGGTATGACATGCACTTCATGTCATCCTACGACTCGAGCAACACTTCAGAGTTGAGTGCTCCTCAAGGTCAATCAACAAGGTACAAGGCTTCACAACCTATTACTAAACCTCTCTAGGTCTAAGGAACTCTTCTTCCTATCTCAGAAGGTAAACACCCATACTATAGGCACATAGGTACTAGAAGCCTCATCATCTATCTAGGGTTTGATTTCTCTAAAGGCAACCAAGACACCACCAGCCTCCAGGGATCAAACATGAGGCAACCACTATCATCCACTTAGGTCGCATCATCCTCAACTCCCACTATTCCTCGTATCTTGGAATATAGGCTTCCAATCTTCTTGCTTGGGGTCCTGCTCTCTCTCTAGAGCTAACCCTACCACCAGCCTCTCTATTAGAGGTCCTCTCTTCATAAAGGATCAAGCTCACAAGCATACCTCCACGTGGGTGAAGCCTATTACGTTTTCATATCTCTTTATGCTTATCTCATAAGCTATCCTTCATACTCTCCTAGCCAGGGTTTCAATCTACTGCTCACACTACTGACGCACTATGGGTGCCTACTATGCCATGCTCATATAAGCTCATGGGGTTTCCATGGGTTCTTCTCTATCCTCATCAAGGATGGAGCTATCCTTCGTTCTAGCCTACACGACCCTTCCCAGGGTTGGGTCGCCAAAGGTACTAGGTCATCCAACCTCTCATGGCTCATATGGCATCCCAAAGGCATGTCCATCCAAAAACCTAGTCTACCATGACATCTAACTCTTCGTGTCATCTCTCTCTCTAACCTTCACTTATGGTTAGGGTTAACATCATCCTTAGAGGATGTTCCAGGTCTCTACTTATAATGGAGATCACTACCTCCATGACTAACCCTCTTTCCTTATCCTCCTGACAAGAAGGTCTAGCCTCAGGTCTCTCCTGAGGGCATGACAACTTATGTCATACGACCTAAGCATGTATCTATTCCCTTACGCTTAATATATTAAGCTTATGTCCATGACATCTTATTTACATGCTTTTTATTAATTTGGTGGAGGATTCCTTAAACCTTATCAACCTTACCCATACCTCCAAAGGGTGAGGAGAAGTGAGAGAACCCTAATCCTTTAGGTCCTTAACAGAATTTGTGATGAGAAGGGATGAATAAGATGAGAAAGTCCTAAAGGTATCTTATTTTGATTCATACTCTAAGACTTCGGCCAGGCAGTCACACGGATCTGGGAGTTCTCGTATTCAGACTAGCGGTGCAGAGGAAAATATTTCTAGCCCCCGGTCGTGATCCTTTTCTAGACACCTCTGTCTTTCAGATAATCCTCTAATAACTCACTTGGGTTCTATGGAGTTTGTAAATTTAATAATTATTAATGGTTAAGTGAGGAACCTACGATCTGATACCAAATGTTATGAACCCACCTTCGAATAACCCCCAATTAAGGGAGACCGAGAGGTCGAAGCCGCACACATAATTTCCGGATCAAAGGTTTGGCAATTAACCAAGAACAATTATTAAATTTTAACATACTAAACTGGAAAGTTGTAAGAAAATAAACTTTTGCATACCTTTTGAAAAATTGGATCTCTAAACTTCTATCCACATATGAATTCTACTCTAACTAATCCTCCTTGTATTTTAATTCATGTATTTCACAATATGACGATTAACTGTTTGTCCTTTTGGCTTTGTACCTAAAATGCTGACAAACAAAATGTCAGTCAGCATAAAGCTGGTATGTGGGGGAAACAATAATCATGCAACTATGATAACAATGTAATCAGTTAATTATGATTTAAACAAACAACTTTACGTTTTTCTATATGACTGCTCAATCCCTATGTACCCTAGCCTCTGCGTTGTCCCTGCATTGGACCTGGATGCTACCTTCCTTATGGTAGATCCCCATTAAACCCCTCATGATCTCACCTAATAGGTGAACCATTTTCTAGGGTTGAGTCACATGGCACTACCCATAAGTAGCCCACTCCTTAACTCATGGCATGCTAAAGGGTCTCATGGAACTACACTTGGTAGCCCAATTTCTAACCCAAGATAACCTAGACCTTACTCTCGGTTACCCCTTTTTAGCCTTTACAAGCCACAGAGGTGGATTCAGATCTAATCCTGTCATGTACGCACATTTATAGTGATAATCATAGTCACTTTATAGTTTCATGAAATAAATAGGCATCCAACAGTTATTTCCAAGCAACCGATAAAATGTTCAGGAATCGCCGTGAAACTAGAGCGATTATTCGTAAGCGTAACCGCACACCTTTTTCATGCAGAAATATACAGTTATACTTCAAGTGGATACCATCAACCAGTCAATAGATTCGAACAAGCAAACCAAGCAATTGATCATTTAATATGCATGTATGTAAATCCTAAATTGTCACCATCACATATTATTTCAAGTAAACCTTACTCGGTCCTAATCTAGGGTATTAGGGTTTGGTTAACGAATAGAGGTACAAACCCTAATCCCATTGCATAATTGTTTGTTAGAGTTATTAGTCCAAATTAGACATCATGTGTAACCCTAATTACATATCCAACAAAGCTATCCATTATGATCACTTTGATCCAATTTTACATTCTCTAACTATATCTTCATTTTAAAACACTAAATCATTTAAGAAACTCCTAGATCAGGTTCAAGTTTGTTATTCACTACTCATCAGGTTGAAATAACCTAATTTCATTAATTAAGTAACATGAACTTACCGAATATGCTCAATTAGGGTTTCTTAATCCAATACATAAGCACTTTTCCTTATATTAACATAATTTTGCAATTAGGCACAGATTCAGATTGTCAAACCAATTTTAATTTGTTCCTCGTATTTTTATAAACAACTTTCATATATTATATGTCCCCATCAGAGTCACGAATAAATAACTATAATTATTTCTAGTTTATTTGATTATGACCAATCGTTAGTCGCCACATCAACATCTAAAGTCCCTTTTAATATAATTCACAAATCAATTAAGTTTATAATGAAAAGACCATACTACCCTTGTCGGTGGGTCAAGCTTTTTATGCGCTCAGGGGTATCCTAGGTATTTAACCTGGGACCATCCCCTTCCTTGCGACTGCGCCCAACGCTCGTAGTCGCAGGGGCAGTTCCCCCACTCCCCGCTTCTGAGGGTACATGCGGTCGGCCTCAAGCGACGCACACGACCTTGCCAGACTTGGTCTAAGGTCTGCAGGTGTCTGTAGAGAACCGGAGAGGGAGGTAATAGGTCACGAATAGCTTTTGGTTCAGTAGGTCTAAAATGGAAAAAGAGATCAAGCATCTTACGTAGGAACCCCTTTTTGAAGCTGGAGATGATGGAGTTGTTGGCGTATATGCACATAAAGCCATCCCAAGAAATTGCATGGAGTCGGATATTAATTAATAAATTAATGTGATTATTTGGTTAATTAATCAATTCTGGAATATTCTAATTAATCCACAAGTATTTTAATTAACCCAACGTTTCTGTTTACTTATGGGTTTAGGAAACCCTATTTCCCTTCGTATCTTGTTTAAAGGAGGATTGACGGTCGATATCTATATAAGATAGATAGAGGCTTTTTAGTTTATGCTCACATACGTAAACCCTAGCCGTCATCGTCCTTAGGAGAGAAAGGAGAGAAACGTGTCACTAGCACGCCGCCGCAGAGACATGACTCCTTCCCACCGGCTTGGGAAGCACGACGTGGAGTTCTGTCCATCCGTGTGGATGAAGTAGAGACACATACGCCTTGACGCCTGCGTTTAGAGGACGTCGACAACCACCACCTGTACGCACTACGAGCAGCGTACATCGCTGCCGCAAAGGAGTGTCGCCGGATCAACATGCGACCGTGAACAAGAGAGAAGTTTTGTCTGTGTAGGCCAGCGTCGTTGCACAACGTCGTGCGGCGGGACATCGCTGGACTTGCTCCGCGATAAGGTATATCCCACAAATACTCCTTCCAAATATGTTGTTGTTGATGAGATCCGGTTTCGGGTTGCGTGGATTTTATTACTTCCGTCGCGCATGTTTTCTCCACAAAACCCAACAGTGGTATCAGAGCAGCGTCGATCTATGGCGTCTTTGGATTCATTTCGATATGATCGAATCATTGTATACTATTTTTATGTTGCATACGATGTGAATTAAACCTGCTAATGTGCAAATCTAAACCTAATTCCACATACGCCGCAGGCTTCTATTTTTGACGTTTTGGATGGGGTCGACTATGGAAAATATTGATTTTCCTAAGTGCACAGAAGTAAAATTCTGTAGACCTTTCAGGGGCTCTGCCCCTGTGTACCCCGCATAGTCTGCGTGGGAACAAAAAAAAATTATTTAATGGGGAATATCCCGCATTAAAAGTACTACAATTTTAATATGTATATACGTATATGAAGATATACCTATGATAACATACATGTCGCCTTTAAAATTTGTTTTATGTGGTGAGTGCATGCACGGTTATGGCCTAGTATCCCCTTTTGTGAATGTTGTGAATGAATGTGGATGTCGATCTTGTGGATATGTTTGTTTGTGAATTCTATGGATGCATAATGGTTACATATGGATCCTTTGTATAAAGTATTCGGCTTGCATGCTGAGCTTCATCTCTTATTTTAAAGTGTAATTAATTCTTTCCTTTTATATTTGTACTCATATTGTGGCAACACATCCCATTATCACACAGATAATGAGGTGTTACGCGAAAACGTGCGGAAAACACCATAACCACAGATTATCGAAAACATGGGTTAATGAAAACCGATTGTGGAAAACTGATAAACTGTGAAACTATTACTTTCCAATCCTCATCCTTCAAGGAAACATGTCACATATATACACATACACGAGATCTGATATGTGTCCACAGCTCAGGAACAGCTGTTCATTCATCACATGAGTTCACCACTTGTTCATATACATAAAGGCCCACATCCGGCCAACAGCAGGATATACAAACATCATGGGACCAACACATCATACATACCACCTCATAGAATAATTATCAAAGTGATGTTACTCATCACATATGTCTCATAGCCCTCTCATGGCTAAACATCACCTGCATCGTTAGGGTACATAATAATCATAGTTTCAACATAAGGGATATGCTCACTATCATGAAATATCATACAAGATACTCTACTTATCATTCTTACACTATTTGGTGATCAAGTGTATTAAGCACATCATTAACAAACTATATCCATGCTTACTCTTATCTCAAGGTTATACAGATAATCAAGGTGTTCACTTTATATAGAAATCATGTTGAGTATACAGAGCAATCATACTTGTCATCATTCATTACTATTATCATTTAAGCCACCACTAGTGTAACTACCATTTAACATTGTTATTCACAAATAAGTATAAGACTTACATCATGCATACCATTACTACCCTTATTACCATCACTATTATCAGCATTATTACTATCATCATCCACTATTATCGTTATTATGCAAGCTACTAGTATATCCACCACCATCGTTTATTAGTGCATAACTAACCACTTTCAAAACACAAGGGATTGTCACTATAGGATCACATAACCCTCACTATAACTCCTCACAACCCTCACCTATACACTGCTCTCAACGGCTAAAGCAAGGAGTGCAGCAACGCTGCGTTGCTACCCAGCACCCAACCCACGACACAGCGTCACAAGGTATCGTGCATCAGGGTGTCGGGCGTCCCATGTCTATCGGGCAACGCCCGTCACACTCCCTGCCGGCCGACACGCATGGAGGTGTGACGCCCATCACAACACCCCAACAGCAACGCCCGGTATCAAGGGTCCACAACAACGACCAGGAGAGAGAGAAGGAAAGAGAGAAGGACTCCCACAAAACGTGCAACTATCAAACCTACCCTGACGGCCGTCACACTCCAAGGGGAGAGGCGTGACGCTCATCACAACCCCAGGCCCTGTCGGCCATCACACAACAACATGTATCATCTGATATCAACCCTTCATGCCCAACACAACTTGTAACGGCCAACACTCACACTAGCCTATCGTTCAACCCCAGCCAACCCTCATGCCACACGTGGCCCTGTCGTCCAACACTAAGAACACCATGACATACTTAGTCTATCGTCCTTCATAGGCACAAAGATGCTTCTCATCACAAGGACCATATCGTCTAACAAGTGTCATATCGTCCAGCACTACCTAGCTCACCCTATCGCCCATCACAAGGGCAGGGATATCGTCCAACTCAAGGGCTCACACCAAAACGTCCATCATAAGATATCCATGTCCTCCAACACAAGGACACCCTCCATGTCTTCGAACACAAGACCTCATGTCGCCCAACAGGGGTCATCACCTACCTCCAGCGCAAGGAAGCACAAACCCTAGAAAGCAAGGTGCACAAAGGAAACCTAAACCCTACAGGGGGATCGGCTACCAAAGGTACACAAGCAAGGTACAAAAGCAAGGAACTAAGCTAAGCTACTAACATGAAACAAGATCATAACTAGAGGTAAAGGAGTTAGGGTTAAAAGCTATGCAACCCGCCTTAAGCTCCAAGCTCCAAGGAAGAAGAAGCACTTCAAGCTCCAAGGGATGTCATCCACCAAAGCTGGTCTAAGAGGGTGTATCGGCCACCACTTCAACTCCAAGAGAGTGTATCGGCCAACACACAAGGAAAGGAGAGGAGTTTCGTGCACTCAAGGTGGAGGGGAGACCAAAAGATCAAAGGAAGCTAAGGCAAGGGAAAGAGCCACCTATATAGAAGGTAAGGGAGGAGAAAACAAGGTAGACCTATGCTAAGTGCCGTCCACCCAAGGGACACTTGTCCTAGGGTTCAAGCCAACACTCTAGCAAACCATGAGACACTTGTCAAAGATGTGCACCAAGTGTCCACCAACCAAGACCAAGCAACATGGGCGACACATGCATCAGCTCTGCTGGGCGACGCACCAAGGCTCCTGGGCGACACACCACCATGTTGGGTGACACAAGCTTCACCTTGGACGACACAAACAAGTCTTAGCCGACACAAGGCTCAAGCAAGCCCAAACAAAGCATCCCATGGCCCAAACAAGCTCAAACAAGGCCCAAGAAACTCAAACAACAAGCCCAAGCCTTCCTATCAACCCTAGAAGAAGCAAAGAGGGGAAAACATCCCACAAGATGGCAAACTTGCACACAAAACCCTAAACTTGAGTTATTTGCAAGCAATCCCTCGAACTCTCAACAAAGCACAACCAAACCCTAATCACCACATAGAGGTGATTAGTAAGCATCAAACCACCAAGGTTAAGCAAAACAAACAGGGTAAACCCTAAACGCAGGTCGGGGTCCTTACAAGCTAACCCTCTTAAAGGGATTTCATCCCCGAAATCCGAAGAGAAAAGTGAGGGATACTTCCTCCTCATCTCTTCCTCAATCTCCCACGTGGCTTCCTCAATGCCACGACGCTGCCAAAGAACCCTCACAAGAACCAAGTCCTTGCTCTTCAGCTTCTTGACCCTTCTGTCAAGGATCGCCACAGGACCTTCCTCATAGGTCACATCTGCATCAAGCTCAACCTCAACGGGTTGTATCACTGTACCTGAATCCGGATGACTTTTCTTCAACATACTGACATGAAACACTGGATGCAACCTGTGCAACTCTAGAGGCAACTCCAACTCGTAAGCTACCTTGCCAACACGTGCTATGACTGAGTAAGGCCCCATATATCTGGGAGCTAACTTACCCTTCCGTCCAAACCTTAACACACCTTTCCACAGCGAGACTTTAAGATATACTTTGTCTCCCACCTGGAACTCCAAAGGTCGTCGGCGATTGTCTGCATAAGACTTCTGCCTATACTGTGCCACTTTCAACTGTTGATGTATCACTTTGATCTTAGCTGTCGTCTGTTGAACTAACTCAGGACCCAAAAGTTGATATTCACCAGACTCATACCAACACAATGGAGATCTGCACTTCCTTCCATACAAAGCCTCATAAGGAGCCATGTCAATGCTCCGCTGATAACTGTTATTGTAGGCAAACTCTATCAAACTCAGATGTACATCCCAGTTGCCTAGAAACTACAAAACACAAGATCGAAGAAGATCTTCCAAAATCTGAATAGTCCTCTCAGACTGTCCATCTGTCTACGGGTGAAAAGTTGTACAGAACCTTAACTGCGTTCCCAACGCTCTGTGCAACTGTTCCCAAAAGCAACTCGTAAACTGAGGACCTCTGTCAGAAACTATCGTTGCTGGCACACCATGCAAATGCACTATCTCATCCACATATACTCGAGCTAGTTTCTCAACTGTATACGTCGTCTTCACTTGTAGAAAATGGGCAGACTTAGTCAATCTGTCCACTATCACCCAAATGGAATCATGATTACTAGTTGACCGGGGTAGACCAACTATGAAATCCATGGTTATATGATCCCATATCCACTGCGGTATCGGAAAAGGTTGCAACGTACCGACCGGCTTCTGATGTTCAGCCTTCACTTGCTGACACACTGCACATCTTGCCACGAACTCAGCTACATCTTTCTTCAAATCGGGCCACCAATACAAGTCCTTGAGACTATGGTACATCTTGGTGACACCTGGATGCATAGCATACATCGATGTATGTGCTTCCTCAAGAACCAACTTCCTCAGATTATCAGCATCTGGAACCACCATCCTATCACGATAGCAAACTAGTCCATCCTCGGACTCATGAAACCCATCACGCTTGTTGCTGCCGAACTCTGATCTGATCAACTGTACCGCATCATTTTTCTGATGTGCATCCTTGATCTGCTGTCTCAACGTAGGCTTAACTTGCATCTGTGCGAAAAGACCAGACAACAAAGAAACTTCCATCTGCACATTCATCTATCGAAGAGAAACAAACATATCTCGCTTATGGCATACCAGAGAACTCAACTATGCCTTCTTTGAAGAAAGAGAAGAAGACTTTCTGCTAAGCGCATCGGCTACCACGTTCGCCTTACCAGGATGATACTCAATCGTGCAGTCGTAATCATTGATCAACTCCATCCATCTACGCTGTCGCATGTTCAACTCTTGCTGCGTAAAGATGTACTTCAGATTCTTATGATCCGTAAAGATCCGACACACTTCCCCATACAGATAGTGTCTCCAAATCTTTAACGCATGAACCACTGCTGCCAACTCCAAGTCATGAGTCGGGTATTTCTCCTCATGCTTCTTGAGCTGTCGTGAAGCAAAAGAAACTACATGATCTTCCTGCATCAACACGCAACCTAAACCTTTCTTGGAAGCATCACAGAAAACAACATAGCCTTTCCCAGACTCTGGCAAGGTCAACACTGGATCAGTGGTCAGCTTCTCCTTCAAACTCTGGAAAGCTTGCTGACATCGATCATCCCAAACAAAAGGTGCATCCTTCCTGGTCAACTTCGTCATCGGTAAAGCGATTGCACTAAAGTCCTTGATAAACCTCCGATAGTATCCTGCCAAACCAAGGAAACTACGAACTTCTGTCAACATCTTCGGTTGTTCCCAATCCGCAATGGATTCCACCTTCTTCGGATCTACTTTGACTCCTTCAGCGGATATCACATGACCCAAGAAAGTCACTTCCTCCAACCAGAACTCACACTTACTGAACTTGGCATACAACTGATGTTGACGAAGAAGAGTCAACGCTTGACGAAGATGTTGCTCATGTGCTAGCTTGTCCTGACTATAGATCAAGATGTCATCTATAAAGACTACAACAAACTGATCTAAGAACGGACAGAACACTCTGTTCATCAGATCCATAAAAGCAGCATGTGCATTGGTTAACCCAAACAGCATAACCACGAACTCAAAATGACCATACCTCATCCTGAAAGCTGACTTTGGTATGTCATCCGCCCTTATCTTCAACTGATGATATCCAGACCGTAGATCGATTTTCGAGAACACTGTAGCACCACGCAACTGATCAAACAGATCATCTATCCTCGGCAATGGGTACTTATTCTTGATTGTGACCTGATTCAACTGTCGGTAATCTATACACAACCGCATCGAACCATCCTTCTTCTTAACAAACAACACGGGAGCACCCCACGGCGACGTACTCGGTCAGATAAAACCTTTGTCCAATAATTCTTGCAACTACTTCTTCAACTCTGCCATTTCTGCTGGTGCCATCCTATATGCTGACTATCCAACTGGCTGTGTTCCAAGAACTAGATTGATCTCGAAATCAATCTCTCGGGGTGGAGGAACACCAGGAAACTCCTCAGGAAACACGTCTGCAAACTCTCAAACCACAGACACCTCCTCAAGACTAGGACCTTTCGCCTTGGTAACCACAACGGTATCCACTACGTGAGCTAAGAACGCCTCCCATCCTTGTCGTAACAACTTATCTGCCACCATAGCTGACACCAAACATGTCGGAAGAATCTTCCTATCTCCCTGGAAGATCCACTTCTCCCCAGCAACATCAAACACTGCCTGCTTGGAACCACAGTCCAAGACAACCTTATATCTCTCCAAGGTATCCATCCCTAGGATAACATCGAAACCATGCATATCAAGTGGTATAAGATCCACTTGAATATGATGTCACTAGAAAGATAAGACACAAGATGGACACTCTTATCGAAGCAAGGAGGAACCGTCAAGAGGGGTTTCTAACAACAAGCTATCCTTCTTACCACTAACAGATAAATGATAGTTTTCAAGCATACTATAGGAGATAAAAGAGTGTGTAGCACCCGGGTCAACCAGAACAGATATAAAGCAAGAAGAAGACATATCAGAATGAAATAACTCCATTTGACCTGTCACCACTCGCGGGTTGACTATCGCCTCCGGCTGACTCATAGCATAGAATCGAGTCGTTGCTTGCTGTCCATGACCTCTGCTTCCCTGAGCAGACGATCCAGCTTGAGACGCTTGACCGTGTCCTCATCCTCTGCTACCACTGGCCTGTGGTCATTCTGATCTCTGAAAACTCTGTCTCGGCTGCTGCGTCACTTCAACGTCTCTATTCGGGCAATTGAACCTAAAATGCCCGACTTGTCCACAAAGATGACATGACTTTTCCTCAAACCATGGCCTAGCTGGCCCTGTCACTACCACAGAAGCTGAACTGTGCGCCTTAGATGGCGTATAAACATAAACTTTCCCCTTACTCAGAGACCACTGAGAGGGTACACCGGAACTTCTCATCGCTGACGTTGCTGAAAACCTAGGCTTCTTAAAGCCACCAAACCTTCATCCTTGAAACTGAGCAGGTCTTTTAACAGACATAGACTCTCTTTTCTCTCGTACTGTCCTTTCGATTCGTCGAACTGATTCCATGAATGTAGCAAACCGTTCTCGGTTCTCCAAGGCAGACATAGGGGTTTTCAACTCAGCACTCAAACCCTTCTTGAAATGTCTGATCCGTTCCTCTTCTGTCGCCGCCATGTGAGAACAAAATGTAACATCCCTGACCTGGGTTATGTTCTAACCCCAGGAGTTTTGCTTAACAAAGTTTATTATATGCTTGTACTTATCCTGTGAAAAGTAATTAGGGCTCATGAGGAACTTATGTTTCAATTTTGGTCCTGTTTGAGCAATGTTAAAGCAATGATTGCTTGTTTTGGACTAAAGTGCAAATTACCCAAGTTGAGGGGTTAACTTGCAAATTGCATATGATAAGATGTTCCTCTGATGTTGAGACATCATAAGGATGAATATGATGTAGTAGTATGGTTTCCACAAGCCTGGACACCAAGATAGAGCTTGTTGGACAATGTTGTGCATTAAAACCTAGTTTTGGAGTAAAGTGCAATTTACCCAAATTCTAGGGTTCAATATGCAAATTACCACTTCAACAAGGTCCCTAATGTTTCATGGCATCATGTAGAGCAAATAAAATGATAGGGGTGCTTCATTTGAATTAAGTTGGAGGAGAGAGAATCTTGATATTAAAATAATCAAGATTAATGCCTAATTGAAACCCTAATTCGATTTAGGGAAAAAATAAATAAAAATAATTGAAGGGCTTTTAACCAAAATGTTTTGGGTTGATTTTGAATAAGGATGGACGTTCCTTTGCCAAGATAAGGAACGAAAATATCCTAAGTAGGTGAAATTCCACTCACCATTAATATAAGGAAAAGAAAACCCACTCACATATGGATATTAATATAATAAGCATTAAGGTGCTTAATTTGATTTTCTTTAAATCATGGATAATTGAGAGGAATAAGAGGCAATGAAGATAGCCTCGTACTTAAGGATTTTGAGGAGAATTTGAGGGGGAAGAGGCGACACCAATTTTGGAATTAAATGCATTTTAATAATGCATTTTCTCTTTCATTGAATTTTTTATAAAAAGGCCTTTTCCTAGCCAAATGAAAGGCTATTTCGACCCCACTTCTTCTCTTATCTTGGAAACCGACCAAGGAAGCTAGGGAGGACCAGGAGGACGAACCCCAACCTGTGGGTAAGCTCTTGACCTTCGTTCTCCTTGATTTTATGGTGGAAATCGAAAATAAATTATGGATTCCTTCTTATTTCGATCTCCTCTTCAACCCTAGCCAACTTTTGCAATCAAAAGCTTGAGGACGAGCCTAGGGGGAGTTGCAAGAGCTGCATCCACCATTAATGGCGTGAGCTTGGAGCTTTGTAGCTCAATTGGAGGCGGGTTTTATAACTCAAACCCTTAAACATTGCTATTGCATCAATTCTCTATGCTTTGTTGATTGATTTCTTCAATTTGATACACTCTTGTTTCTTTACTGCAATTTCCATCAAGAACGGTTGCTGTTCTTGGTTGTTCGAAGGAAGGGGATGATGAAATCATCCTAGATGCTTATCCAAAGAAAATTACCAAGCAAAACCGTTTTGATAGCTACTCCAAATCGTTTTAATTTGATTGGCTATGCGGTTTCAGCAAACCGTTTAAGGGCAAACGGTTTGAAACCGTTTGGGATCAAACGGTTTCAAGACCGTTTGATATGGTTGACCAAGCATTGACCGTTTGGGAATTTTGTTCCTAATTATGTAGGCTGATAACCCTCCAAATTTGAGGGATTAACTCCAAAGGAATCGAGAGGTGAAGGCCAATCAATTAGGCAATCGGATTGAATTATGTGCTGATTTTCAACCTGATTAACTTGACCTGGTTGAGCAAACGGTTTCAAGACCGTTTGAGATGGTTGACCAAGCATTGACCGTTTGGGATTCCTGTTCATAATTATGTTTATTAATAACCCTCCAAATTTGAGGGATTAACGCCAATGGAATCGTGAGTTGAAGCCTAATCAATTAGGGAAACCTAATTGGAATAAGTGCTGATTTTCAATCTGATTTAATTGAACTTTTTGGGAAAACGGTCTCAAGACCGTTTGAGTGCGTTGAACAAGCGTTGACCGTTTGGGATTACTGTTCCTAATGATGTGATCTAATGACCCACCGAATTTGAGGGATTAACTCCCAAGGAATCATGAGTTGAAGGCTATTCAATTAGGCAAACCCTAATTGAAAACAGTGCTGAAATTCCAATGAGTTAAGTTGAGATTTTGGGTTGATTAGCCCAAACGGTTTCAAGACCGTTTGAGGATCACCCAAACGGTCTCAAGACCGTTTGGGGATCACCCCAAGACCGTTTGGAGGTCTGGGGTCAAGTATAGTTGACCAATTGAAGGTCCAAAGGTACTAATCATATTGCAATGTAGTGCTGATCTGTTGATCAACTCGATCGACCAATCCATGATGATTTTTCACTAGAATCCAAAGGTTGGATGGGCCAAACGGTCTCAAGACCGTTTGGAGCTCATCAAAACGGTCTCAAGACCGTTTGGTGGTCACCCAAGACCGTTTGGAGGTCTAGAATTGAGTATGGTTAGGTGTTTGAAGGTCTAAAGGTACCAAGTTGTTATACAATGCAATGCTGATTTGGTGATCAATCCAATGATCCAAACCTTAATTGGATGGCTTGGATTTGAGTGATATGATGGGCAAACGGTCTCAAGACCGTTTGGAGGTCATCCAAACGACCTCAAGACCGTTTGGGGTCAGGTCATACCCAATTTTGGATAATGGTTCAATAGTTTCAAAGTAACCAATCTTGCATTGATGAGTGTTGTTGGATCTTCGATTCCAAACCCTAATTCAATTGAATCAAGCCCTAATTGATGACCAATTGAGGGTCAATTGAGGTTCAAATTAGTTGAAGGTTGACCTATTAAACTCAATTGAAGTATGAGCATAGGTCCAATTGATGATTGGTTCCATGAATTCAATGGTTGAAGGTCCAATGCAATCAATTGAAACACAATTAGTAGCATGATTGATGATCAACTTCAAAGCTCTAATTGGTGTTTATAAACCCTAATCCCATTGAGATCAGACCATAATTGAAGTCCCAATTGAGGGGTGAGCCATGATTCAAATGATTATTGATTTGATGATCCAATTGGTTGAAGTTCCATTGATTAGAATTGAGTGTGGTTCAATTTGGTTAATTCAATTGGATACCTCATGTTATTGAAGGTCTAATTGATCAAACCTTTTTGAAAACCTAATGTGATTAGGTGGGAGATACCTTTAATGGTACTAGTCATTAATGCATAACAAATACATGGACCCAATACATGATGTAAACCCTAATTGAGGCTGATTCAATGTATAACCTTAATAAGAGGTTGTCTACATGTGAAATCACTAATTAGGATGTTAGTAAACCCTAGTTGAGGGTGTAACCTTGTGAAACCCTAGTGGAAGGTGTATCATTGTGAACCCTGGTTGAGGGTGTATCCTTGTGAAACCCTGGTTGAGGGTGTATCATTACGATTGTTTATAGGCAACTTTATAATAAAGTTATGCCTTAAACTAAGATAAGTCCATATCATGTGAGATAGCTGGACAATTCTAATGTGTGGCCTATGCATTATATGCTAAGGGTGAGTATTCTGTGATGGAATGTATTAAGAGGGGAAATACTTTAATACAAGATAAAGTTGGTTAACTCAAGAGGGTCTGAATTAATGAGAAATGGGAAACCCTAACCCTGGTAAGGGAATAGTGGTGTTACCCTTGAATAATGATGTTATATATTGTTTTGCATGGTGTTGATAGATAATTGATATACTGCTATCATATGTACTAACCATGCAGGTATCATGAGATGATGGGCATAGCCAGGTATGAGCTATGATGTGTTATTAAATTAAATTGTTTATTGGGCCTTATGTGCCATGCTATACCTTATTGCCTAGTATGAGGTAATAAGAGAAGTAATGGGCCTTAAGTGCCATGAGAAGATGTTTATGTAATAAGCATCATATTTACCTTGGTCAGGTGACCTGAAGGTGATAATTACCTGAAAAAGTGGTAATAATGCTCAATGATGAGCTAAGGGTTTGAATACCCAGAACCATATGATTATGGCATTGAGTTGCAAAGGAATGAAAATTCCCAGTATTGAAATGAGGGACTGAGATCCCCATGTCTTATAAAGACTGAGAAGTGATTAATGGAAATAGTACATGTTTTCTTTATAGCATTTGTCTTATTAAGTTATGTTTGGAAACTTGACTGATGCTAAAAGAATATGATAATGTACTTAATTAATCAAGTGATACCATATAATGTAGTTGCCCTGATCACAGATCCATCAGCGTCAGAATTAGCTGAATGGTGAAACGAGTTTACTCAGAACGCATATTTTTGAATATGTGGGGGTGATTGGGAAATTATATCCTTATGCCCCATAGGCATTTCTACGGGCTATGTCCTATGAACGGGATTGGTTACGGACCATACCCCAATAAGAGCATGGCTACGAGCCATGACTCCACAAAATAATATCGGGCATTGGCTACGGGCCATATCCTGAAGAGAGTATATGCTATGGGCTATAACTCTAATAGAGATGTTGCCAGTATACCCTGGAAAGCTATCTAGCAGAGACACAAGATGTCCTGCATGTTATCTCATACTGACCGAGATAGTTGAGGTCATGGGAATCCGGCTCTTCCATTGACCTATGTGTGGTACCGATGCTTTACGTAACTGTGGTCGGTTGGAGTATGAGCGGTATACCTCATCTCCTCAGGGCATAAGTATGATTGTAAAATGTAATCATCCGTGTAGCATATTTGCTTAGGGTTGAATTGCGAGAATCAATGGTTGATGATACATGGTCTATTATATCATAGTTGGATAAATGATATACATGTTCTTCATATTCCTTCTTAAATGAATGACTTGCTTCTTAATCAAGTTATAATTGAAATGATTGCATAGAGAATACTGCTCTGCATATCTTATTCAATGATTTACCTGTTGTTGAGTAAATATAATTCTACTGCATAGTGTTATTCTATTATCAGCAATAACAATGTTTCTGGCGGAGAGTTATATCTCTCGCTGGGACAATTTTTATAATTGTCTCACGCCCGTGGGATTAAATTTTTAGGTAACCGTCGACGAAAAGGCAAGGAATCTATTACAGAGGAAGAGCAGCAGCAGCAGTAGCAGGGACAACAGTAAATCCCAGGTGGGGATATGAGCTGTCAAGTTGTATATAGAAAGTCCTATGAGTCGTCTCTGTACTCTCGGGTCCTAGGAGTAATGTTTTGATGGATCGATCTGAGATTTTGGCTTTAAGCCTCGAGGGTTTTAGACTACCTGTGTACAGTTAAGACAGGGTAGTTGATGTTTGTATTCCTCGAGAAGTAATAGTACATGAGATGTATATATGAACCAGGATGTAAGGTTTTACTTTGGTTCTGAATGAAAGAGTTTTCCTGTGAATGGATCTCTTTGCAAATGGTTTTAATTTTCACTGATTTTTGCTAATCCGCTGCAACTGATTTGCTTCCGCATGTTTTATTATTGTTAATGACACTTGTTATCTTAAATGATGGCGGGTGTCGTGACAATTTAGTGGTATCAGAGCTCTAGGTTCGCTGAGTCTACAGAGACATAGGATTAAGGTAGTTGAGTATGTTCTAAGTGTCTTCCAGTTTATCTGATAGTGTCTTCTGCTCATATAGGAGATGAAGAACTAAAGATGTCTGGATCACACGATGAACACGCTGCTGAGAGCAGTGTAGCTGCACCGGGAAGAGGTAAAAGAGACCAGGATAGGGAGGAACCTGTACCTGATCAACCCCAGTTCAACCCAGCTGATATGGGGAACCCAGCCTTTCAGACTATGTTCGGGCAGTTTATGGCAGCTATGACCCACATGACGGATAGAATGCCAGTACCTGCACCCAGGGCACCACCCCATGATGAAAGACATGGTGCCGGCAAGACCTTTGAAAGGCTGAAGAGGGTAGGAGCATTAGAGTATGCTGGTACAGCTGATCCAGCAGATGCTGACCTATGGTTGACTGAATTAGAGAAAGCCTTCAGAATCCTCATGATACCTGATGATGAGAGGGTTAGGCATGATGTATATCTCCTGAAAGGGAGTGCTGGACACTGGTGGACCATTGAGGAGGGCAAAAGACCTAGAGTTGTGATTGGATGGGATGAATTCAGGCGTGAATTTGTCACTAGATACTTTCCTAAGACATTTCTAGATGAGAAGATATCCCAGTTTGAGAGAATTAAACAAGGACCTATGAACATTAGTGAGTATGAGGCTAGGTTCATGGAGTTGTTGCGGTTTTGTCCGCACATGGCATCCAATGATGAGGAAAGAATTCGGCGATTCGAGAAGGGGTTGAACGCTGAATTAACCACTCCGGTGTCTGCTCTGGAGAACCGGGAGAGGTTTGCAACTTTTGTGGAGTCTGTAAGATGCATAGAGAGGTCTATAGTTGAGAAGCGACAAACTAAGGGTAAGAAGGAATACCCACAGTTTCAAGGGCATAGTGTTGGGAGTTTCAAGAAACTAAGGTATTCTGTGCCTACACCACCAAAGGAAGCTCACAGTTCATCTTCTATGTCAGTAACTGGACCCCCTAGACCACACCAAGAGAATAGAACTTGTCATCGATGTGGACTAGTAGGTCATCTGGCAAGGGATTGCCCAACGGGGAATGCTGTGGTGAATCAACCCCCGAGACAAAGTCAGCAAGGTTCTCAGAGAAAGCAGTTTACTAGTGGTACCCAAGGACGTGGACAAGCATCCTAGGTAGGATCTTCTGCGTCCAATAATAGAGCACAGGGCCAACAGTAGGCAACGGCTAGGCTCTATGCTATGAACCAGTCTGATGCAGTAGTCAACCCTCGGGTTGTGACAGGTCAGATGGAATTACTTTAATTCTGATATGTCTTTATCCTACTTCATATTTGTGTTAATAGATCCGGGAGTTGAGGAGGAAATATCCTACTCTTTTCTCTTAATGTTTTGTTGATGATTTCGGGGACGAAATCCTTATAAGGGGTGGATAATTTGTAACATCCCTGACCTGGGTTATGTTCTAACCCCAGGAGTTTTGCTTAACAAAGTTTATTATATGCTTGTACTTATCCTGTGAAAAGTAATTAGGGCTCATGAGGAACTTATGTTTCAATTTTGGTCCTGTTTGAGCAATGTTAAAGCAATGATTGCTTGTTTTGGACTAAAGTGCAAATTACCCAAGTTGAGGGGTTAACTTGCAAATTGCATATGATAAGATGTTCCTCTGATGTTGAGACATCATAAGGATGAATATGATGTAGTAGTATGGTTTCCACAAGCCTGGACACCAAGATAGAGCTTGTTGGACAATGTTGTGCATTAAAACCTAGTTTTGGAGTAAAGTGCAATTTACCCAAAATCTAGGGTTCAATATGCAAATTACCACTTCAACAAGGTCCCTAATGTTTCATGGCATCATGTAGAGAAAATAAAATGAGAGGGGTGCTTCATTTGAATTAAGTTGGAGGAGAGAGAATCTTGATATTAAAATAATCAAGATTAATGCCTAATTGAAACCCTAATTCGATTTAGGGTAAAAATAAATAAAAATAATTGAAGGGCTTTTAACCAAAATGTTTTGGGTTGATTTTGAATAAGGATGGACTTTCTTTTGCCAAGATAAGGAACGAAAATATCCTAAGTAGGTGAAATTCCACTCACCACTATTATAAGGAAAAGAAAACCCACTCACATATGGATATTAATATAATAAGCATTAAGGTGCTTAATTTTATTTTCTTTAAATCATAGATAATGGAGAGGAATAAGAGGAAATGAAGATAGCCTCGTCCTTAAGGATTTTGAGGAGAATTTGAGGGGTAAGAGGCGGCACCAAATTTGGAATTAAATGCATTTTAATAATGCATTTTCTCTTTCATTGAATTTTTTATAAAAAGGTCTTTTCCTAGCCAAATGAAAGGCTATTTCGACCCCACTTCTTCTCTTAGCTTGGAAACCGACCAAGGAAGCTAGGGAGGACCAGGAGGACGAACCCCAACCTGTGGGTAAGCTCTTGACCTTCGTTCTCCATGATTTCATGGTGGAAATCGAAAATAAATTATGGATTCCTTCTTATTTCGATCTCCTCTTCAACCCTAGCCAACTTTTGCAATCAAAAGCTTGAGGACGAGCCTAGGGGGAGTTGCAAGAACTTCATCCACCATTAATGGCGTGATCTTGGAGCTTTGGATCTCAATTGGAGGCGGGTTTTATAACTTAAACCCTTAAAAATTGCTATTGCATCAATTCTCTATGCTTTGTTGATTGATTTCTTCAATTTGATACACTCTTGTTTCTTTGCTGCAATTTCCATCAAGAAAGGTTGCTGTTCTTGGTTGTTCGAAGGAAGGGGATGATGGCATCATCCTAGATGCTTATCCAAAGAAAATTACCAAGCAAAACCGTTTTGATAGCTACTCTAAATCGTTTTAATTTGATTGGCTATGCGGTTTCAGCAAACCGTTTAAGGGCAAACGGTTTGACACCGTTTGGGAGAAAACGGTTTCAAGACCGTTTGAGATGGTTGACCAAGCGTTGACCGTTTGGGAATTTTGTTCCTAATTATGTAGGCTGATATCCCTCCAAATTTGAGGGATTAACTCCCAAGGAATCGAGAGTGGAAGGCCAATCAATTAGGCAATCGGATTGAATTATGTGCTGATTTTCAACCTGATTAACTTGACCTGGTTGAGAAAACGGTTTCAAGACCATTTGAGATGGTTGACCAAGCATTTACCGTTTGGGATTCCTGGTCATAATTATGTTTATTAATAACCCTCCAAATTTGAGGGATTAACTCCAAAGGAATCGTGAGTTGAAGCCTAATCAATTAGGGAAACCTAATTGGATTAAGTGCTGCTTTTCAATCGGATTTAATTGAACTTTTTGGTAAAACGGTCTCACGACCGTTTGAGTGCGTTGACCAAGTGTTTACCGTTTGTGATTACTGTTCCTAATGATGTGATCTAATGACTCACCGAATTTGAGGGATTAACTCCCAAGGAATCATGAGTTGAAGGCTATTCAATTAGGCAAACCCTAATTGAAAACAGTGCTGCAATTCCAATGAGTTAAGTTGAGATTTTGGGTTGATTAGCCCAAACGGTTTCAAGACCGTTTGGGGATCACCCGAACGGTCTCAAGACCGTTTGGGGATCACCCCAAGACCGTTTGGAGGTCTGGGGTCAAGTATAGTTGACCAATTGAAGGTCCAAAGGTACTAATCATATTGCAATGTAGTGCTGATCTGTTGATCAACTCGATAGACCAATCCATGATGATTTTTCACTAGAATCCAAAGGTTGGATGGGCCAAACGGTCTCAAGACCGTTTGGAGCTCATCCAAACGGTCTCAAGACCGTTTGGTGGTCACCCAAGACCGTTTGGAGGTCTAGGGTTGAGTATGGTTAGGTGTTTGAAGGTCTAAAGGTACCAAGCTGTTATACAATGCAATGCTGATTTGGTGATCAATCCAATGATCCAAACCTTAATTGGATGGCTTGGATTTGAGTGATATGATGGGAAAACGGTCTCAAGACCGTTTGGAGGTCATCCAAACGACCTCAAGACCGTTTGGGGTCAGGTCATACCCAATTTGGATAATGGTTCAATAGTTTCAAAGTAACCAATCTTGCATTGATGAGTGTTGTTGGATCTTCGATTCCAAACCCTAATTCAATTGAATCAAGCCCTAATTGATGACCAATTGAGGGTCAATTGAGGGTCAAATTAGTTGAAGGTTTACCTATTAAACTCAATTGAAGTATGAGCATAGGTCCAATTGATGACTGGTTCCATGAATTCAATGGTTGAAGGTCCAATGCAATCAATTGAAACACAATTAGTAGCATGATTGATGATCAACTTCAAAGCTCTAATTGGTGTTTATAAACCCTAATCCCATTGAGATCAGACCATAATTGAAGTCCCAATTGAGGGGTGAGCCATGATTCAAATGATGATTGATTTGATGATCCAATTGGTTGAAGTTCCATTGATTAGAATTGAGTGTGGTTCAATTTGGTTAATTCAATTGGATACATCATGTTATTGAAGGTCTAATTGATCAAACCTTTTTGAAAACCTAATGTGATTAGGTGGGAGATACCTTTAATGGTACTAGTCATTAATGCATAACAAATACATGGACCCAATACATGATGTAAACCCTAATTGAGGCTGATTCAATGTATAACCTTAATAAGAGGTTGTCTACATGTGAAATCACTAATTAGGATGTTAGTAAACCCTAGTTGAGGGTGTAACCTTGTGAAACCCTAGTGGAAGGTGTATCATTGTGAACCCTGGTTGAGGGTGTATCCTTGTGAAACCCTGGTTGAGGGTGTATCATTACGATTGTTTATAGGCAACTTTATAATAAAGTTATGCCTTAAACTAAGATAAGTCCATATCATGTGAGATAGCTGGACAATTCTAATGTGTGGCCTATGCATTATATGCTAAGGGTGAGTATTCTGTGATGGAATGTATTAAGAGGGGAAATACTTTAATACAAGATAAAGTTGGTTAACTCAAGAGGGTCTGAATTAATGAGAAATGGGAAACCCTAACCCTGGTAAGGGAATAGTGGTGTTACCCTTGAATAATGATGTTATATATTGTTTTGCATGGTGTTGATAGATAATTGATATACTGCTATCATATGTACTAACCATGCAGGTATCATGAGATGATGGGCATAGCCAGGTATGAGCTATGATGTGTTATTAAATTAAATTGTTTATTGGGCCTTATGTGCCATGCTATACCTTATTGCCTAGTATGAGGTAATAAGAGAAGTAATGGGCCTTAAGTGCCATGAGAAGATGTTTATGTAATAAGCATCATATTTACCTTGGTCAGGTGACCTGAAGGTGATAATTACCTAAAAAAGTGGTAATAATGCTCAATGATGAGCTAAGGGTTTGAATACCCAGAACCATATGATTATGGCATTGAGTTGCAAAGGAATGAAAATTCCCAATATTGAAATGAGGGACTGAGATCCCCATGTCTTATAAAGACTGAGAAGTGATTAATGGAAATAGTACATGTTTTCTTTATAGCATTTGTCTTATTAAGTTATGTTTGTAAACTTGACTGATGCTAAAAGAATATGATAATGTACTTAATTAATCAAGTGATACCATATAATGTAGTTGCCCTGATCACAGATCCATCAGCGTCAGAATTAGCTGAATGGTAAAACGAGTTTACTCAGAACGCATATTTTTGAATATGTGGGGGTAATTGGGCAATTATATCCTTATGCCCCATAGGCATTGCTACGGGATATGTCCTATGAACGGGATTGGTTACGGACCATACCCCAATAAGAGCATGGCTACGAGCCATGACTCCACAAAATAATATCGGGCATTGGCTACGGGCCATATCCTGAAGAGAGTATATGCTATGGGCTATAACTCTAATAGCGATGTTGCCAGTATACCCTGGAAAGCTATCTAGCAGAGACACAATATGTCCTGCATGTTATCTCGTACTGACCGAGATAGTTGAGGTCATGGGAATCCGGCTCTTCCATTGACCTATGTGTGGTACCGATGCTTTACGTAACCGTGGTCAGTTGGAGTATGAGCGGTATACCTCATCTCCTCAGGGCATAAGTATGATTGTAAAACGTAATCAGCCGTGTAGCATATTTGCTTAGGGTTGAATTGCGAGAATCAATGGTTGATGATACATGGTTTATTATATCATAGTTGGATAAATGATATACATGTTCTTCATATTCCTTCTTAAATGAATGACTTGCTGCTTAATCAAGTTATAATTGAAATGATTGCATAGAGAATACTGCTCTGCATATCTTATTCAATGATTTACCTACTGTTGAGTAAATATAATTCTAGTGCTCAGTGTTATTCTATTATCAGCAATAACAATGTTTCTGGCGGAGAGTTATATCTCTCGCTGGGACAATTTTTATAATTGTCTCACCCCCGTGGGATTAAATTTTTAGGTAACCGTCAACGAAAAGGCAAGGAACCTATTACAGAGGAAGAGCAGCAGCAGCAGTAGCAGGGACAACAGTAAATCCCAGGTGGGGATATGAGCTGTCAAGTTGTATATAGAAAGTCCTATGAGTCGTCTCTGTACTCTCGGGTCCTAGGAGTAATGTTTTGATGGATCGATCTGAGATTTTGGCTTTAAGCCTCGAGGGTTTTATACTACCTGTGTACAGTTAAGACATAGTAGTTGATGTTTGTATTCCTCGAGAAGTAATAGTACATGAGATGTATATATGAACCAGGATGTAAGGTTTTACTTTGGTTCTGAATGAAAGAGTTTTCCGGTGAATGGATCTCTTTGCAAATGGTTTTAGTTTTCACTGATTTTTGCTAATCCGCTGCAACTGATTTGCTTCCGCATGTTTTATTATTGTTAATGACACTTGTTATCTTAAATGATGGCGGGTGTCGTGACACAAAACCTCAACAAATCCATAAACTTGGCTTCATACTCGTTGACGTTCATCGTTCCTTATCTTAGGTTCTCGAACTGACTCACCTTCTCATCCAGATACGTCTTCGGAAAGTATTTGGTGACGAACTCGCGTCGGAACACTTCCCAACATATCACCTCACCAGGCCGCTTCTCTTCTTCGATGGTCCACCAGTGACCAGCACTACCTTTCAGAAGGTAGACAACATGCTTTACCTTGTCCGCTTTGGGGATGTCAAGGATCTGGAAAGCCTTCTCGAGACTTTTCAGCCACATATATGCATCCACTGGATCAGCCGTTCCAGCATAATCCGAAGCTCCAACTCGGTGAAGTCGCTCGAAGGTCTTCCCAATACCCGATGCTTCTCCATGGGGAACCTGTGCTCGCGGAGGAGGCACTGGTAATCGCTCAACCATGAGATTCATCGTAGCCATTAACTGCCTCATAAGCTGTTGGTAAGTAGGATGTTCAAGTATGGCTGGGTTAAATTGGGGAACCTCAGGCACCCGATCTTCATGTGCCTGTCTATCTGCTCCATCAACCGATGCAGCATCACTATACTCAGCAGAGTGTTCTTCATGGTTTCCAAACATCTTGACTTTTCTTCCACTGAGGGTAGAAGATTTTGTAAGAAAATCTGGAAAACTCATAAGAACAGACTCAACCTAGTCCTAAATCCCTGTGGACTCAGCGAACCTATAGCTCTGATACCAAAACTTGTGGCAACACATCCCATTATCACACAGATAACAAGGTGTTACGCGAAAACGTGCGGAAAACACCATAACCACAGATTATCGAAAACATGGGTTAATTAAAATCGATTGTGGAAAACTGATAAACTGTGAAACTATTACTTTCCAGTCCTCATCCTGCAAGGAAACATGTCACATATATACACATACACACGATCTGATACGTGTCCATAGCTCAGGAACATCTGTTCATTCATCACATGAGTTCACCACCTGTTCATATACATAAAGGCCCACATCCAGCCAACAGCAGGATATACAAACATCATGGGACCAACACATCATACATACCACCTCATAGAATAATTATCAAAGTGATGTTACTCATCACATATGTCTCATAGCCCTCTCATGTCTAAACATCACATGCATGGTTAGGGTACATAATAATCATAGTTTCAACATAAGGGATATGCTCACTATCATGAAATATCATACAAGATACTCTACTTATCATTCTTACACTATTTGGTGATCAAGTGTATTAAGCACATCATTAACAAACTATATCCATGCTTACTCTTATCTCAAGGTTATACAGATAATCAAGGTGTTCACTTTATATAGAAATCATGTTGAGTATACAGAGCAATCATACTTGTCATCATTCATTACTATTATCATTTAAGCCACCACTAGTGTAACTACCATTTAACATTGTTATTCACAAATAAGTATAAGACTTACATCATGCATATCATTACTACCCTTATTACCATCACTATTATCAGCATTATTACTATCATCATCCACTATTATCGTTATTATGCAAGCTACTAGTATATCCACCACCATCGTTTATTGGTGCATAACTAACCACTTTCAAAACACAAGGGATCGTCACTATAGGATCACATAACCCTCACTATAACTCCTCAACCCTCACCTATACACTGCTCTCAACGGCTAAAGCAAGGAGTGCAGCAACACGGCGTTGCTACCTAGCACCCAACCCACGATACAACGTCACAAGGTATCGTGCATCAGGGTGTCGGGCGTCCCATGTCTATTGGCAACGCCCGTCACACTCCCTACTGGTCGACACGCATGGAGGTGAGACGCCCGTCACAACACCCCAACAGCAACGCCCAGTATCAAGGGGCTACCACAACGACCAGGAGAGAGAGAAGGAAAGAGAGAAGGACTCCCACAAAACATGCAACTATCAAACCAACCCTGACGGCCGTCACACTCCAAGGGGAGAGGCGTGACGCTCATCACAACCCCAGGCCCTGTCGGCCGTCACACAACAACATGTATCGTCTGATATCAACCCTTCATGCCCAACACAACTTGTAACGACCAACACTCACACTCCAAGGGGAGAGGCGTGACGCTCATCACAACCCCAGGCCCTGTCGGCCATCACACAACAACATGTATCGTCTGATATCAACCCTTCATGCCCAACACAACTTGTAACGGCCAACACTCACACTAGCCTATCGTTCAACCCAAGCCAACCCTCATGCCACACGTGGCCCTATCATCCAACACCAAGAACACCATGACATACTTAGTCTATCGTCCTTCATAGGCACAAAGATGCTTCTCATCACAAGGACCATATCGTCCAACAAGTGTCATATCGGCCATCACTACCTAGCTCACCCTATCACCCATCACAAGGGCAGGGATATCGTCCAACTCAAGGGCTCACACCAAAATGTCCATTACAAGACATCCATGTCATCCAACACAAGGACACCCTCCATGTCGCCCAACACAAGACCTCATGTCACCCAACAGGGGTCATCACCTACCTCCAGCACAAGGAAGCACAAACCCTAGAAAGCAAGGTGCACAAAGGAAACCTAAACCCTACAGGGGGATCGGCTACCAAAGGTACACAAGCAAGGTAAAAAAGCAAGGAACTAAGATAAACTACTAACATGCAACAAGATCATAACTAGAGGTAAAGGAGTTAGGGTTAGAAGCTATGCAACCCGCCTTAAGCTCCAAGCTCTAAGGAAGAAGAAGCACTTCAATCTCCAAGGGATGTCGTCCACCAAAGCTGATCCAAGAGGGTGTATCGGCCACCACTTCAACTCCAAGAGAGTGTATCGGCCAACACACAAGGAAAGGAGAGGAGTGTCGTGCACTCAAGGTGGAGGGGAGACCAAAAGATCAAAGGAAGCTAAGGCAAGGGAATGAGCCACCTATATAGAAGGGAAGGGAGGAAAAAACAAGGTAGACCTATGCTAAGTGTCGTCCACCCAAGGGACACTTGTCCTAGGGTTCAAGCCAACACTCTAGCAAACCATGAGACACTTGTCAAAGATGTGCACCAAGTGTCCACCAACCAAGACCAATCAACATGGGTGACACATGCATCAGCTCTGCTGGGTGACACACCAAGGCTCCTGGGTGACACAAGCTTCACCTTGGACGACACAAACAAGTCTTGGCCGACACAAGGCTCAAGCAAGCCCAAACAAAGCATCCCAAGGCCCAAACAAGCTCAAACAAGGCCCAAGAAACTCAAACAACAAGCCCAAGCCTTCCTATCAACCCTGGAAGAAGCAAAGAGGGGAAAACATCCCACAAGATGGCAAACTTGCACACAAAACCCTAAACTTGAGTTATTTGCAAGCAGCCCCTCGAACTCTCAACAAAGCACAACCAAACCCTAATCACCACTTAGAGGTGATTAGTAAGCATCAAACCACCAAGGTTAAGCAAAACAAACAGGGTAAACCCGAAACGCAGGTCAGGGTCCTTACACATATGATGTAATAGAGATAGGATTAGTTTTAGTATTTGTAAACTTGATGTAAGGAGGCCACTTGAAGATCCAACTCCAGGGAGTGTCCATGGAGAAGCACCATGAAGATCTAATTCCAAGAAGCAACCTGAATATCCAACTCCAAGGATCGTCCATGGAGAAGCAACAAGAAGATCCAATTCCAAGAAGCAACTTGAAGTTCCAACCTCACAAAGCATCCATGAAGTTGTTCATTGTAATGTTGATCATTACATGCTTACAGGTTGATTCACAGGTGTTGCATGAGATGCATAAGACCATAGGTGGACCGTAATCCTTTGTTGCTCCAAAGGATTACAATAGTATGGCCATAACTGATGTATTTGTGTTTGTGATTGCATGTCTATCGTTTGTGGTTGTGGATATAGTAGTATATGATACGTACTATAAGTATGTGGTGTTTGGATATGTATATGTATTAATAAAACCCCTCAATTAATAATATTAAGTTTTAGTTGCCTTCCATAAAACAACACACATGAAAATCTTGATTGACTATGTGTGGGCACGCCTCCGTGTGGTACACTGTCTATCTCATGGAAGTGTGATGGTGGGTGTGTGGGTCTGCCTCCGCAGGGTGCACACTCATCGTGTTGGCTTATGGGTTGGACTTAACTGGGGAACCTTGATAGGATCAAGTACCTAGAGGCACATAGATGCATCATGGCAAGGAGTTGTGCATGATCATCTATCCAAGAGTTGCATATGATGCAATTGGCAAAAGTTGCCTACCTTAGTATTTGGTCTTTGACGTCGATGTTGGCTGGGCATTGATCTAATTATTTTGGGTCTTGGCTCACTAGAAGGTTGTACATTGCAATCTTCCGAGTTGATAGTGAGGGCTATCAATTTGAATAAAATAGTGGGAGCATAATTAATTAAAGGCCTAATTAATATCATTTATCAAACCTTTACAAGTCAAAATGTTTTGGACTAAATGCAAATTTTTCTTTTATAGCAAACAACACTCACACGTTCTCGTTGCGATCAGTCCTTGAGAAGGACAAATTTACTGGAACCAACTTTCAAAATTGGTTTAGGACACTGAGAATTGTTCTCACACATGAGTGTAAGCTCTATGTCCTTGAAACACCAGAGCCAGAGGAGCCCGCCGTAAATGTGCCCAAGGCTGAAAAGGATGCTTACAAGAAGCACCTTGATGATGTCGTGGATGTCAAGTGCCTGATGTTATGCTCAATGAACTATGAGTTGCAAGAGCAACATGAGAACATGAATGTCATGGAGATGGTAACACATCTCAAGAACATGTATCAACATCAAGCAAGACAGGAGAGATATGATGTCTCAAAGGCTTTGTTCAAAAGCAAGATGAAAGAGGGAGACTCAGTTGGCACCCATATACTCACCTTAATTGCGTATGTGGAAAGCCTATCCAAGCTGGGATTTCCCCTAGGTCAAGAGTTGGCCACTGATGTGATTCTACAATCGTTGCCTAAATCACATAATCATTTTGTCATGAACTACAACATGAACAATTTTGACAAGCCGTTGTCAGAATTGTTGGGCATGTTGAGGACAGCTGAAGCACAGATGAAGAAAGAAAAGCCCAAGTTTGTGATGGTGATCAGCAAGGCAAAGGCAAGGCTAAGAAAAGTTCTAAAGCCGAACAGAAGCCAAAGTCATCCGCGCTCAAAGCTAAAGGTGGGATCTCCAAAGAAGGCAGTTGTCACCATTGTCACCAGCCTGGACATTGGAAAAGAAATTGTCCTCTCTACCTGGAGGAACTAAGGAAGAAGAAGTAGGGGATAGAGATCTCCACTTCAGGTATATACGTTATTGAGATAAACTTAAATACTTCTTCATCATGGGTACTGGATACCGGATGTGGATCTCACATATGTTCTAATATGCAGGATCTGATAAGAAGTACACCTTTACGAAAGGGCCAAGTCGAGCTGCGGTTTGCTAATGGAGCAAGAGTTGCTACCACCGTAGTTCGAGTTATTAGTTTATCTTTGCCTATGGGCCTTGTAATAGAATTAGAGAATTGCTATTATGTACCTTCCATTAATAGAAATATTATTTCTATATCTTGTATGGACAAGAGTGGATTTTATTTTCACATTAAGAATCGAATTATTTCTATATCTAAAGATGAGATCTTTTATGGCAATGCCCCTATGTATTATGGTATCTACTTGTTAGAACTTGAGACTAGCATATACAATATAAATACTGAAAGGTTAAAACTTGACATCTCAAACAAAACATTCTTATGGCATTGTCGTCTTGGGCACATAAACGAGAAGTGCATATCTAGACTCCATAAGGATGGTTATCTAGACTCTTTTGATTTTGAATCATTAGAGACATGTGAGTCATGTTTATTAGGGAAGATGAACAAAACTCCTTTCACTGGATATAGTGAGAGAGCTAGTGATCTTCTAGGGCTCATATATACTGATGTATGTGGACCTTTTAGATCAAATGCTAGAGGAGGCTATCAATACTTCATTACCTTTATTGATGACCTCAGTAGGTATGGCTATGTATATCTTGTGAAACACAAGTCAGAAACTCTTAAAATGTTCAAGACTTTCATGAATGAAGTAGAGAAGCAACTTGGTAAGAGTATTAAAGCACTCCGTTCAGATCAAGGTGGCGAATACTTAAGCCAAGAGTTTGAGGACCTTCTGAGAGACTGTGCTATTGTATCACAATGGACTCGACCTGGTACACCACAACATAATGGTGTGTCAGAAAGAAGGAAGCATACATTATTACACATGGTACGATCAATGATGAGTTCAACCGAACTTACAATATCATTCTGGGGATATGTTCTTGAAACTGCAGCATTTACACTTAACCGTGTACCTTCCAAATCAGTTCAAAAGACACCATATGAGATATGGAATGGGAATCGTCCCAATTTGTCTGTGTTAAAGATTTGGGGATGTGAAGCTTATGTTAGGAAACAATTTCTTGAAAAGCTTGGACCCAAATCAGAAAAATGCTATTTTGTTGGATACCCCAAGGAAACTCGGGGATACTACTTCTACACACCAACTGACAACAAAGTGTTTGTTGCTGAGACTGTTATATTTCTTGAAAATGAATTTATTTCCAAAGGAATTAGTGGGAGGAATGTAGAGCTCGAAGAAGTTCGAGATCAACAAGAAAGAAGAGAACCTGAGGAGGTACATAAGGAACATGAAGACTCGTAAGTTGTTGTGGAATTTCAAGTTCCAAATGTAACACAGGAACCTCGTAGGTCTAATAGGACACGAATTGAGCCTGAGAGATTTGGATTTCTCGTGACTCAAGACAGTGATGAATTGGGCATAGCAGATGAGCCAACTTCCTATCTAGAAGCTACTAAGGGACCAGAATCTGAGAAATGGCTCGAAGCCATGAGATTTGAGATGGAATCCATGTACACCAACAAGGTATGGACCTTGGTGGATCCGCTCGAAGGGGTAAGACCCATAGGGTGCAAGTGGGTCTTTAAGAAGAAGACTGACATGGATGGAAATGTTCAAACCTATAAAGGTAGATTGGTTGCGAAAGGATTCTATAAAATTCAAGGTGTTGATTATGACCAGACCTTCTCACCAGTTGCCATGGTTAAATCCATCAGGATCATGCTTTCCATTACATCTTATCATGACTATGAGATTTGGCAGATGGATGTTAAAACAGCATTCCTTAATGGGAATTTACTCGAGGATGTGTACATGACACAACCTGAGGGTTTTATCGATCCAAAGGAAGCCAATAAAGTTTGTAAGCTACAAAGGTCAATCTATGGATTGAAGCAAGCATCTTGGAGCTGGAATCTACATTTTGATGAAGTAGTCAAAAAGTTTGGCTTTAGTCAAAATGAAGATGAACCTTGTGTTTATAAAAGGGTTAGTGGGAGCACAGTCATATTTCTCATATTGTATGTGGATGACATACTATTGATGGGAAATGACATCCCTACTCTTCAGACAATAAAAGGTTGGCTAAGGAAGACCTTCTCTATGAAGGATTTAGGCGAAGCATCCTATATACAAGGGATCAAGATCTACAGAGATAGATCTAGAAGGCTTCTAGGACTAAGCCAGAGCACATACATTGACAAGGTGCTAAAGAGGTTTAGCATGGAGGGTTCTAAGAGAGGTAACTTGCTCATGTCCCATGGGGTTACGATCTCTAAATCCCAATGTCCTAGTTCATGTGATGAACGGACACACATGAGTAAGATTCCATATGCATCAGCAATTGGATCTATCATGTATGCGATGTTATTTACTCATCCTGATGTGTCGTATGCTTTGAGCATGACGAGCAGGTATCAGTCAGATCCAGGTGAATGTCACTGGACAGCCGTAAAGAACATCCTAAAGTACTTGAGAAGGACTAAGGATCAATTCTTGGTATACGGTGGTGAGGAAGAGCTCGTGGTAAAGGGTTACACCGATGCTAGCTTCCAAACTGACAAGGAGGACTACAGATCGCAGTCTGGATTTGTTTTTTTCCTGAACAACGGAGCTGTGAGCTGGAAGAGTTCCAAGTAAGAGACGGTTGCAGATTCTACAATAGAGGCCGAATATATTTCCGCATCTAATGCTGCAAAGGAAGCTGTGTGGATCAAGAAGTTCATTTCTGGACTTGGAGTGGTTCCAAGCGTTGGTGATGCAATTGAGTTGTTTTGCAACAACAATGGAGCAATTGCATATGCTAAAGAACCAAGATCGCACCAACGTTCCAAACATATTCTATGGAAGTTCCATCTCATATGAGAGATCGTACAACGAGGAGATGTGAAGATTTGCAGAGTACCTACAGAAAGCAATGTGGCTGACCCGCTCACAAAAGCACTTTTACAGCAGAAACATGACGGACATGTTCGATCACTTGGATTGAGATTCATGAGTGATTGGATATAAGTACAAGTGGGAATCTGTTGGTATGTATGCCCATAGAGACTATCATTCGATGATTGTAATGGGATACTATGTAAACAATTTGTAATACTACACTGATCATATTAATAAAGGCAAGTTTCCAATCTATATGTTTGTGTTTTATATTGTGAGATGACCATAAAACTTATAGATGTCTATAGAATAATATACTCAATGACATATGTCTTCGGGTTGATGACCTGAACAGTGAGATCATATGTATGTTAAGAGTATGTATTCTTGTTTTGTCCCTAGTCTGTTGTTATTGTGGAAATATCCATAGACATCAATTACACATAAGATTAGAATGTATGTTGGTTGATGGAAGAATCTCATTATCCATGATATGGAGATATCAAACCAAATACATAGATACTTGTTAGAGAACAGTGTATCGGATAGACCCACCTTGAGAGTGACACATGGATACCATGATTGGTAGTTAGAGTCACATCCCATAATGATGGTGGTGATTGTGGTTCTTAGACCTGAAGTCACTACACTTATCACATGTCGTTCAGTGTATTTTGACATCATCCATTGTGGTCCTGAATAAGGATTACCATAAAGATGGTGCTTGGGTGCACTGTGACACATGGGGATGATTGTGAGTTATGTAGATGGAATTTGTCCTTCCTACGGGAGTTTGATATTCCGGCCACTTGATAAGCGAGACTGAGAAATGCATGGCCATGCTAATGTCAGTCAATATGTGATATTGAGCTTACATATATCTCAGACAGTCTGCTCTAGTGCAAGGAACATGGATTGAACATTGTAGAGGATAACAGTTCCATGACTCGAGTTCAATCAGAATATCAGCGACAAGGGATCTATACAATCATTGTAACACCAGTCGTGAATGATAGGTTAAGTTGTTCTCCAACTTCTCCAATTACTTGGGGGGCAATGAAGTCTTGCTAGATACCAATCATTGCTTGTGAAATCATAATATGATTATCGATATCACTGCCAACATAATTTGGAGCCTACCGGGTCACACGCATAGGATGTGTTGGAATAGGAGTATAATTGTGGATTTGATTGGAATTGCTTCGAATCACATTGATTACTAAAATGTTTATGTAATCGATTAGAATAATATTAGAGTGACTGGCTCTAAGTGCAAGTGGGAGTTTGTTGGCGTATATGCACATAAAGCCATCCCAAGCAATTGCATGGATTCGGATATTAATTAATCAATTAATGTGATTATTTGGTTAATTAATGAATTCCAGAATATTCTAATTAATCCACGAGTGTTTTAATTAATGCAACATTTCTGTTTATTAATGGTTTAGGAAACCCTATTTCCCTTCGTATCTTGTTTAAAGGAGGATTGATGACTGATATCTATATAAGATAGATACAGGTTTTTCAGTTTACGCTCACGTATGTAAACCCTAGCCGTCATCGTCCTTAGGAGAGAAAGGAGAGAAACGCGCCGCTAGCATGTCGCTGTAGAGACACGACTCCTTCCCGCCGGCTTGGAAAGCGCGACGTGGAGTTCCATCTATCTATGTGCATGAAGTAGAGACGCAGACACCTTAATGTCTGTGTTCGGAGGACGTGGACAACCACCACCTGTACACGCTACAAGTGGCATACATCACTGCCGCAAAGGAGCATCGCCGGATCAACCTGCGACAGCGAATGGGAGAGAAGTTCCGTCCATGTAGGCCAGCGTCGTTGCACACCGTCGTGCAGTGGGACATCGCCGGACTTGCTCCGCGATAAGGTATATCCCACAAAAACTCCTTCCAAATACGTTGTTGTCGATGAGATCTTATTTCAGGTTGTGTGGATTTTATTGCTTCCGCCGTGCATGTTTTCTCCACAAAACCCAACATGAGCACCCTCGTGGGAGACCTTATCTTGCACTCCACTCTCTTTCTCCCCTCTGCGTCGCATACGACTTTGACCCTGCTCCACCGACTGCTGCACAGCCTGCATGACGTGAACAAGGTCCTTCGCTTCTCCTCCTTGTGTCCTCTTCTTCTCCCAACCTCGACGCAGGGTGCTACGCCTCATGACGTCGTCCCATTGTTCATCCTACCACACTATTGTCATACTTCCATGGCCAAGCCTTGAGGGAGAGGAGAGAATTCCTTCCACCCCATGAAGCCAAGAGAGGATGTAATGCAAGGCCAAGTGATAGGTGAAGGCAACGACTCTACTGCTAGGGTTCATTCCTGGGAAGAGACTATCCAAACCACAAGGGTAGATCATATATATAGTCTATATCCCCTAGGACTTGTGAGACCGTGGGGTTCTAGTTTCAGTAGATGTTTATACCTAATTGGGTAATTCCCACGTCAAACAAGGAAGGGTAGAATAGTATTCCATCCCATTTTCCTTAATGGATAATAAATTCTCTCTCTAAATTAAAAGATGTCCTTTTCTATTCATGATCCTTGGTTATTAAGGAGTCCTAGTTTTTCGTCCTTTATGTTCTTTGTACTTGGATTTTAATTTATTGGCCCTGAAATAATACCTCTTTTTGATAATATCAAAAATTCATCAATTATGTATCATATTATCCTCTTATTTTGTATTATTAGTATTTTCTCTTTCTTTTCCTTCATTGGGGCTCCTTGGACCCCAAGAAACCATAATACTTTGAAATTCCTTTTCAAGGATACTTATTATCCTTCTAGATGCATCTATATGCATTATTTCTCATTATCTTGTTTATTTCTTATTAAAATAGCTCTTTTTGAGGATTTCTCTTAATTTCTCTTTTATTTCCCTCATTGGCATTACTTTTAACATTAGGAATCTTTTGGATACAAAAATTCGTCAAGGATAACTTAATTACACCTCTTTCCACTTGTTTTCCACATTTTATCATTATTTTCAATTTCTTTCTTAATAAAGAAATACTTAATTAATCTTTTCTTTTCTTATTGCCTTTTCTTTGCAACTTTGGACTCCTTGGAACCCAAGGAACCCAAGAGGCACGAAATCCATCTTTGATTACATCCCTTTTCCTTCAAGAGATTTCTATCTTTTTCTTTTCTCCATTTTCTTATTTACTCATTTAACAATAGAATTTCTTTTGTCTTTTCCTTTATTGGGCCCAATAGCCAATAAAGCCCACAAAACAACCATCAAGGCTATTGTAAATGAAATCTATTTATTCAAAACAAATTACATCATTCTTTGTTCAAATATCTTTAATATGAGAAATTACATTTCTCACCAAATGAACCCAAAATCTAGGTTGTAACACATGGAGAAGAAGCTTATTGTTGTCTCTGATCTCATGAATAAGTGGGTGTAGAACAAGAGAAAAAAGAAGTGGACCTAGACGATCACCTTGTTGCACTCTTGTGGCTGACCATATATGTTTGTCTCCAATGTACAACCTAGCTGCTTGAGCGTAAAGAAACTCCACCCATAAAGAGATAGATGGGCACATCTTCACCTCACGAAGCAACATAGACCTTTCCACCAGGTTCAAAGTATTAGAAAAATCTACTGTAAGCATGGAGAGAGATCAGTCTTCATGATGCTCGTTCAGAACCTTGTTGACATTGTGTAGAATTGCTTAAGTCCCGCCACAGACACCCACTTTGAATTGATATTTATTGAGATACTTAGCCAAATCCTTGTTGACTCCTATCATCGCAACTTTGGACACTAGATGCCTCCAAATAGTACCCACTACAATAGGGTGTATGCCATTGTCAGCCTTAAGTAATGGAGCTAGAGGTGCAGAAGCTACAAACTCTGCTAAACTCAAGGGACATTCCCCCCAACTATAGATTAACCACCGATGTGATAGCATGTAGGATATCTACCGCAACTGCAACCCCTCCCCACATAGAGCATCTAAGATGTGTTGTGCTTTCAAGACATCTCTACCACACGAAGTCCCTTTAGAAAATGATGTAATGCATCAAAGAATAGGATCAACATCAACTGTGAGAGGATCTTCTGAAATCGAAACACCTGGCATGGAAGGGGACAACTTGTATGGATTTTTAGCCTCCAGAACTTTCAAGGTATCTTCATCATAAGGGGTCACGCCTGAAAAGCACAAGACTTTCACCATTGTTGTAATGTGACCGTCTGTAACTTTACGAAGACATTGCATGATGTTGGTGTTCTCCTTTATATCCTCTTCCATAGAGTCATCCATTCAATGACCCATAGTCTCGTGTTCACATACACCCATCATGTTATTCACTAACTTGGTGATATCGTCTATTTAGCACCAAGTTGTGAGTGAACTAAGAATATGATATTGTTGTAAAGACTTTATATTCCCAGATCTGCTATCTCGTCTATTCTTAGGTCTAAACACCTATAACGTGAACGAGGAAGAAGTAGCAATCTCACCCAAACAGTTATGGATCCCGGTTCAGCAACCACTTTGTAAAGAGTTGTCTTCAATGCTTGAGAGAAAGTAAGGTGACAACTATGTGGGATGTTCTTCACAGTGGTGATAGGTGTTCTAAAAACACGTTCGAGAAGCACAGAGTCTAAGGTCATCCCATCGGTGATATTAGATATCTCAATGCCTGTTGCAAGGGGCTATGAGATATCAACTATGTGTCCATGTGTTCCTTCTTATCCACAGTAACCCGAACAACACCATCGTCACGATGCCATGCACGACTCACTGCTTGTATTTTCATACATCTACCGCAAATCCATTGATCAAGGACCCTCAGAGTCTCTTCCACTGCGAATGGCATCCTGCAATATGGTATTGCGTTCATCGCTGCAGAGATTCAATCTCTTGAGATGAGAGATCATACGTGTGAATCCTTTACTCCCTTCCCTGCCATCTAGACAACAGTGAAAATTTTGAAGTAGACAATGTAAGCCTAATGTGTGGATTGTATGTTGCTGCCTCCGGTTGGATGTATCATCTGCCAGCCTACTAGGTATCTCCCCTTCTTCCAAAACACACACATCACCAACATGGCTCACACTCTCCTTCCTCTGACCCTTGTTATGCATTCCGTTTTGTTTGGCCGTCACGACCATAGTTAGTTTTGTTTGGCCGTCATGACCATAGCAAGCAAATCGTGTGGGGGACTCTGCAGTAATGTTGGAGGCCACCACAGTGACACCAGGACCCAAGTAACGGTTGCAAGAGGCTGTGCGGAACCGTCAATTAGGGCTGCCGATACTGCCGCACAGAACCCATTCGCGTGTACAAAGGAAGAGGAGAAGGATCGGGGTACGAGGAGGGTGCAAAACCGGCGGGGACGACCCTGTAATCAATACAGCGGCTGAGACGGGGGTCCGTGAGGACCAACTGCCGCACGCTGTTGCGTCTAGATCTGGCGCTTCCCCCTTGTTAATGACATATGCCTATTCACATCAACAACACCATGGACCAGATGATCGGGAGACGAACGGAGGCGGCTCTCTGTGAGTGTAGTCGTCTGTTCGTCAGGAGGATAAGCCATCCCTCCTCTTTCTTCCTACAGCGGTCCGGTTGGAATTAAAATGCGTCCTCCGCTTGCCCCCAGCCATCCAAGGCTTCCCGTCGTTCCCGGTTCCCGGTGGTGATGGGCGCCTCGCGGCGAGGCCTGCTGCTTGCCGCCGCACAGCGCTGCATCCGTTCTTTATATCTACACGTATAGGTTTACATCTATACTACTATAAAATAAAAAGAGTGTGTTCTCCAAATAGTTCAAATACACCCACCCAAACTCATCGTCACCAATCACAAAACACTATTTTACCAACGTGTCAAAATGTTGTACTCAATCTGCTCTCACGTTTTTTCAGTTTTTTTTACTTTCAAAAAATGATTTAATTTGAATTCTCTTTCTTCCCCTCTTCTCACGCTGCAACATTCTCTTTCTTCCCCTCTTCTCACGCTGCAGCATTTTCAAAATGTTGGAATTTCCTTGTTCCCCTCTTCTGTCGACGTTTTTTTTTTCAGTTTCTCAGCATCCAAATTTTAAATCCAAAATTTGAATTGTTATTTTTCCCGGTTATTTGCTTAGTCAAATAATATTCCCACTCACATTCAGTTATCTTGTTTTGTACAACGCAAATTGGCCCACACGTATTTGCTTGGTCAAATAATATTTCCTCTCATGTTCAGTTATTAAACGAAGCATAAAATCTAAAAGCCCACACGTATTTGCTTGGTCAAATAATATTCATGCTCACGTTCAGTTATTGAAAGAAGTACAAAATTCAAAAGTTGTTGGATAATTTCAATATAGTCACGTACAGAATTATCTCAATGTTTAGTTACAACAGAATTATCCCTACACTCTATAGATAAAGATACAAAGCTGAATTTGTTACAACAACCACGTCTATCACGACGTCCACGTCTTAAACTCCAACGTCGTCCACCACTTCCAACTCCAACCCAACACCCCCAACGCCAACCTTTTGTTATTGCTCGAGCTTTGAAGGTTTCTCAAGCTTTTCCCGAATGTTGTTAGAAAAAAACACAAGCATGTAAGATATTTAGTCAACCTAAAGATATTCTATGCACCATTTATATTTTTCTCACCTCTTATGACCTCATGATCAACAGAGCCGCCAGTCTGTATTGTGTTGTTGTCAAGACTCACGATGACTTCATACAATATCCTGCCAGCAGCACTGCTACCAAAACAGAGGTGAGATTTTACACTAACACATTAACTGTATCACAGGTGAGATATTTAGTCAACCTAAAGATATTCTATGCACCAGTTATATTTTTCTCACCTCCTATGACCTCATGATCAACAGAGCCGGCAGTCCGTATTGTGTTGTTGTCAAGACTCACGGTGACTTCACTCAGCATCCTGCCAGCAGCACTGCCACCAAAACAGAGGTGAGATTTTACACTAACACATTATCTGCATCGAGTACCATTATATATTAGTGTTCTCACCTCCTCAGTACTCATGCCCTAAACAACAGAGACAACAACTCCCTACCTTCAGAGTCGCTACTTGAATTCGGAAAGCATATTTTTCTAAGAAAAAAAATTAAAGGTGAGTTTCAGTATATACACAAATATTATATACTTCAAATACGATTATCTAGCAGTGTTCTCACCTCCTCAACCCTCACGCAGGATCCTAAATAGACACAAGCAGCCCCACTTCAGATCATACAAAGCAGAACATCAGACTTCCATCTCTTATTGGATGTTTTTTTCGTAATTATCTTGTTACTACTGCTATACGGGAGCCTCCTACTAGAGGAAAACACATTCAAGTAAGAAATGTAATCATAAAAATATGTTTTATGCATATACAAAATATCAGATAAAATTTTCTTCCACATCAGCAAATAATGTTCAATAATGTTTCCATGCATTCGAATAAAACCTAATAATATCAGCAATGTCCTACGATATATTCACATACTAATTAGGATTTTTGTTGCAGCTAAAGGGCATGTTTGTACCAAACCTAGACTATTAGAAGATTGTATAACACATCCCTTTTAGAACATATATGCGCAGACAAATATTTGTAATAATACTAAGACATTTTACCACATATCAGACCTACAACTTCCTTCAGTTGACCTATGTTGAAGCTTCAATGCCTCTCCAAGAGATGGTCTAGAAAAAAGTTTAGGGTTAGCAATAATCCAATATTTTCATGTGTAATCAGTATGGAAGCAGAGAGCAAAACACCTATTTATAATTCACATAATAGAAACATAGAATAATATTTTGAATATCCTTGAATGTTGTTCTATGCTTAATCAACTAACCATACAGTCCCATATACTGATATAAGACACCTAATCAGAACATATAAGCATAGACAAATATTTTTAATCAACCTTGCATATGGCTAAGTATAACTCATAGCATGCACAATTTAGTCAATTAAATCTGCATAAAGTTTTTCAATAATGTTTCCATGCATTCTAATAAAACCTAAGAACATCATCAATGTCCTACGAAATATTCACATACTAATTAGGATTTTTGTTGCAGCTAAAGGGCATGTCTGTACCAAACCTAGACTCTTAGAAGCTTGTATAACACATCCCTTTTAGAACATATATGCTCAGACAAATATTTGCAATAATACTAAGACATTTTACCAAAGATCAGACCTATAACTTCCTTCAGTTGACCTATGTTGAAGCTTCAATGCCTCTTCAAGAGATGGTCTAGAAAAAAGTTTAGGGTTAGCAATAATCTAATATTTTCATGTGTAATCAGTATGGAATTAGAGAGAAAAACACCTGTTAATAATTCACATAATAGAAACATATAATAATATTTTTAATATCCTTGAATGGTGTTCTATGCTTAATCAACTAACCATACAGTCCCATATACTGATATAAGACACCTAATTAGAACATATAAGCATAGACAATTATTTCTAATCAACCTTGCATATGGCTAAGTATAACTCATAGCATGCACAACTTAGTCAATGAAATTTGCATAAAGTTTTCAATAATGTTTCCATGCATTCTAATAAAACCTAAGAACATCAACAATGTCATACAAAATATTCACATACTAATTAGGATTTTTGTTGCAGCTAAAGGGCATGTCTGTACCAAACCTAGACTCTTAGAAGCTTGTATAACACATCCCTTTTAGAACATATATGCGCAGACAAATATTTTTAATAATACTAAAACAATTTACCACAGATCAGACCTACAACTGCCTTTAGTTGACCTATGTTGAAACTTCAAAGCCTCTTCAAGAGATGGTCTGGAAAAATGTTTAGGTTTAGCAATAACCAAATATTTTCATGTGTAATAGGGATGGAAGTAGAGAGAAAAACACCTGATAATAATTCACATAATAGTAACATAGAATAATATTTTTAATATCCTTGAATGTTTTTCTATGCTTAATTAACTAACCATACAGTCCCATATACTGATATAAGACACCTAATTAGAACATATAAGCATAGACAAATATTTATAATCAACCTTGCATATGGCTAAGTATAACTCATAGCATGCACAATTTAGTCAATTAAATATGCATAAAGTTTTTCAATAATGTTTCCATGCATTCTAATAAAACCTAAGAACATCATCAATGTCCTACAAAATATTCACATACTAATTAGGATTTTTGTTGCAGCTAAAGGGCATGTCTGTACCAAACCTAGACTCTTAGAAGCTTGTATAACACATCCCTTTTAGAACATATATGCTCAGACTAATATGTGTAATAATACAAAGACATTTTACCACATATCAGACCTACAACTTCCTTCAGTTGACCTATGTTGAAGCTTCAATGCCTCTTCAAGAGATGGTCTAGAAAAAAGTTTAGGGTTAGCAATAATCCAATATTTTCATGTGTAATCAGTATGGAAGTAATCAGCAAAACACCTGTTAATAATTCACATAATAGAAACATATAATAATATTTTTAATATCCTTGAATGTTGTTCTATGCTTAATCAACTAACCATACAGTCCCATATACTGATATAAGACACCTAATTAGAACATATAAGTATAGACAAATATTTCTAATCAACCTTGCATATGGCTAAGTATAACTCATAGCATGCACAATTTAGTCAATGAAATCTGCATAAAGTTTTCAATAATGTTTCCATGCATTCTAATAAAACCTAAGAACATCAACAATGTCATACGAAATATTCACATACTAATTAGGATTTTTGTTGCACCTAAAGGGCATGTCTGTACCAAACCTAGACTCTTAGAAGCTTGTATAACACATCCCTTTTAGAACATATATGTGCAGACAAATATTTGTAATAATACTAAGACATTTTACCACAGATCAGACCTACAACTTCCTTTAGTTGACCTATGTTGAAGCTTCAATGCCTCTTCAAGAGATGGTCTGGAAAAAGGTTTAGGTTTAGCAATAATCCAATATTTTCATGTGTAATAGGTATGGAAGTAGAGAGAAAAACACATGTTAATAATTCACATAATAGAAACATAGAATAATATTTTTAATATCCTTGAATGTTTTTCTAGGCTTAATTAACTAACCATACATTCCCATATACTGATATAAGACACCTAATTAGAACATATAAGCATAGACAAATATTTATAATCAACCTTTCATATGGCTAGGTATAACTCATAGCATGCATAATTTAGTCAATTAAATCTGCATAAAGTTTTTCAATAATGTTTCCATACATTCTAATAAAACCTAAGAACATCAGCAATGTCATACGAAATATTCACATACTAATTAGGATTTTTGTTGCAGCTAAAGGGCATGTCTGTACCAAACCTAGACTCTTAGAAGCTTGTATAACACATCCCTTTTAGAACATATATGCTCAGACAAATATTTGTAATAATACTAAGACAAAGTCTATCACACTTCTATTTAATATTACACAAACATCCTATATAGATAGAAATGCCCGTAATATTGGTTCCGGAAATAAATTAATATACAACATTAACGAGCAGATCAATTAATTAGTTGATGATATAACAAACTCAAAATACCAATGAACCAAATTTCTGAGATAAATTAGTTGAATCAGGACTAATCTTTCTTTCCAAATTGGAGAATTCACCATTCTCGCATTAAGTAGGTTGGACCTATCAAGAAACAACTAGATGCCTTGCATGAAGGGATCTCTACCACTGCTTTAGTATATGTATTTTGTATATTTAATTCTAATACCAGCATAAATAGATAGTTCACACTAATAAGATGTAGACATTTATGTATGTACCTTAGAAATTAATACCTACTTAAATGAAATGAGTAACATAACAAGTAAACTCATTGACTTATCTTTCTTTGCAAATTGTACAGTTCACCATTCTTACGTTTAGTAGGTTGGACCTATCAAGAAACAACTACCTACATTGTATGAAGGGACCTCTATCTGCAATAACATATAGGCCACAATAAGAAAATGTAATCAGTAACCAAGTAAACATTAAAACCTTAAAAAGTAAATACACAATATAAAGGCTGAATAATACCTCATGTAAACTACCAATAGAGACAGAAAGGCCTCCCTATGGTTATATATATGAAGGTACCCATACCTGCATCAAAAGAGAGTCCACATTAATCAGATGCATAATAATCAGATGTATACACCACTTATGTATCTTAGCCAAATGAGTTATTTGAATCAAGTCTTATCTTTCTTTGAGAATTAGAGAATTCATCATTCTTGCATTTAGTAGGTTAGACCTATCCTGAAGCAACTAGCTACATTGCATGAAGAGACATCTACCTACAACAACATATAAGCCACATTTAACAAATGTAATCAGTAACCAAGAAAAAATTAAAAGCTTAAAAAGTAAATACACCTTATAAAGGACCCTTAAGGTCGAATCATACCTCAAGTAATCTACCAATGGAGCCATAAAGGCCTCCCTATGGTTATACATATGAAGGTACCCATACCTGCATCAAAAGAGAGTCCACATTAATCAGATGCATACAATATTAATGTGGGCTCTGATCTCCAAAACACAAGATAAACATAGCGAAAGCGATTCGATTAATCAGCGGAATACGAAAATCACGAGAAATTAAAACTTTTCGAAAACGAGATCTTAAAAACCTGAAAATCCTTTTATAAAAGTAAGATGAACTGTTTACATCTCTGATAAATCACTTCTCGAGTGATTATATACGTCATGATACAAAATCTCAAGATTTCAAAATTCTCATATCAACAAACTCCTAGGACCTGAGTGTACAGAGACGACATAAGACTATTCTGACTACAAGACTAGACAGCACAGTGTTTCCACCTGAAGTCACTCCTGCTCCTGAATTTGCTGCTGTCCACCTGCAGATCGGTGCCTTCGACCTCGACGTCCACCTAAAGATAGAAATCTACGGGGTGAGACAATTTTAAATAATTTTCCCAGCGAGAGTTATAACTCTCCACCAGAAACTTTGTTAGAAGCAATCAAAGGAATATCATGAGCAAGTAATTTAGGTTACTCACAGCAGGCTTGATAACAAAAACTCATCTTTAATTAAGGAATATGAAGAACATGTATACTAATACTTGAACAGGATATTAAAAGCAAGCAATGTAAAACATAATCAATGTTCCTCGTAGTTCAACCTAAGCAGTTATGCTACGCGGTTGATTATGTTTTACAAACATCATTATGCCCTGCGGAGATGAGGTATACCGCTCATGCTCCAACCGATCACTAGTAAGTCGCATCGGTATCATACTAGGTCATCGAAAGAGTCGGATTCTCATTACCTTCAACTACCTCAGTCAGAATGAGGATAAACATGCAGGACATCTAGTGTCCCTGCTAATATTGCTTACCAGGGTATTCTGGTACTTCGCTATTAGAGTCACAGTGGCATTCTGCACTCTCTTCACCATCGAAAGATTTCATGTTTATCTCTCATCGATGCGGTATAAAAGATTCTCTTGGAAGAATAGTGTTACATCATCCCGGTATAAACATATAGTGAAGGGTTGATGGATTAAGATACATCAACATCAACTCCTACACTAGGATGTAAGGATATACACATCCATATTCCCCCACATACTCTAAAGTATGTGATCCAGGAGTTCCCTTAGGAAAACCTGTTTCACCTGCATTTAAATTCTGACAATGATGGATCTATGATCAGGGCTCTACATGGTATGATTAAACTTGATTATTAGGTACATTTCAATATTCTTTTAGCATCATACATGTTTTCAAACATTAATCATTAGCATAGCAGCTATGAAAGTAGAATACTAAATGTATCAAGTCTAACTCACATCAATTATCATTTCTCAATCATCCAATCACAAGTCATTTGACAAGCATGACCTTGATGATATTCATGGCTCTTACAGCCTATCATTCTCATAAGATGCCACTTTCTAGGCATCAACATATGTCATTATTCATAAAGCTAATAACATGCTTCCAATGAATATGAAATCATAATCCTTATCTGGATATGATCACCATCATGTATAGAAACCTGCATGGTTAATTCAACTGATAATAGTAAGCAGTTCATATCAAGAGTTGTACCCTTATATTCTTACAAGGGTTAGATTCCCTGATTTTCATCAATTAGGGTTTACTATTCACAATATACGTCATCACCCTAGAATTAGGGTTTACTATTCACCCCATGGTGAATTAATATCATTACATCACCATGCATGAGAAACATCATCATTAAAGCCCTCAGCTAAGATCAAGATTCACCAATTACCATAATTAGGGTTTCCATGATCTCTCATAAGTGGATCATACCCTAATCATGCACATTCATGGATATTGAAGGTATTTTACTTGAGTTTCCATCATAAATGGTACTTTCTCTCTCCTCTCACTAGTAGATGATGACTACACCACTTAGATTAGGTTAGGTTAAGTCCCCTTTGATCTACATAAACCAAATCACCACTATCATGTTATTAGAGTTTACATAAAACAAGGTATCATTTAATTGAACCCATTTAGGCTGAAACGAGTTGAACCCATTTGAGGTGAAACGAGTTGAACCCATTTGAGGTGAGACGAGTTGAACCCATTTGAGGTGAAACGAGTTGAACCCATTTGAGGTGAAACGAGTTGAACCCATTTGAGGTGAAACGAGTTGAACCCATTTGAGGTGAAACGAGTTGAACCCATTTGAGGTGAAACGAGTTGAACCCATTTGGATTGAAACGAGTGTGAACCCGTTTGGATTGAAACGAGTGTGAACCCGTTTGGATTGAAACGAGTGTGAACCCGTTTGGATTGAAACGAGTGTGAACCCGTTTGGATGAACCCCCAAACGAGTTGGAACCCGTTTGGGTCCTTCAACCCAAAGCTCAACAAGATCTATATTGAAATTCAGTAATTTTAAACCGATTAGGGTTAGGGTGTTGAAGTGCCTTCAACTCTCAATTGGTTAGGAATTAGATTACAATTCTTTGTAGGAATGAAAATCAATATATTATGAACAGGTATCCCAAACGGTCAACGCTTGGTCAACTCACTCAAACAGGTTGGAACCCGTTTTCCCAAAAGTTCAAGTTAATTAGTTTGGAAAAATCAGTACTTAATTCAATTCTATTACCTAATTGATTGGCCTTCAACCTACGATTCCTTTGGATTTAACCCCTCAAATTTGGTGGGTCATTAGCCTACATAATTGTGAACAGAAAACCCAAATGGTCCACGCTTGGTCAACCCTATGAAACTGTCTTGGGGTCATTTTGATCCAAACGATCTTGCAGGATCGTTTGAGATCAAACGGGTTGAACCCGTTTGACCTTAAACAAGTTGCAACCGTTTGGACCAAAAGGACTCAAGGTCATTTCATAAAGTGACATAGGAATCCACGCCCATCATCCTCAACCTCTGTTCAGGTCGGTTCCTCAACCGTTTTGCTTGCAAAAGAGCAAGGAAGAAGGGAGCAAGAAGAAGAACTAATCATAGAAGACAAGAACAAAGATATGCATAACAAAGCTAAGGTTTAGAGTTATAAAACCTGCCTTATGGTCGTTCCTTGAGCTCCAAGCTTCCAAGCTTCAAGTCTTTAATGGTGTCTTGAGATCCACAACTCGGCCAGAGGTGATTCTCCAAGGAAAAGATGTGGATGGTCGGCTAGAACAAAGAATCTAAGTGAATTAACCATAGAACCAACCTTATACATGAATTTCCTCCATGAATCCAAGCTAGAAGGTGGTGTTCTCTTACCTAGAATAGGTTGGTCATCCCCTTGAGCTCCTGAGCTCCTTCCTTAGTCGGCCACAGCAAGAGATAAGTGAAGAGTGAAAGGGAAATGTTGCCTTTGATTGCAAAGGAAAGGGTATAAGTACCTTTGGGGTTTGTTTCATCATAAGGACAACTTACTCCTCCTTTTCACAAATAGGTCCTTCCTTTCTTTTATTCACGTCCCTCCTCTTCTTCTAAGGTAAAACTCCTTCTAAAACCAAGAACTAAAGGCAAGGAAGGTCAACTTATCACTAAGGTACATATGTACATAAGGGTCTCCTTACTTACATCTTGATGATTTAATTACAAAGGTGTTCCTTATTATATGATTATTTAAAGGAAGTGCCCCCTTCAGCATTATTAGTTTAAAATATGTCAAAAGTCATAAAAGATGTTCAAGATGGTGTATTTTATAAGTTGCACCCCACATTTGGGTAAATTGCACTTTACACCAAAATTAGGGTTTTTAAGCACAAAGATCATTCCACAAGATGTATCTTGATGCCCAAGCTTCAGAAATCCATCTTACCTCATCATATTTACTCATATGATGTCTCATCATCAGAGGAACATCTTAACTTGTGAAATTTGCAAGTTACACCCTTTAACTGGGAAATTTTCACATAGGCCCCTGCATTACCAAATAATTCTACAACATTGTTTTAAAAGGACAGAAATGAAAATGTATGTTCCTTAGGAACTTAATTACATGCCAAAAGATAATCACACGGATTCAATTACATATTTAGGCAAAACACCTGGGGTTAGTTCATAACCCAGGTCAGGGATGTTACAAATTATCCTCCCCTTACAAGGATTTCGTCCCCGAAATCGACAAAACGTATTAGGAGAAGAGAGCAGGGTACTTCCTTCTCATCTCATCCTCTAGTTCCCAAGTGGCTTCTTCAACACCACGGTGGTTCCAGAGGACTTTCACAAGACTTATCTCTTTCTTCTTCAGCTTTTTAATTCTGTTATCAAGGATTGACACCGGTCCTTCCTCATAAGTTATATCATCATTCAATTCTACTTCCATAGGTTGTAGAACTGACTCAGTATCAAGATGACATTTCCTTAACATAGAAATGTGAAACACAGGGTGTAGCTTCTGCAACTCTAGTGGTAACTCTAGTCTATAGGCTACCTTTCCAACTCGTTCAATGATTGGATAAGGTCCCATAAATCTAGGTGCTAACTTTCCTTTCCTTCCAAAATGAAGGACTCCTTTCCAAGGCGAGACCTTGAGGTACACTCTGTCTCCAACCTGGAACTCTAACGGTCTACGGCGCTTATCAGCATACAACTTCTGTCTATCCTATGCAGTCTTAAGCTGTTGTTGTATAACTTTGATCTTCTCTGTAGTTTGCTGCACAAGATCAGGACCTAACAATCGATGTTCACCAGTCTCATACCAACACAAAGGGGATCTACAACGTCTACCATACAAGGCTTCATAAGGTGCCATATCAATACTATGCTGATAGCTATTGTTATAGGCAAACTCTATCAAGCTTAGGTGTAGATCCCAGCCTCCGATAAATTGGAGAACACATGCTCTCAACAGATCTTCCAAGGTCTGTATAGTTCCTTCCGACTGTCCATCAGTCTGTGGATGAAAAGTCATACTAAACCTTAGCTTGGTGCCTAAGGCTATGTGTAGTTGCTCCCAAAAGCGACTTGTAAACTGGGGACCTATGTCAGAAACTATGGTGACAGGAACTCTGTGCAAACGCACTATCTCTTGAACATACAACTGTGATAACCTTTCAGTAGAAAAGGTTGTTTTGACAGGTAAGAAATGCGCTGTCTTAGTCAACCTATCAACAATTACCCAAATGGAATCATGTCCTTTGTTTGTTATAGGTAGACCAACAACAAAGTCCATGGTTACATGATCCCACTTCCACTGTGGTATGGGTAAAGGTTGCATTGTTCCTGCAGGCTTCTGGTGTTCAGCTTTAACTTGCTGACACACTGGACACCTCTGAACAAACTCAGCTATGTCCTTCTTCATCCCAGGCCACCAATACATATATTTCAAGTTTCGATACATCTTCGTGCTTCCTGGATGCATAGCATACATTGAAGAATGAGCTTCTTCCAGGACTAACTTCCTCAGGTTATCTACATCTGGTACTATCATCCTCCCATGATAGCATTACATCTGATCATCTGATTCATGAAAACCTTCCCGCTTCTCATCACCATACTCAGATCTGATCTCCTGAACTGCAACATCAACTTGTTGTGCCTCCTTAATCTGCTCTCTTAGGGTGGGTTTGATATGCATCTCAGCCAACAACCCGGCAATCCATGACACCTTCATCTGTACATTGTCTTGCCTTAAGGAGATAAGCATATCTCTCCTAGGGCATACTAAAGAGTTTAATTGTGCCCTATCAGAGGATGATGTTGCTGATTTCCTACTCAAGGCATCTGCAACTACATTGGCCTTTCCTGGATGGTAATCTATTTTACAATCATAATCCTTGATTAACTCCATCCAGCGACGTTGCCTCATGTTAAGGTCATGCTGAGAGAAGATATACTTAAGATTCTTATGGTCTGTGAAAATCTGGAAGGTTTCTCCGTAAAGATAATGTCTCCAGATTTTCAAGGCATGAACCACAGCAGCTAACTCTAAATCATGTGTCGGATAATTCTCCTCGTGTTTCTTAAGTTGTCAAGAAGCAAAAGAAATCACTTGTTTATCCTGCATCAACACACATCCAAGTCCATTCTTGGAGGCATCACAAAAGATTACATATCCTTTTCCTGGCTCAGGTAGCACAAGTACAGGTGCACTTGTCAACCTCTCCTTCAACAGCTGAAAAGATTGTTGACACTTATCACTCCAGACAAAAGAAACATCTTTCCGGGTCAACTTAGTCAAGGGTAAGGCTATAGAACTGAAGTTCTTAATGAACCTTCGGTAGTAGCCAGCTAACCCTAGGAAACTTCGAATCTCCGTCAGTTTTTTCGGTTGTTCCCACTGTAGAACAGATTCTACCTTTTTAGGGTCAACACGAATACCCGAGGCAGATATCACATGTCCAAGAAAAGATACCTCCGGCATCCAGAACTCACACTTGCTAAACTTAGTGTATATCTTATGTTGTCTTAGCAAAGTTAGAGCCGGACGAAGATGTTGTTCATGCTGCTAAGCATCTCTACTATAGATCAGGATGTCATCTATGAAGACAACAACACACTGATTGAGGAAAGGTCGGAAGATTCTATTCATAAGTTCCATAAATGCAGCCGGTGCATTAGTTAGTCCAAACGACATAACTGTGAACTCATAGTGACCATACCTTGTTCTGAAGGCAGACTTGGATATGTCACTATCCTTAATACGGAGCTAATGATATCCAGACCTCAAGTCTATCTTTGAGAAGACGGTTGCACCACGCAACTGGTCAAAGAGATCATCAATCCTCGGCAAAGGGTACTTGTTCTTTATTGTTACTTTATTTAATTGTCTATAATCGATGCATAATCGCATTGATCCGTCTTTCTTTTTAACAAACAAAACTGGAGCACCCCAAGGTGAAGTACTTGGTCAGATAAAACCTTTCTCAAGCAACTCTTGAAGCTATTTCTTGAGTTTTGCCAACTCAGCAGGTGCCATCCTATACGGTGTTTGTGCTATAGGTTGGGTATCTGGGATCAAATTGATTTCAAAAACAATTTCCCGAGGCGGTGGCATACTTGGAAGTTCTTCAGGAAATACATCTTCAAATTCCCTGACTATAGGAACTTCAGCAAGGTTAGGAATCTTCGTGGTGGTATCTATCACATGGGCCAAGAATGCATAACATCCTTGCCTGATCAGCTTATCAGCAACCATAGCAGACACAAGACAGGTGGGTAGAATCTTTCTCTCTCATTGAAAGATCCATGTGTTTCTCTCATCAGCAAACACCGCCTGCTTGGATTCACAACCCAAGACAACTCTATACCTTTCCAAGGTATCCATCCCCAGGATTATATCAAATCCTTGCATATCAAGTGGTATAAGATCCACTTGAATGTGATGATCAGAAAAGAAGAGGATGCAGGGAGCGCATACCTCTTGCAAAATAGCAGATCCTCTCAACGGAGTTTCAAGCAACAAGCCATCTGCCCTATGTCTAACTGTTATATTGCAATTACGAATCACTCTTTGAGTGACAAAGGAGTGTGTAGCACCCGGGTCAATCAAAACAGATACCACACAGGATTTAGACATATCAGAATATAAAAGTTCCATCTGACCTGCCACAACCCGTGGATTGACTACTACTTCTGGTGGGTTCATAGCATAAAACCTCGTTGTCGCCTGAGGTTGAGTTGGTGCTGACGATCCAGCCTGAGACGCTTGCTCGCGTCCTCTAGCTGCTCCTTGAGACTGCCTTCTCTGTGATCTCTGTTGATCCTGCCTCAGAGGATGTGCCACACTGACAGGCCTAGACCTACAGTCCTTCATTAGATGTCCCACCTTCCCACAGTTATAGCAACTTCTCTCTAGTTGTTGTGGTCTTGGCGGTCCTGTGACCGATATTGATGTTGAACTGTGAGTCTCTCGTGGCGGTAAACCTCGTCCTCTACCTCTACTTGGGGACCACTGAGTCTGAGAACTCGATCTGGATGGTGGAGGTGTAGGTGTAGAGAATCTAGGCTTCTTAAAGTCTCTAGATGAAGATCCCTGGAACTGGGGATATCTCTTTTGGGTTTGTCTTTTCTTGACTACGGATCTCTCTATCCTTCGGACTGACTCAACAAAGGTAGAGAATCTCTCTCGGTTTTCTAGTGCAGACACGGGAGTAGTCATGTCGGCATTCAAACCCTTCTCAAACCTCCTAATCCTTTCTTCATATGTGGTAGCCATATGCGGACAGAATCGCAACAACTCCATGAACTTAACCTCATACTCGTTAATGTTCATCATACCCTGTCTCAGTCTCTCAAACTGAGAGATCTTCTCGTCCAGGAAGGTCTTTGGAAAATATCTGCGGACAAATTCCCGACGAAAGTCTTCCCACGAGATCTCTATTCCAGGCCTTTTCTGCTCTTCCATGGTCCACCAGTGACCAGCACTACCTTTGAGAAGATAGACAACATGTCTAACCTTCTCACCTTTGGGGATGTTAAGGATTCTGAAAGCTTTCTCCAATTCAGTTAACCACAGATCAGCATCAGCAGGGTCAGCTGTTCCAAAATATTCAGTTGCTCCGACCCGATGAAGTCGCTCGAACGTTTTACCGATACCTTGACCCTCAGACTGGACAGGTGCCCTAGGTGCAGGCATGGGCATCCTATCGGTGATATGTGTCATGGCAATCATAAACTGCCCAAACATGGTCTGAACCGCTGGGTTTCCCATATCAGCTGGGTCAAACTGAGGTGGCTCCAAAGATGGCTCCGGTACAGGTTGCTCTATTTCTAGGTTCCTTGCACCTTCTCGAGGCGCAGCAACACTACTTTCGGCCTCGTACTCCTCATGTGGTCCAAACATCCTTAATTATCTTCTTCTCCTGAGGAGCAGAAGACTCTATTAGATAAGAAAGAAGTACTAAGGGTAGACTTGACACTCTAAGTCCTATGTCTCTATAGACTCAGCGAACCTAGAGCTCTGATACCACTAATTGTGGGCTCTGATCTCCAAAACACAAGATAAACATAGCGGAAGCGATTCGATTAATCAGCAGAATACGAAAATCACGAGAAATTAAAACTTTTCGAAAACGAGATCTTAAAAACCTAAAACTCCTTTTATAAAAGTAAGATGAACTGTTTACATCTCTGATAAATCACTTCTCGAGTGATTATATACGTCATGATACAAAATCTCCAGATTTCAAAATTCTCAGATCAACAAACTCCTAGGACCTGAGTGTATAGAGACGACATAAGACTATTCTGACTACAAGACTAGACAGCACAGTGTTTCCACCTGAACTCACTGCTGCTCCTGAATTTGCTGCTGTCCACCTGCAGATCGGTGCCTTCGACCTCGACATCCACCTAAAGATAGAAATCTATGGGGTGAGACAATTTTAAATAATTGTCCCAGCGAGAGTTATAACTCTCCGCCAGAAACTTTGTTAGAAGCAATCAAAGGAATATCATGAGCAAGTAATTTAGGTTACTCACAGCAGGCTTGATAACAAAAACTCATCTTTAATTAAGGAATATGAAGAACATGTATACTAATACTTGAACAGGATATTAAAAGCAAGCAATGTAATATCAATCAATGTTCCTCGTAGTTCAACCTAAGCAGTTATGCTACGCAGTTGATTATGTTTTACAAACATCAGTATGCCCTGCGGAGATGAGGTATACCACTCATGCTCCAACTGATCACTAGTAAGTCGCATCGGTATCATACTAGGTCATCGAAAGAGCCAGATTCTCATGACCTTCAACTACCTCAGTCAGAATGAGGATAAACATGCAGGACATCTAGTGTCCCTGCTAATATATCTTACCAGGGTATTCTGGTACTTCGCTATTAGAGTCACAGTGGCATTCTGCACTCTCTTCGCCATCGAAATATTTCATGTTTATCTCTCATCGATGCGGTATAAAAGATTCCCTTGGAAGAATAGTGTTACATCATCCCGGTATAAACATATAGTGAAGGGTTGATGGATTAAGATACATCAACATCAACTCCTACACTAGGATGTAAGGATATACACATCCATATTCCCCCACATACTCTAAAGTATGTGATCCAGGAGTTCCCTTAGGAAAACTTGTTTCACCATCATTTAAATTCTGACAATGATGGATCTATGATCAGGGCTCTACATGGTATGATTAAACTTGATTATTAGGTACATTTCAATATTCTTTTAGCATCATACATGTTTTCAAACATTAATCATTAGCATAGCAGCTATGAAAGTAGAATACTAAATGTATCAAGTCTAACTCACATCAATTATCATTTCTCAATCGTCCAATCACAAGTCATTTGACAAGCATGACCTTGATGATATTCATGGCTCTTACAGCCTATCATTCTCATAAGATGCCACTTACTAGGCATCAACATATGTCATTATTCATAAAGCTAATAACATGCTTCCAATGAATATGAAATCATAATCCTTATCTGGATATGATCACCATCATGTATAGAAACCTGCATGGTTAATTCAACTGATAATAGTAAGCAGTTCATATCAAGAGTTGTACCCCTATATTCTTACAAGGGTTAGATTCCCTGATTTTCATCAATTAGGTTTTACTATTCACAATATATGTCATCACCCTAGAATTAGGGTTTACTATTCACCTCATGGTGAATTAATCTCATTACATCACCATGCATGAGAAACATAATCATTAAAGCCCTCAGCTAAGATCAAGATTCACCAATTACCATATTTAGGGTTTCCATGATCTCTCATAAGTGGATCATACCCTAATCATGCACATTCATGTATATTGAAGGTATTTTACTTGATTTTCCATCATAAATGGTACTTTCTCTCTCATCTCACTAGTAGATTATGACTACACCACTTAGATTAGGTTAGGTTAAGTCCCCTTTGATCTACATAAACCAAATCACCACTATCATGTTATTAGAGTTTACATAAAACAAGGTATCCTTTAATTGAACCCATTTAGGCTGAAATGAGTTGAACCCATTTGAGGTGAAACGAGTTGAACCCATTTGAGGTGAAACAAGTTGAACCCATTTGAGGTGAAACGAGTTGAACCCATTTGAGGTGAAACGAGTTGAACCCATTTGAGGTGAAACGAGTTGAACCCATTTGAGGTGAAACGAGTTGAACCCATTTGGATTGAAACGAGTGTGAACCCGTTTGGATTGAAACGAGTGTGAACCCGTTTGGATTGAAACGAGTGTGAACCCGTTTGGATTGAAATGAGTGTGAACCCATTTGGATGAACCCCCAAATGAGTTGGAACCCGTTTGGGTCCTTCAACCCAAAACTCAACAAGATCTATATTGAAATTCAGTAATTTTAACCCGATTAGGATTAGGGTGTTGAAGTGCCTTCAACTCTCAATTGGTTAGGAATTTGATTACAATTCTTTGTAGGAATGAAACTCAATATATTATGAACAGGTATCCCAAACGGTCAATGCTTGGTCAACTCACTCAAACAGGTTGGAACCCATTTGCCCAAAAGTTCAAGTTAATTAGTTTGGAAAAATCAGTACTTAATTCAATTCTATTACCTAATTGATTGGCCTTCAACCTACGATTCCTTTGGAGTTAACCCCTCAAATTTGGTGGGTCATTATCCTACATAATTGTGAATAGAAAACCCAAACGGTCCACGCTTGGTCAACCCTATGAAATGGTCTTGGGGTCGTTTTGATCCAAATGATCTTGCAGGATCGTTTGAGATCAAACGGGTTGACCCCGTTTGACCTTAAACGAGTTGCACCCGTTTGGACCAAAAGGACTCAAGGTCATTTCATAAAGTGACATAGGAATCCACGCCCATCATCCTCAACCTCTGTTCAGGTCTGTTCATCCACCGTTTTTCTTGCAAAAGAGCAAGGAAGAAGGGAGCAAGAAGAAGAACTAATCATAGAAGACAAGAACAAAGATATGCATAACAAAGCTAAGGTTTAGAGTTATAAAACCCGCCTTAAGGTCGTTCCTTGAGCTCCAAGCTTCCACGCTTCAAGTCTTTAATGGTGTCTTGAGCTCCACAACTCGGCCAGAGGTGATTCTCCAAGGAAAAGATGTGGATGGTCGGCTAGAACAAAGAATCTAAGTGAATTAACCATAGAACCAACCTTATACATGAATTTCCTCCATGAATCCAATCTAGAAGGTGGTGTTCTCTTACCTAGAATAGGTTGGTCATCCCCTTGAGCTCCTGAGATCCTTCCTTAGTTGGCCACAGCAAGAGATAAGTGAAGAGTGAAAGGGAAACATTGCCTTTGATTGCAAAGGAAAGGGTATAAGTACCTTTGGGGTTATTTTCATCATAAGGACAACTTACTCCTCCTTTTCACAAATAGGTCCTTCCTTTCTTTTAGGCACGTCCCTCCTCTTCTTCTAAGGTAAAACTCCTTCTAAAACCAAGAACTAAAGGCAAGGAAGGTCAAATTATCACTAAGGTACATATGTACATAAGGGTCTCCTTACTTACATCTTGAGGATTTAATTACAAAGGTGTTCCTTATTATATGATTATTCAAAGGAAGTTCCCCCTTCATCATTATTAGTTTAAATGATGTCAAAAGTCAGAAAAGATGTTCAAGATGGTGTATTTTATAAGTTGCACCCCACATTTGGGTAAATTGCACTTTACACTAAAATTAGGGTTTTTAAGCACAAGGATCATTCCACAAGCTGTATCTTGATGCGCAAGCTTGGGAAATCCATCTTACCTCATCATATTTACTCATATGATGTCTCATCATTAGAGGAACATCTTAACTTGTGAAATTTGCAAGTTACACCCTTTAACTGGGAAATTTGCACATAGGCCCCTGCATTACCAAATAATTCTACAACATTGTTTTAAAAGGACAGAAATGAAAATGTATGTTCCTTAGGAACTTAATTACATGCCAAAAGATAATCACACGGATTTAATTACATATTTAGGCAAAACACCTGGGGTTAGTTCATAACCCATGTCAGGGATGTTACAAATTATCCTCCCCTTACAAGGATTTCGTCCCCGAAATCGACAAAACGTATTAGGAGAAGAGAGCAGGGTACTTCCTTCTCATCTCATCCTCTAGTTCCCAAGTGGCTTCTTCAACACCACGGTGGTTCCAGAGGACTTTCACAAGACTTATCTCTTTCTTCTTCAGCTTTTTAATTCTGTTATCAAGGATTGACACCGGTCCTTCCTCATAAGTTATATCATCATTCAATTCTACTTCCATAGGTTGTAGAACTGACTCGGTATCAGGATGACATTTCCTTAACATAGAAATGTGAAACACAGGGTGTAGCTTCTGCAACTCTAGTGGTAACTCTAGTCTATAGGCTACCTTTCCAACTCGTTCAATGATTGGATAAGGTCCCATAAATCTAGGTGCTAACTTTCCTTTCCTTCCAAAACGAAGGACTCCTTTCCAAGGCGAGACCTTGAGGTACACTCTGTCTCCAATCTGAAACTCTAACGGTCTACGGCGCTTATCAGCATACGACTTCTGTCTATCCTGTGCAGTCTTAAGCTGTTGTTATATAACTTTGATCTTCTCTGTAGTTTGCTGCACAAGATCAGGACCTAACAATTGATGTTCACTAGTCTCATACCAACACAAAGGGGATCTACAACGTCTACCATACAAGGCTTCATAAGGTGCCATATCAATACTATGATGATAGCTATTGTTATAGGCAAACTCTATCAAGCTTAGGTGTAGATCCCAGCCTCCGGTAAACTGGAGAACACATGCTCTCAACAGGTCTTCCAAGGTCTGTATAGTTCTTTCCGACTGTCCATAAATATGTGGATGAAAAGTTGTACTAAACCTTAGCTTGGTGCCTAAGGCTCTATGTAGTTGCTCCCAAAAGTGACTTGTAAACTGGGGACCTCTGTAAGAAACTATGGTGACAGGAACTCCGTGCAAACGCACTGTCTCTTGAACATACAACTGTGATAACCTTTCAATAGAAAAGGTTGTTTTGAAAGGTAAGAAATGCGCTGTCTTAGTCAACCTATCAACAATTACCCAAATGGAATCATGTCCTTTTTTTGTTCTAGGTAGACCAACAACAAAGTTCATGGTTACATGATCCCACTTCCACTGTGGTATGGGTAAAGGTTGCATTGTTCCTGCAGGCTTCTGGTGTTCAGCTTTAACTTGCTGACACACTGGACACCTCAGAACAAACTCAGCTACGTCCTTCTTCATCCCAGGCCACCAATACATATCTTTCAAGTTTCGATACATCTTGGTGCTTCCTGGATGCATAGCATACATTGAAGAATGAGCTTCTTCCAGGACTAACTTCCTCAGGTTATCTACATCTGGTACTATCATCCTACCATGATAGCATGCCACCTGATCATCTGATTCAGGAAAACCTTCCCGCTTCTCATCACCATACTCAGATCTGATCTACTGAACTGCAACATCAACTTGCTGTGCCTCCTTAATCTGCTCTCTTAGGGTGGGTTTGATATGCATCTCAGCCAACAACCCGGCAATCCATGACACCTTCATCTGTACATTGACTTGCCTTAAGGAGATAAGCATATCTCTCCTAGGGCATACTAAAGAGTTTAATTGTGCCCTATCAGAGGATGATGTTGCTGATTTCCTACTCAAGGCATCTGCAACTACATTGGCCTTTCCTGGATGGTAATCTATTGTACAATCATAATCCTTGATTAACTCCATCCAGTGACGTTGCCTCATGTTAAGGTCATGCTGAGAGAAGATATACTTAAGATTCTTATGGTCTGTGAAAATCTGGAAGGTTTCTCCGTAAAGATAATGTCTCCAGATTTTCAAGGCATGAACCACAGCAGCTAACTCTAAATCATGTGTCGGATAATTCTCCTCGTGTTTCTTAAGTTGTTGAGAAGCAAAAGAAATCACTTGTTTATCCTGCATCAACACACATCCAAGTCCATTCTTGGAGGCATCACAAAAGATTACATATCCTTTTCCTGGCTCAGGTAGCACAAGTACAGGTGCACTTGTCAACCTCTCCTTCAACAGCTGAAAAGAATGTTGACACTTATCACTCTAGACAAAAGAAAATATTTCGGGGTCAACTTAGTCAAGGGTAAGGCTATAGAACTGAAGTTCTTAATGAACCTTCGGTAGTAGCCAGCTAACCCTAGGAAACTTCGAATCTCCGTCAGTTTTTTCGGTTGTTCCCACTGTAGAACAGATTCTACCTTTTTCGGGTCAACACGAATACCCGAGGCAGATATCACATGTCCAAGAAAAGATACCTCCGGCATCCAGAACTCACACTTGCTAAACTTAGTGTATAGCTTATGTTGTCTTAGCAAAGTTAGAGCCTGACGAAGATGATGTTCATGCTGCTGAGCATCTCTACTATAGATCAGGATGTCATCTATGAAGACAACAACACACTGATCGAGGAAAGGTCGGAAGATTCTATTCATAAGTTCCATAAATGCAGTCGGTGCATTAGTTAGTCCAAACGACATAACTGTGAACTCATAGTGACCATACCTTGTTCTGAAGGCAGACTTGGATATGTCACTATCCTTAATACGGAGTTGATGATATCCAGACCTCAAGTCTATCTTTGAGAAGACGGTTGCACCACGCAACTGGTCAAAGAGATCATCAATCCTCGGCAAAGGGTACTTGTTTTTTATTGTTACTTTATTTAATTGTCTATAATCGATGCATAATCGCATTGATCCGTCTTTCTTTTTAACAAACAAAACCGGAGCACCCCAAGGTGAAGTACTTGGTCGGATAAAACCTTTCTCAAGCAACTCTTGAAGCTGTTTCTTGAGTTTTGCCAACTCAGCAGGTGCCATCCTATACGGTGTTTGTGCTATAGGTTGGGTATCTGGGATCAAATTGATTTCAAAATCAATTTCTCGAGGCGGTGGCATACTTGGAAGTTCTTCAGGAAATACATCTTCAAATTCCCTGACTATAGGAACTTCAGTAAGGTTAGGACTCTTCATGGTGGTATCTATCACATGGGCCAAGAATGCATAACATCCTTGCCTCATCAGCTTATCAGCAACCATAGCAGACACAAGACAGGTGGGTAGAATCTTTCTCTATCCTTGAAATATCCATGTGTTGCTCTCATCAGCAAACACCGCCTGCTTGGATTCACAACCCAAGACAACTCTATACCTTTCCAAGGTATCCATCCCCAGGATTATATCAAATCCTTGCATATCAAGTGGTATAAGATCCACTTGAATGTGATGATCAGAAAAGAAGAGGATGCAGGGAGCGCATACCTCTTGCAAAACAGCAAATCCTCTCAACGGAGTTTTAAGCAACAAGCCATCTGCCCTATGTCTAACTGTTATATTGCAATTACGAATCACTCTTTGAGTGACAAAGGAGTGTGTAGCACCCGGGTCAATCAAAACAGATACCACACAGGATTTAGACATATCAGAATATAAAAGTTCCATCTGACCTGCCACAACCTGTGGATTGACTACTGCTTCTGGTGGGTTCATAGCATAGAACCTCGCTATCGCCTGAGGTTGAGTTGGTGCTAACGATCCAGCCTGAGACGCTTGCCCCCGTCCTCTAGTTGCTCCTTGAGACTGCCTTCTCTGTGATCCCTGTTGATCCTTCCTCAGAGGTTGTGTCACACTGACAGGCCTAGACCTACAGTCCTTCATCAGATGTCCCACCTTCTGACAGTTATAGCAACTTCTCTCCAGTTGTTGTGGTCTTGGCGGTCCTGTGACCGATATTGATGCTGAACTGTGAGTCTCTCATGGCAGTAAACCTCGTCCTCTACCTCTACTTGGGGACCACTGAGTCTGAGAACTCGATCTGGGTGATGGAGGTGTAGGTGCAGAGAATCTAGGCTTCTTAAAGTCTCTAGATGAAGATCCCTGGAACTGTGGATATCTCTTTTGGGTTTGTCTTTTCTCGACTACGGATCTCTCTATCCTTCGGACTGACTCAACAAAGGTAGAGAATCTCTCTCGGTTTTCTAGTGCAGACACGGGAGTAGTCATGTCGGCATTCAAACCCTTCTCAAACATCCTAATCCTTTCTTCATCTGTGGTAGCCAGATGCGGACAGAATCGCAACAACTCCATGAACTTAGCCTCATACTCGCTAATGTTCATCATACCCTGTCTCATTCTCTCAAACTGAGAGATCTTCTCGTCCAGGAAGGTCTTTGGAAAATATCTGCGGACAAATTCCCGACAAAAGTCTTCCCACGAGATCTCTATTCCAGGCCTTTTCTGCTCTTCCATGGTCCACAAGTGACCAGCACTACCTTTGAGAAGATAGACAGCATGTCTAACCTTCTCACCTTTGGGGATGTTAAGGATTCTGAAAGATTTCTCCAATTCAGTTAACCACAGATCAGCATCAGCAGGGTCAGCTGTTCCAAAATATTCAGTTGCTCCGACCCGACAAATTCGCTTGAACGTTTTACCGATACCTTGACCCTCATACTGGACAGGTGCCCTAGGTGCAGGCATGGGCATCCTAACGGTGATATGTGTCATGGAAGTCATAAACTGCCCAAACATGGTCTGAACCGCTGGGTTTCCCATATCAGCTGGGTCAAACTGAGGTGGCTCCAAAGATGGCTCCGGCACAAGTTGCTCTATTTCTAGGTTCCTTGCACCTTCTCGAGGCGTAGCAACACTACTTTCGGCCTCGTACTCCTCCTGTGGTCCAAACATCCTTAATTATCTTCTTCTCCTGAGGAGCAGAAGACTCTATTAGATAAGAAAGAAGTACTAAGGGTAGACTTGACACTCTAAGTCCTATGTCTCTGTAGACTCAGCGAACCTAGAGCTCTGATACCACTAATTGTGGGCTCTAATCTCCAAAACACAAGATAAACATAGCGTAAGCGATTCGATTAATCAGCGGAATACGAAAATCACGAGAAATTAAAACTTTTCGAAAACGAGATCTTAAAAACCTGAAACTCCTTTTATAAAAGTAAGATGAACTGTTTACATCTTTGATAAATCACTTCTCGAGTGATTATATACGTCATGATACAAAATCTCAAGATTTCAAAATCCTCAGATCAACAAACTCCTAGGACCTGAGTGTACAGAGACGACATAAGACTATTCTGACTACAAGACTAGACAGCACAGTGTTTCCACCTGAAGTCATTGCTGCTCCTGAATTTGCTGTTGTCCACCTGCAGATCGGTGCCTTCGACCTCGACATCCACCTAAAGATAGAAATCTATGGGGTGAGACAATTTTAAATAATTGTCCCAGCGAGAGTTATAACTCTCCGCCAGAAACTTTGTTAGAAGCAATCAAAGGAATATCATGAGCAAGTAATTTAGGTTACTCACAGCAGGCTTGATAACAAAAACTCATCTTTAATTAAGGAATATGAAGAACATGTATACTAATACTTGAACAGGATATTAAAAGAAAGCAATGTAATATCAATCAATGTTCCTCGTAGTTCAACCTAAGCAGTTATGCTACGCGGTTGATTATGTTTTACAAACATCAGTATGCCCTGCGGAGATGAGGTATACCGCTCATGCTCCAACCGATCACTAGTAAGTCGCATCGGTATCATACTAGGTCATCGAAAGAGCCGGATTCTCATGACCTTCAACTACCTCAGTCAGAATGAGGATAAACATGCAGGACATCTAGTGTCCCTACTAATATAGCTTACCAGGGTATTCTGGTACTTCGCTATTAGAGTCACAGTGGCATTCTGCACTCTCTTCGCCATCTAAAGATTTCATGTTTATCTCTCATCGATGTGGTATAAAAGATTCCCTTGGAAGAATAGTGTTACATCATCCCGGTATAAACATATAGTGAAGGGTTGATGGATTAAGATACATCAACATCAACTCCTACACTAGGATGTAAGGATATACACATCCATATTCCCCCACATACTCTAAAGTATGTGATCCAGGAGTTCCCTTAGGAAAACCTATTTCACCTGCATTTAAATTCTGACAATGATGGATCTATGATCATGGCTCTACATGGTATGATTAAACTTGATTATTAGGTACATTTCAGTATTCTTTTAGCATCATACATGTTTTCAAACATTAATCATTAGCATAGCAGCTATGAAAGTAGAATACTAAATGTATCAAGTCTAACTCACATCAATTATCATTTCTCAATCGTCCAATCACAAGTCATTTGACAAGCATGACCTTTATGATATTCATGGCTCTTACAGCCTATCATTCTCATAAGATGCCACTTACTAGGCATCAACATATGTCATTATTCATAAAGCTAATAACATGCTTCCAATGAATATGAAATCATAATCCTTATCTGGATATGATCACCATCATGTATAGAAACCTGCATGGTTAATTCAACTGATAGTAGTAAGCAGTTCATATCAAGAGTTGTACCCTTATATTCTTACAAGGGTTAGATTCCCTGATTTTCATCAATTAGGGTTTACTATTCACAATATACGTCATCGCCCTAGAATTAGGGTTTACTATTCACCTCATGGTGAATTAATCTCATTACATCACCATGCATGAGAAACATCATCATTAAATCCCTCAGCTAAGATCAAGATTCACCAATTACCATAATTAGGGATTCCATGATCTCTCATAAGTGGATCATACCCTAATCATGCACATTCATGTATATTGAAGGTATTTTACTTGAGTTTCCATCATAAATGGTACTTTCTCTCTCCTCTCACTAGTAGATGATGACTACACCACTTAGATTAGGTTAGGTTAAGTCCCCTTTGATCTACATAAACCAAATCACCACTATCATGTTATTAGAGTTTACATAAAACAAGGTATCCTTTAATTGAACCCATTTAGGCTGAAACGAGTTGAACCCATTTGAGGTGAAACGAGTTGAACCCATTTGAGGTGAAACAAGTTGAACCCATTTGAGGTGAAACGAGTTGAACCCATTTGATGTGAAACGAGTTGAACCCATTTGAGGTGAAATGAGTTGAACCCATGTGAGGTGAAACGAGTTGAACCCATTTGAGGTGAAACGAGTTGAACCCATTTGGATTGAAACGAGTGTGAACCCATTTGGATTGAAACGAGTGTGAACCCGTTTGGATTGAAATGAGTGTGAACCTATTTGGATTGAAACGAGTGTGAACCCATTTGGATGAACCCCCAAACGAGTTGGAACCCGTTTGGCTCCTTCAACCCAAAACTCAACAAGATGTATATTGAAATTCAGTAATTTTAACCCGATTAGGGTTAGGGTGTTGAAGTGCCTTCAACTCTCAATTGGTTAGGAATTAGATTACAATTCTTTGTAGGAATGAAATTCAATATATTATGAACAGGTATCCCAAACGGTCAACACTTGGTCAACTCACTCAAACGGGTTGGAACCTGTTTTCCCAAAAGTTCAAGTTAATTAGTTTGGAAAAATCAGTACTTAATTCAATTCTATTACCTAATTGATTGGCCTTCAACCTACGATTCCTTTGGAGTTAACCCCTCAAATTTGGTGGGTCATTAGCCTACATAATTGTGAACAGAAAACCAAAACGGTCCACACTTGGTCAACCCTATGAAATGGTCTTGGGGTCGTTTTGATCCAAACGATCTTGCAGGATCGTTTGAGATCAAACGGGTTGAACCTGTTTGACCTTAAATGAGTTGCACCCGTTTGGACCAAAAGGACTCAAGGTCGTTTCATAAAGTGACATTGGAATCCACGCCCATCATCCTCAACCTCTGTTCAGGTCGGTTCCTCCACCGTTTTGTTTGCAAAAGAGCAAGGAAGAAGGGAGGAAGAAGAAGAACTAATCATAGAAGACAAGAACAAAGATATGCATAACAAAGCTAAGGTTTAGAGTTATAAAACCCACCTTAAGGTCATTCCTTGAGCTCCAAGCTTCCAAGATTCAAGTCTTTAATGGTGTCTTGATCTCCACAACTCGGCCAGAGGTGATTCTCCAAGGAAAAGATGTGGATGGTCGGCTAGAACAAAGAATCTAAGTGAATTAACCATAGAACCAACCTTATACATGAATTTCCTCCATGAATCCAAGCTAGAAGGTGGTGTTCACTTACCTAGAACAGGTTGGTCATCCCCTTGAGCTCCTGAGCTCCTTCCTTAGTCAGCCACAGCAAGAGATAAGTGAAGAGTGAAAGGGAAACGTTGCCTTTGATTGCAAAGGAAAGGGTATAAGTACCTTTGGGGTTATTTTCATCATAAGGACAACTTACTCCTCCTTTTCACAACTAGGTCCTTCCTTTGTTTTAGGCACATCCCTCCTCTTCTTCTAAGGTAAAACTCCTTCTAAAACCAAGAACTAAAGGCAAGGAAGGTCAACTTATCACTAAGGTACATATGTACATAAGGGTCTCCTTACTTACATCTTGATGATTTAATTACAAAGGTGTTCCTTATTATATGATTATTCAAAGGAAGTGCCCCCTTCATCATTATTAGTTTACATGATTTCAAAAGTCATAAAAGATGTTCAAGATGGTGTATTTTATAAGTTGCACCCCACATTTGGGTAAATTGCACTTTACACCAAAATTAGGGTTTTTAAGCACAAGGATCATTCCACAAGCTGTATCTTGATGCCCAAGATTGGGAAATCCATCTTACCTCATCATATTTACTCATATGATGTCTCATCATCAGAGGAACATCTTAACTTGTGAAATTTTCCAGTTACACCCTTTAACTGGGAAATTTGCACATAGGCCCCTGCATTACCAAATAATTCTACAACATTGTTTTAAAAGGACAGAAATGAAAATGTATGTTCCTTAGGAACTTAATTACATGCCAAAAGATAATCACACGGATTTAATTACATATTTAGGCAAAACACCTGGGGTTAGTTCATAACCCAGGTCAGGGATGTTACAATTAATGTATCTTCAAAAGTGATCATGAAAATTCTTATTAATGCCTTAAACTTACCAAGTTGTTACCTTCATATCCGTGTCTATTTACTCTGAATATTAGTTCTTATTTCTATTTTTTAAATCATTCTTTGTACATGTAAAAAAAGCAACTGATCATAGAAATAAACATGCAAACATAGTCTATTGATTTATAAGTTGAGGAGGTTATTGCTTCACTGTCCTCCTCCCTTAAAACTTATCCAAGTAAACAATTTATAACACATATTTAGTTTTATTGAATCATTGTTCATATAAGTAAAAAAGTGACTGATCATAGAAATAAACATGGAGATATAAGTTGTTGATTCAATAGTTGAGGAGGTTTTTGCCTCACTGTCCCCGCTCCAATACTTCTCTAGGTAAACAATTTATAAATTGATACCTTAATATATGTATTTATTATATTTAATTTTAATACCTCCATCAATATATAGTCCACACTAATCAGTTTTAGACACTATTTATGTATCTTAGAAATTAATACCTAAATGAAATCAGTAACGTAGCAAGTAAACTCATGAATACAAATAGAATAAATGATCCATGTATTCAATGAACTGATATTCAAAGCAAATAGACACAGACTGGACCTTAGTCAAGAAATTGGTATTAGAACACATTTTGATGTAATAGTCCAGAGGAAAATAGGTAGAAAAGACACCCCATTATTCGTTCAAGCATCTAATAGTATCTAATATATGTGTGTAGATCTAATACAAAGTCTATGACACTTCCGTTTAATATTACACAAACATCCTATATAGATAGAAATGCCCGTAATATTGGTTCCAGAAATAAATTAATATACAACATTAACGAGTAGATCAAATAAGTAGTTGATGATATAACAAACTCAACATACCAATGAACCAAATTACTGAGATAAATTAGTTGAATCAGGACTAATCTTCGCAATTAATACCTACTTAAATGAAATCAGTAACATAACAAGTAAACTCATGAAAACAAACAGAACACAAGAACCACATATTCAAGGAACTGATATTTGGAGCAAATAGTCATGGAGTGGACCTTAGTCAAGCAATTGGTATTATAATAACACATTTAGATCTGATGGTCTAGAGGAAAATAGGAAACCAAGACACCTCAGTATTCATTTAATCCTCTGGTATTATCTATTATATGTGTTTAGATCTAATACATAGTCAATAACGCTTGCATTTAATATTGCACTAACATCCTATACAAATAGAAAGGCCTGTAATATTTGTTCTAGAAAGAAATTAATCTACAAGAACAACGAGAATATTAAATAAGGAGTAGATGATATACCAAATCAAAATACCAACTAACCAAATTATCTAGATGAATTAGTTAAATCATGACTTATCTTTCTTTGCAAATTGTACAGTTCACCATTCTTACATTTAGTAGGTTGGACCTATCAAGAAGAACTAGCTACATTGTATGAAGGGACCTCTATCTGCAATAACATATAGGCCACAATAAGAAAATGTAATCAATAACCAAGTAAACATTAAAACCTTAAAAAGTAAATACACAATATAAAGGTTGAATAATACCTCATGTAAACTACCAATATAGACACAATGGCCTCCCTGTGGTTATATATATGAAGGGACCCATACCTGCATCAATAGAGAGTCCACACTAATTAGATGTATACACTACTTATGTGTCTTAGGCAGATGAATTAGTTGAATCAGGGCATATCTTTCTTTGCAAATTGGAGAATTCACAATTCTTACGTTTAGTAGAATGGATCTATCAAGAAACAACTAGCTTCCTTGCAAGAAGAGACCTCTACCTGCAACAACATATAGGTCACAATTAGTAGAGAGGTAACTGGAGCTGGGTGGGTCTGTATGGGAAAGGGAGATGAAAGACAGGATTAGATTACTGGTACCAGGAAATCCTTGGTATGTCGGAGTCGGTGGTTGGATTTCTTTCCTTTTGAGACAGAAAAAGAGTCGAGGGTGCTCTGTTATTACCTTCTTGGCTTGGGATTTGGGGAAAATTCCCAACGTGGTGTAGCGGCGACGGAGGAGGAGATCCTGCTATTCCTACTCCGTCGTGAACCAGTTCGTCACGCCTAGGTAGGAGTGGTCCTCAGCGGGTAAGGCCGGTGTCGATTGTCAAACGCCAACGAGAGAGGAAGACCACGGTGTCGTGGCCAGCACGGCGCACCTGAAACTCTGCATCTCCTTCCTAATAGCCTACGTCGCTTCCCTCCACTCCAATGACACGACACAGCTTGCCCTCGTGGCCTCCAATGTGAGCCTGTCCAACATCCGCCTCATCAGCACTCATCTCAGCGCCTTCTCCCGTTGCGCGTCGGCGTACCTTGACCCGCGAGTACTGGGGGCGCTCAAGCACTGAGTCGAGTCGTTGTCAGACGCCGAAGACAAAACCAACCAGGCCCAGGCCGAGCTCGCAAAGCTACAGGTCCCGGAGCCACTACGACCATGGCGACCGACGTTTACCAGATTAGCCCTTTCGCCCTCACTCAAAACTGAGACCACAAGCCAAAAGTCCGAACAGCAACCTATAGATTACGCAGTTGCAAAAATACAAGAAGATGGGGAAAAAGAGTGGCGGGATAAGGAAGAATGGTGGACAGGAGGCCGTACCGGGCTTGGAAGGAAGAGCAGATCCGAGATCAGAAAGGTCGAGCTTATCCTACTACTTGTTTTCACCCATTTTTATAGATTATGCATCGTAGATGGCCTCCGCCTTTCAGTCGATCCGCCCTTTCCGAAACCCTCCTCAATCTGTGAGAGGACTGGAGGGAGGAGGAGAAACCCTAGAACCCCTGAAGAGGAACGATGAGGGGGGTGGGAGAGGGGGATAGCCAGCCGACCAGTTTGGAGGATGTGTCATTGCTGTCGGTGTTTGGCTTCGAGGCATCGCGTTGTTTTCGGTGTTGGGGATGGAGGCCAGAAGCCAGCCGACCAGCTTGTCGGAAGGGAAGAGTTGCCTCTCTGTTTAGGGCACAGAGCGGTGGAAAGAAATCGGCTGGCAAAGTGGGGAGTGAGAGGGTCGGTGCCCTAATGCTTATTTATACTTGGGTTTTGGATCCGCCAACCGATGAGGAAAAGTCAGACTTGAATCTGACGGTCACGATTAATATGTCCTCTGGTTTGTTGGCAAAAGTTGGACTGATGGACCCGTTTTGGCTTTTGTTGTCATGATACCCAAATTATCTCAGACCTGTTAGCAGCAGGATTTCGGGAACCCAGTCTGAATTTCATTCTATTTTTTGAGTATTTTGTTTTACATGCCAGACTAAAAATACAAGTTATGAGGCCAGTCCTGTAAGGACCCTGACCTGCGTTTAGGGTTTACCCTATTTGTTTTGCTTAATATTGATGCTTTGGTGCTTGCTAATCACCTTTAAGTGGTGATTAGGGTTTTGTTGTGCTTTGTTGAGAGTTTGAGGGGCAACTTGCAAATAACCCAAGTTTAGGGTTTTGTGTGCTAGTTGGTCATCTTGTGAGATGTTTTCCTCTCTTTGCTTCCTCTAGGGTTGAGAGGAAGGCTTGGGCTTGTTGCTTGAGTCTTTGGGCCTGAGTTGAGCTTGTTTGGGCCTTGAGGTGCTTTGGTTGGGTTTTCTTGAGCCTTGTGTCGACCAGGACCTGCTTTGTGTAGCCCAGCATGCTGGTGTGTCGCCCAGCAGGCTGGTGTGTCGCCCAGCAGAGCTGCTTCCTGTGTCGCCCATGATGCTTGGTCTTGTGTAGTGGACACTTGGTGCATATTTTTGACAAGTGTCCCATGCCTTTCTAGTGTGTTAGCTTGAACCCTAGGGCAAGTGTCCCTTGGGTGGATGACACATGGCGTGGATCTACCTTGTTTTCTCCACCCTTTCCTTCTATATATATATGGTTCTTTCCCTTGCCTTAGCTTACTTTACTCTTTTGGTTTCTCCTCCACCTTGAGTGCACGATATCCCTCTCCATCTTGCTTGTGTTGGCCGATACACTTCCTTGGAGTTGAGGTGGTGGCCGATACACCTTCCTGGAGAAGCCTGGCAGACGATAGCTTTGGGCCTTGGAGATGTGTTGGACGATACCCCTTGGAGCTGGAGTGCTTCTTCTTCCTTGGAGTTCAAGGCGGGTTGCATAGCTTCTAACCCTAACTCCCTTTCCTCTTGTTATGTTCTTTTTCATATGCTAGTAGTGTACCCAGCCTTTGTACCATCATTGGTCGTTATGGTTGTGGTGCGCGATAGGCCTGACGCGCATCAGCCCTTGTGTGGTATCGGACGTCAGCTTGGTGTTGGGTGATATCCCTGCCCTTATGATGGGCGATAGGGTGAGCTAGTGTGAGCGTTGGCCGATATGGCTATGATGGACGATGGACTAAGAAGTAGCAGGAAGGTTCCCTTGTGTTGAACGAAAGGCTATGCTTGGTGAGACGGCCGATAGCCCTGACGGGCGATACCTCTTGTTGTGTGGCGGGCGACAGGGTTGGGCTGTGACGGGCGGCACACCCTTTGCTTTAGTATATATCGGCAGCTAGGCCTTGATGGGTAGTTGCATGTTTTGTGGGGGGGGTCTTTCTCTCTTTCCTTCTCTCTCCTGGTTGATGTTGCAGCCCTTGAGTATCGGGCGTTAAGAGCAGCTGGATCGGGCGTCAGCCCTGGGACAAGAGATAGGCCTGACGGGCGTCACGCCCCTTGAGTGTCGGCTGACAGAGAAGTGTGACGGGCGTTGCCCGATAGCTTTGGCGCGCGTTACTCCTGGACGTTGTGTCACGCGCAGCGTTGCTGCACCCCCTTATGCCAACCGTGTTGTTGTGTTTGGGTAAGGGTTATGAGGAGGTTTAAGGAGGGTGTTATGATCTTTAGATGAGGGATGGTCCCTTGTACCATGGAAGTGTTGGTTATACACAAATAACGATAATGATGCCTTGCTAGTAGCGATAACAATAACGATGTTAATGATAGTAGTAAGGAGGCTAATGGTAGTATATGATGATGGTGAGGAAAGTAGTGGTAATGGGATACATAAAGTAATCCTTATGCTTATTTGTTAAATGCACTGTTAATTAGTAGTTACATTAATGGTTGCTTAATGATAAAGATAATAATGATGATAGTGGATGGTGACAATAATGACATTGGTAATAATAATAAGGCTCGTTCTGTATGTTCAACATGACTATTTGTAAAAAGTGAACACCTTGACTACGCGTATAATCCTTAGATAAGGATAAACATGAATATGGTTTGTTTATGACGTGCTTGATACACTTGATTATCAAATAGTGTATCTTGAATGATATTTCATGATAGTCAGCCTATTCCTTATGTTGAATCTACAATTATTGTATACTCTAACCGTGCAGGTGATGATTTAGCCATAAGAAGGCTATGAGACATATGTGATGAAGTGACATCACTTTGATGACTATTCTACGAGTTTGTACGTATGATGTGTTTGTTCCATGATGATGATGTGAGCCCTAAAAAGGCAGTGACAGTACATGATGAGGGATTGAGATCCCATGGTATGTGATGATCCTTGAGATGAATCTGGATGGTCGGCAAAAGGCCAAGTGGTAACATGTGATGTGGGATCCTTGCGACGGATCAGGTTGATGTGGTTTCAATAATAATATAATGTCCTTTACTTTCTGTTATATCTTGCATCTTATATAACTTGGTTGAATCCTACAATCAATCTAAAAGATACTAATTAATCACAGTGAAATATATCATGTAGTTTGCCCTGGCCATAGATCCATCATCATCAGGACTTGGTTATGGTGAAATGGGTTCCCCTACGGGTTAACCCGGAGCGCATATTGTTGAATATGCGAGGTTACTCCTAGCCTAAAGTAAGGAGGTAAGAGTGTAACTTCGGTTACAGACTCAGATACGTATATGGAGCATGGTGAGCAGACCCATGGCTCAAGATATGTGATGTGAAGAGCATGAATGCATTCATGGCTTAGAGCACGGTGATCCGGCCCATGGCTCAATTGTACTAGCGCCGAAACATGTACCAAGGCAGGCTAGAGTGAGGGTAGCCTATGGAGATGACCCAGTGGCATAGACCACTACAGCATGTGACTAAGGTCATGCTTGTGTTGTGCTCGTGTACTGACCACGAGGTGGGAGGTCGTGGAGTCCGGCTCTTCCATTGACCTTGTATGGCACCAGTCTTAGGCTTCCTAGCCAGAGGTTGGATTTGAATGGTACGATTCAAATCCTCGGGGCATAATAATACGTAATACAACCGTTTAGTATTTACTGCTTAAGATAAACACGAAACATTGTTTGAGACCTTGTTTGTGTATTAAATTCTGGTATATCTACAGGTACTTTTATATTCACCAGGTATGTGGAAATATGTCGTATCTTGATCATCAGATTATGTGGTCATATGTCTTGTTTTGATAATCATGTTACACAGTGATATATCTTATCTTATCGATTATGTCCCTTGGAGAAATATCTGGTTATATGATTTTGTACAGCTGGTAAGCTTGTCGATAAGAATAGCTTTGTCCTATATGTATAGACTGCTCTTGTTTTACTCGTTATCAGTTATCTGCTGTTATAGTTTATCTTGTTGAGGTTTTGTAGTTGCGGTGGGGAGTTATGTTTCCCGCTGGGATAATGCTCGGTTGTCTCACTCCGCTGGTTTTCAGGTGGTCGAGGTAGACGTGGTCGTGGTCGTGGTGTTGCGGCCGAGCAGCTTGAAGAGTAGTAGAAGGCAAGCGATGGACATGTTGTTGTTTTGGATGTTTTGTAGTAGAGTCTAGAGTCATCCCTGTACTCTCAGGTCCTTGGCAGTGTTTTGATGATGTTTCACAATGAACGATCGAAGATGTTTTGTATATCCTGCTGTTGTCTGGATGTGGGTCTCGATGTACATGTACAGGTGATGAACCCATATGATGGATGGACAGTTGTTTCAGTAAGCTGTGAACACGTATCAGATCTCGTGTATGAATATATATGACATGTTTTTGTGCAGGATGAGGACTGGAAAGTAATAGTTTCACAATTTATCAGTTTTCCGCAATCGGTTTTAATTAACCCGTATTTTCGATAATCTGTGGTTATGGTGATTTCCGCACGTTTTCGCGTAACACCTCGTTATCTGTATGATAATGGGATGTGTTGCCACAAGTTTGGTATCAGAGCTTTAGGTTCGTTGAGTCTACAGGGATTTAGGACTAGGTTGAGTTGTTCTTATGAGTCTCCAGGTTTTCTTACAAAATCTTCTGCCCTCAGCGGAAGAAAAGCCAAGATGTCTGGAAAGCAGGAAGAACACTCTGTTGAGTACAGTGATGTTGCATCGGTTGATGGAGTAGATGGATAGGCACATGAAGATCGGGTGCCTGAGGTCCCCCAACCTAACCCAGCCATTCTTGAACATCCTGCTTACCAACAGCTTATGGGGCAGTTAATGGCTACGATGAATCTCATGGTTGAGCGATTACCAGTGCCTCCTCCGCGAGTACAGGTTCCCCCATGGAGAAGCATCGGGTATTGGGAAGACCTTCGAGCGGCTTCGCCGAGTTGGAGCTTCGGATTATGCTGGAACGGCTAATCCAGCGGATGCAGATCTGTGGTTGACAAGTCTCGAGAAGGCTTTCTAGATCCTTGACATCCCTGAAGCAGACAGGGTTAAGCATGTTGTCTACCTTCTGAAAGGTAGTGCTGGTCACTGGTGGACCATAGAAGAAGAGAAGCGGCCTGGTGAGGTGATCTGTTGGGAAGCGTTCCGATGTGAGTTCGTCACCAGATACTTTCCAAAGATGTATATGGATGAGAAGGTGAGTCAATTCGAGAACCTGAGACAAGGAATGATGAACATCACCGAGTATGAAGCCCAGTTTATGGACTTGTTGAGGTTTTTTCCTCACATGGCGGCAACAAACGAGGAACGGATTAGACGATTCGAGAAGGGTTTGAGTGCTGAGTTGAAGACTCGGGTGTCTGCATTGGAGAACCGAGAGCGGTTTGCTACGTTTGTGGAATCAGTTCGACGGATCGAGAGGACAATACGAGAGAAAAGAGAGTCTATGTCCCTTAAAAGACATGCTCAATTTCAAGGACGGAGATTCGGTGGCTTTAAGAAGCCTAGGTTTTCAGCACCGTCTGTGATGAGAGGTTCTGGTACACCATCTCAGTGGTCTCCGAGTAAGGGGAAAGGTTATGTTTCTTCACCATCTAAGGCGCACAGCTCAGCTTCTGTGGCAGTGACAGGGCCAGCTAGGCCACGGTTTGAGGACAGGTCATGCTATCTTTGTGGACAGACTGGGCATCTCAAGTCGCTTTGCCCAAATAGAGATGTTGAAGTGACGCAGCAGTCAAGGTAGAACCAACAAGGATCAGATCGATAGCAGCCCAGTGGTAGCAGAGGACGAAGATGCGGTCAAGCGTCTCAAGCTGGATTGTCTGCTCAAGGAAGCAGAGGTCGTGGACAGCAAGCAACGGCTCGATTCTATGCCATGAGTCAGCCGAAGGCGATAGTCAACCCGTGAGTGGTGACAGGTCAGATGGAGTTATTTCATTCTGATATGTCTTCTTCTTGCTTTATATCTGTTCTGGTTGACCCGGGTGCTACACACTCTTTTATCGCCTATAGTATGCTTGAAAACTGTCGTTTACCTGTTAGTTGTATGAAGGATAGCTTGTTGTTAGAAACCCCTCTTGATGGTTCCTCTTTGCTTCGAGAAGAGTGTCCATCTTGTGTTTTGTTTTTTTCGGGACACTGCATCCAAGTGGATCTTATACCACTTGATATGCATGGGTTCGATGTTATCCTTGGGCTGGATACCTTAGAGAAGTATAAGGTTGTTTTGGTCTGTGGTTCCAAGCAGGCAGTGTTTGATGTTGCTGGAGAGAAGTGGATCTTCCAGGGAGATAGGAAGATTCTTCCGACATGTTTGGTATCAGCTATGGTGGCAGACAAGTTGTTACGACAAGGATGTGAGGCGTTCTTAGCTCACGTAATGGATACAGTTGTGGTTACCAAGGCAAAAGGTCCTAGCCTTGAGGAGGTGTCCGTGGCTCGAGAGTTTGCAGACGTGTTTCCTGAGGAGTTTCCTAGTGTTCCTCCACCCCGAGAGATTGATTTCGAGATCAATCTGGTTCCTGGAACACAACCAGTTGCACAGTCAGTGTATATGATGGCTCCAGCGGAGATGGCAGAGTTGAAGAAGCAGTTGCAAGAGTTGTTGGAGAAAGGTTTTATCCGACCAAGTACATCGTCGTGGGGTGCTCCCGTGTTGTTTGTTAAGAAGAAGGATGGTTTGATGCGGTTGTGTATAGATTACCGGCAGTTGAACAAGGTCACGATCAAGAATAAGTACCCGTTGCCGAGGATAGATGATCTGTTTGATTAATTGTGTGGAGCTACAGTGTTCTCGAAGTTCGATCTACAGTCTGGATATCATCAATTGAGGATAAAGGCGGATGACATACCAAAGTCAGCCTTCAGGACGAGGTATGATCATTTCGAGTTCGTGGTTATGCCGTTGGGTTAACCAATGCACCTGCAGCTTTCATGGACCTGATGAACAGAGTGTTCCGTCCGTTCTTAGATCAGTTTGTTGTAGTCTTTATAGATGACATCTTGATCTATAGTCGGGACAGACTAGAGCATGAACAACATCTTCGTCAAGCGTTGACTCTTCTTCGTCAACATCAGTTGTATGCCAAGTTCAGTAAATGTGAGTTCTGGTTGGATGAAGTGACCTTCTTGGGTCATGTGATATCAGAAGAAGGAGTCAAAGTAGATCCAAAGAAGGTGGAATCCATTGCGGATTGGGAACAACCAAAGATGCCGACAGAAGTACGTAGTTTCCTTGGTTTAGCGGGATACTACAGGAGGTTTATCAAGGACTTCAGTGTGATCGCGTTGCCGATGACGAAGTTGACCAGGAAGGATGTACCTTTTGTTTGGGATGATCGATGTCAGCAAGCTTTCCAGAGTTTGAAGGAGAAGCTGACCAGTGCTCCAGTGTTGATCTTGCCAGAGCCTGGGAAAGGCTATGTTGTTTTCTGTGATGCTTCCAAGAAAGGTTTAGGTTGTGTGTTGATGCAGGAAGATCATGTGGTTTCTTTTGCTTCGCGACAACTCAAGAAGCATGAGGAGAACTATCCGACTCATGACTTAGAGTTGGCGGTAGTGGTTCATGCGTTAAAGATTTGGAGACACTATCTATATGGGGAAGTGTGTCAGATCTTTACAGATCATAAGAATTTGAAGTACATCTTTACGCAGCAAGAGTTGAACATGCGACAACGACGATGGATGGAGTTGATCAATGATTACGACTGCACTATCGAGTATCATCCTGGTAAGGCGAACGTGGTAGCTGATGCGCTTAGCAGAAAGTCTTCTTCTCTTTCTTCAAAGAAGGCACAGTTGAGTTCTCTGGCATGCCATAGGAGAGATATGTTTGTTTCTCTGCGGCAGATGAATGTGCAGATGGAAGTTTCCTTGTTATCTGGTCTTTTCGCATAGATGCAAGTTAAGCCTACGTTGAGACAGCAGATCAAGGATGCACAGCAGACAGATGATGCGGTACAGTTGATCAGATCAAAGTTCGGCAGCGACAAGCGTGATGGGTTTCATGAGTCCGAGGATGGACTAGTTTGCTATCGTGATAGGATGGTGGTTCCAGATGCTGATGATCTGAGGAAGTTGGTGCTTGAGGAAGCACATACGTCGATGTATGCGATGCATCCAGGTGTCACCAAGATGTATCATAGTCTGAAGGACTTGTATTGGTGGCCCGGTTTGAAAAGAGATGTAGCCGAGTTTGTGGCGAGATGTACGGTGTGTCAGCAAGTGAAGGCTGAACATCAGAAGCCGACAGGTACGTTGCAACCTTTGCCGATACCGCAGTGGAAATGGGATCACATAACTATGGATTTTGTAGTTGGTCTACCCCAGACAACTAGGAATCATGACTCTATTTGGGTGGTAGTGGACAGATTGACTAAGTCTGCCCATTTCCTACCAGTGAAGACGACGTATACAGCTGAGAAGCTAGCTCGAGTATATGTGGATGAGATAGTACGTTTGCATGGAGTGCCAGCAACGATAGTTTCTGACAGAGGTCCTCAGTTTACGAGTCGTTTTTGGGAACAGTTGTACAGAGCGTTGGGAACGCAGTTAAGGTTCAGTACAGCTTTTCACCCGCAGACAGATGGACAGTTTGAGAGGACTATTCAGATTTTGGAAGATCTTCTTCGAGCTTGTGTTTTGCAGTTTCTGGGCAACTGGGATGAACATCTGAGTTTAATAGAGTTTGCCTACAACAACAGTTATCAGCGGAGCATTGACATGGCTCCTTATGAAGCTTTGTATGGAAGGAAGTGCAGATCTCCTTTATGTTGATATGAGTCTGGTGAGTATCAGCTTTTGGGTCCTGAGTTAGTACAGTAGACAACAGAAAAGATCAAGGTGATACAGCAACAGTTGAAAGTGGCACAGGATAGGCAGAAGTCTTATGCAGACAATCACCGACGACCTTTGGAATTCCAGGTAGGGGACAGAGTATATCTTAAAGTCTCGCCGTGGAAAGGTGTGCTAAGGTTTGGACGGAAGGGTAAGTTAGCTCCCAGGTATATGGGGCCTTACTCAGTCAAAGCACGTGTTGGCAAGGTAGCTTACGTGTTAGAGTTGCCTCCGGAGTTGCATAGATTGCATCCAGTGTTTCATGTCAGTATGCTGAAAAAAAGTCACCCAGATTCAGGTACAGTGATACAACCAGTTGAGATTGAGCTTGATGCAGATGTGACCTACAAGGAAGGTGTTGTGGCGATCCTTGACAGAAGGATCAAGAAGCTGAAGAGGAAGGACCTGGCTCTTGTGAAAGTTCTTTGGCAGCGTCGTGGAATTGAGGAAGCCACGTGGGAGCTTGAGGAAGAGATGAGGAGGAAGTATCCCTCGCTTTTCTCTTCAGATTTCGGGGACGAAATCCCTTAAAGGGGGTTAGCTTGTAAGGACCCTGACCTGCGTTTAGGGTTTACCCTGTTTGTTTTGCTTAATCTTGATGCTTTGGTTCTTGCTAATCACCTTTAAGTGGTGATTAGGGTTTTTTTGTGCTTTGTTGAGAGTTCGAGGGGCTACTTGCAAATAACCCAAGTTTAGGGTTTTGTGTGCAAGTTGGTCATCTTGTGAGATGTTTTCCTCTCTTTGCTTCCTCTAGGGTTGAGAGGAAGGCTTGGGCTTGTTGCTTGAGTCTTTGGGCCTGAGTTGAGCTTGTTTGGGCCTTGAGGTGCTTTGGTTGGGTTTGCTTGAGCCTTATGTCAACCAGGACCTGCCTTGTGTCGCCCAGCAGAGCTGCTGCCTGTGTCGCCCATGATGCTTGGTCTTGTGTAGTGGACACTTGGTGCATATTTTTGACAAGTGTCCCATGCCTTGCTAGTGTGTTAGCTTGAACCCTAGGACAAGTGTCCCTTGGGTGGACGACACATGGCGTGGATCTACCTTATTTTCTCCACCCTTTCCTTCTATATATATATGGTTCTTTCCCTTGCCTTAGCTTCCTTTTCTCTTTTGGTTTCTCCTCCACCTTGAGTGCACAATATCCCTCTCCATCTTGCTTGTGTTGGCCGATACACTTCCTTGGAGTTGAGGTGGTGGCCGATACACCTTCCTGGAGAAGCCTGGCAGACGATAGCTTTGGGCCTTGGAGCTGTGTTGGACGATACCCCTTGGAGCTGGAGTGATTCTTCTTCCTTGGAGCTCAAGGCGGGTTGCATAGCTTCTAACCCTAACTCCCTTTCCTCTTGTTATGTTCTTTTTCATATGCTAGTAGTGTACCCAGCCTTTGTACCTTCGTTGGTCGTTATGGTTGTGGTGGGCGACAGGCCTGATGGGCATCAGCCCTTGTGTGGTATCGGGCGTCAGCTTGGTGTTGGGCGATATCCCTGCCCTTATGATGGGCGATAGGGTGAGCTAGTGTGAGCGTTGGTCGATATGGCTATGATGGACGATGGACTAAGAAGTGGCAGGAAGGTTCCCTTGTGTTGAACGAAAGGCTATGCTTGGTGAGACGGCCGATAGCCCTAACGGGCGATACCTCTTGTTGTGTGACGGACGTCACGCCCTTTGCTTTAGTGTATATCGGCCGCTAGGCCTTGATGGGTAGTTGCACATTTTGTGGGGGGGCTTTCTCTCTTTCCTTCTCTCTCCTGGTTGATGTTGCAGCCCTTGAGTATCGGGCGTTAAGAGCAGCTGGATCGGGCGTCAGCCCTGGGACAAGCGACAGGCCTGACGGGCGTCACGCCCCTTGAGTGTCGGCCGACAGATAAGTGTGACGGGCGTTGCCCGATAGCTTTGGCGCGTGTTACTCCTGGACACTGTGTCGCGCGCAGCGTTGCTGCACCCCCTTATGTGATCCGTGTTGTTGTGTTTGGGTAAGGGTTATGAGGAGGTTTAAGGAGGGTGTTATGATCTTTAGATGAGGGATGGTCCCTTGTACCCTGGAAGTGTTGGTTATACACAAATAACGATAATGATGCCTTGCTAGTAGCGATAACAATAACGATGTTAATGATAGTAGTAATGAGGCTGATGGTAGTATATGATGATGGTGAGGAAAGTAGTGGTAATGGGATACATAAAGTAATCCTTATGCTTAGTTGTTAAATGCACTGTTAATTAGTAGTTACATTAATGGTTGCTTAATGATAAAGATAATAATGATGATAGTGGATGGTGACAATAATGACATTGGTAATAATAATAAGGCTCGTTCTGTATGTTCAACATGACTATTTGTACAAAGTGAACACCTTGACTACGTGTATAATCCTTAGATAAGGATAAACATGAATATGGTTTGTTTATGACGTGCTTGATACACTTGATTATCAAATAGTGTATCTTGAATGATATTTCATGATAGTCAGCCTATTCCTTATGTTGAATCTACAATTATTGTATACTCTAACCGTGCAGGTGATGATTTAGCCATAAGAAGGCTATGAGACATATGTGATGAAGTGACATCACTTTGATGACTATTCTACGAGTTTGTACGTATGATGTGTTTGTTCCATGATGATGATGTGAGCCCTAAAAAGGCAGTGACTGTAAATGATGAGGGATTGAGATCCCATGGTATGTGATGATCCTTGAGATGAATCTGGATGGTCGGCAAAATGCCAAGTGGTAACATGTGATGTGGGATCCTTGCGACGGATCAGGTTGATGTGGTTTCAATAATAACATAATGTCCTTTAGTTTATGTTATATCTTGCATGTTATATAACTTGGTTGAATCCTGGAATCAATCTAAAAGATACTAATTAATCACAGTGAAATATATCATGTAGTTTGCCCTGGCCATAGATCCATCATCGTCAGGACTTGGTGATGGTAAAACGGGTTCCCGTACGGGTTAACCCGGAGTGCATATTGTTGAATATTTGAGGTTACTCCTAGCCTAAAGTAAGGAGGTAAGAGTGTAACTTCGGTTACAGACTCAGATACGTATATGGAGCATGGTGAGCAGGCCCATGGCTCAGGATATGTGATATGAAGAGCATGAATGTGTTCATGGCTCAGAGCACGGTGATCCGGCCCGTGGCTCAATTGTACTAGCGCCGAAACCTGTACCAAGGCGGGCTAGAGTGAGGGTAGCCTATGGAGCTGACCCAGTGGCATAGACCACTACATCATGTGACTAAGGTCATGCTTGTGTTGTGCTCATGTACTGACCACGAGGTGGGAGGTCGTGGAGTCCGGCTCTTCCATTGACATTGTATGGCACCAGTCTTAGGCTTCGTAGCCAGAGGTTGGATTTGAATGGTACGATTCAAATCTTCGGGGCATAATAATACGTAATACAGCCGTTTAGTATTTACTGCTTAAGATAAACACAAAACATTGATTGAGTCCTTGTTTGTGTATTAAATTCTGGTATATCTGCAGGTACTTTTATATTCACCAGGTATGTGGCAATGTGTCGTATCTTGATCATCAGATTATGTGGTCATATGTCTTGTTTTGATAATCATGTTACACAGTAATATATCTTATCTTGTCGATTATGTCCCTTGGAGAAATATCTGGTTATATGCTTTTGTACAGCTGGTAAGCTTGTTGATAAGAATAGCTTTGCCCTATATGTATAGACTGCTCTTGTTTTACTCGTTATCAGTTATCTGCTGTTATAGTTTATCTTGTTGAGGTTCTGTAGTTGCGGTGGGGAGTTATGTTTCCCGCTGGGACAATGTTCGGTTGTCTCACTCCGTTGGTTTTTAGGTGGTCGAGGTAGACGTGGTCGTGGTCGTGGTCGTGGTGTTGCGGCCGAGCAACTTGAAGAGCAGTAGAAGGCAAGCGATGGACATGCTGCTGTTTTGGATGTTTTGTAGTAGAGTCTAGAGTCATCCTTGTACTCTCATGTCCTTGGCAGTGTTTTGACGATGTTTCACGATGAACGATCGAAGATGTTTTGTATATCCTGTTGTTGTCTGGATGCGGGTCTCGATGTACATGAAAAGTGATGAACCCATATGATGGATGGACAACTATTTCAGTAAGCTGTGAACACGTATCAGATCTCGTGTATGAATATATATGACATGTTTCTGTGCAGGATGAGGACTGGAAAGTAATAGTTTCACAATTTATCAGTTTTCCGCAATCGGTTTTAATTAACCCATATTTTCGATAATCTGTGGTTATGGTGATTTCCGCACGTTTTCGCGTAACACCTCGTTATCAGTATGATAATGGGATGTGTTGCCACAAGTCTAATTTAATGATGAGATTCGTTTGCCAAACAGAACTCGCATTGACTCGAGTCTGACTATCTCGATATATGCACTAACCTGGTCTAATCCAGCCTGGATTTCATAATCTCAATCTCAAACCAGACAACCCCATTAGGTTCACATTGGATCCAACAGCCAATATCTCATGCTTCAATCAAGACAGCGGATTGGGTGGTGTCCGATATTAGAAAAAGGAATATGATACTTGGACCATATTGGGGTTCGGTAACAATGACTATAAAGTGACCGTCGCTGCCCAAAAGTATAGTTGGACCATATAGGAGAAAAATATATCTTTCATGCATGCTCATTTGATGAACAATAATATACTAGTGCAACTATACATATAAAATTATCTATCTGCACCTCCTTCTACGTTCAAGAAGTCATACAGTAGCTAATAAATATTAAATTCATCTTACACTCATTTTTCAAGAACATTCATTTTTCAATCTGTCTGAATCGAACACATTTGGCTTTTTATTTTTATTTATCGTGCGAGAATTTTAGCTAAAAATTAATGAGTCATATCACTACATATAGAATCCCTCTCATTGTTTGTACTTTCCAAAATGAAGGATTCATGCAAACTATGGTGGAACCGTGCCTATCTTCTGGCACTACATCTCAAAGTTGTGACATACTTGCGTCATGTCTTACTTCAATACAGTCACATAGATCTCAACAACTTGAAAGATATATTTACAATTATGATTTGAGGTCCTTTCAACGGATGCGTAGATACCATCGTCGAATGGTTATTAGAAGTAGACGAATGCATAGGCGTGCCAGATGTGAAGGTGGTGGAGAACTTATTGCAAGATATGCTATAATTTACAATAGTTTGCCACCCTATATGAAGTTAAGGATTGATATGCACCCATATTTTGATGGAGTCAGTGAAGTTATTCAAGTTCTCAATGAAGATGTGGACTCCGTACTTGGTCAACGAGAATTGTTTCATCATGTTATCTCGAATGATAACAATTTCCAACATCATGTGGATAATGTTGTCATCAAAATTCATAGCCGAGCAAGGCAACAAAGATTCTTGATCCAATTCTTGAAATAATGTCAGGCACAGATGAACAATGTTGCAACGAATTCATTGGAACAACCGAGTACTTCCTATATTCCTCGGACTGACAGTGTTCCCAATGGAGATCATGTTGATATGCATGTTTGCTCGGACCCTACAATTAACGATAGTGCCTTTGAAGGTAATAGTTACAAATCCTCATGCATTATTCAATGAGTTAACATTTGTACTCATCTTGTGTTATAACAAACTAGATGTAGGTATCGTGGAAGAGACGGAGGATTTCTATATTTCAAGCATGGATCAAAATGTTGAAGATTCTTCTGGTGTTGATATTTCCAATCCAATTTTTGACAATCTTCTCAACGAACCACATAAGTTATCCACACATAGTTTGTGCAAATTTTGTGGTGCCAAATGTTTCCAATTTGAACCACCATCTTTTTGTTGTATGAAGGGAAAGGTACATTTAGTTACCAATCCTATTCCAACAGAACTATACGATTTGTACACATCCCAAACACCATATTCTATGGAGTTTTTGAGGTCCATTCGAAGTTACAATAGTCACTTTGCATTCACATCACATGATATCCATCTAGATGAAAATTTGTGTAGTATGTGGAATGGCATATATACTTTTCGAGTACAGGGTCAAATGTATCATTTCATAAATAGATTACTACCTGGGAGTGATGGACCGAAATACCTACAACTCTATTTCTATGACACTGAGTTTGAGGTACAGAACAGAATGAAAGCAACTCCTTCACTAAATATTGAATTAGTTACTAAATTGATGCACGTATTGTCTGTAAATCCATATGCCCGGTTTTTTCAAAGCCTCAAGGATATTCCGATGTCAGATAATTTTAGTATTGCCATCAATAAAGATGCACATCTAGATCAGAGGACATATAATTCTCCAACTACTTCACAAGTTGCGGGTATCTGGATTGAGGGCAATGATGTAAGTGGTGCACAATAGCGAAGCATAGTTGTTTATGCCAATTCAGGTGAACCATGTATAGTGCAATCATATTTAGGATGTTATGATCCTCTATCATATCCCTTGTTGTTTCCCAATGGTGAATTCGGTTGGCATCCCCACCTCCCCAAAGTTGGTGTGCCATGAGATTCCATGCTACATAACTCATCGCATTATGTTGAATATGTGATGGGCTCGAACGTAGCAGGTTAGTAGAATATATATATTCATATATTAACAAATTATGTACCATTATTAAAAAAATGTATTTCACATCATTTTCATATGTTTTTTAGATGGTGGTGGTCGAAACAAGATATCTGTGAGAGAATACTATTGTTACAAACTACAAATTCATGTGCTTGACAAATCAATCTTATTGTATGCAGGTAGTCTCCTACAACAGTATGTTGTCGACATGTACATCAAGATAGAATCAACACGGTTAAACTATATCACAAAGGAGCAAAAGTGAATACGTGATGATTTGTATCAAGGAATCACTGATAGCATTAGATCTGGAGAAGTCCATAGCAGCATGGTAGGTAAAAGAATTGTATTACCTTCGTCCTTTATTGGAGGACCACGTGATATGCGTCATAGATACATGGATTCTATGGCATTGGTACAAAGATATGGGAAACCTGATATCTTTTTAACAATGACATGTAATCCAGACTGGGATGAGATAAAAACAGAGTCATTCCCTAGACAAATAGCTCAAAACAGACCCGATTTAACAGCTAGGGTTTTTAGAGCAAAATTGGAGGATCTAAAGGACCAGCTATTTAAGAAAAATATATTTGGCATCGTAGCGGCACGTGTTCATGTTATTGAATTTTAGAAAAGAGGACTTCCGCATGCACACATTCTTATCATCATGAAACGTGACTATAAGATCGTAAATCCAGATTAGTATGATAACATAGTTTGTGCTGAAATTCCAGATCCTGAACGATATCCTTTATTACACGCATTAGTTGTTAAACACATGTTGCATGGACCGTGTGGTGTCCTAAACCCTAAAAATTCTTGCATGGTAAACAAGGAGTGTCGCTTCCGATATCCAAGGAATTTTTGTTCCAATACCATGCAAGGTAGAGATTCATATCCAATTTTTAGGAGAAGAGACAATGGAGTCACTGTTGATGTAAGAGTATCCACACTAGATAATAGATGGGTGGCGCCATATAATCCATATTTGTTACAGAGATATAGGTGTCATATTAACGTGGCGGTATGTTCGAGCATTAAAGCAGTCAAATACCTCTTCAAGTATATATATAAGGGGCATGATAAGGCTTCAGTCAACATATCACCTGATATTGCAGACCAGACCATCAATGAGGTGAATCAATTTAGAGATGCTCGATGGATATCTCCACCGGAAGCAATGTGGAGGATATTTGAGTTCAAACTTAGTGAAATACAACCATCTGTAGTTTCCTTGCAATTGCATCTACCTAACATGCATAATGTCACATTCTTAGAAGATGATAACTTGCAGAATGTTATGGAACGAGATAGTGTTTGCAGGACTATGCTCACTGAGTATTTTGTAACAAACTCGCATGATGAAGAATCTCATCAATATCTTTATAAACAATTCCCTGAGCATTATGTGTGGAATAGCTCTGGAAAATATTGGAAGAAAAGAAAGCAGAGAGAGGTTATTGGTCGTATCGTTACTGTAAATCATGTTGAAGGTGAGAGGTATTATTTGAGGATATTACTAAATCATGTAAAGGGTTCAACTTCATTTGAGAGTTTGAGGACCGTCAATGGTGTTATCCAACCAACATTCAAACTTTTAGCTGAACATCGAGGTCTTATTGAGAGTGACGATACAATTTTAGAATGTTTAACTGAGGCAACACATTTTGAATTCCCAATTTCACTACGGAGATTATTTGCTACAATATTAGTTTATTGTGAACCAACAAATGTAAGAGCTCTGTGGTATGCAAGCCTCAATGATATGTCGGAAGATTTTTGTAGGACCGGAATCATCGATGAGCATCAGTTGGAGCAGACAGTGCTACAAAATATTATATCTATTATTGAGAGCATGGGGAAGGTTATAGAGGATTATGACTTGCCAACTGTTGATGATGATTTTTCAATAAATACTGGACAAAACATATCACGTGAAATTGTTGAAGAGATGAATATACAAGTAAGCAAAGAGGATCTATCATTCATTTCATCACTAAACAATGACCAACAACATGCATTCAATGAGATATTCAACTACATAGTGGGAAACCAGCCTGGTGTATTCTTTGTCGATGGTCCTGGTGGAACTGGAAAGACATTTCTATACAAGGAATTGTTAGCAAAAGTAAGGTCAATGGGTTTCATATCAATCACAACAGCGACATCTGGGGTTGCAGCATCGATCTTACCCGGGGGGAGAACTGCTCATAGTAGATTCAAAATTCCAATTAAAGTTGAAAACAATTCAACTTGTAACGTAAGCAAACAAAGTAGTCTAGCAGAACTTCTTAGATCGGAAAAATTAATTATATGGGATGAGGCATCCATGACAAGGAGACAAGCCTTTTAAGCCTTAGATCGCACATTACAAGATATCACGAGATCAAGCCTACCATTTGGGGGGAAAGTGGTAGTTTTTGGTGGTGATTTCAAACAACTTTTGCCTGTTGTTCGACGTGAAACTAGAGGTGAGACGATTGATTCAAGTCTTATAAAGTCATTTCTTTGGGAGAAAATGCACAAACTGAAACTAAAGCAAAATATGAGAGCTTTGTCAGATTCTACCTTCTCAAAATTTCTACTACGTATAGGACAAGGAACAGAACCAGTATTCGATGACGATTACATTCGCCTCCCACATGAAATGGTTCTTGAGTACATAGATGATGCGACCTCTAAGAAACGACTCATACAACATGTCTTTCCAGCTCTCAATAATAATGCAACATCGACTGACTACATGATGAATCATGCAATATTATGCACAAAGAATGAGTATGTTGACGAAATGAATAATGATCTCATACAACAATTTCCTGGGGAGGAGATCACATATTATAGTTTTGACAGTGTTGTTGATGATGAAAATCATAACTACCCTGAAGAATTCCTCAATTCACTGGTTCCAAACGGTTTGCCCCCTCATGTATTGCGGCTAAAGAAAAATTGTCCTATAATGTTGTTGTGAAATATTAATATGGAAAATGGGCTATGCAATGGTACACGACTGGTTTGTAAAGGGTTTCAGAAAAATGTAATTGATGCAGAGCTTACAGTTGGTCAAGCACGTGGAAAAAGAGTTTTCATACCTACAATACCTCTTATAATGCCTGACAATGATGGTCTTCCATTTGCTTTTAAATGGAAACAATTTCATGTGCGTTTGAGTTTTGCAATGACAATAAATAAGTCACAGGGTCAAACTATCCCTAATGTTAGAATTTATTTGCCCCGTCCTGTATTCTCTCATGGACAATTGTATGTAGAACTGTCAAGAGGGACATCCCAAAATACAAGGAAGGTCTTGGTTAAACCAGGAGAGAAGAATTTCAATTGTGGAACATTTACAAAAAACATAGTATATAAAGAAGTATTATCCTTTATTGATGATATGCTTTTATCTTAGTATTTCATGCTGATTATTTGTATTTACAACTTTTCTAAGCTAACATCTTTACATGTTATAAATAGGATGATGAAAGATAACTATACCCCCTTTCGACGTGTACATCGATACCTAAACTGGAATTTAAAGGTTCGTGTGGCCTTCAAATGGAAACCACATGAAATATCAAGGGAAAAAATGAAGCAGAAATTTTTGTTTATCGATGAAGAGGTATACTAGATTACAAAGTTCGAAATTTGTTATTATTTAAAATACATTCATGTGATTATGTAATGCCTCAATGTATCTTTTGCTTCTTAGGGAGAGAGGATGGAAGCCAGTTTAATTGGTGATGCAGTTAACAAATTCTGTAATACTTTTAATGAAGGAAAGTGTTATGTATTGAATAATTTCCGTGTCGAAGACATTCGCAATGACTATAGAAATGTAAAGCGGAATGAAGAGTGCATAATTAACAAAAATTGTGTGGTTGCTGAAGCATCTGAAGATTGCGAAAAAATACCTTTTTACTCATTTCAATTTACTGAGTTTGATGACTTTCACAGTCTTCAGGATAAGAAGACATTTCTTATAGATATTTTTACTTTAATTTCATTTATAATATCATTTTATAATATTCATAAAGTAGTCTATATCAATTACAGATGTCATTGGAATGATTACAAACATTGATGATATTCAAAGCATTACGAAGAGATCTGGTGAATAGGTTGCCAAGTGTGACATCATATTACAAAACTAAATGTAATAAATATAAATTATTTAAATTACTCAATTACTAAAATAAAGATTTCATTTACTAACACTTATATGTATATTTATGGTATTTAGGCACACTATGGCTAGGTGCTCATTGTGGGGTGAAATAGCTGTGATGTCACATGACAACTTGAAAGCACAGTATGAAATGAGAAGTATAGTTGTTATTACTGGATTGCAAGTTCGATGCTTCCAAGGTAAGACACAATCAATAAATTTAATTCTATTTGTGAGACTTATTTTATATTAATTTACTAATAATTATAGGTTTATACCTGTCAAGTACTTACACAACAAGACTTCTCTTTAACCCCCCATTGCCACGAGTTGATGAAATGAAGTCAAGGTAGTAATTTTCATATTACACATTCAAACGATAGTTCATATATATTTCTTTCTAAATTGAATTCTATAAATTCAATAGGTTTTTTCTGAAAGCGGTGTTGGTTCTTCATCACTTGTGAATGTGTCCATGCAAAAAGAGAATATAGAGGCAATAAGGATCAATATTTCCATCTTGCATGAATCCCTATAGAGTGGGACACTTTGCAAAGTAAGATACCTCAATGTTTGTAACTTATACAAATACTTAAATGTATATAATATGAAAATAACATGTTGAATATTTTTAGGATCACATTTATGAAATTAAAGCTGCAGTTGTATAGATTTATCGTGATCGAACCCTTTGGTATAATGCATGTGTGAGGTGTAGCAAAAAAGTATATGATGAAAATGGTCAAGGCAAGGTCTGCCCCAAATGTGGAGCAAAAGATAGTGTCCTCAGGCAATTTACCTTCTTTTATCATGTATTACATCTATATATTATAATTAGCTTGTAAATTAATATTTCGTTTTGTTGATTATAGGTATATTATGAAAGTTGAAGTCATGGACATTTTTTATTCTATTAAATTAACATTATTTGATACAGCTGCACATCATCTCCTTGGTTATACCATTGTAGAGCTAAACAATATCCACTCACAGGTACTCCATATTTTTATACATATACATATAATATTGAGGAACTTTACATATGTATTAATATTAAATTGGTCTAATAATATAGGAAAATGGTGAAGATATGGTGGATATCATATTATCAAAGAAAAAATGGAATCAATTGCTTTTTCATGTCAAAGCACAAGATGTCCAACCATTTTTTCAAGAATCACAAGGGACGCCAACAACAATGAAGCAAACGGCTAAAGTCTTAGATGTAGTTCCATTAGATATTAAGCAAGAATGTATGAGTCTTTTATTTGACATCGAACACAACATTACTTTTTTATTTTGTTTTGTATCTATCTTAAAATTTGAATTGGTACTTTTGTTTTCCATATAATTTATATTCCCAATTGTGTTTTACGATACAATCTTTTTATGATTGTTATTTGTATATACTTACATCAAAAGTCATTCCAAAGCTTTGTGTGACAATAAATACAAAATCATCAATAATTACAGTTGAAACACAACATTTTTCCAAAATCATCACTAGAGCTGTAAGTATTTTGACTGCATATATGATTATATTATTAAATTGTCTGAATATTTACACTAATCATTTTTTCATATGTGAAAGGTTCGAAATAAAATTATAAAATCTTTAGGATTAAATCACCATAAAGTGATTACATGCATTGATAATAAGTGAGATATTATACTATAATATTTATTATTTATTTATTTCCTATTTCTTATTAAATAATTAAACTCATATTTTTTTCTCCAATCAGGTGTCCACCTCTCTTTGATTGTTCGTATGAGGATGAGCTCAGTAAACTTCAATTTTGGATGAGAAAATAGACGCGTCACATCACCTACAAAATTTTGTCACATAACGAACTTTCAGTTACAAAATGAATATGTATTTTTATTATTTATGAAAGCAATAGTTCAATTTTTCTTATTTAACAATATTAACATTATGATGTTTTTTTTAGGAAAGCCCCTTCTCTCTAGGGTTAGATCCCCCTTCTCTCTAGCTCCTTCCGGCGGCATCGCTGGGGGGAGGGAGCACCCCAGGCACTTTCCTCCCCTTGGCTTTCCTTTGTCCTCGGTTGTATTCTTGGTGAGGGTGGCGTGAGCTCTAGAGGTGGAGATGCATGATGCCTGATTCGTTGGGTCTCTCTTCAGAAGGTTGGGCTGGAGTTGCGGAGCGCAGTGTGGAGCGAGGTCGGGACCGAGGTTCATATGGTCGTTTCGGTCGACATCTATCGTGCCCGGGAGTGGCCGATGGAAGAGTGATCCCACATGTCCTGACGGCTTCCCGCTTGCTGCTCTGCGCCGCGGCTGATGATAGAGGTTTTCCCTCTCTCTCGCGCCTCCTTTGCACCTCCTGTTTGAGATCTGGGTTACCGGATAGGCGAAGGCCCTTCGACATAGACCTCCTTGGTGGCTTCGACAACTGGTGGAACTTGAGCCCGCGCTCCCGGCAGCCCCACCGGTTGCTCTGCGTCGACGGCTCTATAGGGCAGCTCGACCGCCCCTGCCGATCTGGCAGAGGGCCCATGGCCTCTCGGTTCTGTGCGGGTGGGTCAAGGGGGGTGGCAGGTCTCTTCTGCTCCTGCTCGCTGTCCTGATGTTGCCTTCCACGACGTGTGTGCTCCGAATTTGGTGACAGGTTCCTGCTGCTCACCGGCGTCTACGACAGAGATTCCTGACCTGCTGGTGGCTTTGGTTGCTCGCGGGTGGATGGTATTCTATGACCATCAGGCGTGGCTGGTTTCTGTCTTTGACCAGCTGCTACTGCTGATCAATCTAGGCTGCTCCCTGCGGCTGTGAGTTGGAGCACCCTATAGGTGTTCGGCGATATGCTCTTTGCATATAAAGGTATCGGGTTAAGGATGGAGGTGTCTTTCCATCCTCTGGTTTTCTTGCGTTCTTTTATAGGGAAAAGCAGAAAGATCACAATAAGGGAGATGAAGAATGGATGCAGATCCCCCTTCTCTTTCTTTGTGTTTGTTCATCTCCTACCTATCTACCTCGTCTAGTTGCCTGGCTACTTATCAGTGTGTTCAACAGTAGTTTATTTGCCTCTATCCTTCTTCCCACTAACTTCAGGAAACGATTTTATTGCTATGTGTGAGGGAGGACTGATTGGCAAGTGTGATGTTGTTGGGTTATCCTGGTCAGTTGTGTTGGCTTTCTTCACGTTTAGATGGTCTGGCAGTGTGTTTGATGTTGTTTGCAGCTGGTTCCTCATTTTTTGGTTGTTTGGGGTGGTGCTACTGTGCTTCCAGCAGTTTCCTTAGTTTCAAGAAGGAGCTAACCAAGGAGTAGGGGTTGACGCTGCTGCTTGGTCTCTGGCTGCTTTGCAGGATGTGCTCGTGTTTCCGGCTGATGTCCTGGACCTAGTTCGAGCCCTGGATTTCTTGAAGCCTTGAATTTGGGTGTAGATGCTGAAACCCTAGTCTTCTGGGCCTGTTGAGGTGTAGTCTGTCTGCTGTGTCTTTGTACTCATACTTTGTGGGTGGTTTTATGCTATTGAGTGTTTGGCTTTGCTTAAGGATTCATTCCATTAGGTCGAGTTTGTTTAGGACCTAAGCCTTATGTACAGATTCAGGGTTTGTGTTTTTCCTTTTTTGCCCTTGACTACTAGCTTGTTGGTATCAAGGTTTATTTTGATCATGCTGTAATGGGGTACTCTGTGCCCAAAGTTTTGGTAATATAGTAACACACTTTTTGAACCGACTAAAAAAAACATTATGATGTTTTTCTCTTGCAATTCCAACAACTTTTATATGTCACATGCATGTGCACGTTTGCGTTCACTAGTATATAGAAAAACAACAAGTTTATATATATGCATACAATCATCTCTAGATTACTAAGTTCTTCGATATAAAAGTTTATAAATATAAAATTGGCCAAAAAACCGAAATGGCACATTTTCCATATTTTATTACCTAAATGGCACATTCTTGAACTTATTGCCCAAAATGGCACATTTGCAGACCAAAGCGTCCCCTGCTGGGACGCATTGCTCTTTCGGGAGGCAATGCGTCCCGAAGCCGGACGTATTACTTTTTTTTTATTTTTTAATTATGATACCATGTATACCATGTATATTATATATACATATATATGTTAAATTGCTAAATTAATATAATCTACATTAACTTATATACAATTAGCCAGATATTTAAAATAATATCTGAAGATAATAAAATAATAACATAATATTATTTTTATTAAAACATAATATTTATAAATGTAGATAAAAACATTCAAAATTAATAGATATAATACTAAAATTATATAATAAAGTTTAAAATTATAAAAATAAAGAAAATATATACATGTATTTATTTGTAAACTTAGAAGAAAAAAAACTAATATAGCAAAAAAAATAAGAAAATACTAAAATAAAAATAATAAGGTAGTATATAAAACACGTTGGTGCACATAAATATACTGGTGGTAATTTCATATATATATATATATATATATATATATATATATATATATATATATATATATATATATATATATATATATATATATATATATATATATATATATATATATATTAATATATTAATATATATATATATATTATGTATATTATGTATATATATTATGTATATATTATGTATATATCATATATATACATATATATATATAGATATAGATATAAATAAATATATATATTATGTATATATATTATGTATATATATATATATATATGCATATATATTATGTATATATATATTATGTATATATATATTATGTATATATACGTACATATATGTATATGTACGTATATATATATATATATATATATATATATATATATATTTATATATATTTATATCTATATCTATATATATATATATGTATATATATGATATATACATAATATATAAACATATAATTATATATACATAATATATACATAATATATATACATAATATATACATAGTATATATTTATATATATACGTATATATATATATATATATATATATATATATATATATATATATATATATACGTATATATATACACGTATATATATACACGTATATATATATATATATATATATATATATATATATATATATATATATATATATGTATATATATTATGTATATATATGTATATATATTATGTATATATATTATGTATATATATATGTATATATATATATATATATGATGTATATATATATTATGTGTGTATATATATATACATATATATATATATATAGGTATATATATCTATATTTTTGATATTATGTATCATACCTTTAATATATATATATATATATATATATATATATATATATATATATATATATATATATATATATATATATATATATGTATATGTATATGTATATATATATATGTATATGTATATAAATGTATACATATATGTATATGTATATATATATATATTTATGTGCACCAACATGTTTTATATACTACCTTATTAGTTTTTATTTTAGTATTTTTTTATTTTTATTGCTATATTATTTTTTTCTTTTAAGTTTACAAATAATACTTGTATATATTTTCTTTATTTTTATAATTTAAACTAGATTATATAATTTTAGTATTATATCTATTAATTTTAAATATTTTTATCTACATTTATAAATATTATGTTTTAATAAATATAATATTCTGTTATTATTTTATTATCTCCAGATATTATTTTAAATATATGGCTAATTGTATATAAGTTAATGTAGATTATATTAATTTAGCCATTTAACATATATATGTATATATAATATAGATGGTATCATAATTAAAAAAATAAAAAAGCAATACGTCCGGCTTCGGGACGCATTGCCCTTATGTGGGGTCAATGCGTCCCAACCAGGGACGCATTGTCTCCTGAAAGAGCAATGTGTCCTAGCAGGGGATGCACTGGTTTGTAAATGTGTCATTTTGGACAATAAGTTCAAAAATGTGCCATTTAGGAAATAAAATATGACAAATGTGCCATTTAGGTTTTTTGGCCTGTAAAATTTCATATGGAAGTGGTGTAAATCTATGATAAATCTTGTAGCGAGTGGGTAGATTTACTAATATTAGCTTAGAATAATAAAAAAATAAAATTTACTTTATTTAGAGTTCGAGGAATTTTTTTCTCACAACAAACTCCGCAAAACATTAAAAGATGTCCCTAATTTCGATAAGGAAGTTGGAAAATATTTGAATGAACACTTGTGCCAACTTCATTAACAAACAAGCTGGTGTCAGCGACATGACTCGATGGATGTTATGGAATCATGATATTTTTGCTGATTCAACATCGACAAAATTGTCGACATTTGGCCCAATGTCACAATGTTTTGATATCATGGGAAACACTACAGTGAGTGTATTTATATTAGTGTGATAGCCCGAAAGTGTATATATGAATTCAAACTTGAATCAATCACATGTGCCCTTAGATATCTCGTTTCATGTGCTGATAGCATGCACGTGTACTTACAAAAAAAATTATATAACAGAATAAGGAGAATGGTAAATTGGGAGTACAATATGATATATTAATTTGATCAAAAGCGTAATGATAACTGGTAACATCCTAACCAAAGCATGGGCTGTCGACATTAAAGGGGCTAAAAGAAAATGGATGAGTGAAATGCCGAGTACGTATTTAAGCCCTCATATCATATGTATAAAAAAGTTGTTTTTCTGTTAGAAAAGTATAAATAAAAAATTAGGGTACAACCCCTACAAACAAAACTGCAATGTGAAAAGAATATCAATAATATATAAGAGAGTGCACGAGAGGTGTAATATTCATTGTCTTATTAAAAATCACATAGTATTCTTGGTAATTTGATAGCCTTCATAAATCAAATTATACACGAAATTAAGAGTGTGGGAGATGTTATAAGTAATTTTTTTCCTTTTATGTTTTCAATTATAGACCAATCCTTGTATTCTAGAAAAGCCATCCAAGTGTTCGGTTTATGTTTAGATGTAACTCTTTGTTTCAAATTTTTAAAATTATATATTGATTAGTGTGGGTCACATGAAAGTTTGTGGAAACACGATGCAAGTCTTGGGTTGAGATTTTTTTAATTATAAATTCATTATTTTTTAAATAGATTTCTTATGTTATGTTTCTGTATTTTCTATAGTTGAAGTGCAAGTTGGTTCCTACCAGTCTTTCCACTGCTAGTAGATGCTAGAGTTACATATTGGAAGGAACTAAATTGGAAGAAGGTGACTGACGATCTCAAACAATCTCTCCAACAAAGGAAAAGATCCATGCAGTGGCGTTACACTGTCAGGAAGTAATGGTCCCTTTTTATTGTAAGAGTCAAGATTATTATTTCTTTAGAGTTTTTCTCAAAAACTCCCACTCTTCTCTGAAAATTCCAGAAAAACTAGTCTACTTTGACAAATCCTAGCAGCCCAATACTACATAACACATTCGGTTGCATTTGTCTCGTGACTGCCTAGTTAGTATTTTTATATATCCAAACGCAATACAGCTACTTGTATCTACTGGATCTAACTATTTTTTTTCAAATTTAATTTATTTACATCGTTCCTTATTCTAGCTCTAAAAAACAAATCGACTGGGACCATTTTGGGTGTGAATCTTTAACAAAAATTTAAAGCAGCATTGTACATAACATAGAGTGAATAACATATTTAACCCTAAATCAATCGGGATTTGTCAAAAGTAGCACTTATATACTAGGTGTGTCAAAAATAAAAAATACTTTACTAGGCCAGTCTAAAACTTTTTCTGATCAGAATTTCTTCACAACTAGAACAAACTGAATTGTAAAAATTAGACCTCGTTCAAATTTTAATGAATTCGTGCAAGGTCCATATGAATAGGATGGTCGAAATGTGGACCTTGTTTGAATTTGGGTGCTAAAACTAACCACGTTTTTCCAGGTTGGATACACCGACCAATATCTAGTAACAACTGGCTACATAATAAAACCATGTTTAGCTACCTGTTCAAAATCTCGCAACAGTGACAGAACCAACGCGGTTTGTGTTAGACTATATATATTAGAGTAGTTGAGTAATACTTTATGGTTATTTTAAATAGAATATAAGGGATATGAAAGTATAGTCCATTTCGGCCTGGTAGTGAGACGGGTTTGCTGGTCCCGACTCGAACAAACTCGACATGAAATGGACTTGAACCCAGCAGACCTAACGCAAGTTTATACTGAATCGAAGCGGACTCGAGTGGACCCAGACCGTTATAGACCCAAAAATCATAAAAAGCGTTCTTACAAATATTAACAAAAACAATAAAAAAAAAAGTCAAAATCGTACTCAATTTGACCGACCCAAATTAGAAAGACCCGCCCGGACCTCAACTAAAATGGACCCGACCTGGAAAAAACCCAAATTTTTGATCTGATTGGGTAGGATTGGGTCAAGTTGATTGGGGTCGGGTATTTTTGACAGACCTAATGCCAGTCGAGTATTGGTCAAAAAGGATATTAGGATTTCCAGCAGTCACAGTAAAGACCCACGGGAGCCCAAATCTCAGTCACCATTTCCAACCTAGAACATAATATTTGTATCAGGAAAATTTGACAGGTGCCATACAACAACCAGAGTATTGAACATGAAATTGATACCGACTCATCAAAATCAGAATAATTTTGAGTTCTAATTTCCTGAATACATGATGGATTATCTTGATACGAGCAGTTCCGTGCTTGGCTAGTATAAAATTTGTTGACAGAATAATAGGTGCCAGCTGTGATAAATCTATATTAGATTCGGATTGCATATTCTAATCACGAAAATGGTTGGATGAAGCACTGCAAAACTTGTCGGATTCAAATACGTGTGAATAGGTGAAGAATGTAAACAATATCAAAATTTCAAAGTAATTAAATCAAGTAAAAAACAAGCTGCGCTGCGATGCATGAAATCAGAATTGAAAAAGGAAATTAGGCCGTCACAGAGGACGGATGCCATGGTAATTGTCACAGGAGGTTATCAGAATTTGTCAAAGTAGAGGGGGAATTTGCAGAACAGGTGGGGGTTTTGGAAAAAATCTTTTCTTTATACATTGTTTTGATATTACAAAATATTTTGCATTCTTTGTGTCTGATATTACATTGGTGAGTCATCCCCCGCCCCACCCCCCTAATCTCACTCACGATCTGATTGCCTGTTATTTTAAAACTTGTCTCATTTTTCTTTCTTTTATTAACACGCAGACGCAGCACTACGTTGAGATTTCGAGGTAATGTAACATTGTTAAATACGTCCAAACACATATAAATGTCGGGTTAAGAAGTAATCATGGAAAAAATTTAATCGCATATGATTTCTGACTATGTGAAATTCCATACTCATCCAATCTAAGATATGTTAAGAAAACAAGGTTACACTGCTAAAGAATTCAATCCAACCCTTTATGTAGTAGCGTGGTCTTAAGCTACTTTTAGTTCTAAAACACCTCAAATACCATATCTATTCTTTCTCTACTAGCGGCATCAATCACCACCGCCGGCCACCATGACCACTCCATCGACATGCTTGGGCCCAAGCTCCCAAGCACCTTCCCTCCTCTAACACCTGTTTGTTCGCTGCCAGCCTGCCACTGACCTCCGCTCCACCTGCTTTTCCTCCAGTCTTTCTCATCTTCCCTTCAGTTGGCCTCGTTCCAGCCACACCTGTTCTCCAACACCTGCTAATTCTCACCTGCACTTCTTCTGCTGCTCCTCTGCCCCGTGAACATCGACACCATAACTTTATGTTGGCAATAATAGTGAATCGAATAAACAAATAGGCTCGTGGATATCAATAAATGGGACGACATGGACACTTGGTTAGTAAAGGCTAGCAAAAGACTGTTTACGTGGGGGCAGGTGGGGGAGAGGAACAGGACAAGGAGAAAGGGGGAATGAACTAGGATAGCGTCCCGCGTGCGTGGTGTTTACCCCTCTCTCCCGCTCCCTCTCTACCTCTCATTCCCTGTGTCTCTCTCTTTCCCCCCTCTTGCACTGCCGCTGGGGATAAGGCGGCATGCAGGATCTCGGGCCCCGAGGAGGTGGAGACGTGGACGAGGACAACACACACACTGTGGAAGCGGGAGATAGCCCTCCCCGCCAAAAACTTGTTCGCAAGTACCACCCCCATCAAGTGATCTGCCTGGCACCGCGCGTCGTCTTCTGTACCGGTGGGATAGATGGCTCTGGAGAGATGAATACAACTTTTTTTTTTTTTTGATAAAAAGATGAATACAACTTCAAACCGCTGGTTTTGCGACATAAATGGTCCCTCGTTATTTAAAGAAACATGTCATGTGTGTGCCCGTCTTTACTCCCAACATGTACATGCTAAACATGCTTGAAATATTGGTCCATCATTGCTTACCCCTAAAAGCAAGAACTGGTTTTGACCTCCTGCAACTCAATTTTTGACAAAAATTAGAAAGTGGACGGTAATTGGACTCAGCTCGATTGGCGTTATACAATCAAATCATACATCTTGGTTATAGCCTTGTCAAATAGATGGATAGTTAGAGTTTGAATTGGGTCATGACAAGTGCAGGCCGCAGCTATATGTCAAAAGACTTAATTTTAAACGCGCAGAGAAGAACAAACCCAACCTTATATGTTTGGGACCATTCGTTGTTAAACCCATATAATGCTTGTCCAATCAAAACAAATAGCTAGTTGGTGCTCTTAATATTTATAAAATAATATTTTTTTTACTATTTAAATGTTAATTATAGTCAAAAGAAAGTAGCAACCTAATGTGTTTGACGTTAGACATAATATATTACACATATTTGATGTAACGGAAGGAGATGGAATAATGTTTTATTTTATCTTGAAAATGGCTACCCTTTAGATAGAAACAAGGTTGGTTGTCAATAATCCAGGCACACGGCGTGGAACTAACCCCCCCCCCCTCTCTTCTCAAACTGGTGCATAAATATCATAAACACCGGCTTTATTAGACAAAAATTTGACTTGATACACATTCAAGGGTTTAGTGCGAGTTAGAGTGAGCTTGATCAAATTGTCTTGTAACTTGTCTCGAATAAAGTCACGATCAATTTATTTGTGTTTGGTTCTCTCATGAAAGATGTGGTTTGAAGCAATATGAAATGCTTCTTCATTATCACACTACAAGTCTATTGCTTCTATCTAACTAAATCCATTTTGTGCATAAAGTCTTTTACCCACGGTAGCTCACCAATGACGTAGCCATGGCCCGACATTCTCACTCAGCTATTGAATAGGGAATGAAAGTCTCATTCCTAATTTTCTAGAAGACAAGATTACCTTATACAAAAATAAAGTACTTGGGATTGTCAATCGATTATAGAGCTTGCTCAATCTACATATGAGAATCCATACAACTTCAGATGCCCATGGAAATAATTGATAATGCCTTATTAGATCTTTTGAGATAGAGAAGTACTCAAATGAATGTATCCTAGTGACCTTAATGTGATCTGCCGATAAAATGACTAACCACACTAGTAACAAAATAAATATCTGGAAAAGTCATTTTGAGATAGTCCAGTCTCCCAACCAATCTCTTATATTTCTATATATCTACAAAAGGCTCCCCTTGTCCTTTATATATATTGACTTTGGGATCCATAGGCATGTTTTGACCCCCAATGTACTTATTTCTTCTAGAACATCAACCACACACTACAACAATACCACACAAAACAATGTGGCCAGGGATACAAGCCCTGACTATATTGTATTTTTTCCAATGATTTTTCCCTGACCAATATTATTAATCCCTAACTGACATTAATGTTTCTCCCTCCCACTATCCACCCTTACCCTAGTTGTTGTTCCATAAAAGAATTTGTCTTTCACCTTAACCCCATAGCAATCGACACCCAATGCAAATAGCGGCGCAACCACCCCTATTTTGTAACCCCTTTCCACCTCTATTTCTTGACGGCTCTATGATAGCCCAATGATGGTTGTTGAGAAGAGCCTTGCAAGATGCAAATGAAGCTCGGGTACGACTGTGAGGTAGTACACTAATGGCATAAAAATATTTTTGCACACCAACAAGGTGACTCTTGCACATCCATCCATTCCTCATTGGTTCCCCTTTCAGTGCCCATGGAGCTTTTAAGGATAGCAACTCATGATCTTGTTGTCTCAATGTTTATTGATGAATCTCAATTGAATAAAAAAGGTACCGTTTGTAATCATTGATGTTGCTACTTCACTTTCATGTGAGTTATACACTTAACAATGTCAAAGGTGTTGCTTTCTCCCGCATTTACATCAAGATGATGATAAAGGTGTTTTTTTATCTGTACAGTGCATATTATAAGTTATGAGAATGAACCATCCAACTTCTCTTTGTTATTTTTTCTTCCCACCCACAGATAATCTATATTGTTCTTCCTCGTCTCTAACATTGTTGCCATCCCTTGAGTTCGAAAGTTAGTTTGTATTAGTATCAAGAAATTATTGTTATTTGGTGTCAAACTAATATGTTATGTGATCTTCACATCCTAGTTCTATTCTGATTTCTCCTGCATCATAGGTTTCTTAAGATTGTAAGTGGAACTTGATCTAAGTTTGGAGCCAAAATTTAATGTCAGATTTTAGTTTCCCATAAAGGTTGGTATTAGTATTTTATTCTATTGTCTTTTGCGTGTATGCTTGATTAAAATTACAAATTTATCTTCACATATGATTGTATGCTGACTAGATAGGGTGCATTGCTTTCTCTTTGTGGATTCTTCCATTAGTTGCATGTCAATTAATTGAAAAAATGCTTAGAAGAGAGAATGTTTTCTAAAACAAATAGATTGCTAAAATATAACAAAAAATAAGACATTTCCAGCTAGTGTTAGTTAGAATCTAATTATTTCTTAAAGAAATTAAAATGTAAATTTTTGGAAATAAGTGAAAATTGTTCATAATTCTGGATCTTGGGGCACTTCACAAAATAAAAGAAATATTAGAAATACTCTAGAAAGCCCAATGGAGGAAGTAATAAAAGTGTAATTGGTAGTACGCTTGCAGTAAACTCTTGGTTGGACATAAAACTCATTTTTTAGTTTGAAAACATGTATTAGACAATATGAAAAGGCATGCAATGTAAATGAATGATGTATCAAAAGGATTTTAGAGGATATGCACACATTTTTGGGAAAACATGATGCTTAAATTATTTATTTTGAATGTACACATCATTTGTTAAGAATTGAATGGATTATTGTCAGACATTCAATATTATGTTATTGGCATGCAACAAGTTATAACTAACACACACACACACACACACACACACATATATATATATATATATATATATATATATATATATATACACACACACACACACACACACACATATATATATTCACTTGTTTGGGATGGTCATGGATACAAAGTGCTAACTAGGGTACATTTAATTATGCATACATTGGTCATAGGTTCTATCTTTACGGTTTAGGGATAGGACCTGACCAATTAATATTGGTCACCAAGATTTTATCGAGGGTACGTTGGTTAGGATTTGGCCTTGACCAATGCCTTTTGGTCATGGATTCACATGTATTTGTCAGGGATTTATCTTTCACCTTTAACCAATTATGTAGTAGTAACATATTTGTGCTAAGAAATAACAATCCGGTCTTTTGAACTCAACAATTTGTTATCATGATTTGTTAACTAGTAAGTTCATGATGTTATGCAAGTACACTTAAGTTGGGATCCATTTACCTCCTAACATTACCCATGTATCCCTGGAAATTTATATATAGGAGACACAAAACCTCTATACAAACTAATGAGAATATTGTTATTACTTTCTACATTGTATCACACTTGAGGTCCTAACCCTAAACCATCCCAACTCTTCTTCTTCCCCTTCCTTTTCTTTTCTACTTTTCACCTTCCCCACTGTGTCATTTCCACCAAAAGCAACGAGCAACCAACAACAAGAAGCCACCAACTTCCTATGTAATCACGGATAGCCAGTGGCTAGGTTCTAGTACTAGTGGCTACCAGCCGACCAACACACCAAGTGTGTAGTGTGTAGCAGTGATACCAAAGATAGACTAGACGCAAGTTGTGGCTTCTAGCTTCCAAATGCTATAGCACATCACCAGGCTCACCACAAGTGATTCCTCCCCTCCCTCCCTCTTCTCTCATGGTTTTTCCACATATCTAAACTAAAAATAGTAAACAAAAAGAGTGAAGCAAAATACCCCATGTAATTTTATAAAGCACCAAAATAGAGAATGGGTATTGTCTTCTTTCTATTTCCTTTCCATGTAATTCCTCTGACTGATGTATTGATTTTGTGTAGCTATCTTCATGCGATTTTTGAGCTCTTTTATGCAATATTATTCTCAGACATACATGATTTGCTTAGATTATTACCCTTTAGCATGTGGACTATATATGTATCAAGTATTGCCTATTTGTGTCAAAATATATGATTGTATTATTGTTTGCTCAAACGTATATTATTATTATATTATTTTAGGAAAAAAGAGTGTTGATTAATCAACTTTGTACCATTGAAGTTTAGTGTCCAAGATTCATGAGATATAAGGGGAAATCTATGTTGAGATCAAACTTAGTGCTTCAGCAACTCGATTCGATCAAGCATGAGACTTAGGCCTAGTTTGGCCGTTGATTTTTGGAATCCTAGTGATTACCATACTAATTGACAGTCCATCACGTTATAAGTGGAACTCACAATCACCATCAGGTAATTGATGTAACAGTAAGTGACAAATTTTTTCAATCACACCGTAATTGGTGGTAATGGATAATGCCATCCCTTCCCCAGTTTGTTGTGTGGTAGCATCTTTTCTCCTTATCAATTAACTACGAAGTCCAGAAGCGACATGCCGCTCACCTCCCACAGTAACCAGAAAACAAGGATGCCCTGTACAAAATTATCGGGATTTAAGAAGTAGGGGGCCAAACTAGGCCTTAGTGGTATAGAAAAGATGTCCATAGAGAAATAGGGTGTGGAAAAGAATTATCTCAATGCCACTGAAAGCCATGATTGTGCTATGACACCATCATCTAACATTCACATGAAACAACTTAGTTCTATCAATGAGACTGTTGGTGGTATTGACACTTCACTGGAAAGAAAAAAGAGTCATAGACATGGTTCCATAGAAGTCGTGTCGGTAGTATCGAGCTTGCGAGATTAACAATGATCTTCAATCGTTGTAGTTTCAACAGCTGGAAAGTTAAGTGGGACTTTGGTCTCTCATCTGACCTAGGGATTAAGGCTACAATGGATCACAACATTGGTTTTTGACACAAGAATAGAGAGAGGAGAAGGGGATTTCTTCCAACTTGACAATCTGGGCACTTCTAACGATGGATTTGTAGACTAAACGTTGCTAGTTGTGGCATTCATCAAAAGAGACCTTTGAGGTTGACTTATCTAGGAATTTTTTTTAGTTTTTAGATGTCTCTTCTCTCCTCCTCTTTATACTAAGATATGATGTTGATCAATTGGGGCTAAAATCCATATTTCCCTAGGATTCATTATTAGTCAGACATAGTATTGTTAATAGAATTGATGAGTTTATAACAAGATTCAATTTCTTTAAACTTTAAATTATGACATTAGTATTGATTTCTTGATGCTTGATCACCATAATCAAATTTATAGACTTATAATTGGTTCAAAAGAGGGATTAAATGTTAGAAAAAGTTCATATAACTAATAATGTGGTACTAAAGAGGGATAACAATAATCTATAGAGAGAATTACTAATCATTTAAATTATGTTCTTAAATATCTAAGGAAGTGGGAATTGGCTTAATTTAGTTAGTGAATTACACTGCACAAGTGGGTACAATCATATTCATCTCTACTTCTAAAGTAATTATAATTAAATATAATTGAAGAAAATCTCTAGGGAGTTTCTAAGGACTTTTTACAAACCAACTCTAATCTCATTTATCTTATTATTTCTTTAGTCTTAATAATCAAACTTCAACCTCTTTTAATTGGCCTAGCTGATTGGTTTTCAAGTAGTAGTAATTCTTTATTATGTGATTCTCTAAGTTCAACAACTCTAACCTCTTTTGGCCTTATATTACACAACACATACACTTTTTTTTACATAAATGGTTTATGCGTGATAAGCTTTTGGTGTTGTTGTCTGGGAATCAGAAACACCATCACTACAATTACTGAGACGGGCCACTCTAAGGTATTATTTTTTTATTTGTTTGAATTTTATTTATACTCAAACTATATTGATAAATTATTTTTTTCCACCACTAGTATTCTGTATTTTTACATTGGACAATTAAGTTTTCAAATACTAGTGTATGGTCTATAATTGGACCACTAATTGAGGAGGCCAAACTCCATACTTTGTAGATCATGAGGATGATTTAGCAAAGAGTGGTGAGTTACTAGAATTATCTGATAAGTTGATCCGCAATACCCCACCATCATCTGAGCATGAATGGTTGGCAGAAATGTCACAAAATAGGGAAGATTCGGTGGACAATTTGCAGGGATATGATGAGGAACATGTGATCTGGGAGAAAATCAAAGCATATTTTGTAACATCTTAACTTGGACCTATCAAACGCCAGGCCATCAATGTAGGCAGCTAAAGAATTAATTAAGAGCTTGTGGTATTATTTAAATCATAAGCATTTCATGGGAAACATGGAGGATCCGATGCAACATATAAACAATTTTTTAGAGAGTTATGATATGTTGAAGATTGATAGGTATACCTAAAATTAGTTTCATATTCTTTAGTAGAAAAAAGTATGGTTTCTTATCCCACCTTCTGAGTCAATAGTTACATGGAAAGAGATTATTGATGCCTTTTTCATTGGTACTTCTCGTCACTGAATACCAAAGAGTCGGTAAGGAAAATATATGGTTTTAAACCACATGTATAAGAATCCATCTCTAAAGCATGTGAGAGGTTCTAGAACATGTTAGCAAAGGTGTCTCATCACCAGATAGACCTATTTGTCTAAGAGAATACATTTTATTATGTCTTGCATAAAGGGGAGAGAACTAATATTGATAGTGTAGGATCGTGATTCTTCCTTAACAAAAAAACAACAAGACACCATAAAATTCTAAAGAATGTGGCCAGGAACCAGTCCTAGGGGATGAACGTGAACCACCTACAACAATAAGAAGTTCCATAGAGACTCAGGAAGTCATGAAATAAATCTCTACCAAAAATCTAGAGAAGAATGTTTCCACCTTATTTGGAGATGAGGAGGAGTGTATGTACTTGTGGAAGGCAAAGGCAACAATGAGTATTTATGGTGCATTGATCCTAAATTCTCATGTAAGGACCCCAAAAACTTTCAAAAAGATCATCCACCTGAATGACAACCTCCACCTCAATAGGCAAACATTCCACAAAAAAATTAGCAGGAAAGAGTCTCTAAAAGAATGAATAGGTTAGAGGATATTGTCATAGAGCCATATATTACCCCAAATTCACACTCCTAATGGATACGTAGACAATGATGAGGGGACCTGGGCATCTATCCCTAGAATGGATCACATATCATCTGTATGAATAAAACCACAAACAACAATAGAGATAACTAAGGTATTAAACGAAATGGCATAAAAGGAACTAAGCTAGTACATGAAATTAAGATCTTAGTCCCATAAAACAACCAATATGAGTTCTATTTGCATGTCAGTGGATATCATCAGAGTAAGAGTTGTATATTATAACAATAGAGCAAGCAATGGTCATAGCAGGAGTCATAGTTTACCTATTATCTGAAATCATAAAAATAGTATAACAGCATAGTTGTGCTGAATACACTATAAAATACATAAACTCACAGCTCTAAGAGAACATATATGCTTGCCAAGAGTTAATGTAATATCAACAAATAAAGAAACAACTTTAAAGACTTTCTTATTATCATGAAAAGTATTTAATGTGCATTTCCATTATGCATATCAACATTTCATTGCCATTTACCAACTTCCCATAGGAAGGGTCCATGAGGGGCATATGAGGCTCAAAGCCTAAATGTCACCCTATTTCTATGTGATGGACCTCAAGACCAAAGTTAATGAGCTAACTATGTTTCATCATACGTTGCTCCCTTACCCTAAGAATACATGTAGGTATACAAGGTTGGTATCATGGACAAATTCAATTATGTACAAGTTTTGTTCAACATATTTCAAGAAATGTGTATTTACTATCATAGGGAACAAGAAGCTCAAACATGTATATAAAGACAAACAGTTTATGCATTCACATATACAAAGTTCAATACCACTAGTCTAGCCAACAGGAGGGAAAAGTGTACCTTGATTAGATCAAAAAAAAAATAACCATGTGATTTAGAAAACCATGCATAGATAGCTTTACACTATATCTTGGCAAATGAGTCAAAAAATTTATCCTAAGATTACAAATAAGTGTGAATCAGTTAATGTCAGGACCTCTCTTTTGATGTGTATAACTGCCAACCATTATAGAGAATCACTAAACCTAATTATACAGTATGAAACAAAATAATGAATTCTCAACAAAGGTGATTAAAACAATGTACGAAAATTACAGATAGATTTTTCCTTTTTCTTTCTTCACAATTTTCATAAATCAACTTTACGTCAAGGACAACACATTAAGATATCACAAATCTTATTCAAATTTATTAACACTAGAATCAAATCTTACTAATCACATGCATGAACATGCTTTCTTGTCATAATTCCATTCTTAAAACATTAATAAAACCCTAAAATATTCTTTGATGTCATGTGAGAAAGTTAAGTTTCAAGTTTGGTCCAATTTAGACATTGTTTGAGCAAGTTATGTATTCATGTGCTTATTTTAGTCATTTATGCAATTTCTACATATCTAAGGTTTTTCCTGTTGTGACTCATAAGTTTTCACATCATGTTTAATATAGTTGTACCTTGAGGCACCTAGTTGCACCTTTGGTTTAAAGGTGACCTCAAACCTTGTGTTGAGGTTAGGGTTTCCTCACCTAGATTCCCTAACTCGATGGTCTTTCCTTTGGATTTTGGGATCCAATGGTTCACCTTGATGTTTTGGGATCCGATGGTGGTCTCTTAGTAACTCAAGTTTTATAGTTTGCTTTGAGGGACCACCTAGGTTGATGGTCCTCCAAGTTTGGTACACAACTGATGGACACCTAGGGTTTTGCTTTGGTGGCTAAGTGAAGGCATGACCCAATGGACCACCTAGCGTTGAAGGTCGATGGTACTTCTAAAGTTGACATCCAATGGTCCCCCTACTGTTAAGGAACAATGGTTGATCTAGTTTTGCATGGACAAGATGTTTTAACCTTAGACACATGGCATGTATGGCTTGACACCTCTACCTTCCTTTTTTTATTATTAGGGAAACCCACCCCTAAGAGGAGGCCCAAATATATGGGATGGTAAACTCAGGAGTCCCGTGTACCTGCACATTGATATCTCAATAAGTCACATTAGAGGCCAACAGACACTGTGGGAAATTCATTTCCAAGTGGCGCTTCCAATGGGAGTCAAACCCGAGACCCTTCATGAGGGGCCTCGAGCTATGACCAATTGGGATACTACTCTCCAGTCCTCTACCTTCCTTTCTCTTTCACCCTAGGCTTTATATACCTCTCTCCTTCCATGAAAATGAGCTCTTAAGACAATCCCTTCTTCTTGTTGTTGCTTGGATCTCGTCCCTCTTTCCTAGTGGAGAATAAGGAGCTCAAGGAAGAAGAAATTTATCTGATCTTGCTTGCATGTGCACTTAAGGTTTGGATCTACCCTCTTTTTGGTCATGTGGAGCTTCATTGCCTTGTCTCTTAACCTAATCATGTAAGATATCCTCTCTTCCTTCATTTTCCTTGCTGATGTACCTTCTACTCTCTTCCTTCTTGGTCAAATCCATGGTGTTCTTAGTGGAGCATGGGCTAGAACTTGAAGAACATCCTCCTTCTTTCTTCTTTGGCCCAGGGTTTACTTGTTCTTGGGGAAAGGAGATAGCTTGGATGTGTGCAATGCTCAATCTAGGGTTTCTTCTCTCTCTCCTCAAGCTATCTTGCTATTCAGCCTTCTTCATCATCTTTGAGGTGAGTTATATAACTTTATCCCTGCTTATTGGTTGGTCTAAATTTGCATGTACAATATCTTGCTCTAAAATGTAGTAATAAGTAGAAAGATGCTATATTTGCCTAGGGTTTGAGCTTATGTGGTAGATCTTGAGTAGATAACCTTCCTTAGTCTACCTCTGAAACTTTTGCATGCTCCTTCCTTAGAAGTAGGATCTCTAGATCTCACATGTTCATGAAATGATGGTCCCTTGAGTGTTGCAAATGATGTCTCTTCTTTAGTATTTTGAACTGATTTCCTCTCTTGTCTTGTGACTCTATGGTTTGGATTTTTGTGTCAATCGATGTTTTGGACTTAGTGGTATTTTGATGGGTTTTCTTTTGCTCAAAACTGATTACTTTGTATTTATAGAATAGATTGTCTTGATGCTCCATCAAGTGGTCTCAATCGATGGTTTTCCTCACTCTATCAAATGGTTGTTTTACTTGACTTTTTTTTATCTATTTTCCCACTTGTTGTTGATAAATGATGGTTCCACTGCATCCATGATTCGAGGGTTCACAACCAATTATCCCACCAGTTCAATGATTTAATGGTCTCTCTACTTTTCTACATTCGATTGTTAACATGTTGCCAACAAATGATGGCTCATCTGGTTGTTCACAACTAATCTCTTACCTAGGTCTGGATATGATCATACTTCTAGGTCCAAGATTTGATGGCTCTTCTAGGTGTATGATTTGATGGCTATCCTAGACCTCTCAAATGATAGTTGCTCTAGTTGTTGATGCAATTATTTTGGTTTGATGATATAATCTTATTGCTTTGTTTACATAACATTCGCTGGTCTTGTTGGAGGTTCATGATTTGATGGTGATGCTTAGTCTTGAGTGCATCAATGATCCAATGGGGATTCTAGGTGGATATGTTTATGCTTTAACCTGAGCAAGAGTATAATCTGAGGGTTTAACATTGTGAGGTGATTTGTAACATCAAGTCAATCTACCTTGTTGAACCTAACCCTGATGCAATTGAATGGTGATGGTTAATCATACTTGTCTTCCTTGTATGATTGTTACATTGAAGGAATACATTCATAATGTTTCATGTTATGGTACCTATGCTATGTTACCCTATGAAAACCATAGATATTTAATGCAATGTTATGTCACACCTAAGTATCATAGGTATGGTGATGGTTTGTTGAACCTTTTATAAGGTGCAGAAAGATCATGATGTTCTTGTAGGAGATAATGTGATGGTATAATGACCTTTCAGCAAGGTTTCAGCCATAATGGAGTTTTAATCCTCTTCATGTATGGCAAGGATTGGAATCATGTGATTATGTGATAATAATTATATCTCATATGTTTTATATCTTCTAGAGTTGTAACATACCCATTTTTTTATGAACTCTTTTAGGATTTGTGTATAACTTGATTGATGCAACATTGACTCACCCAATTGGAAATAACTAATCAAGTCAAACCCTAATCATGTAGTGCCCTATGTCATAGAACCATTCCAGTGTCAGGACTTGTTCGATGGTGAATCATGTATTCTATAAGGGAAGCCCAGAGTCATATACTATTGAGTATATGTGGGTGTAAGAGACTGTGTGTCTTTGTCACCCCGATCCCAAGGGTGGAGGATGATTGTAGTTATGCCTTGGATTGAGAATGGTTGAGGTCATGTCTTGTATATTATGTATGTGATATGTTTGAGGACAACTATAGTTTTACCTTAAATTATAGGGTTTTGTATACCCTAGTTACTAGTGTCGTGACATGTATACCAAGGGTGGACTAGGCTGTTTGCAACTTGACCTTATGTGTCGCTGGGGAGGACTGGTACTGATAGAGGGGAAGAGATCTTAGGATTCTAGATCTCCTAGATCTTGTACAAAACTGGATGGCACTTCATAGTGGTCATTTTCAAGTTTGAGTGGTATACCTCAAACTCCCCAGGGCTTAATAAACAATGTAATCTAGTTGTGTAGCATATCTATTTAGGGTTAAACACCATTCACATTGGTTGATAGCCCTTGCCTTCTTTCTTATAATGTTTAGTTGATATATAATATGTTACAAGAAGTCAATTGTTTATAAGATGATAGTTTATATGTTCCTCTAAATATCCTGCTAATCATCCTTGTTGTAGTACTATCTGCTGAATCTACTTAAATTGTTTAATTAAATAACCTGTTGTAATAAATAATCATTATTGAGAGTTATATCTCTTGTTGGGACATGGGTCTCACCTCATCAATCACCATATCTTTTTAGGTAATCACTAGTGACATTGTATGTGTCATGGAGGTGAGGAAGAGAAGCTCATAGAGTAGTAGGAGCATAAGGTTTGCTAGTATTTAGAGTGTCATATAGTCTTCCTTGAACTCTTAGGTCCGGGTAGGGATGTTTTGTAGATAATATGCATATCGACTCAAGTTTTTGGCAGTATATCCATGTTTTTATATGGTATTCATATGTGGAACTATATCTATTTTTGCATATAGGTTGTTGCTGAGGACACTAGATAGGTATGTAAATACCTAGTATGACATGTTTGTTTATACAGGTTGATGGACCTATATGTAAATGTTTCTAGAGATGTTGGTTATGTTTAATTTGGTTTTAATTAACTCCTTTTCCTTCTATGGGGTTAATTAGAGATAGATCATGTGTTTGTTTTTGAGTAATCTCATTTAGCATGGTGAGGTGTCATAGTTTGGTTGGTATCATTGCTTTAGGTTCGCTGAACCTATAGGGACATAAGAAATATGTTTGTGTCTGTTCTTAGGTAATCCAACATATATGATCATAGCTTATGCTTATGCATCTATGTATATAGAACATAAAGATCATGTAGAGGGTAGATATGTCACTCCAGGAAGTGGCGGTAGGAGGCCAACATATGATGGTAGAGTTCCTATGATGGGGCCAGAGCAGCCCACAATGCCTCAATTTGACCCTGTAACCATGACCAATCCAACTTTCCAGTCTATGTTTGGACATCTCATGGCAACGATTACACACCTAGTGTGATAAACCTTAATTTAGGGTTCCAATAACCCAGATAAAACTCGAGGTTCAATAATATTCACTACATGATCGGTATTAGAGTGAAGTAATTTATTCAACATTTGAATTAATTCACCTAAAAGTATGATTAGAAATATGATTGGTGATGATGCTAATTAATTTCTATTGTTATGAATATATTTGTTTTATTGATTTGGACACTTATGAGGCCAAGTTATCATTTAATAGTCTCGATGAACTCAATTGGAATGAGGATGCATCCAAAAGTTTTAAGAGCATAAAAAGTCTTTTGGGACTTGTTAAGTCAAGATTGGTAAATTGAAATTTATTTAAGGTTTATGTACCTATTTATGAGGTTATTTGGGGAATTAAGTTAGAGAATCAAATGTTGGAGTTTTTGTTTTAAAACTTAGTAACAAAATGCTTTGTGTAATGAGGAACCCATGATTCTGATTTACATTAAAGATATTTCAATGTTTGTTCCTTCTTAACTTCATATGTATGAACAAGACCCTTATCCTTAAGGGGACTACAATGATGTAAATCCTAGAATATAACGAATATCATGCAATGACTAAGGCACTAATGATGCTCCAATTCCTTTGGAAAAAAAATGATGCTTCACTTTTTATAAGGTGGGGTGGGTACCCCTATCTTCTCAAAAACCTAAGATAACAACATAAGGTTCATTAAGTGTTATGAAATCCTTGGCACCTAGAACTATTAACCTATATTAAGTTGGACTTTGTGGTGTCCAGTTAAGATGACATTAGCTGAATTTTGAGGATGAAATTCCATATAAGGTGGGGTGAACATGATAACCCTGATTTAGGGTTCCAATAACAAAGATAAAACTTGAGGATCAATAATGTTCACTACATGATCGATATTGATATTAGAATGAAGTGATTTATTAAACATTTGAATTAATTCACCTAAAAGTTTGATTAGAAATATGATTGGTAATGATGGTAATTAAGTTCTATTATGATGAATAACTTTGTTTAAATGCATCTAGACACTTATGAGACTAAGGTCTCATTTAATTAGGATGCATCCATAGGTTTTAAGAGCATAACAAGTCTTTTAGGACTTGTTAGGTGAAGATTTAATGGTCAATTGAAATTTATTTAAGGTTTATGTACCTAGTTATGTGGTTATTTAGGGAATTAATTTAGATAACTAAATGTTGGAGTTTTGGTTTTAAACTTAATAACAAAATGCTTTGTGTAATGAGGAACTTGTGGTTAAGATTTTAGGATATTTGGATGTCTCTACAAAGAAATATGATGCTTTGAATTAGACGAAATTAATGATTTATATGTTGTATAACTTTGGCCATATGGTTTCCAATATATATGTCGTGACATTCATATGTCATGCTAGTCTATCCCACCTTTTCTTAAACATGGCCCTTAGCTTGCCAAGGTGGCACGATCTCAACCACCAATGGAGAGGATAGAGACAACTAGTTACTCATATACCACTTCGAATCCCATGGAGTTGGGGGGATCACTAAGTCTCTGGCCTCCCATCTGTGATGAGTATCAAACTAGTGAGACATGCATCCCCAACTCATTATTTAGTTTAGATCTGCAATCTTTGTAGCTTCCCAACCACCCCTAGGTTACATCCTATAGAGGCAAGATAAGAGAGATCAGACCCTCTTTGCCTCTGTCCTCTCCACTAGTTTTTTCAAGCATTAGGTGATAGAAGGATATGAGGTACATGTCCCTAAAAAAGATACTTTCTCTACAAAAACCCTCCTTGACCTCATCGGCAGCTAGTGGAAAGGGAATAAAGTTGTTGCTACATGATACTCATGATCCCCAACATCCATCGTCACCACAGAGGATGGTGGTTTCTGATGAGAGACCCCAACCATCTAAAACCAGAATATCATGAACTCTTGAGTTCGTGGAGGACTCCCGAGGGTTTTAGGAGCCTTATCACAAAGCTTGGCGTAAGGGAACATCTTTCCCTTCTTGCTCGTTCCCATAGTGGCACCCAACCAACAAGGTCAATGTGCCAGAGTATCACCACTATGGAGATGAATAAAATCTCGATGAGATGGGGATGCAAATGAGAAATCTCTTCACCTCATATCCAGCCTACATGCGGGCATGGAAGCCCCAGGGGTGCTTGTTGGACTCAGTCACAGAGGCAGTGGCACACACATGGCCCATAGGGGAGTGTGGTAGAGCACGAGCGGCCCAGAGATACGTAGAGGAGAGATTGGAGTATGATGGCACCAGATCAACATGGAACCAGAGGATGAAGATTGGTGGAGCAATGCCAGAGAGGTATCGCAGGCGGTGCCCAACTCTGGAGGATGAAGCTTCAAACTAGTGTTCAAGGAGAGAAGAAGGCGTCGGGTGACTCGGGGATATTACCTGTCCGACTCATCCATCCCATGCATGTGGCTCAAATGAACCTAATATAGAAGCTAGACACATGTTGATGATGATGTGATAGTATATGGAGGCACTGGAGGTCAATATCTAATGGCTCAGGTTACCCTCAAAAGTAAATGTCTATTTAAACAAGTAGAAATGTAGAGAAACTTAGAAAATACACAGGAAATGACTCCCTTGGCAAATAAATACCTACAAAATATCCACCAGTTTAGAAAAATGTCTTCTTTATTCCTAAATCATCAAATCAAACACTTGGGAATTATTATTGATGCTATCTAATTTAGAGATTAATGCTTATTTATAGGGTTTGTTACTAGGATAATTAGTAAATGATGGAGATAAAATCTGAGAAAAATATTTTTGAATGTTAATGTCATATGGAAATCAAATATGAACTATGATCTTAATGAAATATCCAAAAAATATTTCTTTTCTATTAAAGAACAACTAGATGTTTTAGACCTTATATTAATTCTATAAAATAGAAAAAGCATCAAAAAATAATGAAAATTGAGATAGACCTAAACCATGACCTAAAGAACGTGACAAATATACCAGAGAGTAGATTTATGTCAGATATAAACTATATTTGACTACACCCTAATCTGGACCTAAAATATCAATAATAATGTTGAACCAAGTTTCAATGATGACTAATTTCTATTAATCAAGTGGTGACCAGAATAGTAGATGATTGACATATTAGGATCTCTAAACTTAGGTACGTGGGTTTTAAGTATATGAATATGGTTTTCATGCTTGCAATCCTTATATTTATGTATGCTATGTTCTATTTACAAATATAGGATGTAGTTTTACTATAAGTACTTGGTGATTGGTCACTTGAAACATATATTCATAATAGTTGTTTTGTTGTTATTTGAGGTGCTCATTATCCCCTTATGACGGAATAAATTAATGTTGACTAGTACACCTCCCTAGAGAACTCAGTGTATGGGGAGTTTCCCATATTATTTTATACATGAGATAGGGCCCAACATATATGTTAAGTACTAGTCCACTGAGGTAGCCCTATTTTAGGGATCCATATTGTGCCATTTTGTACTTTTATCACATCTAAACAAGTTAGATTGCAAGTTAATTCCCCCAATATGTGTTTTACTATCAAATGCACTTATGGACGTTCTTTGCATTATTTTTAGGTACTTGGACCATGCTTTGGATGGGGGAGAGAGAAGGAAGGAGTCCTAGGGTTCCTCCACTCATGGAGGGGCCTAAAGAAGGCCCCAAAAGCTCCCTCAACCTACCCCCACTGGCTAAGAGTTATCATCAAGAAAAAAAATCCATAGATGATGAAAGATGAAGTTCAATTGCCTACTGCAGACCCTAAAACGGTTGTGGGCATACCCCCACGGTCATGTCTTTTATGGTGAAGAATCAATAGAATCAACAGGGATCTACCCCAACTTACCACGGCCATGACCATTAGCATGACTGTGGCCCATTGAAGATACCATGGTTGTGGCCAACAAAGTAGAAGACGGTCGTGGTCCCCCACAACGGCCATGGGAATTTCACGCATAGACCCCAGAATCAACAGGGAGTTGCACTTGAATGCCCACAACTATGGCCATTTGCCATGGTTGTGGCCTTTTAAGACCAACTCGCCCATGCTGCAGCCCTACAATCAGGGTCCCCTCCTCTAAAACAGCCGTGCTACTCAACACAACCATGGTGCTACTCACCCAACATGACTGTGGCACTCCGCCACGGCCGTGTCCACCTCATACTTAGCATTTTCACCACCTTTCCACACCATGCCAGTATCCACTCCCCATGACCGTCCCATAGCACCCTCACCACGGTCGTGGCCCATCAACACGGCCGTGGTGACCAACCAACCCTACCTATTTTTACATTGTTTTTCCCTATTCTACCCCCACTTACCCTAGTGCTTCCCCACCACCTATATATACATAGGTGGCAGATGGGGCACAAAGGTTAGCTTCACTTAGCTGCTCCTAGCCACCATTACTCCTCTCCACCAACTCCTTGAGCATTTAGTGCATTCCCCTTGCATTTATGCTCTCCACCCACCATTTCCATCTCCATTTCACCTTGGAAACCTAGTTTTCCAGGTTTTCCTCCATAATCCCCCATATCTTCATGCCCATCTGCACCTTTGGAGGAGAGAGGACATCCCCGAACAAGAAGCTAGGAGGTGCAGAAGGAGGCTTCTTCCACGAGCTCCATGGAGTTTCTTCCCCTTCTTCCCCATTATTTTTCCATTTCATTGATTATGTGTAGCTAAGCCCCTAGAGGTGGGATGTTTGGGGATAAAATGTGGCTTTGATACCATGTTGGGGGAATTTTGTCTTGTAATGAACTTATTTTTATATATGATGATTGCTCCATGCTTTTGTCTCTTATCCCATTGCCATGCTTGTGATTTATGCTTTTTGCTATGAATTACTTGTTTGATAATTCTTGATGATACCATGTTTCTAGGAGAATTGGCAACTCAAGGTTTCCTCTTTCACCCTATTAATTATACAAGGTGATGTAAAGGTTTCATGCCATTGTTTATTGGAGTTATAGACATAACATATTTAATGGGGTTTATGATAAACATCATACTATGATTTCAATATTATAGAAGGTCTTGATTTTTTGTAGTTACCTGTTAGGGTTTCACCCTATTGTGTGAGGGTTATGCTCGAACTTAGAAGCGTAGATTGTGAAGGATCAATGTTAAGAACTATATTTTTTGACCATGTAAGCTATGATCCAAAGATATCTTTTTTAGGTCATGATTTCAAACTGATATATTTCATGCATGATATAGAGGGAAAGAGAATATTCTAAGACAACCTTATCATGATTTCAGACTTGGATATTACATGTATGATATAGGAATGTAATATATAAAATGTCAAGCCTATATGAGTGACTCCTCAAATATAAATCATCTATATAGATAAAGTGAGGTTTCTAGTATCATTATTAAGGAAAAGAAGTGGAATCAATGGCATTTATGATGATCTTATGCACAAGGCATTTAACTCTCAGAACCAGAGTTCGTATATCACCTCACTTGCAGCTAATGATGAGATTTACAAACATATGTCACTCAAGCTAGGACCTAACTCAATCAAAAGGATTGACTTTCTCATTATGAGTCACCTGCCCATCATTTTTTACCCAACTCTCACATATAGGATTGAATCATGCAAAAGGACTCAACTCATCTACTCAGGAGTAAACCATCTTAGGACACATCATTTCACAAATATCTCATATGTTTCATATATTGTAGGGTAGGTTATGTGACCCTTTCCTTGTGGGATTCTCTCTCTCATGAGTTCACCACATATCTTATCCTAGCACTAGAGGTTCTCCTTTGCAAAAGATCTTGAGTGTGACGCCCGATCTCACAATTACCACTAATCATGAGATTAGGGCATAAATTGGAGATTTAACATAATACAAAGATCACCCTTAACTTTTTCTTTTCTTAATCACTTAAAATTAACTTAAAGAAAGTCTTATAACTTGAATAACAACGAATCGTATTAACTGCGGAAGCAACTTACTATTTACCTTACTAGGAAGATAAAATAGAGTTACACGACATATTAAATTTTTCCATGCCGAATATAAAACACAACAGATAACTTAAAACTAGTTTACATGTTACATTACATTCTCTCTCTACCACACCACATGCCCAAGGACCGAGGGGAAAGGACTAAGAGACCTCTATCTAACTACAAACTATCTTCTAAGAACTTGGGTGATACGATCCTTCAACTTCCTCGTGCTGACGCTGATCTGAAAAATGTTTCATTAGGTTGGTGAGCTATTGGCTCAGTGAATAGAATTTCACCCAACCATCACAGATAACTCATTTTATGTTTATTAATTGGAATAAAATACAAGATAATACTATATTGAGCAGATCTAAACAATATAATTTAAATGACAGGAGATGTAAACATTTCATTAAGATAACAACTGTTGCAAAGTTGTAGATATGATTAAATGACAGAGAATACTAAGATTTCATTTAAAGGACAACTACTGTGAAACTAACTCAAATCTTTCTTAACCCTTTAACTTATAAGAAATTTTGTGAACCTATATGAACATATTTTATCTTATGCCCTGATCATATGAAGTGTACTCTACATATGAAGACTCGTAATGAACTACGATCCCACTGTACAAGACTTAGCTTAAAACCCGGGAAGCTAAGTCTAGAATTGAATTCGAGTCTGCTTGACTCGAACCATCATGTCTGACTATGGAGGCTATATTGGCCTTTAACTGGACCTCTCCTTCTAGGATGAGTACACAGGCGGAGGGTCTGAGATGCTCTGTGGGCCTCATCTTGGTACGCTCTGTGGGTACCTTTGGGTTACCACCGAGGTCTCTGGTTCATGTTGGGTAACCTATCTTCTCTTAGGAGACTTCCTCAAGGGCTTCATCTCCTCACCCACTCTGTGGGTGCAATCTGATCCCTGTATACTGGTCGCTGCTAGGGTGGATCGTTTCCTCCCTACAGTGTAGACATCCGTAGGGAATCTACGGTGTTCAGGGAACCTATGTCTATTATTTTATTATTCTTGGAAAGCTCTTTTTACATTGTACATTTCTCTTACTTATACTTGACTCTAATATCTCTATGGTACCACATCTATTTAATTTCAGTTCAAATCATAACAAGACTATAATTCTAGTCCTAACAGAGCAGTATACTCAAAAACATTGTAATTTACTGAGTAATCCATATACCATGCATTCAAATAAATTGAAATTTCTTAAATAAACTAAACTCATATCAACTTGGCTCATATATGCTGGAATTATACAATTGATCATCGTAACACACTTACAAGACTTAATAACTCGATATATTAGAAATCATCAGTAACACTTGTATATTATCTGTAATTCCTCGAAAATCGAGCACATCAACCCAAATTCTAAGTTATGCATCACATAACTCAATTAAAAGTCAATTACTTGTCATGGCACAAATTATTAATAATAATTGGGAATTTCAAATGATATCTTTGAGGAACGTGTCAATTTATATAAATATTAAATCATTCACCTTAAAAATGACAAAGAGGGTACCATTATTCTTTGAATATTTTTCATGTCATTGTCATTTCTTTGAAATCAAGCATCTATTAACTTACTAAAAACGTACAACCTGGGTTTATACCCAAATTGTGTCGTTACTAGTCATGTGCTACTGAGTTCAACATTTAATCGAGCAATTTAAGTTTCGATCAATCGTGTATTTACAGTAATCCAAATCACACATATGAATTAACTAATTAGCATCGTGCAAACGTTAATAAATAAAATGTGCAAATTAGAAATCAAGTGGCACTAGCACTGCCCAACACCTGGGTAAATGCTGACATATGCGAATGATACTCATTTCAACAAAAACGTCTGATTATTAGAGTTATACTTGTGTTAGAGAGTGAAATTCTACTCACAATGGGTGAGGTGACCGTAATTCAACTAGAAACGCATCCAGAGTCCTGTTTCCAGGCATCACCAGGTCGTCTTCAACCTTGAAACTATTCTGGAACAAATCTACTTCACGCAAGAAGCTCTACGCTCGCACAGGTTGAGGAAGAGAGAGCTTGTCTAGGCACTAAATGCGGTTGGGAACTGCGGAATCGAACATAGGCCTCAAAATCGGAGCCAAGGGGACTAATTCGAGGTGTTGGCTGCCCAAAATGGCCCCTGCCCGTGTGCCGCTGCAACTACAGCTGTTGTTGCAGCCGCTGCTACTAAGGGCGTGCTCAAGCTCGTCGGGGCGTCGCTAGGGCTGCAGATGCTTGCTTGGACATCAAGGCCGAGGTCAAGGCCGACATTTGGTGGTGTTTCCCGGGCAGATCGACCCTTGGACTGCGCCCTACAGCTGGCCACTATTACTACTTGGCGGGTCGGTGCCCTTGCTAGTCGGGCTGGTTAGGGCTGCGGATAGGGGCGAGGAAGGGAGGAAGGAAGGAAGGAGAAGAAGAGAGGACGACGATGCCACTGGAAACGGGGCTAGGGAGCCCTATAATTTCCCTACCTTCTACTGCGATCGGCTCTACTTGGGCGCCGCTGAAGTGGTGTTTTTTCGATCGAGAGGTAGGGGATAAGGGAAAGGGGGCTAATAGTTTTGGGTTAATTGCAGAATTGGTCCAAGAAATTAAAAATGCTATAACTTTTGCCTCGAAGGTCCAAATCAAATGATTCTTTTTGCAAACTTTCAAGCACAAAATTCACTATGACCTTAATGAAAGAAAAAAATACTAATTAGACTGTCTCACTTGATCAAAGAACTAATCACATCTTGATCACTTACTTAACTTAATCAAGATGACGATGCACTAATCACTATACTTATTGATTATCATTGAGTGGGTCATAACAATCTCCCTCCCTTATAAGAATTTCATCCTGAAATTCCTAAAAGCGAAAAGGAAACTTGTTACACATTTCAGACTCAAGCTCCCACGTGGCTTCCTCTAGGTTGTGGTTCGTCCACAAAACCTTCACTAACGGTATCTCATGATTCTGAAGCTTCTTGATTCTCCGATCAAATATTTGTACTGGACCTTCTACATAGGACACATATGATCTGAGCTGTGCAAGTTCTGGGTCCACTATCTTCTCTGTACCAGGGTAACACTTCTTCATCATCGATAGATGAAACACATCATGTAGATTAGCCAACTTGGATGGCAAATCCAACCTATAGGCTACAGGTCCAATCCTCTCAACAATAGGATATGGACCTATAAACCTAAGAGTCAGTTTGCCTCTCTTGCCAAGCCTCAACACTCCTTTCCATGGTGAAACTTTCATATACACTTCATCACCAACCTCAAACTCAAGAGGTCTACATCTCTTCTCAGCGTAACTCTTTTGCCTATCTTGTGCAACTTTCAACTATTCTCTGATCACTGTAATCTTTTTTGTAGTCAAATCCACTATCTATGGTCTAAGAATCTCTTTTTCACCCACCTCGTACCAACATATGGGTGATCTACACTTTCTGCCATACAGAGCTTCATACGGGGCCATACCAAGACTAGCATGGTGACTATTGTTGTATGCAAACTCTATAAGGCTCAAGTGTTCTTCCCAACTTCCATTGAAATCCAAAACACATGCTCTCAGCATGTCCTCAAGAGTCTGAATGGTCCTCTTTGACCAACCATATGTCTACGGGTGAAAAGTTGTACTGAACCTCAACTTTGTTCCCAAACCATGATGCAACTGATTCCATAACCTGGAGGTGAATTTAGGATCTCTATCTGATATAATTGAAACTGGGATACCTTGCAACCTAACTATCTCATCCACATATATCTTAGTCAACTTCAAGACATCAAAGGTTGACTTAATAGGAATAAAGTGAGCAGACTTAGTTAGTCTATCCACAATCACCCATATTGAGTCACAACCTCTAGATGTCCTGGGCAACCCTAACAAAAAATCCATTTTGATATGTTCCCACTTCCACTGTGGTATAGGAAGAGATTGCAAGGTACCTATAGATTTCTGATGCTCAGCCTTAACCTACTGACACACACCACATCTAGCCATGTACTCAACTACATCCTTCTTCATACCTGACCACCAATACAACTCCTTAAGATTCATGTACATTTTAGTGTTGCCTGGATGCATAGCGTACATCGATGCATGTGCTTCCTTAAGAATCTGTTCTTTCAAATCATTATCTCTAGGTACACACAACATGTCATGCTAATACAAACCATCATCTGAAAACCTAAACTCTGGTCTTTTTCCCCTTGTCATGTCCTACATGATCTGTTGTAACTCACTGTCACTCTACTGTAGTTCCTTGATCTGATCATAAAAGGTATGCTTGACTTGCATCTGTGCAATCAAACCACTCTGCTCTGTCACCCTTAAGTCTAAGTTCAACTTCCACATCTCTACTAGCAGGTCTCTCCTGAAACATGCCATAGATAATATATCAGCTGTTGAACTAGACTTCTTGCTGAGAGCATATGCTACCACATTCACCTTACCATGATGATAATCTATCGTCACATCATAATCCTTGATCAATTCTAACCATCTCTGTTGTTTAAGATTCAGATCCTCCTGGGAGAAAATATATTTCAAACTCTTATGATTCGTAAACACCTGACATGCCTCACCATAAAGATAGTGAAGCCATGTCTTAAGAGAATGAACTACAACAGCTAACTCCAAATCATGTTTCGAGTAATTCTCCTCATTCTTCTTAAGCTGTCTAGATGCATAAGCTACTACTTTGCCTTCCTGCATCAACACACAACCTAAACCTCTCCTGGAAGCATCACAAAACACTATGTAACCTTTACCTATCTTAGGCAGGATCAACACTGGTGTTGTAGTCAACCTTTTCTTCAAGATCTGAAAACTCTTCTTACAGTTGTCTGACTAGACAAATGGTGCATTCTTTCTCGTTAAGCATGTCAGAGGTGACGCTACAACACTAAAGTTATGGATGAACCTCCTATAGTAACCTGCCAATCCTAAGAAGCTACTGATCACAGTAGGAGTCTTGGGCTACTCCCACTATAGAACATATTTGACTTTCTTAGGGTCAACATGATAAATGTATATTTATCCCTTTTATTTATATATTTTTGATATTTTTTAGGATTATTTTGTTATTTATTCTCTTAGTTTCATAATTAATTGTGTTATTTTAGATTTTTCTCTTTAATTGGAGCTTTAATTCCTTTTTCTTGGGTTTTGTAGGAAAAATACACAATTTGCAGTAGTCCTGAAATTCATATATACCCTCCACCAAAACTGACATAACTCTTGCATTCGAACTCCAAATTGAGTGTACAAGTATTCATTGGAAAGAAAATTTAATTTTCTAAAATAAAATCCTATTATTTGGACAGATTTTTATTCTTTTCATGGGAGAGAAATATGTTCGAAATCATTGCTGCGAGAATCTACATTAAAGTGAGTTACATGGTCAAGATAATTAAAGACAACCAACTTTTGATTTGACCAGATCCAGAAAATTCAAAAATTTGTCTCCCTCACTTTTTCCCCCTATATTGAGGGTATCCTACCCCCTAAAAATTTTTTCTCCCTCACTTTAGTTGTAGACCACATCTTGTATAATGTTGGATCTCATTTTAGTTTGCATTTCTTCTAGTCTTGTTATGTCTCAGTAAATTTCTCTGGGGCATGGGAGTAGCCACTTAGCCCAGTTCTATTCAATATAATCAGTCATATTTCTCCATCGAACAAATGTATTCTCTTTGTTTCTTTGGGGTTATTTGGATGATCTGATATATTCTTATGGAGTGATATGACTGTGGATCTCTGTAAGATCAAAATTATAGTCCCTTAATTGTGATTATCATCTTTTCATCTATTTAATTTTATTTTTGTTATAGTCCTTGGTGATGCGACCACCTGAGACTTGGGTTTGAACGTCAATTTGAATTCACATGATTTTTGATATGACCGTGGATAATTACATGTTGGACGGTTGGACAATGATCCATGAACGTCAGGACCAACGGGTTCACGGGAAGTCTGACCCTTGTGAGTTTGTCCATAAAGATATGTAAACACAAGGTCTTGATTTGATCCTTGGAGTTTAGAATTTGATTAGTGGAATAGGAACATGGTTTTGGGGGTGATCTTCCGGACCCCAGATCTTTATTTCTTGATTAGTTAAATTTTATTTCAGCACTTTTATTTTTGTTCTTAGTATTAACAACTCTCTCAAATCAAGATTTAATTCTTACACTTGAGATCACATTTGGATTTCAACTTTTCTTTTTTGCCATCCCTTGGATCGATACCTATCTATACTAAGTTGACTTGTTGTTCACAATAAGTTGACAACCGAGTTAGAAGGTTAAACTCTAGGACTTTTCCTAGTGATTGTTGCGTGTACAACGACACGCATCAATTTGGCGCCAATTTAGAGGTGGGTGGTATGTTTCTATTCCACCCTTTTTTCTTTTTTATTCTTGCATTCTTTCTACCTTTTTTTGTGCATATAGTTGCTTTGTTCATGGCCATTATCTAGTCGGCCATGTTTTTATTTCTTTTGTTGTAAAATGGCCTTTATCTAGTCGACCAATATGAATATATATTTATCATTGTACCCCTCTGAATTTAGTAAATCTCTAGAAAAACTTGTTATAAATTACCATGTCGGAAACCACGATGTCATCTAGGATCCCAAAATAGCATCACCCTTTTGAAAAGTTGGCAAGCCGCATGGAATCAATTGAAACCAAACACAAATTTTCTCTATTTTTAAAATGTTGATTAACTTGATATAAATCTTGTATAATGTGATTGACATGAATGTTCTTTATGATGTAATGACACTTTTTTAAAAAAAGTAGAAAATAAATGTGTGAAGATATAAGCACAAGGACACCTTCTGTTTCCCCTTTATTTTCTATCTAAAAAAAAGAGAAGTAAAGAATCACCACCAGACAAAAATCAAGTATGGGGTGGCATGCTTCCCATATAAAAAATTTCATACCCCACAAAGGGGCATACCATCAAAAGATGTCAAAAGTGCACATGAAAAAAATTGTGACCAATGTAGCCACAACTCCACAAATCTAAATCCTAAGTTGAATAGAGGAGGGATAAAAAAAAATTCATCACTTCCTTCTTTGTTTTCAAACCCCCGAATTTCATCTCGTTCTTGTGCAACAACTCACACAAAAAATTCATTTATAAAAATGAGAGTGTCAAATCAAAAGTAAGATGAAGCATGTTTTTCTACAATATCTTGATTTAGAACCAAGATATGATATTTGTTTTTAATAGGAAATATAGAATTTTATGTTTTGTGGCTTTAGGAGATTGGGTTGCTTGGCCAAATTTGGAGGTAAGAAATAAAGTGATGTTACAAGGGTGAGGATAGACATATTGTTAGTATAAATTGGAATAATTTGTGATTTTATTTATTTGAGGACAAACAAAGATTCAAGTCTGGGGTATTTTGATAAATGTATATTTATCCCTTTTATTTATATATTTTTGATATTTGTTTAGGATTATTATGTAATTTATTCTCTTAGTTTCATAATTAATTGTGTTATTTTATATTTTTCTCTTTAATTAGAGTTTTAATTCTATTTTCTTGAGTTTTGTAGGAAAATTACACAATTTGCAGCAGTCCTGAAATTCATATATACCCTCCACCAAAAGTGACGTAACTCTTGCATTAAAACTCCAAATAGAGTGCACAAGTATTCATTGGAAAGAGAATTTAATTTCCTGAAATAAAATCCTATTATTTGAACCATTTTCGTACTTTTAACGGGAGAGAAATATGTTCGAAGTCGTTATTGTGTGAATCTACATTAAAGGGAGTTACACGGTCAAGATAATTAAAGATAACCAACTTTCGATTTGACCAGATCCAAAAAATTCAAAAATTTGTATCTCTCGCTTTTTTCCACCTCTTTTTAGGGCATCCTACCCCCTCCCACTCCTATAAAAGGAGGGACTCTTCACTTGTAAAGGCATTCCATTCTTTATTCAATTTCATCCAATTTTTAGTTGTAGACCACATCTTATATAATGTTAGATCCAGTGTTTTGAAAAGCACCCCAGGCGCCCGCCTAAGCGGCCGCTTGAGCGGCCAGGAGGCTCAACCACCGGGTTACAGCCTTGAGCGGCCACTCAGGTGGCAGCCCATTAAGCGGTCGCCAAAACCCGCCTGGCCCGCCTATTTGCCCGCCTGATTCCTTGTTTTGGGCGCCCGCTTTTGGCCACCTAAATTTTAGGCGCTGGATTTTTTGTACAATTGCTTTCTTTTTTCATTTTTTTCTAATCAAATGTTGTTGCTACTACTATATATTGACTTTCCTTGTATCTATCTATGTGCATGATTGATTGTATTACCATGTAATATAATGTGTAATACTAGAAGTCTGTAATAATGTAATACATTGCTGCTGTACATTGTTTAATATGAAACATTATTGTGTAATACATTGCTGTTGTACATTATTTAATATGAAACATTACTGTATAATACATTTTATAATACAATAATACATACATAAATATCTACTTATCTACTACAAATTGTATTTCTTTACCTTTCTACCTTATATAACTATAATGTACTAATACATTCTATAGTGTAATGTATATTCTATTGTTTACTGGATATTAATGAAAAACATTATATATATTCTATTTGTATACTACATAAGCTACATTAATACATTATATATCTTCTACTTCTTACTGCATTTTAGTATATATAGTTATAAATATATTCACTATAGTAAAAGTAAACAATTTGGGTATTAGTAATACCCAAATACCATATTACAACTGTGTTAAAAACTATTTGGGTGCTTTATTTTGTTGTGTAGGCTGTATAGATAAGTCTCAAACTTCCTTATATATATATATATTACTTATATACAAACATGTATATCTTTTTTATCAAATTATAGAAGAATTTCAGTATCCGCTTTTTCAAAAAGCACCCGCCTGAGCGGCTGCCTGGCGCTCAAGCGGCCACAAGGTGCTCTCCGCATGCCTCCCACTTCCCGCTTTCTAAAACATTGGTTGGATCTCATTTTAGTTTGCATTTTTCTAGTCTTGTTGTGTCAGAGTAAATTTATGTGGGACATGGGAGTAGCCCCATAGCCCAGTTCTATTCAATATAACCAGTCATATTCCTCCATCGAACAAATGTCTTCTCTCTATTTCTTTGTGGTTATTTGGATGATCTGATATATTCTTATGGAGTGATATGACCGTGGATCTCTGTAAGAACAAAACTATAGTCCCTTAATTGTGATTATCATCTTTTCGTCTATTTAATTTTATTCTTGTTAAAATCCTTGGTGACGCGACTACCTGAGCCTTGGATTTTTATGCCAGTTTGAATTAACATACTTTTTGATATGACCGTGGATAATTGTATGTTGGACGGTTGGGCAATGATCTGTGAACGTCGGGACCAACGAGTTCATGGGAAGTCCGATCCTTGTGAGTTTATCCATAAGGATATGTAAACACAGGGTCCTGATTTGATCCTTGGAGTTTAGAATTTGATTAGTTGAATAGGAACATAGTTTTGGTGGTGATCTTTCGGACCCCAGATCTTTATTTCTTGATTAGTTAAATTTTATTTCAGCACTTTTATTTTTGTTCTTAGTATTAACAACTCTCTCAAATCAGGATTTAGTTCTTGTACTTGCGATCGGATTTGGATTTCAACTTATCTTTTCTTCCGTCCCTTGGATCGATACCTATCTATACTAAGTTGACTTGTTATTCATAATAAGTTGACAACTGGGTCAGAAGGTTAAACTCTAAGACTTTTCCTAGTGATTGTTGCGTGTACAACGACACACATCAATTTGGCACCGTTGCCGGTGATGGCACAGTTGTTTTTCAGTTTTGGTTGCCTATATGTCTTGTATAATCTTTGTTCATATTCTCTAACTTTCATAACTTTAGTCTTTTTTATAATTTTTTTAGACTTTTATAATTTGTTTTTGCCTTCCGTGCACAATTCCAGAAGTTTATCTCCTCTTTCTACTGAGTTTCCATTCCAGCAGTACTGCTTTCTAGTTACTTTTTTTAGTAAATTTAGTTTATTTCATAATTTCTTAGATTTATAATTTTTTATTCTCTTTGTAATTTTTGACTAACCTCTTATCTCGTAATTCTTCTTCTCTCGTTCATTGATTGACATATCTTTCATGAACTTTTCTCTTTAAATGGAGTGGGCATCACAATATCCCCTACAATGTTATTATTGTGATCTTTACCGCCATGCATCTCTTGCCTGCCCGACTCTACCCCATGCTTATGATAGCACCCCTTCTAATTGTGAGCCCTTTCATCCTGGTGGGTACAATGTGAATCCATATTTTTTTGAAAACCATTATGGGGAACCTTGCTGTCCATATTCTAATGGGGGATATGATCAACAAAATTTTGTGGGGTGTAACCAACAAAACCTTGGGGGTTATGAACATGTTTATGAAACCCAATGTAATCCTCAACAAGAAGAGAGACTTAGGGCCCTGGAGAAGATAGCAATAGAAGGAGAAATAAAACTAAAAACCATCCACGCCTTCTTAACCGCCCTACTAGAAGCCCAAACTCAAAATATAGATTGTTCAAATATGTTTCCTCATGAATTGGTGACACCTTATAATATTGAATCTTCCTATCAAGATGGATGCAATGGAAATTACAATCCACCATCTTCTGGACATTATTATGAGGAGAAATGCCACCCAAAACAATATGAGGGGTACTATTGCCAAGGACACTATGGGGAGTGTGGCGAGGATGGCCAAAATTTTGGGGTGTATAAATCCTATGGTGAAACACAATTTAACCTTGAACTAGAAGAGAGACTTAAGGCCCTAGAGAAGATGGCAGCAGAAGGACAAGCAAAACTTGAATCCAGTCAAGCCATGTTAGCTACCTTACTAGAGGATCAATCACAAACTCCCCCTATAGAGCTTGAGCAACCCAAGATGGTTCTTCTTGATGATGACGACAACGATGATCCTTATTTTGTGTCATATATGTCGGATCTTGAAGAAATAACACAAACCATGGAGCTATATTTTGTGTGTGATGAAGACGTTGGTATCCCTGTCTTTCCTTTAGAGACTTTATTACTTGAATATGAAATGTCAAAGCAAGAGAGTCATTATGAAGATCCAACAACTCCTCCCATCCTCAACATAAATCTGAATGATACCATAGACCAATACCTTCTTTTGAGTCTATTTTGGATAATGAGCATCTAACCCCCTTTATGATTCTTCCCAAGTCGTCATAGTCAATTCCCATTCCATGCACAACTGATTTAGAGGAAGAGAGGCAACCCTTATAAGAAGTCTACATACCCCCTTCCACTGGATGTAAGAAATATGTCCCCATTTTTATATCTCATGAACCCTTGGGAACTCCTTGCATAGAGAAACCATGAATCCCATCTATCCCAAGGTTGATTGCATGAATTTTGAGCAGAGCAAAAATACTTATCATGCTAATTTAAATGTAGTTATCCCTTTCATATCACCACCAATTATCCTATATACATGTCAATATGACCGAGGGAAACCAGATCTAGATCCTCCGCCTGACTTTGCACATATGACATTGCATGTGTTACCAGTCGAGTACCCACCAACCTCCCCCAATCCACATCCATCTTCAACACTTCCTTCACTATCGATGGAAGATCTGTGGCTCCTATTGGAGGGAATGAGAGGTGAAAGAAAATATGATCACCCCACTGAGCTTCTACAATTACCCTATCATAGGGCACACTATGAAGCTCCTCAGATAAAGGTCCCAACCCTCATACACATCCCCTTCAGTTGGACATTTTTTGAGCTACCTGTGCCACCTGGAAATCCTTTCTCTTCTCTTCCCTCAATCTCAGGTTTCGATTTTGCTCAGGACGGACAAAAATCTGACTCCGGGGTGGAGGTGGGCGGTATGTTTCTATTCCACCCCTTTTTCTTTTTTATTCTTGCATTATTTCTACCTTTTTTTGTGTATATAGTTGCTTTGTTCATGGCCATTATCTAATTGGCAATGTTTTTATTTCTTTTGTTGTAAAATGGCCTTTATCTAGTTGGCCAATATGAATATATGTTTATCATTTTACCCCTTTGAATTTAGTAAATCTCTTGTAAAACTTGTTACAAATTACCATGTCTGAAACCACCATGTCACCTAGGATCCCACAATAGAATCACCCTTTTGAAAAGTTGGCAAGCCGCATGGAATCAATCAAAACCAAACACAAATTTTCTCTATTTTTAAATTGTTGATTAACTTGATATAAATCTTATATAATGTGATTGACATAAATGTTCTTTATGATGTAATGAAACTTAAAAAAAAGAGAAAATAAATGTGTGAAGTTATAAGCACAAGGACACCTTTTGTTTCCCCCTTATTTTCTATCTAAAAAAAAGAGAAGCAAAGAATCACCACCAGACAAAAATCAAGTCTGGGGTGGCATTCTTCCCATATAAAAAATTCCATACCCCACAAGGGGGTGTACCATCAAAAGATGCCAAAAGTGCACATGAAAAAAATTGTGACCAATGCCACAACTCCACAAATCTAAATCCCAAGTTGAATAGAGGAGGGATAAAAAAAATCATCACTTCCTTCTTTGATTTCACACCCCCTAATTTCATCTTGTTCTTGTGCAACAACTCACAAAAAAAATACATTTATAAAAATGAGAGTGTCAAAGTAAAAGTAAGATGAAGTATGTTTTTCTACAAAATCTTGATTTAGAACCAAGATATGATATTTGTTTTTATAGTGAATATAGAATTTTGTGTTTTGTGGTTTTAGGAGATTAGGTTGCTTGGCCAAATTTCGAAGTAAGCAATAAAGTGATGTTACAAGGGTGAGGATAGACATGTTGTTAGTATAAATTGGAATAATTTGTGATTTTATTTGTTTGAGGACAAACAAAGATTCAAGTCTGAGGTATTTTGATAAATGTATATTTATCCCTTTTATTTATATATTTTTGATATTTGTTTAGGATTATTTTATTATTTATTCTCTTAGTTTCATATTTAATTGTGTTATTTTAGATTTTCCCTTTAATTGGAGTTTTAATTCTATTTTCTTAGGTTTTGTAGGAAAATTACACAATTTGTAGCAGTCCTAAAATTCATATATAACCTCCACCAAAAGTGATATAACTCTTGCATTCGAACTCCAAATTGAGTGTACAAGTATTCATTGGAAAGGGAATTTAATGTTATAAAGTAAAATCCTATTATTTAGACAGCTTTTGTGCTTTTTATGGGAGAGAATCATTGCTGTGAGAATCTTCATTAAAGATAGTTACATGGTCAAAATAATTAAAGACAACCAACTTTCGATTTGACCAGATCTAGAAAATTCAAAAATTTATCTCCCTCTCTTTTTCCCCCTCTTTTGAGGGCAGCCTACCCCTTCCCCATCCTATAAAAGGAGGGACTCTTCACTTGTAAAGGCATTCCATTCTGTATTCAATTTCATCCAATTTTTAGTTGTAGACCACATCTTGTATAATGTTGGATCTCATTTTAGTTTGCATTTTTTCTAGTCTGGTTATGTCTAAGTAAATTTCTCTGGGGCATGGGAGTAGCCCCTTAGCCCGGTTCTATTCAATATAATCATCCATATCCCTCCATCGAAAAAATATCTTCTCTCTGTTTCTTTGTGGTTATTTGGATGATCTGATATATTCTTATGAAGTGATATGACCATGGATCTCTGTAAGAACGAAACAATAGTCCCTTAATTGCGATTACCATCTTTTTGTCTATTTAATTTTATTCTTGTTATAATCCTTGGTGACACGACCACCTGAGCCTTGGGTTGGAATGCCAGTTTGAATTCACATACTTTTTGATATGACCGTGGATAATTGCATGTTGGATGGTTGGGCAATGATCCGTGAACGCTGGGACCAACGGGTTCACAGGAAGTCTGACCCTTGTGAGTTTGTTCATAAGGATATGTAAACACAAGGTCCTGATTTGATCCTTGGAGTTTAGAATTTGATTAGTTGAATAGGAACGTGATTTTGGTGGTGATCTTTCGGACCCCAGATCTTTATTTCTTGATTAGTTAAATTTTATTTCAGCACTTTTATTTTTGTTCTTAGTATTAACAACTCTCTCAAATTGGGATTTAATTCTTGTACTTGTGATCGGATTTGGATTTCAACTTTTCTTTTCTGCCATCCCTTGGATCGATACTTATCTATACTAAGTTGACTTGTTGTTCACAATAAGTTGACAACCGGGTTAGAAGGTTAAACTCTAGGACTTTTCCTAGTGATTGTTGCATGTACAACGACACACATCACAACACTTACTCCATCTCCTGAGATAACATGTCCAAGAAAAGACACCTCAGCTAACCAAAATTCACACTTACTGAACTTGGCATATAATTGGTGTTGTCTCAACAACTGTAATGTTATCCTCAGATGTTGTTCATGCTGCTCATCATCTCTGGAATAAATCAAAATGTCATCTATGAAAACCACTATGAACTGATCCAAGAACGGATTGAAAATCCAGTTCATCATATCCATGAAAGTTGTTGGGGCATTAGTCTGTCCAAACGACATGACGAGAAACTCATAATGCCCATATCTTGTTCTGAAAGCCGACTTAGGAATATCTAAAACCTTTATCCTCAACTGACGATATCCAGATCTCAAGTCTATCTTAGAAAAGATCGTCGCTCCACACAACTAATCAAACAAATCATCTATCCTTGGTAACGGGTACTTATTCTTGATGATGATCTTATTCAACTGTTTGTAGTCTATACATAACCTCATAGTACCATCTTTCTTCTTCACAAACAAGACTGGAGCTCCCCATGGTGAAGAACTAGGTTGAATGAAACTCTTATCCAGTAACTCTTGTAATTGGATCTTGTGTTCCTTCAACTCTGTAGGTGCCATTCTGTAAGCTGGCAGCGCTACTGGGTGACTACCTAGAAACACCTGGATCCTAAAGTGTATCTCTCTTTTAGGAGGTAGACCTAGAAACTCCTCTGGGAAAACATTTGAGAACTCACAGACCACTGGCACATCCCATAGGTTGACTGTGCTCTTCTATACTCTAGTATCTACTACATGTTCCAAGAACGCCTCACAAACTTTCTACAAAATCTTATCAGCTACATCGGCTGATATGATACACGTAGGAAAAACTTTCCTGTCTCCATAAAAGACACAAGAAAATGCACCCTGTTGAAAGACAATCTCCTTCTTCCAACAGTCAAGCTGAACTTGATACGTCTCTAGGCAATCCATACCCAAGATAACTTGAAAAGAGTTAACATCTAGGGGTATAAGATTAACTGCAATGTTGGAACCACCAAAAGTCAACAAACATCCAGGACAAAACTCTGTCAACACTATCGGTTCACCTAATAGAACCCTCAACAATAACTCAACCGGTAACTCTTGAGTTAATAGGTTAGGCTCACAAGATAAAGAACTATGTAAAAATGAGTGAGTAGCACCTGGATCTATCAAAACTATAACTGAAATGCTATTAAAGAAAAGCATTTCTCGTGTAATTACTCGAGAAGAAACAATACCTTCTTGTGGTGTCAAAGAGAAGAACTGTCCTGAAGCTCTTCCTCTCCCACGATGTCCTCATTGTCCTTCCCTAGCACTGGGTGGTGCACCACCTCAGGAAGATGAAGCTACAGAGCAACCGGGTCCTCTAGCTGGAGTCTATCTCGAGAGATTCTGGTACTGTGACTGGGAACCCTGTGATGATGACTGTTGTAACTGGGGGAAATTCCTATTGAAATGTCCCATCTGTCCACACTGATGACATCCTTGAAAATATGTTCCCCAACACTGTCGTGAGTGTGGTCTTCCACAAATTTCACATGCTCGCATCTCTCGCCTCGGTGGACCTGTCACTGAAACTAATGATCCAGAAGACCTAGTTGGAGGTGTCCATGTAGACTGTGTACTCCATCTTCTAGAATTGGGTCTTCCTCCACTTGATGAAAAACTAGATCCTTGTGTCTACCAAAATAGCCAAGTCCTCATCCTATCTTTGAAAGGAAACCACCACCTCCTCTGTATCCACCACTACTTTATCCCCTTTTAATAAAATTTCCAGATCTTTTCTTACTCTCAGACTGCTTATCGGCATTAACTGACTCTTCTACACGTCTCTCTGCTTCCACAAATCCCCCAAAGTTTTCTCTATATCTTCGACCAATGGATGAAATGGTGTGTCTAATCTCTAATCTTAATCCTTCTTGAAATATTCTGCACTTTTCTACATTATCAGGAACAAGTTGCGGACAGAAATTTGCCAACCTTGTGAAATGTGCCTCGTATTCACCAATTGTCATACTTCCTTGTCTGATATTCTACAGTTGTCTTATCTTCTCACTCAAAAAGGTAGGTGGGTAGTACTTAAGATGGAATTCATCAACAAAATCCTTCCAAGTCAGTATCGTGTCCCTCCTTTTATCTTCCACTCCACGCCACCAGAGCTCTACATCACCTTTAAGCAAATAAACTGTGTGAATGATTTATCTTTCCTCAAATAGCTCCATCAGATGGAACACTTTCTCTAACCATCTCATACATTCATCTGCCACTACAAGGTCTGTAGTTCCAACAAATTCAGTACCTCCAAGCTTCTTAACCAGCTCATAAGATCTCATCAGGTCCTTGTTGTTTGAGGTAGAAGCTCCCCTCTCCATCTTATACTTTACCCTGGTCTTAAGAAACATCCTATACATCCTTGATGCCTCATCCACATCATCTCCACCACCTAGACCCATCACCTAAGGGTTAGGTCCAATGTGTCTCTCAGCTTGGTCCTCATGACCACGTCCTCTTCCTTCCATCTACAATAGTATAACAGAACACTTCCTATTAGAAAATTGCAGTTAGAAGGAAAACACCCTAATCATAATCCTATTGGTCACTTATCGTCCCCTGACCTTGACCTAGAGTAACTATGTACTCCACCTATGCTCTGATGACCTTGCTCTGTTACCAAAATCTTGTGACGCCCCAATCTCACAATTACCACTAATCATGAGATTAGGGCATAAACTGGAGATTTAACGTAATAGAAAGATTACCCTTAACTTTTTCTTTTCTTAATCACTTAAAATTAACTTAAAGAAAGTCTTATAACTTGAATAACACCAAATCATATTAACTGTGGAAGAAACTTATCATTTACCTTACTAGGAAGATAAAATAGAGTTACACGACATATTACATTTTTCCATGCAGAATATAAAGCACAACAGATAATTTAAAACTAGTTTACATATTACATTACATTCTCTCTCTACCACACCACATGCCCAAGTACTAAGGGGAAAGGACTAAGAGACCTCTATCTAACTATGAACTACCATCTAAGAACTTGGGTGATACGATCCTTCATCTTCCTCGTGCTGACACTAACCTAAAAAATGTTTCAGTAGGTTTGTGAGCTACTGGCTCTGTGAATAAAATTTCACCCAACCATCACAGATAACTCATTTTATGTTTATTAATTGGAATAAAATACAAGATAATACTATAATGAGTAGATCTAAACAATATAATTTAAATGACAGGAGATGTCAACATTTCATTAAGATAACAACTGCTACAAAGCTATAGATATGATTAAATAATAGAGAATACTAAGATTTCATTTAAAGGACAACTACTGTGAAACTGACTCAAATCTTTCTTAACTCTTTAACTTATAAGAAACTCTATGAACCTATATGAACATATTTTATCTTATGCCCTGATCATATGCAGTGTACTCTACATATGAAGACTCGTAGAAAACTATGATCCCATCGTACAAGACTTAGCTTAAAACCCGAGAAGCTAAGTTGAGAACTGAATGCGGGTATGCTTGACTCGAACCGTCACATCTAACTAAGGTAGCTAAACAACTGACCCTTAACTGGATCTCTCCTTCTAAGATGAGTACATAGGAGGAGGGTCTGAGATGCTCTGTGGGCCTCATCTTGGGACGCTCTGTGGGTACCTCTGGGTTACCACCGATATCTTCAGTTCATTTTGTATAACCTATCTTCTCTTAGGAGACTTCCTCAAGGGCTTCATCTCCTCGCACACTCTGTGGGTGCGATCTGATACCTGTATACGCATCACTGCCAGGGTGAATCGTTTCCTCCCTACAGTGTTTAGGGCACCTATGTCTATTATTTTATTATTCTTGGAAAGCTCTTTTTACATTGTACCTTTCTCTTACTTATACTTGACTCAAGTATCTCTATGGTACCACATCTATTAAATTTCAGTTCAAATCACAACATGAATATCATTCTAGACCTGACAGAGCAGTATACTCAAAAACATTGTAATTTATTGAGTAATCCATATACCATGCATGCAGACAAATTGAAATTTCTTAAATAAACTAAACTCATATCAACTTGGCTCATATACATTGGAATTATACAATTGATCATCATAACACACTAATAAGAGTTTTTTTTGGCATGAAAATGGTCATTGTATTACTGAAATGTATCCATACAATGGGGTGGATATAACGCCCTCGGGAAATTTTCTAACATCAAGATTTCATTACATATTCCCAAACCCAAAGCTGCGACATTATGGGCAGCCATATTACTCTCTCTGAAAACATGCGTTAGCTAGAAAGAAATAAACTATGACTGTAGAGAGATAATTTCTATGCAAAAATGCATGATAGGGCTATAGCCCCCACCAACTTCAGCTACTAGTTTGACGACATTTGAGGCATCAATTTCAATGATGATATGTTGCAAATTTAGAAACTTAGCAGCTCAGCATGCCATAAGCACAACAAAGCATTCCGCAGTAGAAGAGTCCCATTTTCTAGGAAGAGTCTTAGCTGCCACCGTAATAGTCTGTCCCTCATGGTTCCTAAAAACTAAATCAAAGGAGGTATTTTTGTTGTTGATGCATGCAATGTCCATATTGATTTTTGGGGTGCCAAACTCGGGATGCCTCTAGTTGTTGCATCTGCCACTATGACCATTTAGCTCAAAGGGGCATTTGTATCTTGTGTTGAGCTCCTGGAACTCTTTAACCCAATGCAGTAGATTGTTTTTGTAGACAACAGTGTTGGTATGTGTTTGGCTGTAAATGTAATTGCTGTGGTTGTTCCAAATGGCAATACATGAGGCTATAAGTTCAGTCATTTCATTTTGATTTAGGACATTCAGGGCCCATGACTAGGCTGCCACCATTGATGTTATGGGCATAGCAGTGAGTTTTGTATTGAGTGAACATGCCCTCCAGAGCTTAGCAGCATGATGATAGTCGAACAGAGCATGGAAAGTGTCCTCCTCATTTCCTCCACATTTGAGGAAGTTACTGGAGTTTATGATTCTTCTACGATGTAGCTGAGAGGTCATTGCCATGTGGTCCTTGAAAGTATGCCAAACAAAATGTCTGAACTTTGGTGGGATCAGCAGACTCCAGAGTTTTATCCATAGAGTGCCCGGGTTCATCACTGCATGCATATTTGTTTCTTTGATGCCAATCTAGTAGGCCGTCTTAACAGAAAAGATTCCATTTTTTGTTGGGTACCAGAACATGGCTTCCATACCTTCACTACACACAGGTATTTTTAAAATACATTCAGTATTTGACGTATTAAACAGAACCCCAATCAGGTCACTATTCCATCTACTCTTAGACATATCCATGAGATCCCTAACTTTGTAGAAATTTGACTGGAAGGCCTCATTAATGCAAGTGTAGTACCCCTTCTCATTTGTAAGCCAAGCATCTTTCCAGATATTAAAACTTGATTTCTCATAGACTTGCTCCCTAAGTCCCTCCTTCAGTAGGGCTCAGGCACCTCACAGACTACGCCACGTAAAACTAGGGTCGTAGCCTCTAAGAGCATTAAGAAAAGAGGATCTCTTAAATTACCTTCCCTGCAACACTTTATGGACTAAAGAGTTTGGATTATTGATGAGTCTCCAGTTGTGTTTTGCAAGGAGTGCGGCGTTGAACACTTTGAAATCTCTAAAGGCAAGGCCCCCATCTCTCTTTGATTTGCAGAGCTTTTCCCAAGTTGACCAGTGGATTTTACATTTTCCATGTCTAGAACCCCACCAGAAATTTGCCACCAACTGGTTCATCTCATTTAAAATACCCGAAGGGAATTGGAAGAAGCTCGTGTGATATGTAGGAATGGCTTGAATAACAAATTTGATGAGGACTTCTTTTCCCGCCTTGCTAAGGAACCTTTCTTTCCAACCAGTCATTTTCCCCCAGATTCTGTCTTTTATGGCTTTGAAAATTTCCTTCTGTGATCTCCCCACACTGGTAGGTAGCCCCAGATATTTGTCATGCTTCAACATATGTTTTATTCCTAGGATGTCAGTGATGGAGTCCCTTATAGCTAGCCCAGTGTTTTTGCTGAATGACACTTTGGATTTTGAGTAATTGATTTTCTGCCCTGAAGCACTTTCGTAGCAGCTGGTAATCGCAGCTAGGGCTGGCAAAACAAAACCCGACCCGATCGACCCGACCTGAACCCGAAATTTTAAGCAAGTTTAGGGTCTAAGGTTTTTCGACCCGACCCGAAATTTACCCGAACCCAAAGAACCCAAAATTAATTTAGGGTCGGGTCTGGGTTTGAACTTTAGACCCGAATTGACCCGATTGACCCAAAATTCAGAATTATATTTTCAAATAAAATTACAAATACTATACTTTAAGATACCTGATGGCCCATTAATTTAATAATCCATCAATAATGAAGTTTATTTTGACAATTCTACATGATTTTGTATTGATTTGTATGATTTATTATACTAATTATATTAGGAATTTTTGTTTTAAAGTCTCAAACAAACTACAATAGGCTTTATATGTGTTTCTCAATCACATAGTAAGTTTATCACAATGAAATTTGTTAATTACACTTGGGAATTATCAATGACTAGACAAATCATAGCATTTTTTTTAAACTATTGTCTTGGTGTTGGATTTATGGGTCAGACCCGATAGACCCGAAATTATTTGCGGGTCGGGTTAGGGTCAAGGGTTTCGACCCGAAAATCCATCTTTTGCAAGTTTAGGGTCTAGCCAAAAAGTGTTGAACCGAAATGACCCGAAATAAAACCCGCTCAACCCGAACCTGATTGCCACCCCTAATTGCAGCTATCATAGATGCTTCTTCTGAATTTTCCCTTACAAAGAGTATGATGTCATCTGCAAAGAATAGATGTGATATGCTTGGGCCCTCCTTGCTCACCTTGTCCTCATGGATTGCTCCCTCTCTAGCCACCTTAGAGAGAATATATGAGAAAACATCTACACATAGAATAAATAAGTAAGGTGAAATGGGGTCCCCTTGACAGAGACCCCTTTGTGGTTTTAAGGACCCCTTCTTCTTTCCATTGATGATGAAAGAGAGAGAGATGGTACAATAACATTCACCCACTTTGGAATCGAAAGGAAGGGAGGAAGGAAGCAAGGAGAAGAAGACAGGAGGAGGACGTCACTGGAAATGGGGCTAGGGAGCCCTAGAATTGCCTTACCTTCTGTTGCGATCGGCTCTTCTTGGGCACCGCCCAAGCGGTTTTTTGTCGATCAGGAGGTAGGGGATAAGGGAACGGGGGATAATAGTTATGGGTTAATTGCAAAATTGGTCCAAGAAATTAAAAATTCTATAACTTTTGCCTCGAAGGTCCAAATCAAGTGATTCTTTTTGCAAACTTTCAAGCAAGAAATTCAATACAACCTCAAAGCAAGAAAACATACTAGTTAGACTGTCTCACTTGATCAAAGCACTAATAACATCTTGAGAACTTACTTAACTTAATCAACATGATGATGCACTAATCACTATACTTACTGATTAATCATGGAGTGGGTCATAACATTGAGGCTCATGCATATTCCAATTTATCATAACTTAGTTCATCTTAAGTAAGAAAAGGGAATGTACTTTCATAATCAAGATATAGCTTAGAATCTTTAACATTGGATTCATCTTGCATACAAATTAAAACTTTATAGGGAAACTAATACCATCAGAGATCAAACTTAGATAAGATTACACATGCTTATTTCATATATATATATATATATATATATATGTATATATATGTACCATCTATTCTAATTGTTACATATCTAATAAGGCTTTAGACATCTAATCTAGATCTACTCTCTCTTATAGACTGATGTCAATCCCTTTCACTTAGGCTACATGAACACCTCCTATTCTCCTGTGCAAGGGACACATTTTCATAATAATTTAATATTATATAATTTTTCGCTAAGAAAGTAAACATCAGAGAAAATAGTCAATGCTCAAGCTGATTGGAAAACTAAACAAAATTGGAGAAACAAGTGTCCCACACACAGTAGATAGTCCAGTGCCATGTCACCTATAGCAATGGTGAGAACATGGTGGATACAGTGTAGCTACTGAATACAGATGAGCTCTATATGGAAAGGATTTCACACACTTGTCTAAACCTAGTTCCTGAACATCTAGGTTCTAACCTAGAGGAAAAGTCAAATGTATTTCCTATTGGACAACTCTCTAACTTTGTAGAATTTTATGTGAAAGGTTTGATTTTATCTTTATTTTTCATGGTGAGCAATTTTTAGGTGTAGCTATTGTTCATGCTTTGATAGAAACTATAACATCCCCCAATTATACTGTATCGAGACTTTGAAGGCTAGGAATTATATTAGAGAGCAATGGGGAAGAATAATATGCATACATGGACAAAAAACCATAATATACACCATAACATTTACAACATAAAATGTAAAATACTACAACATGGGTGATTACAAATTATGTTTCCATATTGAAGAGAGAATTTTATAAAAGTCCAATTATGTATGACAAACAAGATCCTACATAATAGGCACAACTTGTTCAATTGCGCACTCCTATCTTTCCTCCCATGCTAGCTCTGAGCCTAAAAGATATGTGGAATGATTAATCAACACACAAGGAGTTGTGTACATGTGTAGAAAGATACATATATTTATAGTTTTAATAACTTGAAAAAATTTGTTGAAAGAAAGTAAGAAGATTATATAAAACACTTCTTAATTAAGAAAAATATGTCAATTTTAGTCATTTTTCTGGATGATTTGTATTATCAAGGTGGACTAGTACCAAACATATATGTTGGACCCTATCCCATATACCATGTACTCTAGAAAACTCCCTGTATAGTGAGTTATCTAGGGTGGTGTACTAGTCAACATTAATCCATTCCCTCATAAGGGGATAAGTATCACCTTAAATAACTACAATACATCTATTTTGAATTTATGTTTCAAGTGACAAGTCATTGAATACTTAAATACTACATCTAATATTTGCAAATAGAATAGAGCATACATACCCATCATGATTGCAAGCAAGAAAACCATATTCATATACTTTAATAAAAACCCACGTACCTAAATTTATAGATTCCTAATATGTTTATGATCATCTACTATTCTAGTCACCACATGATTAATAGCAATTAATATCATTAAAACTTGGTTCAACATTATTACTAATTTTTTAGGTCTAGATTAGGGTTTAGTCAAATATAGTTCATATCTAACTTAAATATGGTCTTTGGTATTTTTTTCATGATCTATAGGTCATGGTTTAGGTCGGTCTCAATTTTCATAATTTTTTGATGATTTGTCTATTTTCTAGAATTCATATGATGTTTAAAGCATCTTATAATTGGTCTTAAATAGAAAAATACCTAATATTTGGATATTTTATTAAGATCATAGTTCATATTTGATTTCTAAAGAACATTATTATTCAAAAATATTTTTCTTAGATTTGATCTCCATTATTTACTAGTTATCCTAGTAACTAACCCTAAAAAGAAGCATTACTCTCTAAATTAGATACCATCAATAATAATTTCCCAAGTGTCTACTTTAAGGGTTTTATAATAAAGAAGGAATTTTTGTAAATCTATGGATATTTTGTGGGTATTTATTGGCCAAGGGAGTCATTTCCTATGTATTTTTTATGTTTATATACATTTCTATTGATTTGAATTTACATTTACCTTTAAGGATAACTTGGACCGTCAGATCTTGACCTCCATTGCCATCAGATTCTACCACATCATCATCAACATGTGGCTAGCTTCAAGATCAAGGTCATTGTAGCCATTAGCCTTGGATGGATGAACCAGATAAGTAATAACCCTGAGTCATCTGACTCCTCCTTTCTTTCCTCGAACGTGAGTCTGAAGCTCTACCCTCTAGAGTTGGGCACTGTCTCTAATGCCTCTTTGGGGAGGCTCCATTGATCTTCATCCTCTGATTCCATGTTGATTTGGTGCCATCAGACTCCAATCTCTCCTACTCAAAGCTATGGGCCCCTGGTGCTCTACCATGCTCCCCTGTGAGCCGTGTGTACACTACCGCCTCTATGACTGAGTCTGGCATGCACTTCTAGGGCATCCATGCCCTCATGTAGGCTGGATGCTGGGTGAAGAGATTTGTCATTCACGTCCCCATATCGCCAATATTTTATTCATATCCGTAGTGGTGTGATACTCTGGTACATCAACCTTGGTGGTCAGGCATCATTGTGGGAACGATTAAGAGGGTAAATGCATTCCCTTGTGCCATGCTTTGTGAGAAGTCTCCTAAAAGCCTCGGGAGTCCTCCATGGGCTTAGTAGTTCCCAATATTCTGGTTGTAGATGTCTAGGGTCTCTCACCCAAAACCACCATCCTCTATGGTGATGATGGAGGTTGGGGATCATGAACATCATGCCGCAACTACCTAATTCCCTTTCCACTAGCTTAGGTTGAGTTAAAGGAGGTTATTCTGGAGAAATTGAATATTGAAGGGGCATGTACCCCATGTCGTTCTATCATCTAATGCCTAAAAATCTTAGTGGAGAGTACAAAGGAAAAGAGGGTCTGATCTCTCTCATCTTGCCTGTAGTGGATGTAACTCGAGGGTGGTTGGGAAGTTGTAGAGATTGTGGATCTAAACTAAAGGATGAGTTGGGGATGCTCATCCCATATTGGAGATCAAGGAGTCAGTCATTTCCCCCAACTCTACGGGATCTAGAGGTAGCAGATGAGTAACTAGTCATCTAATCCTCTATATTGGTGGATGAGATCGCACCACCTTTCCAAGATGAGGGTTGTGTCAATGAAAATGTGGGACATACCTACATAACACATGAATGTCACCACATATATATAGGAGACCATATGGCCAAAGTTCTACAACATATAAATCATTGATTTCCTCTACTTCAAACCATTATATTTCTTTGCTCCTCTAGTGTAGTGTAACTTACCTTTGCTCTTTCTTAGTTAGTTGGTTAACCTAGATTGTTAAGCTTGCTTGTTTAAGATAACTTAGGTTCAATTATGCCCTTTCTTGCTTGTTCGTTTAGATTAATCACAAAACAAACCCCTTTTAAACCCTTCAACCTGAAACTCCGCATTAGGAACATATCCAACACTAGTCTAGATCAAGTACCCCCTCTATCCCTAAGGATTGACCCTACTACTATAGTACCATGTGTGCTTGGGGGTGACCTATTTGGTACTGTGATTGACTTGGTTAGGGCTAATACAAATTTTGAAAGATCTACATGTGTATTTTCCCTTAGGGTTGCACCTAGTCACCCCTTGTTGGCTAGTGTGTAGCCTTGGTAGGAATGCACCATCCACCTTGATAATACAAATCATCTAGAAAAGTGACTAAATTAGTATATTTTTCTTAATTGAGAAGTGTTTTCTATGATCTTCTTTCTTTTCTTTAGCATATCTTTCCAAGTTATGAAAACCATAAATATATGTATCTTTCTGCACATGTTGTGTGTTGATTTGTTGTTTCACGTATATTTTAGGTTCTGAGCTAGCATGGGATGAAAGATAGGAGTGAGTAGTTGAACATGTTGTACCTATTATGTAGGATCTGGATTAGCATACATGATTGGACTTTTATAAACTTCTGTCTTCAATATGTAAACATAATTTGCAATCATCCATGTTGTGATTATGTAATTTTTTTGTTGCAAAAGTTGTGGTGCATGTTATGGTTGTTTGTTCATATATGTGTGAGAACACATTACGCTAAATGAGATTACTCAAAACATAAAATACAATTGACCACCAATTAGCCACATACCCAAAAATATGGGTAAATTAAAACTGATTTCAATGTTAACACTTGCTAAGAAATATTTGCATAAGAGCCCAACATATTTCTTATATCCATACTATGCCAAGAATTTGATACAAATTGTTCTATTTCCTTAGCTACAACATATATACACAAGAGAACAATATTTGTATATGCCACACAACAAACATTAATGTAACATCCCTGACCTAGGTTATGAATTAACCCTAGGTGTTTTGCCTAAGAAATGTAATTAAATCCTTGTGATTATCTTTTGGCATGTAATTAAGTTCCTAAGGAACATACATTTTCATTTCTGTTCTTTTTAAACAATGATTGTAGTATTGTTTGGTAATACAGGAACCTATGTGCAAATTACCCAATTAGAGGGGTTAACTTGCAAATTACACAGGTTAAGATGTTCCTCTAATAGAGAGACATCATATGAAGGAATATGATGAGGTATGATGGATTTCCCAAGTTTGGGCACCAAGGTGCAGCTTGTGGAGCAATCCTTGCGCTTGAACCCTAATTTTGGTGTAAAGTGAAATTTACCCAAAATATGGGGTGCAACTTGTGCTATACACTTTCTAGAATATCTTTTATGACTCTTGACATCATTTAGAGAAGAAAGGATGAGAGGGGCACTTCTATTAAATAATTGGATAAGAAGGATGACCTTTGTAGTGAAAACACCTAGTATGAGTAAGAAGACCCTTCATATATATACCTTAGTGTGCATATTGGTTTTCTTTACCCTTAGATCTTGAGTTTTGATGGGCTTTGATTAAGTTTTGATATCTTGAACGTGCCTTAGAAATAAGGAGGGACTTGGATGAGAATTGCATGCTTTAGAGGTCCTTATGGTGAAAATCAGCCTAAGCTATATAAGCACCTTTCTTTCCAAACCAAGCAAACGTTTTCCTTCACTTCCTCACTTCTCATCTTTCTCAACCGACCAAGGCAAAGCTCTGGAGCTCAGGGAAACGAACAACCTGTTCTAAGGTAAGAGAACACCACCTTCTAGCTTGGATTCATGGAGGAAATCGTATTACAAGGTTGAATTGCTAGTTTTCTTACTTAGGTTCCTTGTTCTAGCCGACCATCCCCATCTTTTTCTTGAAGAATTGACCTTGGCCGACCTGTAGCGCTCAAGAATCCATTAAAGGCTTGAAGCTTGGAAGCTCTAGGAACCACGTTTGAGGTGGGTTTTATAACTCTAACTCTTAGCTTTGTTATGCATATCTTTGTTCTTGTTTTCTATGATTAGTTCTTCTTCTACCTCCCTTCTTCCTTGCTCTTTTGCAAGCAAAACGGTGGAGGAACCGACCTGAACAGAGGTTGAGGATGATGGGCGTGGATTCCTAGGTCACTTTATGAAACGTCCTTGGACCCTTTTGGTCCAAACGGGTGCAACTCGTTTAAGGTCAAACGGGTTCAACCCGTTTGATCTCAAACGATCCTGCAAGATCGTTTGGATCAAAATGACCCCAAGACCATTTCATATGGTTGACCAAGGTACGACCGTTTGAGTGTCTGTTCATAATGTATTGAATTTCCTTCCTACAAAGAATTATAATCTACTTCCTAACCAATTGAGAGTTGAAGGCACTTCAACACCCTAACCCTAATCGGGTTGAAATTGCTGATTTTAATTATAGATCTTGTTGAGTTTTAGGTTGGAGGATCCAAACGGGTTCAAACCCGTTTGGGGTTCACCCAAATAGTCTCACACTCGTTTAGTGACACCCCAAGACCGTTTGGAGGTCTAGGGTTAAGGAAAATTGATCCATTGTAGGTCCAATTTCAATAGGTTGAAGAATTGATAAAAGTGCTGATTTTAGACCTAATTAGGGTTTAATCCTAATCAAATCAACTTAGATTTTGGTCAAACATTGGGCAACGGTCTCAAGACCATTTGGAGGTCATCCAAACGATCTCAAGACCGTTTGGGCCAAGTTTGGGCCCAATTGGAGTTCAATTGATGGGTTCAATTACAATTTGTTTCACATTGTTGAGAATTGATGATTAGCCGATTGGAAACCCTAATTGAGTTAGACTTAACCCTAATTGGCTTTCAATTAAGGGTCAAATTGGAGTCCAATTGAATGCGGCTCATCCTGATTGACTCAATCTGTAAGTGGTTAACATGGCTTTGGCCAATTAACGGCTTCAACATAGGAAACCCTATTCAAACATAACCTATGTGTCACCTTTTATGTTCATGCGGTTTGGACCCAAGTAAGTTCACACTCGTTTGAGTCCAAACGAGTTCACAATCATTTAAATCCAAACGAGTCTACACTCATTTGATCTCAAACGGGTTCACACTCGTTTGATCTCAAACGGGTTCACACTTGTTTGATCTCAAACGGGTTCACACTCGTTTGATCTCAAACGGGTTCACACTCGTTTGATCTCAAACGGGTTCACACTCATTTGATCTCAAGTGGGTTCACACCCGTTTAAGATCAAGGAGGTCCACACTCGTTTAAAGGCCCAAATGGGTTCTAGGTCGTTTGAGGTTAAACGAGTTCAAGGTCATTTAAGAATCAAATGGGTTGAAGGTTGAAGATCAAACCCTAAACCAATTGAAGATTTTCAAGGTTGATTATACTTAATCACTTGAAGGTGTAAATGGTTCAATGATGATCTAATCTAAACCATAATGGTAACTTAAGATATTAAGGGACTAAGTGATTAATGAATTGACCCATGAGGATAATTAATGGGTAATTTACCAAAAATCCCCTGAGAGGTTTAATTGAGTTATACCTTGTTCTAATCAAACCCGAATCACTTGATAGTGGTGATTTGGTTTATATAGATCAAAGGGGACTTAACCTAACCTAATCTAAGTGGTGTAGTCACCATCTACTAGTGAGAGGAGAGAGAAAGTACCATTTATGGTGGAAACTCAAGTAAAATACCTTCAATATACATGAATGTGCATGATTAGGGTATGATCCATTTATGAGAGATCATGGAAACCCTAATTATGGTAATTGGTGAATCTTGATCTTATCTGAGGGCTTTAATGATGATGTTTCTCATGCATGGTGATGTAATGAGATTAATTCACCATGAGGTGAATAGTAAACCCTAATTCTAGGGTGAGGACATATATTGTGAATAGTAAACCCTAATTGATGAAAATCAGGGAATCTAACCCTTGTAAGAATATAAGGGTACAACTCTTGATATGAACTGCTTACTATTATCAATTGAATTAACCATGCAGGTTTCTATACATGATGGTGATCATATCCAGGTAAGGATTATGATTTCATATTCATTGGAAGCATGTTATTAGCTTTATGAGTAATGACATATGTTGATGCCTAGTAAGTGGCATCTTATGAGAATGATAGGCTGTAAGAGCCATGAATATCATCAAGGTCATGCTTGTCAAATGACTTGTGATTGGACGATTGAGAAATGATAATTGATGTGAGTTAGACTTGATACATTTAGTATTCTACTTTCATAGCTTCTATGCTAATAATTAATGTTTGAAAACATGTATGATGCTAAAAGAATACTGAAATGTACCTAATAACCAAGTTTAATCATATCATGTAGAGCCCTGATCATAGATCCATCATTGTCAGAGTTTAAATGATGGTGAAACAGGTTTTCCTAAGGGAACTCCTGGATCACATACTTTAGAGTATGTGGGGGAATATGGATGTGTATATCCTTACATCCTAGTGTAGGAGTTGATGTTGATGTATCTTAATCCATCAACCCTTCACTATATGTTTATGCCGGGATGATGTAACACTATTCTTCCAAGGGAATCTTTTATACCGCATCGATGAGAGATAAACATGAAATCTTTCGATGGCAAAGGGAGTGCAGAATGCCACTCTGACTCTAATAGCGAAGTACCAGAATACCCTGGTAAGCTATATTAGCAGGGACACTAGATGTCCTGCATGTTTATCCTCATTCTGACTGAGGTAGTCGAGGGTCATGAGAATCCGGCTCTTTCGATGACCTAGTATGATACTGATGCGACTTACTAGTGATCGGTTGGAGCATGAGCGGTATACCTCATCTCCACAGGGCATAATGATGTTTGTAAAACATAATCAACCGCGTAGCATAACTACTTAGGTTGAACTACGAGGAACATTGATTGATATTACATTGCTTGTTTTAATATACTGTTCAAGCATTAGTATATGTGTTCTTCATATTCCTTAAATAAAGATGAGTATTTGTTATCAAGCCTGCTGTGAGTAACCTAAATTACCTGCTCATGATATTCCTTTGATTGCTTTTAACAAAGTTTCTGGCGGAGAGTTATAACTCTCGCTGGGACAATTAATTAAAATTGTCTCACCCCGTAGATTTCTACCTTTAGGTGGACGTCGAGGTCGAAGGAACCGATCTGCAGGTGGACAACAGCAACAGCAGCAAATTCAGGAGCAGCAGTGACTTCAGGTGGAAACACTGTGCTGTCTAGTCTTGTAGTTAGAATAGTCTTATGTTGTCTCTGTACACTCAGATCCTAGGAGTTTGTTGATCTGAGAGTTTTGAAATCTTGAGATTTTGTATCATGACGTATATAATCACTCGAGAAGTGATTTATCAGAGATGTAAATAGTTCATCTTACTTTTATAAACGGAGTTTCAGGTTTTTAAGATCTCGCTTTCGAAAAGTTTTAATTTCTTGTGATTTTCGTATTCCGCTGTTAATCGAATCGCTTCCGCTATGTTTATCTTGTGTTTTGGAGATCAGAGCCCACAATTAGTGGTATCAGAGCTCTAGGTTCGCTGAGTCTATAGAGACATAGGACTTAGAGTGTCAAGTCTATCCTTAGTACTTCTTTCTTATCTAATAGAGTCTTCTGCTCCTCAGGAGAAGAAGATAATTAAGGATGTTTGGACCATAAGAGGAGTATGAGGCCGAAAGTAGTGTTGCTGCGCCTCGAGAAGGTGCAAGGAACCTAGAAATAGAGAAACCTGTACCTGAGCCACCTATGGAGCCACCTCGGTTTGACCCAGCTGACATGGGAAACCCAGCGGTTCAAACTATGTTTGGGCAGTTTATGACTGCCATGACACATATCACCGACAGGATGCCCATGCCTGCACCTAGGGCACCTGTCCAGTCTGAGGGTCAAGGTATCGGTAAAACGTTTGAGCGACTTCGTCGTGTCGGAGCAACTGAATATTTCAGAACAGCTGACCCTGCTGATGCTGATCTGTGGTTAACTGAGTTGGAGGAAGCTTTCAGAATCCTTAACATCCCTGAAGGTGAGAAGGTTAGACATGTTGTCTATCTTCTCAAAGGTAGTGCTGGTCACTGGTGGACCATGGAAGAGCAGAAGAGGCCTGGAATAGAGATCTCATGGGAAGACTTTCGTCGGGAATTTGTCCGCAGATATTTTCCAAAGACCTTCCTGGACAAGAAGATCTCTCAGTTTGAGAGACTGAGATAGGGAATGATGAACATTAGCGAGTATGAGGCTAAGTTCATGGAGTTGTTGTGATTCTATCTGCATATGGCTACCACAGATGAAGAAAGGATTAGGAGGTTTGAGAAGGGTTTGAATTCCGACATGACTACTCCCATGTCTGCACTAGAAAATCGGGAGAGATTCTCTACCTTTGTTGAGTCAGTCCGAAGGATAGAGAGATCCGTAGTCAAGAAAAGACAAACCCAAAAGAGATATCCACAGTTCCAGGGATCTTCATCTAGAGACTTTAAGAAGCCTAGATTCTCTGCACCTACACCTCCACCACCCAGATCGACTTTTCAGACTCAGTGGTCCCCAAGTAGAGGTAGAGGACGAGGTTTACCGCCACGAGAGACTCACAGTTAAGCATCAATATCGGTCACAGGACCGCCTAGACCACAACAACTGGAGAGAAGTTGCTATAACTATGGGAAGGTGGGACATCTGATGAAGGATTGTATGTCTAGGCCTGTCAGTGTGACACAACCTCTAAGGCAGGATCAACAGGGATCACAGAGAAGGCAGACTCAAGGAGCAGCTAGAGGACATGGGCAAGCATCTCAGGCTGGATCGTCAGCACCAACTCAACCTCAGGCGACAGTGAGGTTCTATGCTATGAACCCACCAGAAGCAGTAGTTAATCCACGAGTTGTGGCAGGTCAGATGGAACTTTTATATTCTGATATGTCTAAATCCTGTGTGGTATCTGTTTTGATTGACCCGGGTGCTACTCACTCCTTTGTCATTTGAAGAGTGATTTGTAACTACAATATGACAGTTAGACATAGGGCAGATAGCTTGTTGCTTGAAACTCCGTTGAGAGGATCTGCTGTTTTGCAAGAGGTATGCTCTCCCTGCATCCTCTTCTTTTCTAATCATCGCATTCAAGTGGATCTTATAGCACTTGATATGCAAGGATTTGATATAATCCTGGGGATGGATACCTTGGAAAGGTATAGAGTTGTCTTGGGTTGTGAATCCAAGCAGGCTGTGTTTGCTGATGAGAGCAACACATGGATCTTTCAAGGAGAGAGAAAGATTCTACCCACCTGTCTTGTGTCTACCATGGCTGCTGATAAGATGATAAGGCAAGGATGTTATGCATTCTTGGCCCATGTGATAGATACCACCATGAAGAGTCCTAACCTTGTTGAAGTTCCAATAGTCAGGGAATTTGAAGATGTATTTCCTGAAGAACTTCCAGGTATGCCACCACCTCGGAAAATTGATTTTGAAATCTATTTGATCCCAGATACCCAACCTATAGCACAAACACCGTATAGGATGGCACCTGCTGAGATGGCAGAACTCAAGAAATAGCTTCAAGAATTGCTTGAGAAAGGTTTTATCCGACCGAGTACTTCACCTTGGGGTGCTCCGTTTTTGTTTGTTAAAAAGAAAGATGGATCAATGCGATTATGCATCGATTATAGACAATTATATAAAGTAACAATAAAGAATAAGTACCCTTTGCCGAGGATTGATGATCTCTTTAACCAGTTGCGTGGTGCAACCGTCTTCTCAAAGATAGACTTGAGGTCTGGATATCATCAACTTCGTATTAAGGATAGTGACATATCCAAGTCTGCTTTCAGAATAAGGTATGGTCACTATGAGTTCACAGTTATGTCGTTTGGACTAACTAATGCACCGGCTGCATTTATGGAACTTATGAATAGAATCTTCCAACCTTTCCTTGATCAGTGTGTTGTTGTCTTCATAGATGACATTCTGATCTATAGTAGAGATGCACAACAGCATGAACAACATCTTCGTCAAGCTCTAACTTTGCTAAGAGAACATAAACTATACGCTAAGTTTAGCAAGTGTGAGTTTTGGTTGCCAGAAGTATCTTTCCTTGGTCATGTGGTATCTGCCTCGGGTATTCGTGTTGACCCTAAAAAGGTAGAATCTATTCTACAGTGGGAACAATCGAAAACACCGACGGAGATTCGAAGTTTCCTAGGGTTAGCTGGATACTATCGAAGGTTCATTAAGAACTTCAGTTCTATAGCCTTACCCTTGACTAGGTTAACCCGGAAGGATATTCCTTTTGTCTGGAGTGATAAGTGACAACAATCTTTTCAGTTGCTGAAGGAGAGGTTGACAAGTGCACCTGTGCTTGTGCTACCTGAGCAAGGCAAAGGATACATAATTTTCTGTGATGCCTCTAAGAATGGACTCGGGTGTGTGTTGATGCAGGATAAACAAGTGATTTCTTTTGCTTCCCGACAGCTTAAGAAACACGAAGAGAATTATCCGACACACGATCTAGAGTTAGCTGTTGTGGTTCATGCCTTGAAGATCTGGAGACATTATCTCTACGGAGAGACATTCCAAATTTTCACAGATCACAAGAACCTTAAGTATATCTTTTCTCAGCATGAACTTAACATGAGGCAACGTCGCTGGATGGAGTTAATCAAGGACTACGATTGTACAATAGATTACCATCCAGGAAAGGCCAATGTAGTTGCAGATGCCTTGAGTAGGAAATCAGCAACATCATCCTCTGATAGGACACAATTAAACTCATTAGTATGCCCTAGGAGAGATATGCTTATCTCCTTAAGGCAAGATAATGTACAGATGAAGGTGTCATGGATTGCCGGGTTGTTGGCTGAGATGCATATCAAACCCACCCTAAGAGAGAAGATTAAGGAGGCACAACAAGTTGATGTTGTAGTTCAACAGATCAGATCTGAGTATGGTGATGAGAAGCGAGAAGGTTTTCATGAATCAGATGATCAAGTGGTATGATATCATGGGAGGATGATAGTACCAGATGTAGATAACCTGAGGAAGTTAGTCATGGAGGAAGCTCATTCTTCAATGTATGCTATGCATCCAGGAAGCACCAAGATGTATCGAAACTTGAAAGATATGTATTGGTGGCCTGGGATGAAGAAGGACGTAGCTGAGTTTGTTCTGAGGTGTCCAGTGTGTCAGCAAGTTAAATCTGAACACTAGAAGCCTACAGGAACAATGCAACCTTTACCCATACCACAATGGAAGTGGGATCATGTAACCATGGACTTTGTTGTTGGTCTACCTAGAACAAACAAAGGACATGATTCCATTTGGGTAATTGTTGATAGGTTGACTAAGACAGCACATTTCTTACCTGTCAAAACAACCTATTCTGCTGAAAGGTTATCCCAGTTATATGTTCAGGAGATAGTGCATTTGCACGGAGTTCCTATCACCATAGTTTCTGATAGAGGTCCTCAGTTCACAAGTCATTTTTGGGAACAGCTACATAGGGCACTAGGCACCCAGTTAAGGTTTAGTACAGCCTTTCATCCACAGACGGATGGACAGTCACAAAGGATTATACAGACCTTAGAAGATCTGTTGAGAGCATGTGTTCTCCAGTTCACAGGAAGTTGGGATCTGCACCTAAGCTTGATAGAGTTTGCCTATAACAATAGCTATCAACATAGTATTGATATGGCACCTTATGAAGCCTTGTATGGCAGACGTTGTAGATCACCATTATGTTGGTATGAGACTGGTGAACATCAATTGTTAGGACCTGATCTTGTGCAGCATACTACATAAAAGATTAAAGTAATACAACAACAGATTAAGACTGCACAAGATAGGCAAAAATCTTATGCTGACAAGCGTCGTAGACCGTTGGAGTTCTAGGTTGGAGACAGAGTGTATCTCAAGGTCTCGCCTTGGAAAGGAGTCCTTCGCTTTGGAAGGAAAGGGAAGTTAGCTCCTAGATTTATAGGGCCTTATCCAATCATTGAACGGGTTGGAAAGGTAGCCTATAGACTAGAGTTACCACCAGAATTACAAAAACTACACCCTGTGTTTCACATTTCTATGCTAAGGAAATGTCATCCCGATACCGAGTCAGTTCTACAACCTATGGAAGTAGAATTGAATGAAGATATAACTTATGAGGAAGGACCGGTGTCAATCCTTGATAACAAAATTAAAAAGCTAAAGAAGAAAGAGATAAGTCTTGTAAAAGTTCTTTGGAATCACCGTGGTGTTGAAGAAGCCACTTGGGAACTAGAGGAAGAGATAAGAAGGAAATATCCTACTCTTTTCTCTTAATATGTTTTATCGATTTCGAGGATGAAATCCTTGTAAGGGGTGGATAATTTGTAACATCCCTGACCTGGGTTATGAATTAACCCTAGGTGTTTTGCCTAAGAAATGTAATTAAATCCTTATGATTATCTTTTGGCATGTAATTAAGTTCCTAAGGAACATACATTTTCATTTCTGTCCTTTTTAAACAATGATTGTAGTATTGTTTGGTAATATAGGGACCTATGTGCAAATTACCCAATTAGAGGGGTTAACTTGCAAATTACACAGGTTAAGATGTTCCTCTAATAAAGAGACATCATATGAAGGAATATGATGAGGTATGATGGATTTCCCAAGTTTGGGCACCAAGGTGCAACTTGTGGAGCAATCCTTGCGCTTGAACCCTAATTTTGGTGTAAAGTGCAATTTACCCAAAATATGGGGTGCAACTTGTGCTATAAACTTTCTAGAATATCTTTTATGACTCTTGACATCATTTAGAGAAGAAAGGATGAGAGGGGCACTTCTATTAAATAATTGGATAAGAAGGATGACCTTTGTAGTGAAAACACCTAGTATGAGTAAGAAGACCCTTCATATATATATACCTTAGTGTGCATATTGATTTTCTTTACCCTTAGATCTTGAGTTTTGATGGGCTTTGATTAAGTTTTGATAGCTTGAACGTGCCTTAGAAATAAGGAGGGACTTGGATGAGAATTGCATGCTTTAGAGGTCCTTATGGTGAAAATCAGCCTAAGCTATATAAGCACCTTTCTTTCCAAACCAAGCAAACGTTTTCCTTCACTTCCTCACTTCTCATCTTTCTCAACCGACCAAGGCAAAGCTGTGGAGCTCAGGGAAATGACAAACCTATTCTAAGGTAAGAGAACACCACCTTCTAGCTTGGATTCATGGAGGAAATCGTATTACAAGGTTGAATTGCTAGTTTTCTTACTTAGGTTCCTTGTTCTAGCCGACCATCCCCATCTTTTTCTTGAAGAATTGACCTTGGCCGACTTGTGGAGCTCAAGACTCCATTAAAGGCTTGAAGCTTGGAAGCTTGGAAGCTCTAGGAACCACGTTTGAGGCGGGTTTTATAACTCTAACTCTTAGCTTTGTTATGCATATCTTTGTTCTTGTTTTCTATGATTAGTTCTTCTTCTACCTCCCTTCTTCCTTGCTCTTTTGCAAGAAAAACGGTGGAGGAACCGACCTGAACATGGGTTGAGGATGATGGGCGTGGATTCCTAGGTCACTTTATGAAACGACCTTGGACCCTTTTGGTCCAAATGGGTGCAACTCGTTTAAGGTCAAACGGGTTCAACCCGTTCGATCTCAAACGATCCTGCAAGATCGTTTGGATCAAAACGACCCCAAGACCGTTTCATAGGGTTGACCAAGGTACGACCATTTGAGGGTCTTACATAATGTATTGAATTTCTTTCCTACAAAGAATTATAATCTACTTCCTAACCAATTGAGAGTTGAAGGCACTTCAACACCCTAACCCTAATCGGGTTGAAATTGCTGATTTTAATTATAGATCTTGTTGAGTTTTGGGTTGGAGGATCCAATCGGGTTCAAACCCGTTTGGGGTTCACCCAAACGGTCTAAAACTCGTTTAGTGACACCCCAAGATCGTTTGGAGGTCTAGGGTCAAGGAAAATTGATCCATTGTAGGTCCAATTTCAATAGGTTGAAGAATTGATAAAAGTGCTGATTTTAGACCTAATTAGGGTTCAATCCTAATCAAATCAACTTAGATTTTGGTCTAACTTTGGGCAAACGGTCTCAAGAACATTTGGAGGTCATCCAAACGATCTCAAGACCGTTTTGGAGAAGTTTGGGCCCAATTGGAGTTCAATTGATGGGTTCAATTACAATTTGTTTCACATTGTTGAGAATTGATGATTAGCCGATTGGAAACCCTAATTGAGTTAGACTTAACCCTAATTGGTTTTCAATTAAGGGTCAAATTGGAGTCCAATTGATAGAGGCTCATCCTAATTGACTCAATATGTAAGTGGTTAACATGGCTTTGGCCAATTAAAGGCTTCAACATAGGAAACCCTATTCAAACATAACCTATGTGTCACCTTTTATGTTCATGCGGTTTGGACCCAAGTAAGTTCACACTCGTTTGAGTCCAAACGAGTTCACACTCGTTTGAGTCCAAATGAGTTCACAGTCGTTTAAGTCCAAACGAGTCTACACTCATTTGATCTCAAATGGGTTCACACTCATTTGATCTCAAACGGGCTCACACTCGTTTGATCTCAAACGGGTTCACACTCGTTTGATCTCAAACGGGTTCACACTCGTTTGATCTCAAACGGGTTCACACTCGTTTGATCTCAAATGGGTTCACACCCGTTTAAGATCAAGGAGGTCCACACTCGTTTAAAGGCCCAAATGGGTTCTAGGTCGTTTGAGGTTAAATGAGTTCAAGGTCATTTAAGAATCAAATGGGTTGAAGGTTGAAGATCAAACCCTAAACCAATTGAAGATTTTAAAGGTTGATTATACTTAATCACTTGAAGGTGTAAATGGTTCAATGATGATATAATCTAAACCATAATGGTAACTTAAGATATTAAGGGACTAAGTGATTAATGAATTGACCCATGAGGATAATTAATGGGTAATTTACCAAAATGCCCCTGAGAGGTTTAATTGAGTTATACCTTGTTCTAATCAAACCCAAATCGCTTGATAGTGGTGATTTGGTTTATGTAGATCAAAGGGGACTTAACCTAACCTAATCTAAGTGGTGTAGTCACCATCTACTAGTGAGAGGAGAGAGAAAGTACCATTTATGGTGGAAACTCAAGTAAAATACCTTCAATATACATGAATGTGCATGATTAGGGTATGATCCATTTATGAGAGATCATGGAAACCCTAATTATGGTAATTGGTGAATCTTGATCTTATCTGAGGGCTTTAATGATGATGTTTCTCATGCATGGTGATGTAATGAGATTAATTCACCATGAGGTGAATAGTAAACCCTAATTCTAGGGTGAGGACATATATTGTGAATAGTAAACCCTAATTGATGAAAATCAGGGAATCTAACCCTTGTAAGAATATAAGGGTACAACTCTTGATATGAACTGCTTACTATTATCAATTGAATTAACCATGCAGGTTTCTATACATGATGGTGATCATATCCAGGTAAGGATTATGATTTCATATTCATTGGAAGCATGTTATTAGCTTTATGAGTAATGACATATGTTGATGCCTAGTAAGTGGCATCTTATGAGAATGATAGGCTGTAAGAGCTAGCCATGAATATCATCAAGGTCATGCTTGTCAAATGACTTGTGATTGGACGATTGAGAAATGATAATTGATGTGAGTTAGACTTGATACATTTAGTATTCTACTTTCATAGCTTCTATGCTAATAATTAATGTTTGAAAACATGTATGATGCTAAAAGAATCTGAAATGTACCTAATAACCAAGTTTAATCATATCATGTAGAGCCCTGATCATAGATCCATCATTGTCAGAGTTTAAATGATGGTGAAACATGTTTTCCTAAGGGAACTCCTGGATCACATACTTTAGAGTATGTGGGGGAATATGGATGTGTATATCCTTACATCCTAGTGTAGGAGTTGATGTTGATGTATCTTAATCCATCAGCCCTTCACTATATGTTTATGTCGGGATGATGTAACACTATTCTTCCAAGGGAATCTTTTATACCGCATCGATGAGAGATAAACATGAAATCTTTTGATGGCGAAGGGAGTGCAGAATGCCACTGTGACTCTAATAGCGAAGTACCAGAATACCCTGGTAAGCTATATTAGCAGGGACACTAGATGTCCTGCATGTTTATCCTCATTCTGACTGAGGTAGTTGAGGGTCATGAGAATCCGGCTCTTTCGATGACCTAGTATGATACGGATGCGACTTACTAGTGATCGGTTGGAGCATGAGTGGTATACCTCATCTCCGCAGGGCATAATGATGTTTGTAAAACATAATCAACCGCGTAGCATAACTGCTTAGGTTGAACTACGAGGAACATTGATTGATATTACATTGCTTGTTTTTAATATACTGTTCAAGCATTAGTATACGTGTTCTTCATATTCCTTAAATAAAGATGAGTATTTGTTATCAAGCCTGCTGTGAGTATCCTAAATTACCTGCTCATGATATTCCTTTGATTGCTTTTAACAAAGTTTCTGGCGGAGAGTTATAACTCTCGCTGGGACAATTAATTAAAATTGTCTCACCCTGTAGATTTCTACCTTTAGGTGGACGTCGAGGTCGAAGGAACCGATCTGCAGGTGGACAGCAGCAACAACAGCAAATTCAGGAGCAGCAGTGACTTCAGGTGGAAACACTGTGCTATCTAGTCTTGTAGTTAGAATAGTCTTATGTCGTCTCTGTACACTCAGATCCTAGGAGTTTGTTGATCTGAGAATTTTGAAATCTTGAGATTTTGTATCATGACGTATATAATCACTCGAGAAGTGATTTATCAGAGATGTAAATAGTTCATCTTACTTTTATAAACGGAGTTTCAGGTTTTTAAGATCTCGCTTTCGAAAAGTTTTAATTTCTCGTGTTTTTCGTATTCCGTTGTTAATCGAATCACTTCCGCTATGTTTATCTTGTGTTTTGGAGATCAGAGCCCACAATTAACATGCTAACAAAATTCTGATTCATTTGAAACACCATATACAAACTTTTGCTGCCCAGACCTGAGAGTACAAGGATGACTCTAGGACACACTAGACATCTAATCAACATTCTCAAATATTCATTACTAAAACTCTTCTTTTATACCATATATTTATTTTCATCACTTCCGATTACCTAAAAAAATGTGGCGAACCACAAGGGTGAGACCCATGTCCCGGTAAGAGATATAGCCTCCAACAACGTTCATTGATTCCAACATTTTTAGGTAATGAACAGTTTAAGTAGTTTAATCATATATAACAAATAAGCTCAACATCATTGATGATTATAAATACATAAAGGAGCAGATAATAACTATCTTCATTAGCCAGACTATTTTCAAATCCCTATTAACAATATAAGGAGTCTAGCAGCATGAGCATCTCTAACATCATGAATAAGTCTAGTATCATATGCATAGCTAACAACATTAGCATGTCTAACAGGTTGAACATATCAACATCATAAGAAGAGCTAACAACATAAGCACAACTATTTGGAGAATCATGATTAGCAGTATATGCATCTCTAGTTACAAAGGCATGACTAGCATGCTAAACATAACTAAAACATGAGATAGCTAGCATCATGATTATAATTAGTAGTAGAAGTATATTTATCAACATGAGCATAGCTATTGTATGTACGCATCTACAATCTTAAGCATATCACAACCTAAGTATATCTACTATCTCTTAATTGCACTAAGAATCATCTTTATGTAAAGATAACAAACAAGGGTTATCATCCAATGTGAAACGTCATGTATAACCCTAAAAAAATATTTTACAAGGTTGTATTACATCTTTTATTATGCCTTGGGGAGCTTGAGTCATACCACCCAAAGTCCAACTGACCCCTACGAAGGGATATTCAGTTTTGTATAAGATCTAGGAGTGTCAGTATCCTAAGATCTCTTCCCCTTGGTCAGTACCAATAAAAAGGCAGTGACATATCCTTCAAAGCTACCACTACAATTACATATAGTCAAGATTCTAACCACTAGTCCACCCTTGGTACAGGTCATGACACTAGAAACTAGGGTATAGAAAACCCTCTAATCTGAGGTACAACCGTAGTTGTCCTCATTCACACCAAATATCTGAGGCATGATGATAGAAATCCTCCATAACTTGCATTGTGGATGACAAGGATGTATCCTCAACTTGCCACCCCCACATACTCAATTGTATGCACTCTAAGTTTCCCTTAGGAATAATCATTTCACCATCCAATAAGTTCTGACACTGAAGATGGATCTACGGAACGGGGTACTGCATGATTAGAATTGCACTTGATTAGTTATTCCAATTGGGTGAATAAAGGCTACATAAAACAAGTGGACATACAAACCCTAATTCACTTCTAGTAAGCATATTAATATAACAACTTCAAAAGATATAAAACATGTGAAACATAATTTCTCATCTCATCATCACATGGTACTATTCACTTGTCATTCATGATACTACACTAGTCATCATACTATCACAAGATATGAATCCTTTTCACAATATCACAAAGTATCAACCCTTATCGATACAAGAGGATTACACCTCATTCAGGGCTCAACCATGCCCAAAGGTCATTAAGACCATCATATTATTCCCTACAACATCATCATTATCTTTGAATGTAACAAGGCTCAACAACATCACTTACATATAATACACCAGTTTAGCATGATATTGCATAAATGAGCTAGGAGATATTCATAAACAATCATAGCAGGGTTATATTAACATTAAGAATATTCCTTTATTACACCGACATGCAAGGAATCTAGATATGATTAACCCTCATCATATTCATAATGCACATATTTAGCATAAGAAAGTATCAACCATGTGTCTATGATAACCAACAATTAACACATTAAGGTTTTGATCATATTAATAAGGTTATTTCACCATCATGCCATCATATAAGAATGTTAAACATGAATACTTATCTTTATCTATTTCCATTAGAGTTAGGTTCAACAATATAAATTATATTAATGTTATTAATCAACACTTATACCCAAACCCTAACTAACAACATCCCCATTGGATCATGGATGCATAAGGGGAATCATCTCCATCACATTCCATACTATTCTCAAATATGAATCCACACATAAATCAAGGTGTAACATCAGGTTATAGCATACTAAAGTTTCAACAACAATAAGAGAGTACTCCATGATTTTATTAGTCATTCAAGGACTATTCATACCCAATTACCATCATTTAGTTATATGAAAGTTAGGTATAACAAGCTATACCTCATTAGGGTTACCAATTAATTCACTATGGTGATTATAAATCATAATCATTTGAGGGTAATGGTAACACTACAAGTTTAAGGCATTGAACCATCAAATTCTCATCATCAGAATCATAACATTACACCACATGCTTCACCCAAAATAGTGGGAATATTGATGTGACAGCTCATCATGCTAAACAAGATTACTCAAAACACAAAACACGACCAACTACTAATTAATCACATAGTCAAAAATGTGGAATGATTAAAACCAATTCCAACAATGTAAATAAATTCTAGAAGACTTACAAAAGGTCCATCATTCCATTCTCATATACTGTAACAAGTATTTACATATGGGTCCAAAGACCTTAGTCACATCCTGCATAGAAAAGATATTTCACATGTACATGCCATATCTTTACAAACATTGGCATACTACCAAAATCTCATGTCGATACGAGTATATCATCTATAAAACACATCCCATACCCAGACCTAAGAGTACATGGATGACACTAGGACTCTACTACTAACATCTACAACTAACCAACCTTCTGAATCTATTGATCACCAGATTGGTTCTCTTCCACAGTGCGACCTCAACCTTGTTTCCCACGACCACCTAAAAAAATGTGGTGACCCATGGGTGAGACCCAGTCCCAGCTTGAGATATAACTCTCTCCAACATATATTGATTATAACATATTAATTAATAGTAACTACATTGAGCAGTTAGGGTATTGAATAAGTAATATGAACAGATTGAACAGTTTAAGCATACTAAGAAGTTAAGCAAATAAGTTGTAACATCAAGTAGAATTACAAATTTTCATAAGTCTGCATCATGTAAGAACTATGTAGTGTAAAGACAAGACAAGGGTTAATCAACCAATGTGATACGTATTAAACCCTAGCAATTATACTACAAAGTTGGTATTATATCTTTTATTATTATGCCCTAGGGAGTTTGAGTCGTACCACTCAAAGTCCAAATGACTACTGTGAAGTGCTATTCAATTCTGTATAAGATCTAGGTGTGTCAGTATCCGAAGATCTCTTCACCTCGGTCAGTACGAGTAAACTATAGTGACAAACCAGTCAAACTGCCAACATTGACATATAGTCAACTGATAAAAACTAGTCCGTACTTGGTACAAGTTATGACACTAGAAAATAGGGTATACAAAACCCTCTAATCCAAGGTACAACCACAACTATCCTCAATCACATCAAATGTCAGAGGCATGGGCATAGCCATCCTCTATAACCTACAATTGTGGATGACAAGGATATATCCTCAACTTGCCACCCCCACATACTCAACAGTATGCGCTCCAAGTTTCCCTTAGGAATACTCATTTCCCCAACCAGTAAGTTTTGACACTGAAGATGGATCTATGGAACATGGCTCTACATGGTTAAGGTTACACTTGATTAATTACTGCCAATTGAATGCATTAAGGCTTTATCATACAAGTGGACATTCAAACCCTAATTCTTTTCTAACAAGAGTATATTTATAACAACTTCAGAAGATATAAAACATTTGAGATATAAATCATAATCACAATACCACATGCTATCATTCATTGCAAATTAATGGACCACACGTATCATCATACTATTACAAGATACCAATATCTTATCACATGTTCCGGGGTTTTAAACCTTATTGGAACATGAAGAGGATTTCACCTCAATCATGGATTCAAACATGCCCAAAGGTCGTTAAGACCATCACATTATTCATAGTAAGGTCATCATCATCATTCCATGCCTTAAACAAAGCTCAAAAGATCATTAGCACAAATATGTCCATAGATATTAACATGGCAAGGCACTATGATATTCAAATAGTACTACATTGTGGTTTCAACACAAGAAGAGTGTAATTCATTATCACATTAATAATTCAAGAGGTCTGATTATAACCAATCAAAATCATATAATTACATTAAGGTTAGGTATAACAAGCTAGATCACATGGGAGTTATGCATCAACTTATTATAGTGATTTATCCAATATAACTATATCATGGATAAGGTAAGACTACATGTTAATGGTATTGAACTATCAAATTATTATCACTAGGACCCAAATATAATACCATGTGATTTATTCTAATCTATTGTATGTTAAAGCATCCAATATTATTCACTGGATCAGGTTCATTGTTCAAGGTTATCAATTGAAGTATAGGTCTAACCATTAGATCAATTGAACCAAGGAACCATTGGTTCAAGGTTTAGTCAAATGTACAATTACATTATTAACTCATAATACTTGATAATGACCAGATCCACCATTAATTGTGATAATTAGATCACCATTGGTTGTTAGATTAGTAATACATTCAGTTAGCACCATCAAATATTAAGCTGATGTCATCATTGATTGATAACATCGTTAGAATACTCAGTGGATGATAATTAAATGTCTAATTGAGCCAAAACCTGACCTAAGGGTGACCATAGGTTGTCACCATAAATTTGACATCCTTTATCATGAACATTAGTTGACAAGATAGCAACACAATTGGTTGTTGAATGGTATGACCATCGGTTGTTTGATAGGGAAGGAAATAAGCTTGAAAACTCGAATTTGAGCCATCAATTGTTTTTTACATATAACCATAGGTTGTTGCTATCAACCTATACCAGATCATGTTACACCTTATAAAGGTAATACACATGTTTACAAGTTCATATAGAACTGGAAAAGAACAGGAAACACCACAAAATTTGAAATTTTAAACAAGCATAGTTTCTTTATGCTTAGATCATTACATTCAAGCATAAACATGAACTAACAAGCTTCTAGCAAGCAAGATAAGTGAAGAATTTTATATAAATCACCTATATAGAGTAGGTAAGATCCCAAATAGCAAGAATCTAGAGAAAATAAGGCAAGAAATCCCTAGATTCAGATTTGAACTTGGCCAAATAGGCACTTCTCTCCATAAAGGAACAAAACCCTAGAAAAAGAAACAAGAAGGATAGATTTTTGAGTTCTAGGGCCACTGTCACCATGGAACAACAGGGTTCCTACCTGGAGAGATATAGGAGGAAGAAGAGAAAAGAAATAAATGGAGGAAATAAGGTAAAATTTACACTTTTAAGTCAAGGTCACTAGGAGGAAGCTTTTTAGACCCAAAAAGGAAATCAATTGCAACCCTAGAATTTTTTTCCAAGAAGATCCCCACTTTCTTATTCCTTGGGTAGGGAATTCACAGAAGCACAAAGGGAGAATGAAGATCAAAGAAGGAGGGAATCGGTGGATAGAAAATGGCTCATTTTGGTTCTTGGGGATAAGTATATGAACTTTAAGATAAAGCAAAATGAAAAAGTTGAAGTTCTAGTATCTATCCAAGTGTCCATGGCCTTAAATTATTAAGAATATACAAGCACACACACAAGAAGCTCTCCCACTATCTGTATATACCTTCTTAGCTTTCCTTTGTTGAATTTCGCTGCCAATCACACAATTCATTATTTGATAGCTATTAAAGGTAGCTCATCCATGAAGGGGTAAACCCTAAAATACCCTTGATGAAAAAACCTTAAAACCATGGCTCAACTAGGATCCCCATGCATAAAAACACTCAATAATGATAATAAAACATCTAAGGAACATAATGTACGTGACAAGTTCCAAAGAAAACCCCTCAATTGGGTTAAATTGTGGAAAAGTCCAAAATGTACAGAAAATTGCATAACTTGCTCAAACAATGTCCAAATTGGACCAAATCTGAAACTTAAGCTTGTCTTATGATTTCAAAACATATAAAAAGGTTATATTAGGGTTCTAAGAATTCAATTAGGGTAATTAATTCCATTTAATGCATTAAGAAAGTTTAGGGACCTTACAACTATAAACCCCTAACAAGGATTTTGCCCTGAAATCCCATGCAAAAAGAGATGGGTATTTGCTAAACATATCATTCTCTAGTTCCCATGTGGATTCCTCTATTCCAAGGTGATGCCACAAAACTTTCACTAGTATTACATCTTTTCTCTTCAACCTTTTCACCCTTCTATCTAGGATCAACACAGGACCCTCGACATAGGAGATATCCTCATCTAACTTAACCTCTACTAGTTGGATTGTCTGATCAGTATCTGGATGGCATTTCCTCAACATAGAGATGTGAAAGACATTATGCAATCTATGTAGCTCTGGCGGTAGCTCCAACTTATATGCTACCTTTCCAACACGAGCTAGGATAGGGTATGGTCCCAAAAATGTAGGAACCAACTTACCCTTATGTCTAAACCTCAACACACCTTTCCAAGGAGAAACCTTAAGATATACTCTATCTCTCACTTGGGCCTCAAGTGGTCTGCATCGGTTATCTAAATAAGATTTATGCCTATCTTGGGCTGCTGTCAACTGTTGTTTTATCACTTTAATCTTTTTTGTAGTCTGATGTACTAGCTCAGGACCCAAAAGTTGATATTCACCTGTGTCATACCAGTAAAGAGGTATAGAGTCTCATAAGGAGCCATATCTATGCTTTTTTTATAGCTATTACTATAAGAAAACTCTATCAGAGTCAGATGTACATCCCAACTACCAAGAAATTGCAACACACATGCCCTCAAAAGATCCTCTAAAGTCTGAATAGTTCTTTCAGACTGCCCATTAGTCTGTGGATGAAAATTTGTGTTGAATCTCAGCTGTGATCCCATTGTTGAATGCATACGCTCCCAAAAATGACTTGTAAATTGTGGACCTCTATCAAAAACTATAGTCACTGGAATGCCATGCAAACGAACTATCTCAACAATATATATTTGTGCTAATTTCTCTGCTGTAAACGTCTTCTTAACTAGCAAAAAATGAGAAGACTTAGTCAATTTGTCTACTATCACCCATATGGAATCATGACCCTTGGCTGTCCTAGTAAGACCAACCACAAAGTCCATAGTAATATGATCCCATTTCCACTGTGGTATTGGCAAGGGTTGTAATGACCCTGCAGGCTTCTAGTGCTCATCCTTCACCTGTTGACAAATTGGACATTTGGCAATGAACTCTGCCATATCACACTTTAGACCTGGCCACTAATACATGTCTTTCAAGTTTTGGTACATCTTGGTACTTCCAGGATGCATTGCATACATGGAGGAGTGAGCCTCTTCACATACCACCTTCCTCAACCCATCAACATCAAGAATTACTTCCCTATTATGGTAACAAACTGTACCATCATATGCCTCATGAATGTCATCATACTTTTCACTGCTAATCCCTGATCGTATATTCTGTATCATAGTATCATTATGTTGTGCATCATGAATCTACTGTCTCAAGGTAGGTTTCACTTGTAACTGTGCCAACAATCCTACCAACAATCCTACCAACAAGGAAACTTCTATATGTACATTCATCTGGCGAAGAGACACTAGCATATCTCTCTTATGGCACATCAAGGAACTTAATTATGCATTATCTACCGTTGATGATGAAGATGAATTTCTACTCAATGCATCATCTACCACATTAGCATTCTCTGGATGGTAATCTATTATGCAATCATAATCCTTAATCAGCTTCATCCATCTCCTTTGCCTCATATTCAACTCCTATTTTGAGAAGATATACTGTAGATTCTTGTGGTCAGTGATGATCTGACACTTGTCTCCATAAGGATAGTGTCTCCAGATCTTTAAGGCATGGACCACCACTACAAGCTCTAGATCATCTGTTGGGTAATTCTCCTCATGTTTCTTAAAATGTCATGAAGCAAAAGAAATCACATTTTTATCCTGCATCAACACGCATCCCAACCCATTCTTTGAAGCATCACAAAAGACAATATAGCCTTTCCCTTACTCTGGAAGTACTAACACCAGTGCACTAGTCAACTTTTCTTTTAACAGCTGGAAAGAACATTGACACTTGTCATTCCAGGAAAAAGGAACATCCTTCCTGGTTAACCTAGTTAGGGATAACGCTATAGAACTGAAGTCTTTGATGAACCTCCTATAGTAGCTTGCCAAACCTAGGAAACTGCAGATCTCTGTTGGTGTCTTGGGTTGTTCCCATTCTAGTAAAGATTCCACTTTCTTGGGATCAACACAAATGCCTTTTGTAGATATAACATGGCCTAGAAAAGACACTTCAGCTAACTAGAATTCACACTTGCTGAACTTAGCATATAGTTGATGCTACCTCAACAAAGTCAATGCCTGGTGAAGGTGTTGCTCATGTTGTTGATCCTTGGAGTATATCAGGATATCATCTATGAACATGACCACACACTGATCAACATAAGGTCTAAACACCCTATTCATTAGATCCATAAAAGTTACAGGTGCATTAGTTAGCCCAAACGGCATAACCACAAACTCATAATGACCATACCTAGTCCTAAAAGGTGACTTGGGTATGTCATTAGCCTTAATTATCAATTGATGGTAACTTGACCTCAGGTCTATCTTTGAAAACATAGTGGCACCTCTCAACTGATCAAAAAGATCATCCATCCTCAGAAAAGGATACTTATTCTTTATTGTCACCTTGTTCAATTGTCTGTAGTCTATACACAACCTCATTGAACCATCCTTCTTTTTAACAAACAACATGGGAGCACCCCAAGGGGAAGTGCTCGGCTTGATAAAACCCTTCTCTAATAGTTCTTGTAACTATTTCTTTAACTCTTGCATCTCTACTGGTGCCATTCTGTATGATGATTGTGCTATGGGTTGTGTTCCAGGAATAAGATTGATCTCAAACTCAATCTCTCTAGGAGGGGGAATGCTAGGAAATTCTTCAGGAAAGACATCCTCGAATTCTTTCACCACTGGTACATCCTAGATATTAGGACCTACCACCTTGGTATCCACAACATGAGCTAAGAAAGCCTCACATCCTTGTCTCATCAACTGCTCAGCTATCATAGCTGACATCAAACATATAACAAGAATATTCCTATCACCCTAAAAAATCCACTGTATATCTCCATCATGCAACGTTGCCACCTTAGTTTTACAGTCCAAGACTACCTTGTATTTTTCCAAGGTATCCATTCCTAGGATTACATCAAAACCATGCATGTCAAGTGGCAAAAGATCCACTTGAATGTTGTGTCTAGAAAAAGAAAGAACATGGGCACACTTCCCACAACTCAGCAGAATCAACCAAAGGAGTCTCTAGTTGTAGGCTATCAGATCTTAGACTAACATGTAGATAAAAACTATCTATCACCTCTCTAGTGATAAAAGAGTGTGTCGCACCCGGGTCTACTAACATAGATACAAAACAAGAAGCAGACAAAACAGAATGAAATAACTCCATCCGACCTGTCATGACTCGTGGATTGACCACTGCTTATGGCTGGTTCATGTCATAGAACCTTGATGTCACCTACTGCCATCCACGTCCTCTACATGCTTTTCCAGATGATCCTGCCTGGGATGCCAGACCACATCCCCTTCCACTGCCACTACTAAACTATCATTGTTGTGGACCTTGTTGACTTTGCCTTGGCTACTGAGTCACCTCCTCATCTTTCATAGGGCAATAAGGTCTTGTATGTATGCCCCACTTACCCACACTTGTAACATGTTCTGGTGTCCTGATATGGCCTAAAAGACCCTGTCACTGAAACCAATGAGGTACTGTAGGCTCCCGTTGGTAGAAAATTGTGACCTCTACCCTGACTCGGGGTCCACTGTGATGGTGCGTGTGATCTTGGTTCAGTGCAGGTTGACCTAGGTTGTGATTTTGGCGGGAAAAGCCTCAGCTTCTTAAAGTCTCCAGATGATTTCCCTTGAAACTGCATAGGCCGCATCTTAGCATTAGCTTCACGCTTCTCTATGGAAGACCTCTCTATCCTCTTGACAGATTCTACAAAGGTGGAAAATCTTTCCCTGTTCTCCAAGGCTAATGTTTTAGTAGTCAAGTCCGTACTCAGACCCTTCTCAAATCTCCAGATCCTTTCCTTGTCTGTTGTTGTCATGTGTGGGTAGAACCTTAGAAGTTCCATAAACTTTGATTCATACTCATTGACAATCTTAGCTCCCTAACGAATCTTCTCAAACTGAGAGATTTTCTCATCTATATAGGTCTCTAGAAAATATCAGCTAACAAATTCCCTCTGAAACTCCTCCATCCTATCACAACTCCTAGCCTTTTCTCCTCTTCTATGGCCCACCAGTGGCCAGCACTACCCTTCAACAGGGATACCGCATGCTTAACTTTGTCTTCTTCAACGATGTTTAGGATTTTGAATGCCTTTTCCATCTTAGTCAACCACATGTCAACATCTGCTGGATCAGAAATACCTGCATATTCAATTGCCCCACCACATCTAAGATGTTCAATTGTCTTCCCGACACATTGGGACTCCACATTAGAAAAGGTTGCCCTAGATTGAGGTGATGACGCTCTGTCAGTGATATGTGTAATTGTGGCCATCATTTGTCTAAACATAGACTGAAACTTGGGATTGGCCATCATTGTCGGGTCTAGATGAGGCATTGCGGGCTACTCTGGTCCTACTTTCGACACTCTCTCATTGTGTGCCTGCCTCCCTACACCTCCTCTCGGTGCAACATAGCTACTCTCAACGTGTTCTTCATGTCCTCCAGATATATCTGCAAAAGCATAAATTGTGATCATATATGTTGGATACATAAGAATAGACTCAAACCTAAGTCCTATGTCCCTGTCGACTTAGTAAACCTAGAGCTCTGATACCAACTTAACTGTGACACCTCATCACGCTAAATGACATTACTCAAAACACAAAACACGATCAACTACTAATTAATCACATAGTCAAAAATGCAGAATAATTAAAACCAATTCCAACAATGTAAATAAACTCTAGAAGACTTACAAAAGGTCCATCATTCCATTCTCGTATACTGTAACAAGTATTTACATATGGGTCCAAAGACCTTAGTCACATCCTGCATAAAAAAAGATATTTCACATGTACATGCCATATATTTACAAACATTGGCATACTACCAAAATCTCGTGTCGATACGAGTATATCATCTATAAAACACATCCCATACCCAGAATTGAGAGTATAGGGACGACACTAGGACTCTACTACTAACATCTACAACTAACCAACCTTCTGAATCTATTAATCACCAGGTTGGTTCTCTTCCACAACGCGACCTCGACCTTGTTGCCCGCGACCACCTAAAAAAATGTGGTGACCCACGGGTGAGACCCAGTCCCAGCGAGAGATATAACTCTCTCCAATATATATTGATTATAACATATTAATTAACACTAAATACATTGAGAACTTAGGGTATTGAATAAACAATATGACCATATTGAACAGTTTAAGCATACTAAGAAGTTAAACAAATAAGTTGTAACATCAAGTAGAATTACAAATTTTCATAAGTCTGCATCATGTAAGAACTATGTAGTGTAAAGACAAGACAAGGGTTAATCAACCAATGTGATACGTATTAAACCCTAGCAATTATGCTACACGGGTGGTATTATATCTTTTATTATTATGCCCTAGGGAGTTTGAGTCGTACCACTCAAAGTCCAAATGACCACTGCGAAGTGCTATTCAGTTCTGTATAAGATCTAGGAGTGTCGGTATCCTAAGATCTCTTCCCCTCAGTCAGTACGAGTAAACTGTAGTGACATACCAGTCAAACTGCCAACAATAACATATAGTCAACTGATAACAACTAGTCTGTACTTGGTACAAGTTACGACACTAGAAAATAGGGTATACAAAACCCTCTAATCCAAGGTACAACTGCAGCTATCCTCAATCACATCAAATGTCAGAGGCATGGCCATAGCCATTCTCCATAACCTACAATTGTGGATGACAAGGATATATCCTCAACTTGCCACCCCCACATAATCAAAAGTATGTGCTCCGAGTTTCCCTTGGGAATCATCGTTTCCCCATCCAGTAAGTTCTGACACTGAAGATGGATCTATCGAACAGGGCTCTACATGATTAAGGTTACACTTGATTAATTATTGCCAATTGAATGCATTAAGGCTTTATCATACAAGTGGACATTCAAACCCAAATTCTTTTATAACAAGAGTATATGTATAACAACTACAAAAGATATAAAACATTTGAGATATAAATCTTAATCACAATACCACATGCTATCATTCATTACAAATTAATGGACCACACGTATCATCATACTATTACAAGATATCAATATCTTATCACATGTTCCAGGGTTTTAACGCTTATTGGAACATGAAGAGGATTTCACCTCAATCATGGATTCAAAAATGCCCAACGGTCATTATGACCATCACATTATTCATAGTAAGGTTATAATCGTCATTCCATGCCTTAAACAAGGCTCAAAAGATCACTAGCACATATATGTCCATAGATATTAACATGGCAAGTCACTATGATATTGAAATAGTACTACATTGTGGTTTCAACACAAGAAGAGTGTAACTAATTATCACATTAATCATTCAAGAGGTCTGATTATAACCAATCAACATCATATAATTACATTAAGGTTAGGTATAACAAGCTAGATCACATGGGAGTTACGCATCCACTTATTATAGTGATTTATCCAATATAACTATATAATGGCAAAGGTAAGACTACAAATTAATGGTATTCAACCATAAAATTATCATTACTAGGACCCACATATAATACCATGTGATTTATTCTAAACCATTGGATGTTAAAGCATCTAATATTATTCATTGGATCAGGTTCATTGTTCATGGTTATTAATTGAAGTATAGGTCTAACCATTAGATCAATTGAACCAAGGAACCATTGGTTAAAGGTTTAGTCAAATCTACAATTACATTCTTAAATATCATACATGGTGATGAAATGATCCACCATTAATTGTGATCATTAGGTCACCATTGGTTTTTAGATCAGTAATACATTTAGTTAACACCATCAAATATTAAACTGACATCATTATTGATTGATAACATTGTTAGAATACTTAGTGGATGATAATTAAACGTCTAATCAAGCCAAAACCTAACCTAAGGGGTGAACATAGGTTTTCGCCATAAATTTGACACCCTTGATCGCGAACATCAGTTGCCAAGATAGCAACACCATTGGTTGTTGATGGTATGACCATCGGTTGTGTGATAGGGAAGGAAATAGCTTGAAAACTCTAATTTGAGCCATCAATTGTTTTATACATAGCACCATAGGTTGTTTCTATCAACCTTTCCCAGATCATGTTACACTTTAGAAAGGTCATACACATATTTACAAGTTCATATAGAACTGGAGCAGAATAGGGAACACCACAAAAATTCGAAATTCTAAACAAGCATAGTTTCTTTATGCTTAGATCATCACATTCAATCATAAACATGAACTAACAAGCTTCTAGAAAGCAATATAAGTGAAGAATGTTGTATAAGTCGCCTCTATAGAGTAGGTCATATCCCAAACAGAAAGAATCTTGAGCAAATAAGGCAAGAAATCCCTATATTCAGATCTGAACTTGGCCAAATAGGCAGTTCTCTCCACAAAGGAGCAAAACCCTAGAAAAAGAAACAAGAAGGATAGATTTTTGAGTTCTAGGGCCACTTTCACCATGGCACAGCAGGGTTCTAACCTGGAGAGATATAGGAGGAAGAAGAGAAAAGAAATAAATGGAGGAAATAAGGTAAAACTTACACTTTTAGGTCAAGATCACTAGGAGGAAGCTTTTTAGACCCAAAAAGGAAATCAATTGCAACCCTAAAAAAATTTTCCAAGAAGATCCCCACTTTCTTATTCCTTGGGAAGGGAATTCACAGAAGCACAACGGGAGAAAGAAGGTTAGAGATGGAGGGAAGTGGTGGAGAGAAAATGTCTCATTTTGGTTCTTGGGGATAAGTATATGAACTTTAAGATAAAGCAGAAAGAAAAAGTTGAAGTTCTAGTATCTATCCAAGTGTCCATGTCCTTAAATTATTAAGAATATACAAGCACACACACAAGAATATCTCCCACTATATGTATACACCTTATTAGCTTTCCTTTGTTGAATTTCCCAGCCAATCACATAATTCATTAGTTGATAGCTACTAAAGGTAGTCGATCCATGGAGTGGTAAACCCTAAAATACCCTTGATGAAAACACCTTCAAACCATGGCTCAAATAGGATCCCCATGGATAAAAACACTAAATAATGATAATATAACATCTAAGGAACATATTTCATGTGAAAAATTGCAAAGAAAACCCCTCAATTGGGTAATTGCAGAAAAGTCCAAAATGTACAAAAAAAATGCATAACTTGCTCAAACAATGTCCAAATTGGACCGGATTTGAAAAATAAGCTTGTGTTATAATTTCAAAACATATACAATTGTTAGATTACGGTTATAAGCATTCAATTATGGTAATTAACCTCATTGAACTCATTAAATAAGTTCAGGGTCCTTACAAATGAGTCATCAACTTCTAACCATTAAATGTTGAAAAGGTAAAACCATTGCTCGTTTACATAAGTAAACATATTGAACAAACCACCTATGAATTCATTGAATTGTGCTATATAAAGAGTCACCATATAACCCTACACATCCCTTGATTAACAACATTAACAGTTCCATTGAGAGTAGGGTAAAACCCACAAGTGTTTGTTTATTTAAAACAAGTTGTCAGTAAATGAGCTTCTTAAGTTGATCTCATAAAGGAAACCATTTCAATCACTTTATTAGGACCACATATTACATTTAGGAATCATTCCAATTTATTGGATGAAGAAATGTTAGATCTTAACCATTAGGTCAAGTTCATATATTAAAACCATCAATTGGAGTATAGGTCCGACCATTTCATCAAATGACCCAAGAAACCATTGGTTTAAGGCTTAATTGATGCTACATCTACATGATTAACTCACCATAAGTTGAGGAGACATGATCCACCATCAATCGTGACCATTAAGTCACCATAGGTTGTTATATTAGCACTATATTCATTAATCACCATCAAATATCAAGCTAATGTCACCAATGATTGATAGCAACATTAAGGTACTTAGTTGTTGTTCATTAAACTTATAATTAGGCCAAAACATGACCTATGGGGTGAAATTCTTTTGAAAACCTTGGTAATCACCATCAATTGTCTTGAAGACAACGCCATAGGGTTGTTGCAATGGTACCACCATTGGGTCATGGGTTTATAGAAGAAATTAGCTTAAAACCCTAAAATTGACCATTGGTTGATAGGTGCTTAGCACCATAGGTTGTCAAACCAAACTTATCCAACTCATATTATACCTTATGAAGAATGTACACATGAATACAGGTTCATCTACAACTGAAATCAGAATAGGGAACATTATAAAAATTGAAATCCAAGTCAAGCATAGCTTTTTAGTTCATGGATCATCATTTTCAAGAAAGAACATGAGCTAGCAAGCTTATGGTAAGAAATAAATGTGGATCAAGTTATAAAACTTGCTTCTAATTAGAAGATAAACTCCCAAACACAATAAAACACTAGCATGTAGGGTAGAAAATCCAAGCATAAGCTGAGAACTCATCCATCTAGCACCTTTCTTCATCAAATGAGCAAACCATAAGCATAGGAGCAAGAAGGGTAGAGTTTTAGAGCTTTAGAGAAATTTCTACCATGGAACAACAAGGTTGTGACCTGGAGAAAGATAAGAGGAAGGATAAAAAAGAAACAAATGGAGGAAAGAAGGGGATTCTTACTCTTTTAGGTTAAGATCACTAGAAGGAAGCCTTTTAAACCCTAAAAGGAAGTCAATTGCAATGCTAGATTCTTTTTCCAAAAAGATCCCATATTTATTCTTCCTTGGATAGGAAATTCACAGAATAATAGAGGGAGAACGAGTTTCATATATGTAGGGAAGTGGTGGAAAGAAAATGTCTCGTTTTGATGCTTAGGGATAAGTATATGAAACTTTAAGATCAAGAAAAAAAGTTGAAGTTCTAGTATCTTTCCAAGTGTCCATGGCGTTCAACTATTAAGAATATACAAGAAAACACACAAGAAGTTCCACCACCATCCATATAGACCTTCATAGCTCTCCTTTGTCGAATTTCTAAGCCAATCAAATAATTCATTACTTGATAGCTACTAAAGGTAGCTCATCCATGAAGGGGTAAACCCTAAAATACCCTTGAGGAAAACACCTTCAAACCATGGCTCAAATAGGATCCCCATTGATCAAAATACTCAATAATGATAATATAACATCTAAGGAACATAGTGTATGTGACAAATTACAGAGAAAACCCCTCAATTGGGTAAATTGTAGAAAAGTCCAAAATGTACATAAAATTACATAACTTGCTCAAACAATGTCCAAATTGGACCAAATTTGAAACATAAGATTGTATTATGAGTTCAAAGCATATAACAAGGTTATGTTAGGTTTATAATAATTAAATTATGGTAATTGATCTTATTAAACTCATTAAGAAAGATCAGGGGCCTTACAACTATAAACCCCTACCAGGGATTTCGACCCCAAAATCCAAGGTAAACAAAGATGGATACTTCTCATGCACGTCATCCTTAGTCTTACACATGATTAATTTCATCACATGGTGATGTCACATCATTATCATAGAATACATATTGTTTTCCCTCAACTCTTGCATGTGTCACCTTGGTTCAACATAAGAACTATTGTGCCACCCGTACAAGTCTGGTAGTACCTTTCTACTTGGGACTCTAACACTCATCCTAGACTATACTATTTTTTGTACCACACATCACATGGCATACTTTTTGGTTCTTACCAAACATAGAACAACATGTATCTCTTCTCATATGTAACTTTACAAGGTTTCATCTCTATGATCCTTTAATGATTGTTGTTATTAGCAACTCAATCGATTAGGTGGGTATTTCCTAATTGTCAAGAACTATAAGGCATATGTTCATAGAACATTCTTCAATCACCTCAATGATGGACTGGCCATCTATCTAGTTGAAGAATCATAAACTTGTATACAGCCATTATCAAATATAACTTCTTGATTGACCTTGTTAGGGGTAGGGCAATGACACTATCTTAATCTTACTAGGATTCACACAACCCACTTAGAAGATGTACCATAAATCCAAGAGGGTACACTAGTTAACCCCCAACTCACTCTTACTGAACTTGTCACACAAGAGTATAATTTCTTCAACATTCTTAAGATTTAGAAAAGATGTTAACCATGCTATTAACCATCTCTAAAATACATTGAGATGTCATCATTCAAAGCTTGTAACAACTTATGAGACATAAATTGAACACTTTGTTCCTCCTATTCACAAATTCTATTGGTACATTCGTTAGTCTAAATGACATAACCATAAACTCATCACGGTCACATTACTTATGTCATCCACTCTAAGTCTTATGCATTGATATTTGATCCAAGGTTTATCTTAAAGGAACATTGTAGCACATGTCTACTGATAAAAAAAACCATCTATCCTTGATAGTGGTCTTGCCCAACTATCACTGAACCGTACACAACATTATAAAATCACTTTTTTTTCCTTCCAAATAACATTTAGAGGGTCATCATCAACTCTCTCTCTCTCTCAAAGGGGGAGGCACACTTGGAATGTTCATTTAATAAATATCTCCAACCTTCACATACTTCCTATACTGTTGATACATCTTGGATACTAGGATTCATTACCTAGTATCCACCTCATTTGCTATAAGGAACTCACATCCTTATCTCATCCACTTTTATTAACATAACAAATATCAAGAAATATAAGAGGAGTCTTCCTAATTATTGGAAGGCTCAAAAGAAAGCTCATCACAAAATTTATGACCTTGGAACCATAATCCAAACAACCTTATGCTCTAATAAGCTATCCACCCTCATGTTTACAACAAATCCACACATGCAAAGTGGCAATGATCCACTTGAAAGTTGTGCCCTGGAAAAGAAAGAAACAAAGGGAAACACACTTCCCACGTCATAACAACATTGTTCAAGGATCACTAGCAAAAAGGTAACCAATTCTATTTTCATTATGCAAGTTACATCTTCTTATGTATCATTTTATCCTTTTCATTTTGGGTTCCTTGCCATTAGCATAGGAATCATCATGATTAACATATCTCATTACTCCTTCCTTTATGACTATTTATCACATTTGGGTATGCTCTCTTGTTTTATTATGTTTTTCAACCACTTACCATGAGGTAAATAATCATATTCCACAATTTCTTCATTAAAAGGGATCATCTCCCTTAATTTCTTTCACATGCCACACTGATTTTACATTAAAATTTTCTTACACACATAGGTTGATCTGAGATTAACTCACTTTCCACCTTATTTATTTGTCATTGTTCCCATTCATCTTCTCATTTTATACTTAACATAGCAGTTCTATCCATTTTATATGGATTTCGTACCTTGAATTACTTTATAAGCACAAACTTATCTATCTTTTACTTTATAATCTTGTTGAATTACATCTTCAAGAACTCCTCTTTTGCTTATTTGCATTCAGATTTAGATTTCATGGTGTTGTATCTTTCTCTTAAAGTACCAAAAATTCAAGTTTTGATAGATAATGATGTAATCCTCATTTTCTCTTGAGGTAATATTGAGTTGTCTACGCCATGATTTTTGATTAATTATAGTCTTTAGATTGTTTCAAAATGACTACTTGATCAGAGCAATAAAAAAGATACCAAACTAAGAGTTCCATACTCACCTTTTCTTTAATAATTGAATACCTGGCTAGGGCACCCAAGTACTAAGATTAGGTAGTATGCACTATATTTTCAAGTCATGTTCTTTACTTAAACATCACCTTGGTCCTAAGTCCTAGTGTCCTTGTAGACTCAATGAACCTAAAGCTTTGATACCAACTTGTGAGAACCCATTACACTAAATGAGATTACTCAAAAAATAAATTAAAATCGATCACCAATTAACCACATACCCAAAAATATGGGTAAATTAAAATTGATTTCAACGTCAGCACTTGCTCAGAAACATTTGCATAAGAGCCCAACATCATTCTTATATACATACAATGCCAAGAATTTGATACAAATTGTTGTATTGCCTTAGCTACAACATATATACAAAAGAGAACAATATTTGTATATGCCACATAACAAACATTAACATGCTAACAAAATTCTGATTCATTTGAAACACCATATACAAACTTTTCCTACCCGGACCTGAGAGTACATGGATGACTCTAGGATATGCTAGACATCTAATCAACTTTCTCAAAGATTCATTACTATAGCTCCTCTTTGCTGACACATATTTTTTTTGTCACTTTCGATTACCTAAAAAAATGTGGCGAACCACAAGGGTGAGACCCATGTCCCAGCAAGAGATATGACCTCCAACAATGTTTATTGATTCCAACATTTTTAAGTAATGGATAGTTTAATTAGTTTGATCATATATAAAAAATAAGATCAACAACATTGATGATTAACAAATACATAAAGGAGCAGATAATAACTATCTTCATTAGCTAGACTATTCTCATATCCCTATTAACGGTATAAGGAGTCCAGCAGCATGAGCATCTCTAACATCATGTATAAGTCTAGTATCATATGCATAGGTAACAACATCATCATGTCTAACAGGTTGAATATATCAATATCATAAGAAGAGCTAACAACATAAGCACAACTATCTGGATAAGCATGATTAGCAGTATATGCATCTCAAGTTATAAAGGCATGGCTAGCATGCAAAACATAACTAACAACATGAGATAGCTAGCATCATGATTATAACCAGCAGTAGTATAGTTATCAACATAAGCATAGCTACTGTATGTATGCATCTACAATCGTAAGCATATCCACAACCTAAGTATATCTTCTATCTCTTAATAACACTAAGAATCATCTTTATGTAAAGATAACAAATAAGGATTATCATCCAATGTGAATTGTTGTGTATAACCCTAAACAAATATGCTACATGGATGTAATACATGTTTTATTATGCCCTGGAGAGTTTGAGTCGTACCACCCAAAGTCCAACCGACCCCTGCGAAGGTCTAGGAGTGTCGGTATCCTAAGATCTCTTTCCCTCGATCACTATGAGTAAAAAGGCAGTGACATATCAGTCAAAGCTGTCACTATAGTGACATATAGTCAAGCTGATAACAACTAGTCCGCCCTTGGTACAGGTCACGACACTAGAAACTAGGGTATACAAAACCCTCTAATCTGAGGTACAACCACAGTTGTCCTCATTCACATTAAATGTCTGAGGCATGACCATAGCCATCGTCAAATAACATGCATTGTGGATGACAAGTATAAATCCTCAACTTGCCAACCCCACATACTCAACAGTATGCACTCTGAGTTTCCCTTAAGAATACTCATTTCACCATCCAGCAAGTTCTGATACTGAAGATGGCTCTATGGTACATGGCACTACATGATTAGAGTTGCACTTGATTAGTTATGCCAGTTGGGTGAACTAAGGCTACATAAAATAAGTGGACATACAAACCCTAATTCACTTCTAGCAAGCATATAAATATCACAACTTAAAAAGATATAAAATGTGTGAAACATAATTTCTCATCTCATCATCACATGGTACTATTCATTTTCCATTCATGAGACTACACTAGTCATCCTACTATCACAAGATATGAATCCTTTTCACAATATCACGGGGTATCAACCTTATCAACACAAGATGATTACACCTCATTCAGGGCTCAACCATGCCCAATGGTCAATAAGACCATTATATTATTCCCTGCAAGATTATCATTATCTTTACATGCCTTACAACAAGGCTCAACAACATCACTTACATGTAATACACCAGATTAGCACAATATTGCATAAATGAGCTAGGAGATATTCATAAACAATCATAGAAAGGTTATATTAACATTAAGAATATTCCTTTATTACATCAATATGCAAGGAATCTAGATATAATAAACCCTTATCATATTCATAATGCACATGTTTAGCATAAGAAAGTATCAACCATGTGGCTATGTAGCCACCTATTAACACATTATGGTTATGATCATATTAAGGAGGTCATTTCACCATCATGGCCTCATATAAGAATGTTAAACATGAATACTCATCTTTCTCTATTTGCATTAGAGTTAGGTTCAAATAAATTATATTAATGGTACTAATCACACTTATACCAAAACCCTAACTCACAACATCCCCATTGAATCATGGATGCATAAGGTGAATCATCACCATCACATTCCATACTATTCTCAAGTATGAATCCACACATAAATCAAGATGTAACCATGGGGTTACAGAATACTAAAGTTTCAACATTAATAAGAGAGTACTCCATGATTGTATTAGTCATTCAAGGAGTATTCATACCCAATTACCATCATTTAGTTATATTAAAGCTAGGTATAACAAGATATACCTCATTATGGCTACCCATTAATTCATTAGGGTGATTATAAATCATAATCATATGAGGGTAAGGTAAGACTACAAGTTTAAGGCATTGAACCATCAAATTCTCATCATCAGAATCATAACATTACAATACACACTTCACTGAAAACAATGGGAATATTGAGGCATCAACTTCTAACCATTAAATGTTGAAAAGGTACATCCATTGGTCATTTACATAAGTAAACATCTTGAACAAATCACCTATGAAGTCTTTGAGTTGTGATCTAGAAAGATTCACCATCTAACCCTAGACATCCCTTGATTAACAACTTAAACAGTTCCATTAAGAGTAGGGTATAACCCACAAGCGATTGTTTATTAAAACAAGTCGTCAGTTAATGAGCTTCTTACGTTCATGTCATAAAGGAAACCATTTAAATAACTTTACTAGGACAATATATTACATTTAGTAATAATTCCAAATTATTGGATGAAGAAATGTTAGATCTTAACCATTAGGTCAAGTTTATATATTAAAACCATCAATTGGAATATAGGTCCGACCATTTCATCAAATGACCCAAGAACCATTGGTTTAAAGCTTAATTGATGCTACATCTACATGCTAAACTCCCCATAGGTTTTGTAAACCTGATCCACCATCACTAGTGACCATTAAGTCACCATAGGTTGTTAGATCAACATTATATTCATTAATCACCATCAAATACGAAGCCAATGTCACCATTGATTAATAGCATCATTAAGGTACTTAATTGTTGTTCATAAAACTTATAATTTGGCCAAAACATGACCCAATGGGTGAACATCAGTTGACACCCTCGGTCACCACCATCAGTTGTCATGAAGATAAAACCATAGGGTTGTTGCAATGGTACCACCATCGGGTCATGGGTTTATAGAAGAAATCAGCTTAAAACCCTAAAATTGACCATTGGTTGATAGGTGCTTAGCACCATAGGTTGTCAAAACAACCTGATGCAAGTCATATTATACCTTTGGAAGAACGTACACATGTATACAGTTTCATCTAGAACTGAAATCTGAATAGGGAACATTATAAAAATTGAAATCCAAGTCAAGCATAGCTTTTTAGTGCATGGATCATCATTTTCAAGCAAGAACATGAGCTAGCAAGCTTATGGTAAGCAATAAATGTGGAGCAAGTTATAAAAATTTCCTCTAATTAGAAGATAAACTCCCAAACAGAAGAAAACATGAGCAGGTAGGGTAGAAAATCCAAACATAAGATGTGAACTCATCCATCTAGCACCTTTCTTCATCAAATGAGCAAACCCTAAGCATAAGGAGCAAGAAAGGTAAAGTTTTAGAGCTTTAGAGAAATTTCTACAATAGAACAGCAAGGTTCCGACTAGGAAAAAGGTAGGAGGAAGGATAAAAAAGAAATAAATGGGGGAAAGAAGGGGATTCTTACTCTTTTAGGTCAAGATCACTAGAAGGAAGCTTTTTAAACCCTAAAAGGAAGTCAATTGCAACCCTAGATTCTTTTTCCAAGAAGATCCCCTATTTCTTCTTCCTTGGTCAGGAAATTCATAGAAGAACAGAGGGAGAATGAGTTTCGTAGAAGGAGGGAAGTGGTGGAGAGAAAATGGCCCATTTTGGTGCTTAGGTATAAGTATATGAAACTTTAAGATAAAGAAAAAGAAAAAGTTGGAAGTTCTAGTATCTTTCCAAGTGTCCATGGCTTTAAACTATTAAGAATATACAAGAACACACACAAGAAGCTCCCCCACCATCCATATAGACCTTCTTACTATCCTTTGTCGAATTTCCAAGACAATCAAATAATTCATTAGTTGATAGCTATTAAAGGTGGCTCATCTAGGAAGGGGTAAACCCTAAAATACCCTTGAGGAAAACACCCTCAAACCATCGCTCAACTAGGAGGCCCATGGCTAAAAATAAATAATAAGATAACATATAAGGAACATAATGCATTTGAAAAATTGCAAATAAAACCTCTCAATTTGGTAAATTGCAGAAAAGTCCAAAATGTACATAAAATTGCATAACTTGTTCAAACAGTGTCCAAATTGGACCAAATTTGAAACATAAGGTTGTATTATGATTTAAAAGCATATCACAAAGTTATATTAGGGTTATAATCATTATATTTTGTTAATTAAGCTTATTCAACTCATGAAGCAAGTTCAAGGGCCTTTCAACTATAAACCCCTACTAGGGATTTTGCCCCCAAAATCCATAGTAAACAAAGTTGGATACTTCTCATACACGTCATCCTTAGTCTTACACATGGTTACTTTAATCACATGGAGATGTCACATCATTACCATAAAAGACAAATTCTTTTCCCTCAATTCTTGCATGTGTCACCTTGGTTCAACATAAGCACTGTTGTGCCACCCGTACAAATCTGGTAGTACCTTTCAACTTAGGACTCTAATAGTCATCCTGTACTATACTGTTTGTTGTACCACACATCAGAGGGCATACTTGCTGGTTCTTACCAAACATAGAACATCATGTATCACTTATCATATGTAACTTTATAAGGTTTCATCTCTATGCTCCTTTAATGAAAGTTGTTATTAGCAACTCAATCAATTAGGTGGGTATTTCCTAATTGTCAAGAACTATTAAGGCATATGTTCATAGAAAATTCTTCAATCACCTCAATGATGGATTGGACACCTATCTAGTTGAAGAAACATAAACTTGTATACAACCATTATAATATATAACTTCCTGGTTGACCTTGTTAGGGATAGGGCAACGACACTATCTAAATCTTACTAGGACTCACACAAGCAGATGTACCATAACTCCTAGAGGGTACACTAGTTAACCCCCAACTCACTCTTGTTGAACTTGTCACACATGAGTATAGTTTCTTCAACATTCTTAAGATTTAGCAAAGATATTAACCGTGCTATTAACCATCTCTGAAATACTTTGAGATGTCATCATTCAAAGCTTGTCACAAGTTATGACACATAACCTGAACACTATGTTCCTCCTATTCATAAATTCTATTGGTACATTAGTTATTATAAAGGACATAACCATAAACTCATCATGGTCACATAACTTATGTCATCCACTCTAACTCTTATGCATTGATATATGATCCTAGGTTTATCTTAAAGGAACACTGTAGCACATGTCTACTGATCAACAAACCATCTATCCTTGATAGTGGTCTTGCCCAGCTATCACTGAACCATACACAACATTATAGAATCAGTTTTGTTTTTCTTTCCAAACAACATTTAGAGTGTCACAATCAACTATCCCTCTCTCTTAGGGGTGGGGGACACTTGGAATGTTCATTTAATAAACATTTCCAACCTTCACATACTTCCCATACTGTTGATACATCTTGGATACTAGGATTCATTACCTTGGTATCCACCTGATGTTCTATAAGGAAGTCACATCCTTATCTCATCCACTTTTATTAACATAACAAATATCAAGACATATAAGAGGAGTCTTCCTAAATATTGGAAGGCTCAAAAGCAAGCTCATCACAAAATTTATGATCTTGGAACCATAATCCAAACAACCTTATGCTCTAATAAGATATCCACCCTCATGTTTACAAAAAATCCACACATACCAAGTGGCAATGATCCACTTGAAAGTTGTGCCCTGGAAAATAAAGACACAAAGGGAAACACACTTCCCACATCATAAGCAATATTGTTCAAGGGTCACTAGAAAAAAGGTAACCAATTCTATTTTCATTATGCAAGTTACAACTTCTTATGTATCATTTTACCCTTTTCATTTTGGGTTCCTTGCCATTAGCATAGGAATCATCATGATTAACATATCTCACTACTCCTCCCTTGATGACTATTTATCACATTTGGGTATGATCTCTTGTTTTATTATGTTTTTCAACCACTTATCAAGATGGAAATCATCATATTCCATAATTTCTTCATTAAACATGGATCATTTCCCTTAATTTCTTTCACATGCCATGCTGATTTAACATTAACATTTTCCTACACACATAGGTTGATCAGAGATTAACTCAGGTTCCACCTTATTTCTTTGTCATTGTTCCCATTCATCTTCTCATTTTATACTTATCATAGAAGTTATATCCACTTTATATGGATTTCATACCTTGAATCACATTATAAGCACAAACTTATCTGTCTTTTACTTTATTATCTTGTTGAATTACATCTTTAAGAACTCCTCTTTTGCTTATTTGCATTCAGATTTAGATTTCATGGTGTCGTATCTTTCTCTTATAGTTACCAACAATTCAGGTTTTAATAGATAATGATGTAATCCTCATATTCTCTTGAGGTAATATTGAGTTATCTTCACCATGATTTTTTATTCATTATACTCTTTAGATTGTTTCTAAATGACTACTTGATTAGAGCAATAAAAAATATAACAATGTAAGAGTTCCATAGTCACCTTTTCTTCAATAATTGAATACCTGGCCAGGGCACCCTAGGTAGTATGCACAATATTTTTAGGTCTTGTTCCTTACTTAAACATCATCCTAGTCCTAAGTCCTAGTGTTCCTATAGACTTAGTGAACCTAAAGCTCTGACATCAACTTGTGCGAACCCATTACACTAAACGAGATTACTCAAAACATAAAACACAATCGATCACCAATTAACCACATACCCAAAAATATGGGTAAATTAAAATTTATTTAAATGTTAGCACTTGCTCAGAAATATTTGCATAAGAGCCCAACGTCTTTCTTATATCTATACTATGCCATGAATTTGATACAAATTGTTCTATTGCCTTAGCTACAATATATATACACAAGAGAAAAATATTTATATATGATACACAACAAACATTAACATGCTAACAAAATTCTGATTCATTTGAAACACCATATACAAACTTTTCCTGCCTAGACTTGAGAGTACAACGATGACTCTAGCATGCACTAGACATCTAATCAACTTTCTCAAAGATTAATTAATATAGCTCCTCTTTGCTGCAATAGATTTTTTTTCCCTTTCGATTACCTAGAAAAATGTGGCGAACCACAAGGGTGAGACCCATATCCTAGCAAGAGATATAACCTCCAAACACATTTATTGATTCCAACATTTTTAGGTAATGAATAATTTAAGGAGTTTAATCATATATAACAAATAATATAAACATCACTGATGATTAATAAATACATAACAGAGCAGATAATAACTATCTTCATTAGCTGGACTATTCTCATATCCCTATTAATAATATAAGGAGTCTAGCGGCATGAGCTTCTATAACATCATGAATAAGTCTAGTATCATATGCATAGCTAACAACATCAGCATGTCTAATAGGTTGAACATATCAACATCATAAGAAGAGATAACAACATAAGCACAACTATCTGGATAAGCATGATTAGCAATATATGCATCTCTAGTTACAAAGGCATGGCTAGCATGCTAAACATAACTAACAACATGAGATAGCTAGCATCATGATTATAATTAGCAGTACCAATATAGTTATCAACATAAGCATAGCTATTGTATGTACGGATCTACAATCTTAAGCAAATCCACAACCAAAGTATATCTACTATCTCTCAATTGCACTAAGCATCATCTTTATGTAAATATAATAAACAAGGGTTATCATACAATGTGAAACATCGTGTATAACCCTAAACAAATATACTACATGAATGTATTACATCTTTTATTACGCCCTAGGGATTTTGATTTGTACCACCCAATGTCCAACTGACCCTTGTGAAGGGCTATTCGGTTCCGTATAAGATCTAGGACTGTTGGTATCCTAAGCTCTCTTCCCCTCTGTCAGTATGAGTAAAAAGGAAATGACATATAAGTCAAAGTTGCCACTCCATTAACATATAGTCAAGATGTTAACCACTAGTACTCCCTAGGTACAAGTCACGACACTAGAAACCAGGGTATACAAAACCCTCTAATCTGAGGTACAACCGCAGTTGTCCTCATTCACATCAAATGTCTGAGGCATGACCATAGGCATCCTCCATAACTTGCATTGTAGATGACAAGGATATATCCTTAACTTACCACCCCTACATACTCAACATTATGTGCTCCAAGTTTCCCTTAGGAATACTTGTTTCACCATCCAATAATTTCTAACTTTGAAGATGGATCTATGACACAGGGTACTACATGATTAGAGTTTCACTTGATTAGTTATGCCAATTGGGTGAATTAAGGCTACATCAAACAAGTGGACATACAAACCCTAATTCACTTCTAGCAAGCTTATAAATATCACAACTTCAAAAGATATAAAGTGTGTAAAACATAATTTTTCATCTCATCATCACATGGTACTATTCACTTGCCATTCATGAGACTACACTAGTCATCATACTATCGCAAGATATGAATCCTTTTTTACAATATCACAGGGTATCAACCCTTATCAATACAAGAGGATTACACCTCATTCAGGGCTCAACCATGCCCAAAGGTCATTAATACCATCATAATATTCCATGCAAGATCATGATTATGTGTGCATGCCATATAACAAGGCTCAACAACATCACTTACATATAATACACCAGATCCGCATAATATTGCATAAATGAGCTAGGAGATATTCATAAACAATCATAGAAGGGTTATATTAATGTTAAGAATATTCCTTTATTACATCAACATGCAAGGAATCTAGATATGATTAACCCTAATCATATTCGTAATGCACACGTTTAGCATAAGAAAGTATCAACCATGTGGCTATGATAACCACAATTAACACATTAAGGTTATGGTCATATTAAGGAGGTTATTTCACCATCATGCCATCATATAAGAATGTTAAACATGAATACTCATATTTATATATTGGCATTAGAGTTAGGTCAACAATATAAATTATATTAATGTTACTAATCAGCACTTATACTCAAACCCTAACTCACATCATTCCCCATTGGATCATGGATGCATAAAGTGAATCATCACCATCACATTACATACTATTATCAAGTATGAATCCACACATAAGTCAAGGTGTAACCATGGGGTTATAGCAAACTAAAGTTTCAACAACAATAAGAGAGTACTCCATGATTGTATTAGTCATTCAAGGACTATTCATACCCAATTACCATCATTTAGTTATATTAAAGCTAGGTATAATAAGCTATACCTCATTAGGGTACCCATTAATTCATTATGATGATTATAAAACACAATCATACTAGTGTATGAGTAAGACTACAAGTTTAAGGCATGGAACCATCAAATTATGATCATCAGAATCATAGCATTACACTACATACTTCACCCAAAACAATGGGAATATTGAGGCATCAACTTCTAACCATGAAATGTTAAAAAGGTACAACCATTGGTCATTTACATAAGTAAACATATTGAACAAACCACCTATAAATTCATTGAGTTGTTCTCTAGAAAGAGTCACCATCTAATCCTATACATCCCTTGATTAACAACTTAAACAGTTCCATTGAGAGTTGGGTAAAACCCACAAGCGATTGTTTATTTAAAATAAGTTGTCAATAAATGAGCTTCTTAAGTTGATCTCATAAAGGAAACAATTTAAATCAATTTATTAGGACTATATATTACATTTTGGAATCATTCCAATTTAATGGATGAAGAAACGTTAGATCTTAATCATTAGGTCAAGTTCATATATTAAAACCATCAATTGGAGTATAGATCCGACCGTTTCATCAAATGACCCAAGAAACCATGGGTTTAAGGCTTAATTGATGATACGTCTACATGCTTAACTCACCATAGGTTGTGGAGACCTGATCCACCATTACTAGTGACCACTAAGTCACCATAGGTTGTTAGATCAGCACTATATGGTTTCTTTATCCTTAGGGTTTAGAACATGTTTCCTCTCTTGTGTTGAGACATGATGGTTTGGCTTTTTGTGTCAAATAATGGTTTGGACTTAGTGATGTTTTGATGGGTCTTCTTGTGCTAAAAATTGATGGCTTTGTTTCTCTAGAATAGATGGTCTTAAAGCTCACATCAAGTGGTCTCAACCGATGGTTTTCCTAATTGTATCAAATAGTGGTTTTATTTCATTATTTAGATTTATTTTTCCACCTTTAGTTGACAAATGATGGTTCCACTGGTTCCATGATTTGAGGGTTCACAACCAATGGTCCTACTAGTTGCATGATTTGATGCTTTCTCTACATGTTGACATCGGATGTTTCACGTGCTATCAACAAATAATGGCTCATCTGGTTGTTCACAACAGATGGCCTATCTAGGTTAGGATATGATGGTAATTCTGTCTCCAAGATTCAATGGCTCTTCTTGGTGTATGATCCCATGTCTATCCTACCCCTTTAGATGATGGTTTCTCTAGTTGTTGATGTAATGGTTTTGGTTTTATGATACAATCTGATGGTTTTGATTACATAACATTTGATGGTCTTGTTGGAGGTTCATCATTCGATGGTGATGCTTAGTCTTGAGTGCATCCATGATATGATGGGGATGCTATGTGGAGATGTTTATGCTTTGACCTTAGTAAGAGTATAATCTGAGGGTTGAATCTTGTGTGATGATTTGTGACATTAGCTTGATCTACCTTATTGAACCTAACCCTAATGCAATTGAATGGTGATGGTTAATCATACTTAGCTTCCTTGTCTGATTGTTAAAATGAAGGAATACATCCATAATGTTTCATGTTATGGTAACTTTTCTATGTTCCTACGAACAATGTAGATATTTGCTGCAATGTTATGCTGAATATGTGTATCAAAAGTGTGATGATGCCTTGTCTAACCTTTTATAAGGTGTGGAAAGATAATGATGTTCTTACAGGAGATAATGTGATGGTATTAATGACCTTTGTGCAAGGTTGTATCATTAATGGAGTTGTGATCCTCTTCATGTATAACAAGGATTGGGATCATGTGATGATGTTATAAGAATTATATCTCATACATTTTATATCTTCTATAGTTGTAACATACCCATGTTTTTTGTAGATCTCTTTAGGGTTTGTATGTTACTTGATTTATGCAATATTAACTCACCTAGTTGGCAATAACTAGTCATGTGAAATCTTAATCATGTACTTCCCTATGTCATAGAACCATTCTAGTGTCAAGACTTGCTGGATGGTGAAATGAGTAATCTATAAGGGAAGCATGGAGTTGTATACTATTGAGTATGTGTGGGTGCAAGAGACTATGTGTCCTTGTCATCTTAATCCCAAGGTTGGAGGATGGATGTGGTGATGCCTTGGATTGGGAGTCGTTGAGGCCATGTCTTGGATATTGTATATGTGATATGTTTGAGGACAGTTACATTTGTACCTCAAATGATAGAGTTTTGTATACCCTATTACTAGTGTCGTGACCAATATACTAAGGGAAGACTAGGTTGTTTATAGCTTGACCTTATGTGTCACAATGGAAGACTTGTACTAATCGAGGGAAGAGATCTTAGGATTCCAATTCTCATAGATCTTGTACAAAATTGAATGGCACTTTGCAGTTGTCAGTTGGAAGTTTGAATGGTATACCTCAAATTCCCCAAGGCATAATAAAAGATGTAATCCAGCCATTTAGTATATTTATTAGGGTTAAACATGATTCACATTGGTTGATAACCCTTGCCTTGTTTCTTATAATGTTTACTTAATATATGAAGTGGTAAGAGAATTGAATTGTTTATAAGATTACAATTTATCTATTCCTCTAAATATCCTGTTAATCATGCTTGATGTAATTATATATTCTTAATCTTCTTAAAATCTTTAATTAAATAACTTGTTGCAATTAGTAATTTTTGTTGAGAGTTATATCTCTCATTGGGACATGGGCGTCACCTCATGGGTCACCACATCTTTTTAGGTGATTATCAGCAACATCGTCAGGCTTGTGAAGGTGAGGAAGAGCAGCTTGGAGATCAGTAGGAGCATACATTGTCTAGTAGTTAGAGTGTCCTAGAGTCATCCTTGTAGTCTCAGGTACGGGTAGGGGATTTTTTGTAGATGATATGTATATCGACTCAATATTTTTCCAGTATTGTGACTGGCACATATATGTGGAACTATATATCTTTCTTATATAGGTTCTAGATGATGCCACTCGACAGATATGTAAATACCTGGTATGATATGTGCATTTGTATAGGTTGATGGACCTATATGTAAATTTTTGGACATGTTTGTGATGTTAAATTTTCTTTTAATGATCTCCTTCTCCCGCTAACCAGTTAATTAGCTATCAATCATGTGCTTTATTCTGAGTCATCTCATTTAGCATGGCAAGGTGTCACAACACAATTTAGTTTACATCAAATACAAGTACGTTAATGAACAATTTGATACACTACCCATCCTAGAAAAGAGAGAGTACAGATACATTACAATCTATCTAGTTTATTATATTTACATCTTCCTTATAATGACCTCTCTACTTGATAGCATTATACATAAAAACATTTGAAACAACCTCATGAGACCCATATAGAGCCCCGGTGAGAGGATACCTCCCATTCAAGTTGAGTGCAAGTATTAGCATCAGGTTAAGTATAATGATCTTTAAACAAAAATGAAAATATTGAAAAGTTTAGCAAATAGTTCTATTATATAGTGAACTCTAATTGATGATAATATTATGATCATTTAGAAAGGTAGTCACTTAGACCAAATCCAACTTTAAAACATCTTTTAGATAATGTCTATGAACAATTTAGTAGAATATTCATAGTCCAGATTAACAATCCTTTCGTATGAATAGAAAGTCAAGATCTAAACATTTCAAACCAATACATAAACATAACATCATCTTTGTTACACCCCACCAGCTAGACCAGGTACACATCCAGCAGTCGTGAAGTTGAAGTACACATAAGACATATCTATAAAATAATACTTTTTATTGACAAGGAATTGAAATCATATTAGAAGTGGATATGAATCCCAACATTTACTACTTGTCAAAAAGATAGATCATAATATGAAGCAGACAATGTCTATAACAAAATGATTATTTTCTACAACAAGACACATAACCAAAAATGGTAAATACAAGGAATGTAAAAAACATTCAAATCATATTCTACACGGTTGTCATGTTTTATTCATTTTCCCTTAAATTACTTGGCATATACCTCACCAAGTAGGATTCCTCATGCCTAATTCTCATATCAATGACTCACTGCCACTATATTACAGTTTAACTAGACACCCTAAGATATCAAAAATAGAACCTGGTTCATGGTAGGGTTTCCTAATGAGGCTCACATCCTCATCTTGGGTACACGAGATAGGAACCAAAAAAATAATATATATCACATATCACAACATTTCTTATATTTTTATGTTTCACATATTTCATTCATCATAGTCTATTCCTCATGGACATAGATTTTCATAGTTTATTTAGGGCCAGAGCCACACCAGATGACTCACTCCTAAATCATGGTGGTCTAACCTTTAAGGTTCTAATCCACACTTCAGAAATCAATCTCATAATTCTCTGATTACTATAAGGAGATCCATTTTGTTTCCCCGGTGTGGACCTTGGGGGAAAGTCACAATGTTTAGGGCACCTAACTAGATGTATCATCATTAAAGTTATATTAATCTATTTTATTCATCTTAAAAGAATCCAAAACATCATGTATCATATGTGTGTATAGTTAAACCACTAGAATGACATAAATCACATTAGTTTTATCAACAAAGACAATAATTAATTCAAGAAGCACAATAATTTGCAATTTGCAACATAAGTGGTACTTTCTATTTCCACATCATTGATATAAGTCATCGTCAATAGGACTATCATCCTGAGACATAATCTCATTATTCAACATTTACCCTCTTCAAGATTTCTCAAATATAATCAATGCATGTTAAGTTCAATCTCAACATATTTCTTATAAGTTCATTCATATCATAGATCTCAACAAATATGCACAGAGGCATTAAAACTAGTAATAGATTAGGCATATAGGCATCTTGTGTCATTCATCATACTTAGAAAAGGTTCATGATGCAGCATATACCTATTCCATTTGATTTCTATACATATGAATAAATTGCAATGCATGAATGTGCATAATACACTTAATATTCCTCACTATTTTCCAATATTTAGTTAGGGATACTATTCAACACATAAATGTTCATCACTACAAATTCATCAGAGAAGGCCATTTTAAGAATACAAGTTTCTACACACAACTACAATCCAAACGTGAATTCTTATGAATAAAATTGCATCCCCTATCATCTTGTAATTATTTAGACTATACTTATGTACATTCCTTAAGTCCTCATTTTAGAACATTATTCATTATTGTCACATAGATCATTGTATTAGGGTTAGGGTTAAAATGTTAGATTCATGTACAAATTCTCATCATTTTCCATTCATTTCATATTCATTTGTTTTAACTTCTTTCATTTCATGTTCACTACTACTCTAGGAACAAATCATTTTAAATTTACTTAGTCAAAATTTTTCTCTCTTGTTGAAATCCTTTATGGTCTAATTTCAATGTATTCTATTCATTTTAGGTCAACTCAGATATATTTAAAGCTAACAGATAAAAGACTTCATCATACTTAATTTATTAATAGATTTTATTCCTTACACATCACAATCTATATCATCCTATCATTTTCTTTTTTGTGCATCTACATACATGTACCATGTCATTTAACTCATAATGGCATATTTATAAATCAAGGAAATCCTGAGCTCCTTTGTCAAACTCTCAAATTAGAAAGTACCATGGATTAAGGTTTCTTCTTCCTACTCCTATGTCTTTATTCATCTCTCGATTCATCATTAACTGACTTGTATAAAAGTCTAGCATTCATGTTGGGTTTGCTCATATTCCATATATTATACTAGAATACACGCATTAGGCTTATATTATCATAATAAGTCTAATCAACTTAAAATGAAGTAATAACGCCTACAATCAAGAATTTAATCAAAATTACAAGATTATATACAACTTTGAGCTTTATCTCCCATACTCGGCTCAATACTACATTTCTAGGGTTTAAGATGTCATATTATTTTAACACATAATAAGAATCATAGCATTCAGTAATCTCATCATGGTTCACATGGGTTCATTAGGGATATTCACACACATCGAAACCCTATTTTCCATTTCCACAAATTTCATTCATCAATCATAAGTATAAATTGATTCATTACCTCTTTTGATTCAATCCCTCAACACAAATCCTAAATAGGGAAAATTTCCACCTCATATTGATCGTGATGTATATATCATATTCAAGTTCAATAAGATTCAACAATACACTTGTATAATTCATTCCAATTCAATTCAGTATGATTCTATACATGTTAACTCATTTTCCAAGCATACGATACAATAGTTGGTCTAGGCAATATTTGTATGAAACAATATAATTCTATGTCAAAAATATTATTCATAGAAATTAAATCAATAGTTCGAGAACTATATAAATATTGATCAATGAAAAAGTATCTAAGTGAATAGCATTTATTCTTCAAAATCATCCAATTGTTTATACATTTGCATACAAGTACTAGAAATGATCTTCATATTTTTAACTGGATATAATTAGGTTTTCAACATGATTAAAATGTTTATAGGGAGACAAACACTCATGTAAGGTGACAAGAACCTTAAAAATGTAGGTCAAACTTTGAATTTTTAGAAGATCACCAAGATTCTAGCTATTGAATCTATTTCTTCCTCCTCTCAACTTGGAAAACCTAGAAATGGAGAATAGGAGAAAAGACTAAGAAAAGAGAGAGTTTGATATCATTTCAAATCAAATCATAGGTGGGAAGGAATCTTGACATGTGAGAGAGATTCATCATGAAATACTATGCAAAGAAGTTAATCTTATTTTGATTTCATAATTTCTCAGATGATAAAGCCCTAGGTCAACATCCCACCTTCTTCCTCACTCAAACCGTGACTCTCCTTCTCTCCCTGGAATTTCACTTTTTTGGAATTAATCATGAAATATGAGTCTACTTGGGTTCTAGGTTACTCATGTGGATCAAATAAGTGGCTTGGGCAAATTGCAAATGTACCTTATTTTTTAATTTTTTATTTTAGTAGATTTTCTATTATAAAACTGTTACTAAATTTTTTTATTGAATAGGTCAAATATCCTCCAAAAATTATGAAAATATAGTATGTTGTCTGTAACACAATTTTGATAGTTTTAATAACAACTTCTGATCAACCAAAGTTACCAATAAATAGAGGAAACATTGTTAATAGAGGAAACACCGTTAACAGACTTTCCCGACTGGACCTGAGAGTACAAGGACGACTCTAGGACTCACTATACAACTAACACCTTTCTCAAAGATTCAACACCAAATATCAAAACTTATGTGAGATGGTAGGGTTGGGAGGCTCTGTGAGAGGCGGCGGCCGTGGCGGCCGCAGAAGTGGAGGATGGTGGGGCTTTCGACCCCCAGATGAATGGGATCCAGGACGCACGATGACTCAAGAGCAAGCCCAGGAAATGATGATGACGGGAAGCGAGGTGAATCCCTCCACACAACCCCTCCATAGTAATGAAGGGGGTAGTCTGAACCGATCCTCTGACACCACCGGTGCACTCCAAAAAACGTGGGTATTAACCTCCATTACGTGTCATACACGGAAACACAAAACTCGAACCAACAGCAACAATCATCTTCCAATATGGAGACGGATGGGATAACCCTAGACGCGGCGACGTTTCCTGATCTACAGGGGGACAAGCTGCCCAGCCCCCCGAGCACGTCAGCCCAGACTCAAACGGAAACCAGAACTCCTCTTTCATACAGTGATATCGTGAGAGGAAACTGCAAGACAATAATGGGATTCGAGGATGCAGAGGTTATACTGAACAAGGAGGACATCCGAATCAAGATGCAGGACAGAACACCACACATGGAAATTAATCTGGGGAAGTATAACATGATGATGAAGCCGTGGTGCTACACGGTCATTGTTAAGGTGCTGGGGAAGGATGTAGGTTTCATGGCGCTACAAACGTGCATCAAGGCACTATGGAATCCCATCGGAAGCATGAGGCTGATTGACCTCGAAAACAACTACTACCTGGTGCAGCTTCTTCGTGAAGACAACTATACAAAGGCCTTAACTGGAGGATCGTGGCTAATGATGGGATCATACATATCGGTGCAACCTTGGGACCCCGACTTCTCCCCCTCCGACGTGAACCCGAGGTACGTGGTGGCTTGGGTTAGAATTCCAAAACTCCCTATATTCTTGTACCAGCAAAGAATCCTAGAGGAGGTGGGCGACTCCATTGGTTCTATGGTGAAGGTCGACAATAACACTATCTTGAAAAGATGAGGCAAATTCGCTAGGGTCGCAGTAAAGGTGGACACTTCCAAGCCTCTCACAACCTCAATCATCATCCAGGACGAGCGGTACTCACTGGAGTATGATAACTTAGCCACTGTCTGTATCTATTGTGGAAGAATCGGGCATAAGGACGACACGTGCAAAATGAAGGCAGAAATAGAAGCGGCGGCCGACCGACCTACGTCAGAAGGAGAAGCGGGGAACCCGGTAATGCCTGCGCCGCCCGGTGACTTCACCAACGTGTTGGTATGTATGCCCATGGAGCAAGTCATATGATTATTGTAATGGGATACTTTGTAAATGATTTGAATAATAATATAGGCAATTTCCGATCCATATGTTTAAACTGTTTCTGAGATGATGGTGTAACATTATAGATGTCTAAAGAATTGTTTTACTCAATGACGTATGCTTTTGGGTTGAGGACCTGAATGATGAGATCATACGGATGTTAAGAGTATTCATTCTTGTTTAGTCCCTAGTCAGTTGTTATTGTGGAAATAACCATAGACATCAATAACACTGAAGACTAGCTTGTGTGTTGGTTGATGATAGAATCTCATTAGTCATGATATAGTGATATCAAACCAAGCACATAGGTACTTGTTAGAGAACAAGGTACCAGACAGACCCAGCGTGAGAGTGACACATGAAACCATGACTTGGTAGTCACAGTCAGCTCTCACAGTGATGGTGGTGAGTGTGATTCTTAGACCTGAAATCACTTCACTCAACACATGTCGTTGGGTAAACTTTGACATCATGAAACGCAGTCCTGAAACATGGGTTGTTATAAAGGTGATGATTGGGTGGCTTTGACACATGGGGCTTTTGAGGGGTGAGTGATAGATATGGGATTTGTCCCTCCTGAGGGAGTTTGATGTCCTTGGCCACTTGATGAGTAGGATTGAGAAAGGCATGCACATGCACGTGTGAATCAATATGTGATATTGATGTCACACACATCTCACCCAGTCTGCTCTGAGATCAAGGAAATGAATGAATGTTGATAGGATGACTGTTCCATGCCTCGAGTTCATTCAGGATATTAGTGACAAAGGAATTATACATTCACTGTAACACCATTCGCAGATTGTAGGATTGAAAGTTGTTCTCCAACTTTATATTTCACTTGGGTAGCACTGATGTGTGACTAGACACCGCGATTTGCTTGTGAAGTCATAAATGTTATGGACTTTCACTGCCAATGTGAAATGAACCTGCAGGGTCACACACATAGGATTTAACCTGGAATAGGAGTTTGTCCACAAACAATGTTTAGATTGATTACTAAAGGAGTTTAGTAGTTCAATTAAACACTCAATTAATCGATAGCTCAATATCATAGTGTTCAAGGTGTTGGACTGATTGATTAGAGTATCGGATTGATTGAAACCGCAATTGACTGATTCTACACAATCTGTACTCCCAACCGATCGGCTCATGTGATGAAGTGATCGGCTGAGCTTGGTGAACCGATCGGCTCAACTGGTGAGTCGATCGACTCATGGACAGGGTGAACGATTGCTTCAAGTGTTGAAATGATCAGTTCAACTGTTGCAACCGGGCAAGTTGCGAAAGTAAGATTGATGAGAATTTTCCTTTTGTTTCACTTGCCCAATTTGATTGGAACAAGGATTGGTAATCGATACCAATTGGAAACAAAAGAAGGAAAGTCAATCGGGAACTGATCAGGACCACAAACTGACCGGTTCAGAAGTGATGACCGGTTCATGGGTCCCAACCGATCAGTTGAGGTGTCAACCGACCGGCTCAGATCTCCAACCGACCCTTTCAGTTGTGAAACGATCGGTTCAGGTTGCGAGTTGGTTGTTTTTGTGGAAAATCTCGAACCCTTCTACTCCTTCTTTAGTCCTGCATTGGTCGGGATAGAGAATCGTGTCCCATGACCCTCCTATATATATAGGGGTATTGGGGTCTTCTCAAAGTACAACCCAGTGCAACCAGTTGCTCTGTGAAGTTGTCGTTCTCTCTAGTTTTGGTAACCAAGAGAGAGCCTGAGAAAGTGCTACCCGAAAAGGGAGGCACAGCAAGGGAAAGACAACTGCAGAAAGCGATTGGTGGCAGGAGAGTGTGTTGGCGACTTGTACGCCAATAGGAGGGCGCGACTCCTTCTGATTCCTTGTGCGACAAGGAGATCAGAGTTCCAGGCAGTCCGTGTGGATGACTACGGAGGTGGGAGACCTTTGTCGCTCGGAGGACAACTGTCAATCCCGACAGTCCCGGTGAGACCAGGAGTCTTCAGTCCCAGTGCGACCAGGAGCTGCACAGACACCGTCCAAGACCGGAGGTGAAAACCGCGCAAGGAGTGAGGTACTGTCACCGTGCAAGCCTTGGGACAAGGTATGAATTCACAAACCATCTTTCCTATTGTATAGACGTTGACATGATTCCTTTTGTTCTCGGTTTTGGGGAGAAAATTTTTGTTTCCGCTGCTTCTCTGCCTCCTCTAAAACCCAACAGTGGTATCAGAGCCACGTCAACTGCTCTATATTTTAGGATTATCGATATGATCGATTTTGCTTTTTTGCCTTTATTTATTGCATACGATGCGAATAAAATTGTCTTTATGCATGTCCAATCAACAAATCCCAAATATATATATATGATATGTAATATTAATGCACTCGAAACGTGTTGCCCTTAAATGAGGTTTGTGGTGGATGTGTAGCATGGTTATGGTCTATAAATCCTATATCTGTGTGTGGTTGTATGAGGTTGCTTGCATCTCGGTCTGCTCACCGATTCTCTTTTCTCCTATACCTGATGTAACTCAAAATAATTTGAGATTTCTTTTCCTACCTTTTCTCCACCCGAATGTAACTTAGGGTTTCACAATTAAATTGTAAATAGGATAGATTTTATTTTCTGTTATGTCAAAGAATGGTGAATGACCTGCGGACGACCTAAGACGATTGGTTCAAGGTGTGAACCGATCGATTGGTGTTCCAGACGATTGGTTCGAGGAGCGAGATGAGCGGGTGGTGACCTGAGGAGATGTATGATGACTGGTGAACCGATTGGCTGGAGGCACCAGTCGATCGGCTGGTGGAACCCGAACAGCCAACTTGATGGCAAGCCGATCAATCATGGAGATGTGCTGATCAAACCCAGAAAGGCAGGCACAGATTTCATCTTGTACAGGTTGAATGTGATGTAGACCTAGATGACCGTGATTCCTCTTGGCTTGAGGAATCACAATAGGATGGCCATAATCATTGATTTTATCGTTTCGCATGTTTTCTGTGGGATATAGCATGTATATGATACATACTATATATTTTGGTGATTGGATATGTATATGTATATAAAAACCAAATCCCTCATTAAAATATTAAGTCTTATACACCTTCCATTAGTGACACACATGGAAAACTCGATCGACCAAGCGTAGGTTATGCCAAAGCGTGGTGCACCGTCCATCTTGTGGAAGTGTGAAGGTTCGACATGCAGGTTCTGCCAAAGCAGGGTGCATGTTTACCGTGTCGGCTTTTGGGATAGACTTAATTGGTGATTCTTAGAGCGTCTAAGCCCATAGGCACGGAATGTTCATGGCAAGGTCTTGCGCATGTTCATTCATCAAGAGTTGCATATAATGCAATTGGCATGATGGCCTACATAAATAGTCAAGATTATGGGCGATTAGCCAAAGCTGACTCATGACTTGATGAAATATGGATCTTGACCCACTAGAAGATTGTACACTACAATCTTCCGAATTGATGGTGAGGGCTATCAATTTGAGTCAAAATAGTGAGAGCGGTAATTAATTAAAGGCCTAATTAACTATCGTCAAATTTTATTCAAATCAAATCAAAAGGAGTTTTGAAAAAAATGCAATTTGCTCTTATAGAATGGCAAAAGAATCATCTTTTAAAATGGGAAAATTAATTGAGAACAAATTCCATAACTGGTTGAGGATTGTGAGAAGTGTTCTGCACAATCCAGATACACCAGTAGCCTTTGAATCCACTCTGTGTATGCTTAATGTGTTGGTGAAGAAGAAAGAAAGTTCATTGATAGAGATCAATGGAACGAAAGGTAAGGGAGAGAAGGGTTCTATCTCCAAACCAATTTCTTCTACATGGAGAGGATGGAAGGAATGATGGAAGAAGAAGTCGGAGATAGAGATCTCTACTTCTGGTGTATACGTGATAGAGATTAACTTTAGTACTTCTTCGTCATGGGTACTTGATACCGGATGCGGATCTCACATTTGTTCAAATGTGAAGGATCTTAAGAGAAGTAGGCCTTTAGGGAAAGGCGAGGTTGAACTACGTGTTGCTAATGGGGCAAGAGTTGCCGCCAGTGCCGTAGGAACCTATGAGTTAACTCTACCTAGTGGGCTAATAATAGAGTTGAAGAACTGCTATTATGTACCTGCCATAAATAGGAATATCATTTCCGTCTCTTATTTGGACAAGGATGGATTTGAATTTCTTATTAAGAATGGAAATTGTTCCATTTGTAAAGATGGGATCTTTTATGGCAGTGCCCCAATGTCTTATGGTCTATACTTGATAGATTTGGACACAAATGTATACAACGTAAACACCAAAAAGCAAAAACTCAATGACTCAAACAAAACATATCTTTGGCATTGTCGTCTAGGGCACATAAATGTGAAGCGCATTTCTAGACTCCATAAAGATGGTTATCTAGACTCTTTTGATTATGAATCAATAGAGACATGTGAATCTTGTTCATTGGGCAAGATGACCAAGACTCCCTTTTCAGGTAAAGGTGAGAGAGCTAGTGATCTATTAGGACTCATACATACTGATGTATGTGGGCCTTTTAGAACTAATGCCAGAGGTGGGTATCAGTACTTCATTACCTTTACTGATGACTTCAGTAGTTATGGATATGTGTACCTGATGAAACATAAGTCAGAAACCCTTAAAAGGTTCAAGGATTTCATGAATGAAGTACATAACCAACTTGGTAAAAGTATTAAGGCACTTCGATCCGATCGAGGTGGAGAATACTTAAGCCAGGAGTTTGAGGACCTTCTGCGAGCCTGTGGTATTGTATCACAATGGACTCTGCCTAGAACACCACAGCATAATGGTGTGTCTGAAAGATGGAATCACACATTGTTGGATATGGTGCGATCAATGATGAGTTTTGCTGATCTTCCAATTTCTTTCTGGGGTTATGCTCTTGAAACCGCAACGTTTACACTTAACTGAGTACCATCTAAATCGGTTCAAAAGACACCATATGAGATATGGACCGGGAAGCGTCCCAATTTGTCTTTTATGAAGATTTGGGGTTGTGAGGCTTACGTTAGGAAAATGTTTCCTGATAAGCTTGGACCCAAATCTGATAAATGTTATTTTGTTTGATATCCCAAGGAGACCAAGGGATATTATCTATACCACCCTACTGACAACAAAGTGTTTGTTTCCAGGGATGTTGTATTCCTAGAGAAGGAATTTATTTCCAAAGGAAATAGTGGGAGGAAAATAGAGCTTGAAGAGGTTCAAGCCCAACAAGAAAACATTGAACCGATAGATGTATGAGAGGAATATGGAGATTCACAAGGTGTTGTGGAATCTCATTCTCCTCAGGTAACACAAGGACCTCGTAGATCTAGTAGGACCCACCTTGAACCTGAGAGGTTTGGATACCTTGTGACTCAGGAAGGTGGTGAGTTGATCATAGATGATGATCCAACTACCTACGTAGAGGCTATGGAGGGACCAGATTCTGAGAAATGGCTTGAAGCCATGAGATCTGAGATGGAATCCATGTACTCCAACAAAGTATGGACTTTGGTGGAACCACCCGAAGGGGTAAAACTCATAGGGTGCAAGTGGGTCTTTAAGAAAAAGACTGACATGGATGGCAATGTGCAAAATTATAAAGGCAGATTGGTTGCGAAGGGATTTCGACAAGTTCAAGGTGTTGACTATGATGAAACCTTTTCTCCAGTTGCCATGATTAAGTCCATCAGGATCATGCTTGCTATTGCAGCTTATTATGACTATGAGATTTGGCAGATGGATCTTAAAACCGCATTCCTTAACGGGAATATAAATGAGGATGTGTACATGACACAGCTTGAAGGTTTTGTAGATCCAAAGAATGCCAATAAAGTTTGTAAGCTGCAAAGGTCAATCTATGGATTGAAGCAAGCATCTCAGAGTTGGAATCTTCGATTTGATGAGGAAGTCAAAGTGTTTGGCTTTATTCAAAATGAAGATGAACCTTGTGTGTACAAGAAGGTTAGTGGGAGCTCGACCACATTCCTCATATTTTATGTGGATGACATACTTTTGATGGGGAATGATGTTTTAGCCTTAGAGAAGGTAAAGACTTGGCTTGGGAATACTTTCTCAATGAAGGACTTAGGAGAAGCATCCTACATACTAGGAATTAAGATCTATAGAGATAGATCTAGAAGGATTCTCGGACTAAGTCAGAGCACATACATTGACAAAGTGCCGAAGCGGTTCATCATGGAGAACTCAAAGAGAGGCAACATCCCCATGCTACATGGAGTCACCGTCTCTAGAGCTCAATGTCCCCAATCTTGTGAAGAGAGGGAGAGTATGAATGGGATCACATATGCATCAGCCATCGGATCCATCATGTACACTATGTTGTGCACACGCCTGGATGTCTCGTATGCTCTTAGCATGATGAGCAGGTACCAGTAAGATCTCGGGGATGCTCACTAGACAGCCGTGAACAACATCCTCAAGTACTTGTGAAGGACTAAGGATCAATTTCTTATTTACGGTGGTGAGGAAGAGCTGGTTATAAAGGGTTACACCGATGCAAGCTTCCAAACCGATAAAGATGATTACAAATTGCAGTAAGGATTTGTATTTTGCCTTAATAATGGAGTTGTGAGCTGGAAGAGTTCCAAGCAAGAAACAGTTGTCGATTCTACTACAGAGGCTGAGTATATTGTTGCTTCACATGCAACAAAGGAGGCTGTGTGGATCAGGAAGTTCATTTCTGAACTTGGTGTAGTTCCCAATAGCTGTGATGCAATTGAGCTTTATTGTGAAAATAATGGAGCTATTATACAAGATAAGGAACCCAAATCACATCAGCGGTCCAAGCACATACTCCGGCGCTTCCATCTCATACGAGAGATCATACAACGAGGAGATGTGAAGATTTGCAAAGTATCAACTGAAGACAACATAGTTGATCCACTCACTAAGGCCCTTTCTCAGCAGAAGCATGATGGTCATGCTAGGTCACAAGGACTGAGGTTCCTTGGTGACTGGCTCTAAGTGCAAGTGGGAGTCTGTTGGTATGTATGCCCATAGAGCAAGTCATATGATGATTGTAATGGGATACTTTGTAAATGATTTGAATAACAATAAAGGCAATTTCCGATCTATTTGTTTAAACTGTTTCTGATATGGTGGTGTAACATGATAGATGTCTAACGAATTGTTTTACTCAATGACGTATGCTTTTGGGTTGAGGACCTGAATGATGAGATCATACAGATCTTAAGAGTATTCATTCTTGTTTAGTCCCTAGTCGGTTGTTATTGTGGAAATAACCATAGACATCAATAACACTGAAGACTAGCTTGTGTGTTGGTTGATGACAGAATCTCATTAGTCATGATATAGTGATATCAAACCAAGCACATAGGTACTTGTTAGAGAACAAGGTACTGGACAGACCCATTGTGAGAGTGACACATGGAACCATGACTTGGTAGTCACAATCAGCTCTCACAGTGATGGTGGTGAGTGTGATTCTTAGACTTGAAATCACTACACTCAACACATGTTGTTGGGTACACTTTGACATCATCAAACGCAGTCCTGAAACATGGGTTGTTATAAAGGTGATGATTGGGTGGCTTTGACACATGGGGCTTTTGAGGGGTGAGTGATAGATATGGGATTTGTCCCTCCTGAGGGAGTTTGATGTCCTTGGACACTTGATGAGTAGGATTGAGAAAGGCATGCGCATGCATGTGTGAATCAATGTGTGATATTGATGTCACACACATATCACCCAGTCTGCTCTAAGATCAAGGAAATGAATGAATGTTGACATGATGACTGTTCCATGCCTCGAGATCATTCAGGATATTAGTGACAAAGGAATTATACATTCACTGTAACACCATTCACATATTGTAGGATTGAAAGTTGTTCTGCAACTTTCTATTTCACTTGGGTAGCACTGATGTGTGACTAGGCACCGCTCTTTTCTTGTGAAGTCATAAATGTTATGGACTTTCACTGCCAACGTGAAATGGAACTGCAGGGTCACACACATAGGATTTAACCTGGAATAGGAGTTTGTACACACACAATGTTTAGATTGATTACTAAAGGAGTTTAGTAGTTCAATTAAACATTGAATTAATCGATAGCTCAATATCATAGTGTTCAAGGTGTTGGACTGATTGATTAGAGTATCGGATTGATTGAAACCGCAATTAACTGATTCTACACAATCTGTACTCTCAACCGATCGGCTCATGTGAAGAACTGATCGGCTGAGCTTGGTGAATCGATCGGCTCAACTGGTGAGTCAATCGACTCATGGACAGGGTGAACGATTGCTTCAAGTGTTGAAACGATCGGTTCAACTGTTGCAACTGGGCAAGTTGGGAAAGTAAGATTGGTGAGAATTTTCCTTTCGGTTCACTTGCCCAATTTGATTGGAACAAGGATCGGTATTCGATACCAATTGGAAACAAAAGAAGGAAACTCAATCGGGAACTGATCAGGACCACAAACTGACCAGTTCAGAAGTGAACCGACCAGTTCATGGGTCCCAACCGATCGGTTGAGGTGTCAACCGACCGGCTCAGATCCCCAACTAACCGTTTCAGTTGTGAAACGATCAGTCCAGGTTGTGAGTTGGTTGTTTTTTGTGGAAAATCTTGAACCCTTCTACTCCTGCTTTAGTCCCGCATTTCCCGGGATAGTGAACCCTGTCCCATGACCCTCCTATATATATGGGGGTATTGGGGGCTTCTCAAAGTACAACCCAGTGCAACCATTTGCTATGTGAAGTTGTCATTCTCTCTGGTTTTGGTAACCAAGAGAGACCCCGAGCAAGTGCTACCCGAAAAGGGAGGCACAGCAAGGGAAAGACAACTACAGAAAGCGACTGGTGGCAGGAGAGTGTGTTGGCGACTAGTACGCCAACAGGAGGGTGCGACTCCTTCTGATTCCTTGTGAGACAAGGAGATCGGAGTTCCAGGCAGTCCGTGTGGACGACTATAGAGGCGGGAGTCCTCTGTCGCCCGGAGGACAACTGTCAATCCCAACAGTCCCGGTGAGACCAGGAGTCTTCAGTCCCGGTGCGACCAGGAGCTGCACAGACACCATCCAAGACTGGAGGTGAAGACCGCGCAAGGCGCGAGGTACTATCACCGAGCAAGCCTCGGGAAAAGGTATGAATTCACAAACCATCTTTCCTATTGTATAGACATTGACGCGATTCATTTTGCTCTGGGTTTTGGGGAGAAAATTTTTGTTTCCACTGCTTCTCTGCCTCCTCTAAAACCCAACACAATGCCCTACATGCAAAGCCCATGCAACACAGACCACGGAAGCCACTAGCAACACAGCAAGACTGTGCTACCCCGACCAACAGATTCGCAAGCCTATCGGTAGAAGAGGAGGAGAATACTGGTTGGGTCAACCCACAAGAGGCAACCAACAGAATTACTGGTATCGACCGGAGGGCGAGAAAGGAGACCACAAAGAAGAACACTCAACAACATGAACCACAACTAAAGATGCAACCACTAATCCAACTGGGCACCACACCCATCACTGTTGTAACCAATAGACAAGCTGACCACCAGGCCGGCGGAAAGGAGAATAACCATAGGATGACCAACATAATGGAGGGAGATACAGTGGTGATAATTGATGTTGGAGGAGACACAATGCAGAACCTATCTTTCTGCTTTGGGCAATATACACCACAATAAGGAAACAATAGGAAGATAGGCTTTGTCCCTAACCCTCTACAGGGGGGGGGGGGTCGGTGGGCATCCATCTCAGGAACCGCAAAATCAGCACCACGCCGGACATACTGAAAACTGGGTCCAGGAAGAGGGGCAAAAAACAATACCCAGAGGATGACAACCTGACAGAAGAGGGTGAAGCTAACCCTTTCATCACAAGAAGTGTTACTTAATGATCTATGATTCATGAAATGTCCAAGGAATTGGTAAAGAGGACATTCAGACTGTAATTTGTCAGTACAAGAACTCTCTGAGTATAGATATATTAGCAATAGTTGAGCCAAGGATAAGTGGTTCGACAGCGGACAACATCATCAAGAGTCTTCAGTTCGATGAATCTCACCGGGTAGAGGTGGTGGGCTATTCTGGTGGTATATGGGTTCTATGGCATAGAAGCATCAGGACAGTGGAGGTATTGGCACTGCACTGCCAATTCATCCACTACCTCATTAACAACAGCCTCCTAATCACGTTCATTTATGCTAGTCCCCAACAACATAGAAGGAAATGTCTATGGAATCACCTTAACACCCTAGCATCAACATCTTCGTTGCCATGGATGGTGTTAGGTGACTTCAATGCCACACTATCACTCGAAGAGAAGAGCGGCAGTGTCCATGCCAATCTATCCAGTTGCAAGAAGTTTGCTAAGGCACCGGCGCTATCTGGGTTAGAGGACCTCGGTGCATCTGGACGTAGAATGACTTTCAAGAGAGGTTGCCTCCAAGAACGACTCGATCGCGCCGTAGCAAATCACAAATGGATTGATACTTACCCAAACACTTCTATAGAGGTTCTGCCGAGAGTGCATTGGACCATGCCCCTATCCTGGTGCGGACCAACAAGCACAATAATACCTATACCAAACATATCAAAACCAGCACCAGATGGATTGCGTGGGACTCTTTCCCTGCTTTCATTCACAGTAGGTGGGACATTGAACAAGACTTCACCACCGCAGCCACTTAGTTCATGGCCACAACTGACAAATGGAACAAGGAGGAACGAAAGAAGGAAAGACAGCATAAGAACCACCTTCTAGCCAGATTGACAAAGAAATAGGATGATTTAAGCATCTGTTACAGTGAGGAGCTCGACCGACAGATAGGGATGATCCAATGCGAATACATGGACATCCTTGCGACAGAAGAAGCTGAGTGGAGGCAAAAAGCTCAGTGTGATTGGATGAAGATGGGGGATGCCAACACATCCTATTTTCAATCTCTAGTAAAGGCAAAGAGAAGAAAAAACATGATTTTGAAACTAAATAATGAGCAAGGAGAATGGGTAGACGATGAAGAGGAGCTAGGGACGCTAGTCAGGGAACATTTTCGAAAGCTATTCACAGACGACCGACCCGCCTCCGCATAGCACGCCACCATAATATACACGGGGACATTCCCATCCTGGCCGCCTGTGACTAGCCAATGGATTGGTCATACACCGGATGAAGATGAGATACTAGAGGTCCTCAACCGGATGAACCCGATTAAGGCACCAGGTCCGGACGACATTGATGGTGGGTTCTTACAGAAGAACCGGCACATCATCAAACACTCTTTAAAACTAACCATCTCTAAGTGTTTTGCAGGACAACAAATCCCAAAATTGATGGCATCCTCCACCTTAGTATTGATGCCGAAGAACATTATGCCAGAGCACTACAACCATCTTCGTCCTATTGCATTAAATAATGTCAACATGAAACTAATCTCTAAGATTATAGCAGAGAGGATTAAGCCATTCTTGAGAGACTGGATCTCTCCGAACCAGATGAGCTTCATCCTGGGGCACCAAATATCAGACAATATCATCCTTCTACAGGAAGTGATTCACACTATGAGAATGCGAAGAAGTGGACAGAAATACATGATCCTAAAGCTGGACCTGGCTAAGGCATACGGCAGAATGCGATGGAGCTTCATCTATGACACCCTAAAGAGAACACCCATACCAGCTCACATCATCATAGTGATCATGAACATAGTGACCAGCGGTGACATAGCCATTGCGTGGAAGGGCAAAACCTTACCAGGTTTCAAATCTATGTGGGGAGTCCATCAAGGGGACCCTTTATCCTCGTATCTTTTTGTTCTTTGTCTGGAGCGGCTGAGCCAGGACATTGCTAAGCTGGAGGCGGAGGGTAGATGGAAGCCATTACTCATAACTCGACGTGGACTGAGGCTGACACATTTATGTTTTGTTGATGATATCACCTTATTCAGGGAGGCATCGGTGGAACAAGCTAGATTGATCAACCAATGTATCCAAAGATTCGGCGACGCATCTGGGCAGATATTGTCAACTGAGAAATCATATGTGTATTTTTCCAAAAACACCGATCGGGCTACAAAACGTCGGGTGTGCAGAATTCTGAGAATGGAAGAAACTGAGGATTTGGGCAAACACCTTGGGGTACCCATGCTCCACAAACGAGCAAGCAAGACGGTTTATCTCGACCTACTAAATGCAATGGATAGGCGTATTAGCTCATGGACGACTCAAACACTCTCGCTAGCTAGAAGGGTGTCACTAGCCAGATCCACACTCAATGCTATGCCTTCATATATCATGCAAACTAGTCTACTCCTTGTTTCTCTATGCAACAGTATTGACAGAACTAGTCATAATTTCATTTGGGGAGGATCGGACGCTCGTAAAAGCATCAACCTTATCTCGTGGAAGAATATGATAGTGCCAAAACAGTTGGGGGGAATGAACATCAAACCTACCAGATTGCAAAATGAAGCCTTGTTGTCTAAAACTATCTGGGATTTCTATACTAGCAAAAGAAACCCATGGACAGAGGTCATGGAATACAAATACATGCACATTAAGGAGAAGGAAGAGCCACAGGGTTTAGACTTTGGAAATTCATGGTGGATAACAGCAGCAAGGTCATGGACAAAGCTGCCAAAGCCATTGTCAATGGAAACACTACCTCTGTTTGGCACAACAAATGGGTGGGTAGCCGCCTCACACCAATTCTGAAACCTCATCTAACGATCCCTGACGAGCTTTAAGATCTGAAGGTAGCGTCCATGGCCTCGTATGGGGTGTGGGATTTGGGGTTCATCTCTCACTGGTTCACAGATGAAACTGTTGAAATAATCCTCAATATGACCCCGCCGCTTCAGGCGGGAGGTACTGATGTCTGGTGCCACCTAGATGACACACATGGCCGGTTCAAAACTCAGAACTATTATAGAATGCTTCTAAACAACGCTTGCATTCGGTCTCCTGGTAACTGGACGATGATTTGGAAGTTGGCGGTGCCACAACGCACTAAGGTGTTCCTATGGAATGCCCTACACAACAGGCTTATGATGAATGCTAACCGAACAAGGAGAGGCTTCACCAGGGATGATAATTGTCCTAGATGCGGCCACATCATCGAAACAACCATCCACATTCATAAAGACTGTCCCTACACACAGGAGGTGCGAGATGGTATTACCAAGATCTATAAAGTGGCGTTTGAACCAGGCAACTCTTTGCTAGAGTGATTCTCCCAAAACTTGAAGCACAAGATGGGGAACCGAATGCAATCAACCTGGTTCGTCATGATGACGGAACACCTGTGGAGGAAAAGAAACGAACATGTCTTCAAGGACATCCAGTGCCCCCCAATCATTCTCACAAGGAACATCTCGTCTCACGTCAACTGCTGTCTGGCTGCCTTTAGACCTGAAACCGCGGTGCAAAAAGGTACACCAAGAGAGGAGTGTCCACCAATACTGGAGAACACTATTAAAGTCAACGTCGACGACTTCGTTCGGAAAAGCACAGGCACAGCGGCGACAAGATTCGTCGTAAGGAATGCACAATAGCAGTGGCTCGTGGGAGGTGCTCAACCGGCATGCAGCCAGTAGATCCTAGAGATGGAACTACTAGCAATATATAGAGGCCTCGAAGAAGTACTCCATAGACCAGAACATGTAATGGTGGAAACTGATAGTAAACTAGCATGGTCAATTCTAACCTCCAGAGAAAATTACATGCCCAAATATAAGATCTTCATCACTAGAGTTGATAAACTCAAGGAGCAAAATCCTGCTATTCAAATCCTTTTTATTAAAAGGGAATCGAATGTAATAGCTGACTACCTTGTCAAATGGGCAATCCAACATATGATGGAGCCTTTAACCTGGAGCTAACGCCCTGAGTTCATCCCAGCTGAGATCTGGAAGGGACAACGGGCAAATCTTGTACCTGTTTGTTCTGCTAGTTTAGCCTGCAATCTGAGAGCATGATGAATAAAGTATCTCCGTAAACCCAAACAAAAAAAAGATTACCAATAAATAAATAAAAAGAAAATATCAGACTATTATATTTCAGCTAGAATTCATGGTTGGCTGAGTTTATCTTGGCAAAACACGGATGACACCCCTCTCTAGATCAATCTAACATCCTACAAAAATTATTAAACTTTAACAAAATGACTAAAATGTACTTTACCAAATACAATTGAAAGTTCATGTCAATTGGATCTATCAACAAAAAGATAAAATTCTAACACCAGGCTATTATATTTCAGTCTGAATACATGGTCGGTTGAGTTTGTCTTGGAGTAACTCGGCAAAAATATAGAACATAAAATATTACAAAATTCTAATTTTTTTCAAAATCATATATTTTTGTTATCCAAATCATATCCAAATTTCAAGTAAATTTGATTTGTAAATAAATTACTAAAAATAATTTAATCGACCATTATATTTATCAAATGTTGTATTCATATGCTGCCAAAACCCTAATTTTAGTAGGTTAGGGTATTCAATTCTCAAACCCTAATTATTTGAAATAAAATCGCATTTAGAGTCTATCATTAGGTTTAAAGAATCACAAATTATACTACCATTATTAATCAAGATTTAAACCATGATCAATCTGGTTAAGTTTGTAATTATCCAAGTAAACCCTAATCAAATAGCTAATCCTAAAATGGATCGGTACAAATTCTCCCCTCCTTTTAGGATTTGATCTTGAAATCCATGAGAATATGTGGAAGAATATCATATAATCTTGTCATTCATCTCCATTGGGATCAGTTAAGAATTATTTTCATTTTATCTTTCTTTCATATGACATCATTTTCTTGCCTCTTGGATCTTTAACATTGAAATTATAAATTTCCAAGCACTGGATATATATTTCATCCCATGCCATCATCATACCTCTATATAATTATAACAAACACTTATATCATAAATCTTAGGAATACATCAATTATTAACACATCACCTTTTATATTGTTTTAAAATTTTTTTTATGTATCTCATGGATCAAGACTATAATTCATTCTATGTTATTATCTACATTCATCGGTTCTCTTCACAAAGAAGATCATTTAGTGGGCATCTTTCTCAGTTCTCAGCTTTATTTAATAATTTAAAATGCATACTCATTTTCAATATCATTAGAGCTCACCTTCATAATCCATTAAAATCATTCATCTTTCTCATATGAAATTTCCAACTTGCCTTAGGTTCCATATTCAATTATATAATACTTTCTCTTTCTCCATTTTATCCTTTTAGTACAATCATACATATCCTTGTACTCCCAATCTATCTTCATCTGAATGCTTGGTTAAGATATCCAGAAGAAGTACAGATAGAAGTTCCATACTAGCTTATCTCAATATGCATATACTTGACCAAAGTATTTGAATACTAAGTTTAGTTCGTATGCATATCATTTAGGTTTTGTTCAACATACATATTATCATTTAGCCCTAGATCCTATTGTCCTTGTAGACTCATCTAACCTAGGCTCTAATACCACATTGTTGTGACCTCTCTTTTGATTAGCATAACTGCCAACAATTAGAGAGACCCTAAATCAAAATCCAAATTATGAAACAAAAGAGAAAATTCTCAACAAAGGAGATTAAAATAGTATACAAAAAACACATATATATTTTCCTTTTTCTTCATTCACAATTTTCATAAACCAATGTGACATTAAGGACATCATATTAAGATATCACATATATTAATAAACACTATTAAAATCAGAATCACATCTTGCTTCTCACATGTGTTTAGTTTACATCAAATACAAGTAAATTAATGAAAATTTTGAAACACTACCCATCCAGGAAAAGAGAGAGTACAGGAACATTTTAATCTATCTATATTATTATATGTACATCTTCTTTATCATGACCTCTCCACTGGATAGCATTATACCCATAAATATTTGAAACAACCTCATGAGACTCATATAGAGCCCCAGTGAGTGGATACCTCCCACTCAAGATGAGTACATACATCAGCATTAGGTTAAGTATAATGAACTTTAAAGAAACATGTGTATATTGAAAAGTCTAGCAGATAGTTCTAGTGTATAGTCAAATCTAGTTTATGATGATATTCTAATTAAATCTGAAAGTTAATCACTTAGACAAAATCCAACTTTAAAACATCTTTTAGATCATGTCTATGAACAAATTAGTAGATGCTTCTATCTCGAAGCTATTGTTTACCCTAAGTCAACACTCCTAATAGCTACAAAGCCAAAGGTGAGTGGAATTGGGCTCCCAACCATAGAATTACACAAGGAAACCACATAGGAAATATACATATGAATAAGCAGTAACAACAAGATATAACAAGATACTAAAAAGGGACAGAGAATCATGTATCCATTCCTATATTCAAGCATAACCCATTAGGGGTTCTTTTCACAGAGATTAGAGTCTTGAGTGTAGTGGATCTTTGGCAACTACAAAATTGAAAAAGAAAATACCTCAATGTGAGTGCATTGAGTACCCTATGAAAGAAGTGTAAATAGTTTAACAATATAAAAAAAGCTTTCTTTACAAGAAACATGATAACAAGAAAGAATATGAAACAAGGCAAGATCAAATAATGACTTTGTTTTATACAAAACATACTTTAAGTGTATTTCCATTATACTTAACAAAATATTATGGCCATTGACCATCTTCCTCAAAGGAAGGGTCCGTAGGGGTGCTCAACATTACCAAAACCCATTGTATACGTGAGGGACCTTAAGACCTAAGCCAATGAGCTACCCCTTTTTTTCATTTATTCCTTGTGCCCTTACCCCGAGAATACAAGAAGGTACACAAGGTTTGTATGTGGATAAGTCAAGTTATGTTCGAGGTTTGTTTAACATATTTCAAGCAAAGCAAACATACTTATCATAGGGAACAAGTAGCTCAAACAAGTAGTTATCTAGACAAGCATTCATATGAGCATACATACAAGTAAGCCAATAACATAGTAGGGTCAAGAGATAAGCATACCTTTTGAGTTATGATTCTTGAATAAAACACCTAGAGAAGGCTCAAGCCAACAAGGACCTATGATGTAAGCATGATCAACATAAAGTCTTAGATCACTATGGTTTGATAAGATAGAATGTATCATGTCATTCTTATGTTATCCTAAACCTAGATTTCAAATAGTTCAAGAATAGTTCCATCTTGTCAAACATCCATGCATTGAATCAACATTGTCTAAGAATCAAAACTAAACCTTAGGTCCAGGTGAACCATCAACATTATGAGAAATACAAGATCAAGGCGAAGTCTAATTTTTGGAGTAAAGGAATCATGACATTTAGATTATCATCAAGGTTTAGACAAGAAAGATCATAATTAGCCATATTAGATTTGTTTCACACAACAGGGTCATATTTTCAAGTCATATATGCATTAAGTAGATCAAGTTAGGATGTAGAGCTTTAGAACAATAAATGTATTGATCTTAATTCTTGAGATATATGTGCAACACTAGAGCATATTTTTGGCAAGGTTGGATTCCAAACAACCAACATATGCATAAAGGTCATTTTCATCACATGGAAACACACTAGGCCAACCCTATCCTTTGATATTTATAGAGATAATCATGGAAATCTATGCACATAGAAGAAAGATGTTACTAATTTGGGGTCATACATAGTATACTAATCATTATTAGTCAACATATGTACAAGGTTCAAGATCTATATACCAAAAGTTCATGCAAGTCACATCATGTGGCATATTACACAACATATAGACATCAATAAAGCTAAGTATGATCAAAGTAGAATCCATGGTTCAAACAACTATTGATTTAGAGGTTGGATGATCATTTAATAATTAGATATGGCTAAGTCCTGACAATCAAGCAAATAACATAATGTATAAGAAAACAGGGCCACTTTTAGGTCAAAAGAGTTAAATTGCACATCAAATGTGATCTACTTCGTAATTCAAGGCAAAAGATGGTTAAAAGTTACTATTTTGAATCTTAAGAGGGATATTTGAAATAACAACAATAGATGAGGGCAAGATCCATCATGAAACCTTATAAAATTACATAAAGACATGCTCTATAAGATATCATAAGACAAACAAGTTGATTCAAGTTCTAAAACTTGTTCCACTAGATAGATTGCGTCGAGATGATAAAAATTCATATATTATATGCTACAAATGGCCTAGGGATGCAAGTGATATCATTTCTCAAAGTTTTAAATCAAAACTATATGCAAAGGACTTAGTGGTTACCAAAAGTCATGTCATGGTTGTTGTGGGCCATCGATGACACTAGCCTGGGAAGATTAAGGGATAACATTCCCATCCAGATTCTTGCTTGTAATGGTTGGGGGACGCCGCCACCCTTTCACACCCTCTCCAGGTGCGGCTGCGGTGACTGGGCCGGGGCGATCCTGGTCATTGCTCACCTTTTCAATAGTTAGAAGGGGGTTCCTCACGCTTCCTGACGTCAGCCATGTGGCTCTCACATGGCTGCATCAGCTAGTGAGATCTTTATATTGCGGAAGATCAAAATCTTGACCCTTGGGTGGTGATCTGAGGGCTCTACGCCCATCTTCCCCGCTAACATCATGGACGTGTGTGAGGAGTCGAGTGTCGTGGTGGTCGGGTCTTGTACTCGCTATCGATTACTGGATGAAGCCCAAACGGGAGTCGTAGAGAAGCCTGGGGTGGCCGGCCAAGACCAGATGAACACTTTGAGGTTAGAAGTGACCTCAAACTGGCACAGAGGAGGCTGGAGAGAAAACACCCAATATAGGGCCCAGTGGCGGTGCCAAGGTGAAGGAAGAAGGAGAAGGGAGAAAAGAGGGAGCTAGGGTGCCCCATGAGGCTAATAAAGAGAGGGGAAATTCATAGGGGGTGAGAGGTGTCATAAGGTGGTGCTAATTCTTGCCAAAACGGTGCATAGGGATAGGGTTGGTGGTCGTAAAAGGAGGAGTAGGTATCTTCAGGCTCCATGTGCACTAGAAAGGAGTATGGATGTTAGGGGAGGTTTTGCAACCGTTGGATGGGGAGTTGGATCTGAGGTTGTGATATCCCAGGGTCATCATCCCTCATCAATAGAATCGGAACTCATGATTGGTCCACAAGGGGATTCTCAGATGGCCGATAGAAAAGAAGGGGAAAGTGGGCCGCGCACGCACGCCAGTGCCTGCAATTGGACCGAAGCCAGTCAGCCCAAAAGTAAAACATGGGATACCTTAAATTAGAAAAATAAGGTTTTTGAGATATAGTTCATCAATTGTGCATATCTTCCTCATCCAAACTCCAAATTGGATAAAAGGACAAGCTTTAGAAAAGTAACAAGTAGTTCTACATTATGAGAATAAGAAAAGGATACAAATTTTTGCAAATATATGATAAAATTTCAAGGGAACAGTGATTTAGTGTGACATGAGTGTAAGATTGATTTCTATCAACTTGAGAACCACCAAGATGATACATGCATACTAGGTGGATGAAATGTGCACCAATACACATATCAAAAAGAAAGTTTACTTTGAGAACAAGAGATAGGTCAAAATAGAAGTCATATTGAAGGTGTGAATGTTTAGGTTATCACATCCTACCCACCTTCAAAGAAATTTTTTCCCCAAAATTAAACTAATTAATCAATCAAGATTTAGATTCAATAATCAATATTATAATCCACTTAGCATTATTTCAATATCGAGATGTTTCAAAATCAAGCAATTGAGCATCATGGTCAAAGCACAATCACATTAATTTTTTTTGGTCCTTAGTAAAATCACATTAATTAGTAACTTGGTAAGATCATTACATAAATTGCAAATTTGTGAGATTAACCTATAGATCACAAATTTGGAGAGACATTTAAGTAGGCTTCAAGAGTAGGGCATGACTTTCATTCCCAATGTTTAGGGTTCTAGATTCAACATATGTGTTAGTGGGGTCCATGATTGAGATTTCATATTTCAACAATTCAAGACAAGATCATATTTCAACTTTGTGATTTTTTTTTCAAAATTGATGGAAGGTCCCACCTTAGTCCACATGGAGCTCACCCCAAAGTCATAAATTGAGTAAATCAAGAGACTCATAATTTCAAATTTTCAAGATTTGGGGACGTGAAAGTCACTAGTCATATATCAAGGGTGATCTCAAGATCCAAGTAGGGTGATCATAGGAGTCAAGTCTATATCAAGATCATTAGTCATGAGTCAAGATTTCATAAATGAATGTCGAGAGTCAAGTTTGGACATCAAAGTCATAGGTCCAAACTGTGAGACCCCTAACCTTGCTTAAAGTGTTGAACAATCTTAATTACCATAATTTAATTCTTATAACCCTAATATAGCCTTGTGATATGTTTTGGTATCATGTTACAAGCTTAATTTTCAAGTTTGGTCCAATTTGGACACTATTTGTGCAAGTTATGCAATTTTATGCACATTTTGGACTTCTCTATAATTTACCCAATTGAGAGGTTTTATTTGCAATTTATCACTTGCATTATGTTCTTTGGATGTTCTCTCATCATTATTGAGATTTTTGAGCCATGGGGCACCTAGTTGAACCCTAGTTTCGAAGTGTTTTCCTCAAGGGTATTTTAGCATTTACCCCTTTATGGATGAGCTACCTTTAGGAGCTATCAAGCAAATGGTTTATTTGCTTTACTTGCAAAATCAAGAAATGAGGGGTAAGAAGGTATCCATTGATGGTAGTTCATCTTATTGTGTGTCTTTTTCTATATCCTTAATAGTTTAAGGCCATGGACACATGGGGAAGCTACTTGTACTCCTCATGCTTGCTTCCATCCTTATCCATTGGCTATATTTACCTCTTCCTTGCCCAAGTATGAAAATTTTCTTGCTTTGTCTTTCCTCTAAACTAGAGAAACGAATCCACTCTATTTTTCTACATAACCAAGAGATCTACGGTAGAATACAATCTTTTTTTGGATAAGAAGGTCTCCTAGAGCTCCATCTAGCCCTACCTAGGGTTTCCAAGGTCATCTTCTAGGGATTTTGACCAAGGAAAGTTGCGTTCTTCCTTCCTTCTCCATTTATATTGCTCTTCTCCTTCCTTAGACATTCCTCCAGGTTGGAACATTTCTTTTCCATGGTATAAATTTCTCTAAAGCTCTAAAACCTTACCTTTTGTGCTCCTTATGTTTAGGGTTTGCTCATTTGATGAAGAAAGGTGCTAGATGGATGAGTTCATAGCTTATACTTGGATTTTCTACCCTACCTGCTCATTTTTTCTTCTGTTTAGGATTTTATCTTCTAATTAGAGGAAAATTTTATAACTTGCTCCACATTTATTGCTTACCATAAGCTTTCTAGATCATGTTCTTGCTTGAAAATGATGATCCATGCACTAAAAAGTTATGCTTGACTTATATTTCGACTTTTATAATGTTTCATGTTCTTATTTCAGTTCTAGATGAACCTGTATTCATTTGTACGTTATTCCTAAGGTATAATATGACTTGGATCAGGTTGGTTTGACAACCTATGGTGCTAAACACCTATCAACCAATGGTCAATTTTAGGGTTTAAAGCTGATTTCTTCTATAAACACATGACCCATTGGTGGTACCATTGCAACAAATGATGGTGTTGCCTTCATGACAACTGATTAATGGTGACCAAGGGTGTCAAGTGATGTTCACCCTCTTACGTCAGTTTTTGGCTTAATTATAATATTAATGATCAACAACTAAGTACCCTAATGATGTTATTAATCAAGGGTGACATTAGCTTGATATACGATGATGATTAATGAATATAGCACTGATCTAAAAACATATGGTGATTCAATGGTTACTACTGATGGTGGATCAGGTATCCACAGCCTATGGTGAGTTAAGCATTTATTTGTAGCATCCATTAAGCCTTAAATTAATGGTTTCTTGGGTCATTTGATGCAATGGTTGTACATATACTCCAAAGGATGGTTTTAATATGTGAACTTGACCCAATGGTTAAGATCTAATGATTATTCATCAAGTAAATTGAAATGATGCCTAATGTAATATGTTGGTCCTAATAAAGTGATTTAAATGGTTTCCTTTATGATATCAACTTATGAATATTATTTATTGATGACTTGTTTTAAATAAACAATTGCTTGTGAGTTTTACCCTGCTCTCAATGGAACTTTTTGTGTTGTTAATCAAGGGTGTCTAGGGTTAGATAGTTACTCTTTCTAGAGCACAACTCAATGACTTCATAGGTGGTTTGTTCAATATGTTTACTTATGTAAACAACCAATTGATTTACCTTTTTAACATTTAATGATTAGAAGTTGATGCCTCAATATTCCCATTATTTTGGGTGAAGCCTATAGTGTAATGTTATGATTCTAATGATGATAATTTGATGGTTCAATGCCTTAAACTTGTAGTCTTACCCTTATACATATTATCATGATTGATAATCACCATAATGAATTAATGGGTAACCCTAACGAAATATAGCTTGTTATACCTATCTTTAATATAACTAAATGATGGTAACTGGGTATGAATAGTGCTTGAATGATTAATACAATCATGGAGTACTCTCTTATTGTTGTTGAAACCCTAGTATGTTATAACCCGATGGCTACACCTTGATTTATGTGTGGATTCATACTTGAGAATAGTATGGAATGTGATGGTGATACTTCACCTTATGTATCCATGATCCAATGGGGATGTCGTGAGCTATGATTTGGGTATAAGTGTTGATTAGTAGCATTAATATAATTTATCTTGTTTAACCTAACTCTAATGCAAATAGATAAAGATGAGTATTCATGTTTAACATTCTTATAAGATGGAATGATGGTGAAATAACCTCCTTAATATGATCATAACCTTAATATGTTAATTGGTGGTTATCATAGCCACATGGTTGATACTTTATTATGCTAAACATGTGCATTATGAATATGATGAGGGTTAATCATATATAGATTCCTTGCATGCTCATGTAACAAAGGAATGTTCTTAATGTTAATATAACCCTGCTATGATTGTTTATGAATATCTCCTAGCTCATTAATGCAATATTGTGTTGATATAGTGTATTATATGTAAGTGATGTTGTTGAGCCTTGTTATAAGGAATGCAAAGATAATGATGATCTTGCAGGGAATAGTATGATGGTATTAATGACCTTTTGGAATGGTTGAGACCTAAAGGAGTTGTATTCCTCTTGTGTTGATAAGGGTTAATACTCTGTGATATTGTGAAAAGGATTTATATCCTGTGATAGTATGATGACAAGTGCAGTCTCATGAATGGCAAGTGAATAGCATCATGTAATGATGAGATGATGAAAAATATTTCTCATATATTTTATATCTTCTAAAATTGTTATATAGAAATGTTTGCTAGAAGTGAATTAGGGTTTGCATGTCCACTTGTTTGATGCAGCCTAAATTTACCCAATTGGAAATACTTAATCAAGTGAAATTCTAATCATGTAGTGCCCTATGCCATAGATCCATATGAGTTTTAGAACTTGCCATATGGTGAAACAAGTATTCCTAAGGGAAACTCAGAGTGAATACTATTGAGTATGTGGGGTTCTTATCATATTGAATCCAAGTGTTTAGGGGGGATGACTGTAGTCATACCTAGCCCTTAGTTTGAGAATGACTGTTCTTGTGTCTCGGTGATTATATATGTGATGAGATTTGAGGACAACTACGGTTGTACCTCAGATGGTAAGGTATGCGTACCCACCTCCTTTCACTAGTTTTGTGACATGTACTAAGAACGGACTAGGATGTTAGCAGCTTGACCGTATGTGTCACTGTGGACAACACATACTGACCAGAGGTAGAGAAGATCTTAGGAGTCTGGCTCTTCCTAGATCTTGTATGGCACTGATTTCAATTTAGCAGTGGTCAGTTGGATTTTGAGTGGTATCCTCAAATTCCTTAGGGCATAATAAAAGATGTAATACAACAGTCAAGCAAATCTATTTAGGGTTATACACGATGCTTCATATTGGATGATAACCCTTGTTGTTCTCTATACATATAGATGATGTTTAATGCATTAAAAGATAGTAGATATTCTTCTGTTTTGGATATGCTCATGTTATTAATGTGTACACACAATAGTCATGTTTAAGTTGATAGAGATATTATTATTGTTTCCTATGATTATGACATTCATTATCACATGTTGTTAGCTATGCTTATATTGCTAGCTACACCCTTATAACTAGAGATGCCAATATTGCTAATCATGCTTATGCAGATAGTTGTACTTATATTGTTAGACATGTTTATGTTGTTAGTTATGCTTATGATACTAGACTTATTCATGATGTTAGAGATGCTCATACTGCTAGACTCCTTATACTGTTACTAGGGATATGAGAACAGTCTGGCTAATGAAGATAGTTATTATCTACTCCTTTATGTATTTTGTTAATCATCAGTGTTGTTGAGCTTATTTGTTATACATGATTAAACTTCTTAAATTGTCTCATTACCTAAAAATTTTGGAATCAATAAATGTTGTTGTACGTTATGTCTCTTGCTGGGACATGGGTCGCACCCTTGTGCTTTGCCACATCTTTTTAGGTAATCGGAAGTGATGAAAACAAACTTGTGGAAGCAAAGAGGAGCTATACTAATGAATCTTTAAGAAAGTTGATTAGATGTCTAGTGTGTCTTAGTGTTGTCCATGTACTCTCAGGTCTGGGCAGGAAAAGTTTGTATATGGTGTTTCAAATGAATCGGAATTTTTTAACATATTAATGCTTGTTGTGTGGCATATACAAATATTGTTCTCCTGTGTATATATGTTGTGGCTAAGGTGATAGGACAATTTGTATCAAATTCTTGTCATAGTATGGATAAAAGAAAGATATTAGGCTCTTATTCAAATGTTTTTGAGAGGGTTTTGATGTTGAAATTGGTTTTAGTTTACCCATATTTTTAGGTATGTGGTTAATTGGTGATCGATTGTGTTTTATGTTTTGAGTAATCTCATTTAGTATAACGGGTTCTCACACAAACATATTGAAGCTATATTTTTGTTCCTATTTAGACCTTAGGGGTGATAATTCATCCATAAACATCAATCGAGCAACCTTTCATGGTATCAACATCAAATTTCATTGGCATGGTATTTGAGGTTGATGGATTATTTAGACCTAGTTCTTTCTAGGAAGTCAACCATAAGCTATAGTCAACATCATCAAATGTTAATATTGTTGTTAAATCTAGATTCAAGATCAAGTATCATTAATTATATTTGACCAATTGGAATCTTAGGTCAAGAAATCAAAATTTGGTGGAACGGGCTATCCTTCCAACTCTAAATAATCAATGAGATGAAAAACTAAGAGGATTCATAATAGGGAGGATACCTAGGTTAGGGGAGTCATAAGTCAACTACCACCCTAATCCAACATATTAGTCCATATTAATCATTAGTCATCAAGCATATCTAAATAGGGGGAGTATCAAATATAAAATTGTACTTCACAGCATCAGGAGTCAAATATCAATATTATCATTAGGGAAACCATATTTCAAGATTTTGTGAGACCAGCGTCATAATCATGTTCCCTTCCTTTCATGATCAAGGTAAGGGAGATTTTAAAAATTGAGAAGTCAAATTGAAAATCCAAGGTTTTGAGCATAATAGTGCAAGATTCAGATCTAGGTCCACCACATAAATCAAATTGAATTCACACAGAGGAATAATGGTCAGTAGGAGATTTTCCTTTTGTAGAAAGTCTTCACCTGATGATCTATGGTCCCAAAGACAAGGTCATTATATGGCATGATCAATGTACATATCAAATAGGTGAAAAAAAAATTCTTAACTATGTTTGAGGTTTAATCAACAATAGAGAAACATAGGTTTAATCAATAGGGACATCATCAAACATTTGGTATAAAACATGAGTTCCACCTTATTTCACCATATCATGAATTTACCTCAAACATGGAAAACACTTATATCATTAGTCATCAAGCATATCTAAATAGGGCGAGTATCAAATATAAAATTGTACTTCACAGCATCAGGAGTCAAATATCAATATTATCATTAGGGAAACCATATTTCAAGATTTTGTGAGACCAGCGTCATAATCATGTTCCCTTCCTTTCATGATCAAGGTAAGGGAGATTTTAAAAATTGAGAAGTCAAATTGAAAATCCAAGGTTTTGAGCATAATAGTGCAAGATTCAGATCTAGGTCCACCACATAAATCAAATTGAATTCACACAGAGGAATAATGGTCAGTAGGAGATTTTCCTTTTGTAGAAAGTCTTCACCTGATGATCTATGGTCCCAAAGACAAGGTCATTATATGGCATGATCAATGTACATATCAAATAGGTGAAAAAAAAATTCTTAACTATGTTTGAGGTTTAATCAACAATAGAGAAACATAGGTTTAATCAATAGGGACATCATCAAACATTTGGTATAAAACATGAGTTCCACCTTATTTCACCATATCATGAATTTACCTCAAACATGGAAAACACTTATATCAAATTTTGTAACATTGAGTTTTTCATAAACTTTGCACATGAGTACAATGCTTTCAAGAGTACTTTCATTCATAAAATGGGGTTTTTCATTTAAGATCAGATCATAGAATTATCATCTTAATAAACTTCTATTATTTCAAATAAATTTTAGTTTCCCCATGCATAAAATACCCATAATTTAGAATTCATGTGATTCGTAGTCATGATAGAAGAATCACATGAGGAGATGAAAAGACTACCTAATAATCATCTACTTGGGTGGCTTAGGTGGTCCTTAAAGGAGCGATGAGATGCTAGAAGACTCTCTAAGCTTTAATTAAAGGATTTTAGTCCTCCATAAGTTCTTAAGATATGTTATGCCTTAAAAACATATAGAGGCAAGTGTGTATGGCTCTGATACCATTTGTCATGGAGTCGTTTGTTACCCTAAGTCCACACTACTAATGGCTAAAAATACAAAAGTGAGTGGACTTGGGCCCCCATCCCTAGAATGGAACAAGTAGTTCACAAAGGCAATATATATGAATAAGTGGTAACAACAAGATATAACAAGATACTAAAGTGGATAGAGAAGCATGCACCGATTTTTATATTCAAGGATTACCCATTGGTGTTTCATTTCATGGAGATTAGAGTCTTGGTTGCAGTGGATGTTTGGAAACTACAAAATCGATAAACAAAATATATCAATGTGAGTGCATTGAGTATGTTATGAAAGGCATGTAAACATTTTAAGAATATATTAAATGATTTCTTGGCTAAAAACATGATAATAAGAAAGAAGATGAAACAAGGAGAGAACAAATAGTGAATTTGTTTTACACAAAACATACTTTAAGTGTATTTCCATTATACTTATCAACATATTATGGCCATTGACCAGCTTCCTCAAAGGAAGGGTCAGTAGGGGTGCTCAACATTAGCCAATACATTTTTATACGTGAGGGTCCTCATGACCTAAGTCAATGAACTAACTCTATTTTCATTCATGCCTTGCTCCCTCACCCCAAGAATATAGGCACATATACAAAGTTTGTATAATGGATAAGTTTAATTATATTCGAGGCTTGTTTAACATATTTCAGGCAAAGTGAATGTACTATCATATAGAACAAGTAGCTCAAACAATTAACTATCTAGCCAAGATTTCATGTAGGCATACATACAAGTAGGTAAATAACATAGTAGGGTTCAGAGATTAAGCGTACCTTGTGACTTATGATTCATGAATAAAACACCTAGAGAAGGCTCTAGACAACAAGTACCTAGGATGTAAACATGAGAAACGTAGAGTCTTAGATCACTATGGTTTGATAAGATATCATGCATCATGTTATGTGTATGTTCTCCTAAACCTAGATTTGATATAGTTCAAGAATAGCCCCATCTTGTCAAGCATGCATGCACTGAATCAACATAATATAAGAATCAACAGTAAACCTTAGGTCTAGGTAAGCATCCACATTATGAGTAATGCAAGATCAAGGTAAAGTATGATTTAAGAGTAAAGAAAATATGACATTTATATTATCATCAATGTCTATACAAGCAAGATCATAATTAGCCACATTAAATTCATTTCATGCAATAGAGTCATATTTCCAAGTCATAGATGCATTAAGTAGATCAAGTTAGGATTTAGAACTTTATAACGATAAATGTATTGATTTGAAGACTTAAGATACATGTGAAACATTAGAGCATGTTCTTGGCAAGTTTGAATTCCAAAAAAAACAACATATGCATAAAGGTCACATTGCATCATATGGAAACCAACTAGGCCAACCGAGTCCTTTGAGATTTGTAGAGATACTCATGGTAAGATGTGCAAATAGAATCAAGATGTTACTGATTTGAGGTCATAATTAGTATTCTAATATTATTGGTCAACACATGTACAAGGTTTAAGATCTCGATACTAAAAGTGCATACAAGTCACAACATGTGGCATATTGCACAACATAGAGCCATCAATAAAGCTAAGCATGGTCAAAGTAGATTCCATGGTTCAAGAAGGTATTTAAGTTTCCCAATGTATGTTTGTAAGATCATTTAATGATTAGATGTGTCAAAGTCCCAACAATCAAGCAAGTAACATCATTTTTAAGCAAATAGGGCCACTTTTAAGTCAAAAGAGTAAAAGCGCACATCAAATGTAATCTACTTCGTGATTCAAGGTAAAAAATGGTTAAATGTTACTATTTTGCAATTTAAGAGGGATATTTTAAGTACAACACTAGATGAGATAATATTGATTTGGGTTCTGAAACTTGTTCCATTAGATAGATCTCATAGAGAGGGACAAAATTCATATATTATATGATACAATTGGCCAAGGGATGCAAGACATATCATTTTTTGAAGTTTTAAATCAAAACTCTATGCAAAGGACTTAGTGGTTACCAAAAGTCATGGTATGGCTATTGTGGGTCGTCGATGACCCTGGCCCAGGAGGTTCAAGGATTGGCACTCCCCTCCAGCTTCACGCTCGTGCGTTCGGGGTACATTTCCACCTGCTGCAGTTGCAGCTGTAGTGATTGGGTCGGGGTGATCTCAGTCATTGCTCTCCTATCCAATGGTTAGGAGGGGTCTCTCGTGCTCCCTAACCCCATCTATGTGGCACTCACATGTATGTGTCAGCTAGTGAGATCCATGTACTGTGGCAGATTGAAATCTAGACCCTTGGGTGGTGATCTGAGGGATTTGAGCGCATCTTCCCCGCTAATGTCATGGACATGTGTGAGAGTTAAGTGCCACGGTGATCGGGTCCTATGCTCGCTGGAGATTCCTGGATGAAACCCAAACAGGAGTCACAAAGAAGCCTAGGGTGGCCGACTAAGACCGGACGAATCCCGCGAGGTCAGAACTGACCTCAGACTAGCGTGGAGGAGGCTGGAAAGAAAACACACAATACAGGGCCCAAAGACAGTGCAAAGGTGAAGGAAGAAGGAGAAGGGAGAAAAGAGGGATCTAGGGTGCCCCATGCGGCAAATAAAGAGAGGGGAAAACAAGAGGGGGTGAGAGGGTCACAAGGTGGAATCAATTCTTGCCAAAATGGCACATAAGGTTGGGGTTGGTCGTCATAAAGGGAGGTAGTTTTCCGCATCATTTGTACTATAAAGGAGTATTGAGGTTGGGAGATGTTTTTTAGTTGTTGGATGGGGAGTTGGATCTAAGGTTGTGCTATCCAAGCGTCATCATCACTCGTCAACAGAATCGTACATCATGATTGATCCACAAGGGGGCGCTTGGATCACCAAAAGAAAAGAAGGGTAGAGTGGGTCATGCATGCACGTTGGTGCCCACAACTGGGCCAAACTCAGTCGGCCGAAAGGCAGAACATGGGATACCTTAAATTTGAAAATTAGGTTTTTGAGGTATAGCTCATCAATTCAGCATATCTTCCTCATTTGAACTTCAAATTAGACGAAACTGTAAGACCTTGACCTTCGTTTTGGGCTTACCCTGTTTGTTTTGCCTAAACCTTGTGCTTGGTTGTTTGCTAATCATCTTTAGTGATGATTCGGGTTTGCTTGTGCTTAGTTGAGAGCTAGAGGTTCTACTTGAAAAATAACCTAAGATAGGGTTTGAAAGCAATTTTGTCACCTTGAGAGACATCTTTCTCTCTCTTTGCTTCCTCTAGGGTTGAGAGGAAGGATTGGTCTCGTGCCTTGAGTTGTCTTGGGATTGGTTGAGCTCTTTTGGGCCTTGTTTTCCATTGTTTGGGCCTTGCCTTGCTTGGTTGAGCCCTGTATCGGGAAAGGATGCTTTGTATTGGCCATGGGGTATCGCCCATGGGGGTGTGTCAGCCTTGGAGGTGTAGTGTGTCAGCCTTTGACTTTTGTTGACATTCTTGCCTTGGTTGTGTCACCCTAGCTTGGACATGTGGCCGATCCTTGGTTGAGTTGTGGCATGGCCTGTGCATGTGCTTTGCAAGGTGGTGGAATGGGTGGACAAGCGTCCCTTGGTAAGGTAACACCTTTCCTTGGTTAAACCTTAACCCCCATCTATATATGCCTTGACTTTCTCTTCCTTAGGAACCCTTTAGCTCTTTGTTGCTCTTCTCTTCCTTGTGTGCACGATACACCTCTCCCTTGCAACCTTGGTGGCCGATCCCCTTGAAGGAGTTCTTCTTCTTCTTCCTTTAGCATGGTGGAGGAACCCTAGGTGGGTCTTGTTCTTTGGTAAGCATCTTCCCTCTCTCCTTAGCATCTTCTTCTCCATCTTGCCTACTCTTCGGTCATGGTGGTTATGCTTCTTGTTCCTTTTCTTGAGGTGGCCGAAGTGGTGAGTTGGGAGCTAGGAGTTTAAAGCTTGGAGCTTTGGAGCTTGAGGAGTTTTCTTAAGGCAAGTTACATAACTTATAACCCTAGCTATACTACCTTCTCTATATGTTGCATGTTTCCTATATGTTTATGGTCGGCCATTGCATGCTATGTATCTTGCAATAGTACATGTTGTCGATCTTATGGATATAATGAGCATGATGTTGTTGATGTTGTTAATGGTTTATATACCTTTGGACCTAGTTGGACAAACCATGATTTAGGGTTTCCTTGTTGAGCAATACCCCTTTCTCTCCTTGGTTCTTGAGAAGTGAGTTTGAGCTCTAGTGATGTGGGCAATACCCCTCTCTCTTGGCTGTTGAGAGGTGAGCCTACATCCTAGTTGCTTGAGCAACACCCTTCTCTCACCCTGGATTAGATAGGTGAGCTTTTGGATAGATGATGACCTATGTTGAGGTTGGTCCTTGTGGTTGCCCGATTTGTGATAGAGGTTGTGCAAAACCCCTCTCTCTTGGTTATTGAGAGGTGAGCCGATCTTCTTGATCAATTAGGGTTTGGTGCCCTTGTGCTTGAGGTTGAAGATGATCTTGTTGGGTTGTGTCTTGCATGATATGACCTTGGGATAGTGCGGCCCAATAGCCTTGTCTTGAGTTGTACCCTTGGGCGACACACCTAGTTGAGATGGTTGGTTTGATGCCCACATGGTCCTCCTGGTTTGGGGTAGAGTTTGGGCGATACACATTATATCTTGTACTCTGAACGATACATCTTGAAGTAAGGTTGCCCAATACCCCTACCTTTTTGAGATAGTTGGTTTGGTGCCCTTTATGCATTGGTTAATGTGGAGCCTAGTAGGCTACCCTTATGTTGGGCGATAGGGTTTAGTTGTGGTGATGCCCGATATGAGTTGAATGGTGCATCTTAGTGAGTATCCTAGTGGTGTTGTTCCTTTGGTCGATATGCCTAGTAGGGCTTGGACGCTACTCCTTGTGGAGTTGGGGCTTGGGCGTTACAACTTGATGTGTGCCCTACACGACACATCTTGTGATGATCTTGGCTGATATGCTATGATGAGCTTGGTGGCATGGTGTACGATATGAGGTGTTTCTCCTAGTTGGACGATAGGTCTTCTTAAGGTTTGCTTATTAGGGGGGCGACACCCTAGCCCTTTCCTTGGGCGATATGAGAAGGATGGGTACCTTGTGTCGAGCATGAGTTTGTGTTTGCTCGACATACCCTTAGTGAGTTGGTCAATATGGTGCCTTAGTGGTAACCATGCCTTGGACGATAGGGTGCCTTAGCCGTCATAAGGGTTCCCTGAATGATAGGGGGGATGGTTGGACGTCAGGGCATCTTGGGCGCCATACTCTTGGTCGATATTCTTCCTATTGAGAGGGTTGGCTGATAGAAAACCTAACCCTCGTGCACGATAGGATGGTGTGTCGTTGGCCATTTTGTTGGTGCACATGTTTTAGGGTTTGGAACTCTGGCCGTTACACCCTTTGGTGAGGGTTAGCGATGCTTGCCATACATGTAGTGAGGGTTGCAGGAGTTTTGGTGAGGGTTCTGATGACCCGGAACATATATAGTTGATAGTTCTCTATTAATGATGATAACACAAATGATATGATGTAATTACCTTGAATCCTGCAAATATGTTGATGAGTTAAAATGATAGGTTGAGAACCATGTAAGTTTGGGAGCCTATGATGTTGCTTCAGATGATGGTATGACACATGCCTATGATCACAAGTATGGGGCATGATATATGTTTATGATGAATGTGTATACTAACCATGCAGGTATTTCATGTGGATTCATAGCCTGGTAAGAGCTATGAGATATATGTGCTTTGACTAGCACAATGTGATGATAATCCTTGTTAATGAAATAACAAGTTGATAGGTCTGAGGACCTGATATAAGGCTGAGAGTCTAGTTCAGGTGTTATCCTCTAATAATGAGATAAGGGATGCGTTCCCAGGATGTTGATGCATGATTATGATGCCTTGAGAGGCACTGGTTGATATCATGAGGGATTGAGGTCCCAGGACAGTATGTTGTTGGCAATAATGATGTAATTCTATAAGGCTATGTTACATTTTGTTTTGCCTCAACAATTGGCTTAAAATATACTAATCAGTTATAGATGAACATATCATGTAGTTGCCCTAGACATAGATCCATTACCGCCAGTATTTGGTGATGGTGAAATAGGTTTATCCTGCGGGATTACCTGGAGCGCATATTGTTGAATATGCGAGGTTTCCCCTAGCCTAAAATAGGAGGGTTGAGTGCAACTGTGGTTGCAGACTCGGGATATATGGAGCATGGTGAACATACCCATGGCTCAGGATATGTGATGATGAGCATGATGCGTTCATGGCTCAGATGTATGCACTAGCACCTATGACGAGGTGAGCTAGAGATATGGGTAGCTTGCAAAGCTGACCCAGAGGCTGAGGGCCTATAAGCATAAGATTGTGGTCTTGCTTGATGGTTCATGTACTGGCCACGAGAAGGTGAGGTCATGGAGTCTGGATCTCCTTAGACCTTGTATGGCACCAGATTGGGCTTCACAGCCAATGGTTGGATTTGAGCAGGGAAGGCTCACTTCCTCAGGGCATAATAAAATGTAATCCAACCGAATGGTATATCTTGCTTAGAGCAAAACACAGAACATTGATTGAGGCCTTGCTTATATAGTTGATCTAGTTACACCTTGCATATATGTGTATGACCTTTATATCTTGTGATAAATTCTTATAAAGATGATCTTGTCAATCATGTTCCATGAAGAAATACTTGGATATATGCCTTTCGAATATCTTGGTAAGCTTGATGGTAATAATAGCTTTGCTTAGTATGCTTCTCTTGTCATACGCTTTATCCGTTATTTGTTGTTATCTGCTTTAACCTTTGAGGTTTTATAGTTTTTATGGGGAGTTATGTTTCTCACTGGGACTGTGTGTCTCATCCCGCTGGTTTACACCCTTTTTAGGTGATCGCTCTAGACGTGGTGGTGGTCGTGAGGTTGCGGTCAAGCAGCAAGAAGAGCAGTAGAAGGCAAGAGATGGATATGCTGCTGTTTTGGTGGTTTTTTAGTAGAGTCCTAGAAGTCATCCATGTACTCTCAGGTCCTTGGAAGTGTTTTAACGATGTTTCACGATGTTTAGCTACTATAATTTTTTTATACCCTGCTGTTGGCCGTATGTGGCCGTTCTGTATGTATAAACAGGTGATGAACTAAAATGCGCTATTGCGATAGTGGGTGACTTTAAGTGGTGAACATATCAGGCAGGTGATCTTGAAAATATCTATATATGACGTGATCTTCTTGCAGGGCCTGGTTGCAAATGTTCTGTATGTATGCTTTCCGCAATTGGTTTTAATTAACCCGTATTTTTGGTAATATATGGTTCCGTGCGTTTTCGCTTGTCATCTTGTTGTCTGTGTGATGGCGGGGTGTCACAGTTGGTTTGGTATCAGAGCTCTAGGTTCGTTGAGTCTACAGGGATCTAGGACTAGGTTTGTGTCTATTCTTGTGAGTTTCCCAGATTTTCTTACAATAACCTTCTGCTCTCAACAGAAGATAAAGCTTAAATATGTCTGGAAACCATGAAGAACATGTTACTGAGAGCAGCGATGTTGCATCAGTTGATAGAGCAGAAGGGCAGGCACATGGAGATCGGGTGCCTGAGGTCCCCCAACTTGACCTAGCCATTTTCGAAAACCCTACCTACCAACAGCTTATGGGGAAGATGATGGCTACGATGAATCACATGGTGGAAATGTTGTTAGTGCCTCATCTAAGAGCACAGGCTCCCCATGGTGAAACATCGGGTATTGGGAAGACCTTTGAGCAGCTTCACTGAGTCAGAGCTTCGGATTATGCTGGAATGGTTGATCCAGCGGATGCTGATCTGTGGCTGACAGGTCTTGAGAAGGCCTTCCGGATCCTCGACATCCCCGAAGCAGACAAAGTCAAGCATGTTGTCTACCTTCTAAAGGGCAGTGCTGGCCACTGGTGGGCCATCGAGGAGGAGAAGCGACCCAGTGAGGAGATCAGTTGGGAGATCTTCCGGTGAGAGTTCATCAGCAGATACTTTCTGAATATGTATCTGGACGAGAAAATCAACCAGTTTGAGCGTCTATGCCAAGGATCGATGAGCATCACCAAGTATGAATCCAAGTTCATGGACTTGCTGAGGTTTTGTCCTCACATGGCGGCAACAGATGATGAGTACATCAGGCAGTTTCAGAAGGGTTTGAGTGCTGAGTTGTCGACACCTACTGTTGCTTTAGAAAATCGGGAGTGGTTTTCCATGTTCGTGGAGTTCGTCCGCGGGATTGAACGGTCTGTTAGGGAGAAAAGGGAGTGCATGACCAGGAAAAGGCATGCTCAGTTCCAGAGACAGAGATCTAGTGGCTTCAAGAAGTCAAGGTTTTTAGCACCTTCCATGATAAGAGGTTCTAGTGCACCGTCACAGTGGTCTCTGAGTAAGGGAAGAGGTCATGTTTCTTCACCGTCGAAGGCACATAGTACAACTTCTATGGCAGTAACAGGGCCATCTAGGTCGCAGACAGAAGGTAGGTCATGTTACCATTGTGGACAGACTGGGCACTTAAGGTCAAACTACCCAAAGAGAGATGTTGAAGTAACACAACAGCTGATACAGAATCAACAAGGGCCACACAGACAACAACCCAGTGCTAGCAGAGGGCGAGGACGCGGTCAAGCATCACAAGCGGGATCGTATGCTCAATGAAGCAGAGGACATGGTCAACAAGCAACAACTGGATTCTATGCTATGAGTCAGCCAGAGGTGATAGTCAACCTGCGAGTGGTGACAGGTCAGATGGAGTTATTTCATTCTGATTTGTTTTCTTCTTGCTTTATATATATTTTGGTTGACCCGGGTGCTACACACTATTTTATCGCACATAGTTTGCTTGATATTTGTCCTTTACCTGTTAGTCATAAGAAAGATAGCTTGTTGTTAGAAACCCCTCTTGATGGTTCCTCGATGCTTCAAGAGCAGTGTCAATCTTGTGTCTTATCTTTTTCGGGACACAGTATACAAGTGGATCTTATACCACTTGATATGCATGGATTCGATGTGATCCTTGGGATGGATACCTTAGAGAAGTATAAGGTTGTGTTGGACTGTGGTTCCAAGAAGGTGGTGTTTGATGACATCGGAGAGAAGTGGATCTTCCAAGGAAATGGGAAGATTCTTCCAACATGTCTAGTGTCAGTGATGGTGGCAGAAAAGTTGATGCGGCAAGGTTGTAAGGCTTTCTTAGCTCACATTGTGGATACCAAGGCGAAAGGTCCTAGCCTTGAGGAGGTGACGGTTGTCTGAGAGTTTGCATATGTGTTTCCTAATGAGTTCCCCAGTGTTCCCCCACCCCGAGAGATTGATTTAGAGATCAATCTGGTACCTGGAACACAACCAGTTGCACATACACCATATAGGATAGCTCCAGCAGAGATGGCAGAGTTGAAGAAGTAGTTACATGAGTTGTTGGAGAAAGGTTTCATCCGACCAAGCACGTCACCTTGGGGTGCTCCAGTGTTGTTCGTTAAGAAGAAAGACGGGTCGATGCAGTTATGTATAGATTATCGGCAGTTGAACAAAGTTACGATCAAGAATAAGCACATGTTTCCGAGGATAGACGATATGTTTGACCAGTTGCATGGCGCTACAATGTTCTCAAAGATCGATCTACGGTCTGGATATTATCAGTTGAGGATTAAGGCGGACAACATACCGAAATTAGCATTTAGGACGAGGTATGGTCACTATTAGTTTGTGGTTATGTTGTTTGGGCTAACCAATGCACGTGCTGCTTTCATGGACCTGATGAATCAAGTGTTCTGTCCATTCCTAGATCAGTTTGTTGTAGTCTTTATAGATGACATTTTGATCTATAGTCAGGACAGGAAAGAGCATGAGCGATATCTTCAACAGGCGTTGACTCTTCTTCGCCAACACCAGTTATATGCCAAGTTCAGCAAATGTGAGTTCTGGTTGAAGGAAGTGACATTCTTGGGTCACATAATATCTGCAGAAGGAGTCTTGGTGGACCCTAAGAAGGTGGAGTCAATTGCAGATTGGGAGCAACCAAAGACGCCAATGGAGGTTCATAGTTTCCTGGGTTTGGCAGGATATTACCGAAGGTTTATAAAGGACTTCAGTGTGATCGTGTTGCCGATGACAAAGTTGACCAGGAAGAATATACCTTTTGTTTGGGATGATCATTGTCAGCAAGCTTTCTAAAGTTTGAAGGAGAAGCTGACTAGTGCTCTAGTGCTAGTGCTACCAGAGCCTGGGAAGGGCTATGTTGTTTTCTGCGATGCTTCCAAGAAAGTCTTAGGTTGTGTGCTGATGTAGGAAGATCATGTGGTTTCTTTTGCTTCATGACAGCTTAAGAAACATGAGGAGAACTATCTGACACATGATTTGGAGTTGGCAGTGGTAGTCCGTTCATTAAAGATTTGGAGACACTATATTTATGGGGAAGTGTGTCAGATATTTACAGATCATAAGAACTTGAAGTACATATTTTCGTAGAATGAGTTGAATATGTGACAACGTCGTTGGATGGAGCTAATCAATGATTATGATTGCACCATTGAGTATCATCCTCGTAAGGCAAATGTGGTAGCTGATGAGCTTAGCAGAAAGTCTTCTTCTCTCCCCACGAAGAAAGCATAGTTGAGTTCCTTGGTATGCCATAGGCAGGATATATTTATCTCCTTGCGGTAGATGAGTGTGTAGTTTGAAGCTTCCTTGTTGGCAGGACTATTGGCACAAATGCAAGTCAAGCCTACGCTGAGACAGCAGATCAAAGACGCATAGCAGGCAGATGATACAGTACAGTTGATCAGATAATAGCTTGGCAGTGAAAAGCGTGATGGGTTCCATGAGTCTGAGGATGGACTAATTTGCTATCATGGTAGGATGGTGGTCCCCGATGGTGATAATCTAAGAAAGCTAGTGCTTGAGGAAGCACGCACGTCAATGTATGTTATGCATCTAGGAGTCACCAAGATGTATCATAACCTGAAGGAGTTGTATTGGTGGTCTGGCTTGAAGATGGATGTAGATGAGTTTGTGGCTAAGTGTGTAGTATGTCAGCAAGTTAAAGTTGAGCATCAGAAGACGGTAGGTACGTTGCAACCCATGTCGATACCATAGTGGAAATGGGATAACATAACCATGGATTTCGTGGTAGGTCTACCAAAGACAACTAGGAATCATGATTCCGTTTGGGTAATAGTGGACAGGTTGACAAAATCTGCTCATTTTATACCGGTAAAAACAATGTATACAGCAGAGAAGCTTGCTCAGGTGTATGTAGATGAGATAGTGCATTTGCACGGTGTACCAACAATGATAATTTCTAACAGAGGTCCCCAGTTCATGAGTCGTTTCTGGGAGCAGCTGCACAAGGCTTTGGGAACGCAGCTGAGGTTCAATACTACCTTCCACCCACAGATGGATGGAAAGTCTGAAAGGACTATTCAGACTTTGGAAGATCTTCTCTGAGCTTGTGTTTTGCAGTTCCTAGGCAGTTGGGACATGCATCTCAGTCTGATAGAGTTCACTTATAAAAAAAGTTATCAGCGGATCATTGATATGGCTCCTGATGAGGCTCTATATGGAAGGAAGTGTAGATCCCCTTTATGTTGGTATGAGTCTGGTGAAAATCAGCTTTTGGGTCCTGAGTTAGTACAACAGACAATAGAAAAGATCAGAGTGATACAGCAAAAGTTGAAAACAGCACAGGACAGACAAAAGTCTTATGCAGACAATCGCCGATGACCCTCATAATTCTAGGTGGGAGACAAAGTGTATCTCAAGGTCTCACCTTGAAAAGGCATGCTAAGGTTTGGCCGAAAAGGCAAACTGGCACCCAGGTATATGGGGTCATACCCAGTAATAGCACGCATTGGCAAGGTAGCTTACAAGTTAGAACTACCACCAGAGTTGCACAGGTTGCATCTAGTGTTCCATGTCAGTATGCTGAAGAAAAGTCATCCAGACACATGGATAGTTATACAGCCAGTTGAGGTTGAGCTTGATGAAGACGTGACCTATGAGGAGGGTCCAGTGGCGATCCTTGATAGAAGTGTAAAGAAGATGAAGAGGAAGGACCTGGTTCTTGTGAAGGTTCTTTGGCATCATCGTGGTGTTGAGGAAGCCATGTGGGAGCTTGAGGAAGAAATGAGGTGGAAGTATCCCTCACTTTTCTCTTCGGATTTCGGGGATGAAATCCTTTTGTAGAGGTTTATGGCTTGTAAGGACCCTAACCTTCATTTTGGGCTTACCCTATTTGTTTTGCCTAAACCTTGTGCTTGGTTGTTTGCTAATCATCTTTAGTGATGATTAGGGTTTGCTTGTGCTTAGTTGAGAGTTGGAGGTGCTACTTGCAAAATAACCTAAGATAGGGTTGGAAAGCAAGTTTTTCACCTTTAGAGACGTCTTTATCTCTCTTTGCTTCCTCTAGGGTTGAGAGGAAGGTTTGGGCTCGTGCCTTGAGTTGTCTTGGGCTTGGTTGAGCTCTTTTGGGCCTTGTTTTCCCTTGTTTGGGCCTTGCCTTGCTTGGTTGAGCCTTGTATCGGGCAAGGATGCTTTGTATTGGCCATGGGGGTGTGTTTCCCTTGGAGGTGTAGTATGTCGGCCTTTGACCTTTATCGACCTTCTTGCCTTGGTTGTGTCACCCTAGCTTGGACATGTGGCCGATCCTTGGTTGAGTTGTGGCATGGCATGTGCATGTGCTTTGCAAGGTGGTGGAATGTGTGCATAAGTGTCCCTTGGTAAGGTGACACCTTGCCTTAGTTTAACCTTGGCACCCATCTATATATGCCTTGCCTTTCTCTTCCTTAGGAACCCTTTAGCTCTTTGTTGCTCCTCTCTTCCTTGTGTGCACGATACACCTCTCCCTTGCAACCTTGGTGGTTTATCCCCTTGAAGGAGTTCTTCTTCTTCTTCCTTTAGCTTGGTGGCCGAACCCTAGGTGGGTCTTGTTCTTTGGTAAGCATCTTCCCTCTCTCCTTAGAATCTTCTTCTCCATCTTTCCTACTCTTCGGCCATGGTGGTTATGCTTCCTGTTCCTTTTCTTGAGGTAGACGAAGTGGTGAGCTTGGAGCTAGGAGTTTAAAGCTTGGAGCTTTGGAGCTTGAGTAGTTGGCTTAAGGATGGTTACATAACTTCTAACCCTAGCTATACTACCTTCTCTATATGTTGCATGTTTCCTATATGTTGATGGTCAGCCATTGCATGCTATGTATCTTGCTCTAGTACATGTTGTCGATCTTATGGATATAATGAGCAGGATGTTGTTGATGTTGTTAATGGTTTATATACCTTTGGACCTAGTTGGCCGAACCATGATTTAGGGTTTCCTTGTTTAGAAATACCCCTTTCTCTCCTTGGTTCTTGAGAAGTGAGTTTACGCTCTAGTGATGTGGGCAATAACCCTCTCTCTTGGTTGTTGAGAGGTGAGCCTACATCCTAGTTTCTTGAGCAACACCCTTCTCTCACCATGGATTAGAGAGGTGAGCTTTTGGATAGATGATGACATATGTTGAGGTTGGTCCTTGTAGTTGCCCAGTTTGTGATAGAGGTTGTGCAAAACCCCTCTCTCTTGGTTATTGAGAGGTGAGCTGATCTTCTTGATCAATTAGGGTTTGGTGCCCTTGTGCTTGAGGTTGAAGATGATCTTGTTGGGTTGTGTCTTGCACGATATGACCTTGGGATAGTGCTGCCCGATAGCCTTGTCTTGAGTTGTACCCTTGGGTGACACACCTAGTTGAGATGGTTGGTTTGATGCCCATATGGTCCTCCTAGTTTGGGGTAGAGTTTGGGTGATACACCTTATATTTTGTGCTCTGAATGATACATCTTGAAGTAAGGTTGCCCGATACCCCTGCCTTATTGAGATAGTTGGTTTGGTGCACGTTATGCTTTGGCTAATGTGGATCCTAGTAGGCTACCCTTTTGTTGGGCGATAGGGTTTAGTTGTGGTGATGCCCGATATGAGTTGGATGGTGCATCTTAGTGAGTATCCTAGTGGTGTTGTTCCTTTTGCCGATATGCCTAGTAGTGCTTGGCCGGTACTCCTTGTGGAGTTGGGGCTTGGGTGTTACACCTTGATGTGTGCCCTGCATGACACATCTTATGATGATCTTGGCCGATATGCTATGATTAGATTGGTGGCATGGTGCATGATATGAGGTGTTTCTCCTAGTTGGACGATAGGTCTTCTTAAGGTGTGCTTGTTAGGCGGGTGACACCGTAGCCCTTTCCTTGGACGATATGAGAAGGATGGGTAACCTTATGTTAAGCATGAGCTTGTGTTTGCTCGACATACCCTTAGTGAGTTGGCCGATATGGTGCCTTACTGGTAACCATGCCTTGGACAATACGGTGCCTTAGCCATCATAAGGGTTCCCTGTATGATAGGGGGGATGGTTGGACGTCAGGGCGTCTTGGGCACCATACAAGTGGTCAATATGCTTCCTATTGAGAGGGTTGGTTGATAGAAACCCTAACCCTAGTGCACGATAGGATGGTGTGTCGTTGGTCATTTTGTTGGTGCACATGCTTTAGGGTTTGGAGCCCTAGCTGTTACACCCTTTGGTGAGGGTTGGCGCCGCTCGCCATACCTGTAGTGAGGGTTGCAGGAGTTTTGGTGAAGGTTCTGATGACTCGAAACGTATATAGTTGATAGTTCTCTATTAATGATGATAACACAAATGATATGATGTAATTACCGTGAATCCTGCAAATATGTTGATGAGTTAAAATGATAGGTTGAGAACCAGGTAAGTTTGGGAGCCTATGATGTTGCTTCACATGATGGTATGACACATGCCTATGATCACAAGTATGGGGCATGATATATGTTTATGACGAATGTGTATACTAACGATGCAGGTACTTCATGTGGATTCATAGCCTGGTAAGAGCTATGAGATATATGTTCTTTGACTAGCACAATGTGATGATAATCCTTTTTAATGAAATAACAAGTTGATAGGTCTGAGGACCTAATATAAGGTTGAGTGCCTAGTTGAGGTGTTATCCTCTGATAATGAGATAAGGGATGCGTTCCCATGATGCCGATGCATGATTATGATGCCTTGAGAGGCATTGGTTGATATCATGAGGGAATGAGGTCCCAGGACAGTATGTTGATGGCAATAATGATGTAATTCTATAAGGCTATGTTACATTTTGTTTTGCCTCAAGAATTGGCTTAAAATATACTAATCAATTATATATGAACATATCATGTAGTTGCCCTGGCCATGGATCCATTACCGCCAGTATTTGGTGATGGTGAAATAGGTTTATCCTGCGGGATTACCTGGAGCGCATATTGTTGAATATGCGAGGTTTCCCCTAGCCTAAAATAGGAGGGTTGAGTGCAACTGTGGTTGCAGACTCAGGATATATGGAGCATGGTGAACATACCCATGGCTCAGTATATGTGATGATGATCATGATGTGTTCATGGCTCAGATGTATGCACTAGCACCTATGACGAGGTGAGCTAGAGATATGGGTAGCTGGTGGAGCTGACCCAGAGGTTGAGGCCCTATAAGCATAAGACTGCAGTCTTGCTTGATGGTTCATGTACTGACCACAAGAAGGTGAGGTCATGGAGTCTGGATCTCCTTAGACCTTGTATGGTACCGGATTGGGCTTCGTAGCCAATGGTTGGATTTAAGCAGGGAAGGCTCACTTCCTCAGGGCATAATAAAATGTAATCCAGCCGAATGGTATATCTTGCTTAGAGCAAAACACGGAACATTATGTGTTTATATAGCTGATCTAGTTACACCTTGCATATATGTGTACGACCCTTATATCTTGTGATAAATTCTTATAAAGTTTATCTTGTCAATCATGTTCCATGAAGAAATACTTGGATATATGTCTTCTGGATATCTTGGTAAGCTTGATGGTAATAATAGCTTTGCTCAGTATGTTGCTCTTGTCATACGATTTATCCGTTATTTGTTGTTATCTTCTTTAACCTTTGAGGTTTTATAGTTTCAGCGGGGAGTTATGTTTCTCGCTGGGACTGTGTGTCTCACCCCGCTGGTTTACACCCTTTTTAGGTGATCGCTCTAGATGTGGTGGTGGTCGTGAGGTTGCGACCGAGCAGGAAGAAGAGCAGTAGAAGGCAAGAGATGGACATGCTGCTATTTTGGTGGTTTTGTAGTAGAGTCCTAGAAGTCATCCATGTACTCTCAGGTCCTTGGAAGTGTTTTGATGACGTTTCATGATGTTTAGCTGCTATAATTTTTGTATACCCTGCTGCTGGCCATACGTGTCCGTTCTATATGTATAAATAGGTGATGAACTAAAATGCATTGTTGCGACAGTGGGTGACTTTAAGTGGTGAACATATCAGGCAGGTGATCTTGAAAATATCTATATATGACATGATCTTCTTGCAGGGCCTGGTTGCAAATGTTTTGTATGTATGCTTTCCGTAATCGATTTTAATTAACCCGTGTTTTCGGTAATATATGATTCCACACATTTTCTCTTGTCATCTCGTTGTCTGCGTGATGGCGGGGTGTCACAGAAATGACATGCGTTAGAAATGTGAGAAAGAGTACTAAAACATGAGAACAAGAAAAGGATACAAAAGTTCACAAATACATGATCAAATTTCAAGGGAAGAGTGATTAGGTGTGACATGAGTGTAAGCTTGATTTTTTATCAACTTGATCACCACCAAGGTGATACATGCATACAATGTGAATAAAAAGTGCATCAATACACATATCAAAAATAAAATTGACTTTGAGAACAAGTGATAGGTAAAAATAGAACTCATAATCAAGGTGTGAATTTTTAGGTTATCACATATTCTTAGTTCAGATTAACAATCCTTTGGTTGAGTAACAAATCAAGATATAAACATTTTGAATAAATACATAACAATAATATCATCTTTATGACTATAACATCCCAAATTTCAAAAGTAATTTAAGTCTAATAACGTGGTTTTCCTTAAAAGATTATAGTTGAGGGTCTTGATGCAAAAAGACCATGAGATGAAATTTCTTTAAGATTAATAAAGTGATAAGAATCAAATGAGAGCCAAAGTACACTTTCTCTTTCATATATGCATTAGGTGTTGCATTCAACTCAAAAGAATGAATATTAGACTTTTCTTTCCTTTTTCTCTCTCCTACTATTCATGATGCTTAAAAGACATAAAAGAGAAAGATAAGGGATTTGAGGTTTAAGAATGACATAACTCATGAGAAATAATTTCTTACCTCATTTTTTACTCAAATAAAGTAATTAAGGGGGAAAATGTATCACATAAAACCTTTTTAATGTATTAAAATCAAGTAGAGTGACACTTATGAAAATATTGGGTAAAAATTTTGAAAAATAGAAATCCAAGGGCATGGAAATAATCTAGACCATTTATTTGGCATGTGGTCCAAATTTGGTCAAGTTTTGACCTTGTTTGACCCTTCAAATCAATTACACAAGCTTCAACATAAGTTAGGTATACAATTTAATAGGAAATACACTTAATGTCCGATTAAACCTAAAGTCACAAGAATTTCTCATGTCACACGTTACATCGATTTATTTTTCTTCTATTGCACCCATCCAATGGTTAGGATCTAATCATTTGACAATTGAATGATTCCACGATCGTCCTCTTCCTCTGTCCTTGTCCACATATCAGGAACGTACACATGCTACCTTTGTTAATCCCTAACCTCTTCATTACTAAACAATTTCACAAGGTTCTTTGATGAATGATCTCACTCTCAAAAATTGGTCGAGCCTTTACTCACCTTCTCCCTTGACCTATGCACAAAATATCCAAATGAGGGCTTTAACTCTCTCTCCACCATGTTTTCACATATAGCACCCCAATGCCTTGAACCCATACTTAATGATTCCAAAAGCATTGCTATGCCTCACAGTGAACTCCTCCAACAGTCAATTTGATTCCCAATAGCCCCAAACTCCCCTACCTACTTGGCTTCCTTCTCCAGCTTCTACCACATTACCTCCAGCTTCTCTGAGGTCTTGTGTACAATTGAGTGCCTAATGAGAACCACAGACACCCCTTCAACGCCTCTGCATCATTTGTTTGTTGTGAAAGTCCCATGAGCAACGTGTCCTATAGGCCAAATCAGGGACCTTGATGACGCTTTCTGCTAGGGCACACCAGCACCTCTTTGGCCAAGGAAAAACTGACCTTGGTCTTTTCCTAATAATCTTATTTGTTTTCCCATCACTGGTAGGTCTATTACTATCTTCTATTTATGTTTTTAGTTTTTGACCTTCATCCCCTGTTTCCATGGCTCCGTTGACCTGTTCTATGGACATGCTCAGTCTTAAGCAATTTTGTGTGATGCTTTAACCTTGATGGTTGTTGGCAAATGCTTTCACCTCATTTTACCTTGCAAAAGTAGTGTATTCTTGTACCTGGTTCTTCCATGTTCACGACATTCATGGTTGTACCATGTACGCATGGATGTCTGATACTCCAGTGCACGCTAAGGCTAATATTTTAGCTCTATGGATTTGTTAAGATGATGCAAACCCGTCGGTGTTCTTGGTACCTCGAGAAGGGCTCAGTCCCTCATGGATAATCAGAGAGTTCTAGACTCTATGAAGCTCCATGGAGCCGAGAGCAGTAGGAAACAATGGAAAGGGTAGAACTACCCCACTGCCCCTATTGATTTAACCAGTTGATTTTAATCACAATGGTAAAAGTTGTATTTTGATGCACACCTTGGCTCACTAGGTGTGAGATTTACATACTTTCTCAAAGACAAGTTTGACCTCCCATAATTTTGGATATGCATAACATGCACCTAACCTTTCCCATCATTTTGTGCCTCATTTAAATTAGATTCATATTGAAGTTTAAATGATGTCACACCAATGTTTCCTGAATTTTGATTGGACCACATTGCAAAAATTATGACTTTTACATAGGACCTCATAATAATAAGGAAATATATGTTTTAGAAAGTTCTTCAGATTCCCTGTTGATTTGACTAGTTTTCAAATGATGTTATACATGTTCAAATCCTTCAATAATTCCATAAAAGAAATTAGGGTTTCATGATTATGAACTGAAGTACATATTATGATTTTAATCGAATTATAGGTGTTCAGAGGATCAATCAAGTCATAGGACTTGACCCTAAGGAGTTTCACTCTAGGTAAGCAGGACATGCATGTTTGGAACAAGTAATTTTGGTTTAACGCATGTTATTTATGATTATGCACTTTAGTATGTTCCATAAATTGTTAAATTCTTTCTCAAAGAAGACATCATGTATACTTATAATTGTTTGATTGGTTGATTACTTATAGTCTATGCTAAAACCCTTATTACTATTATTGAATATGAATTAAGGTTAATGAATTATGATCAAGAAGGGGAACCCTATTATGGTTTATGAGGGAGAAATCCCATTATGATTTAAGGGGAGAAATCCCATCATGTTAAAGTTCATGGTTCATGTTAATGCTAATATTAAAGTTATGTTAAGTAAAAAGGAATTGAATTAGTTTTTATATTCTCTTGAATCATGGACCTTAAGGGTTCGTCAAGGGCTTTCCTATAATCAAGGGCTATCCTAGCAATCATGTGCTCCAAAGTGGGTGTCATAGAGGGATACATATACTTACTGTTCAATTCTTCTTGTCATTAACTAATCATGAATGCTTAAGAAAAACCATGTTCAAGTTTATGTCACGTTACTTCATGTCAATTTTATCATGTCAAGTATATTTACTTTTATGTCATATAAAGCCCCAAATACCTCTTACTAATGTGATGTTTGTTTTTTATGGTTGGGGATGAGATTTCTACAGGACATGGAGCAAGTGAAGAACAAAAAGGAATGATCAATACTAGAAGACCTTCAAGCTTTACCTGGTGGGGTGCAATATACCAAGTTGATCCAGAGGTTTAGATAGAAGTCATGTTATGTTCAGTCATATATCAAGTAGATTAGATTTCATAGATGAATATGATGTAGTTTTCTTTTGCAAGAACTATGTATAAATCAGTTTTAAATCAATTGAAAGTGTTTCATTTACTTCAAGTGCATGATTAACATATTGTGACACCCACATTGAGTAAAATGCTTCCACTCATGTAATATAAAAAGTGGGGTGTTACATTATGTTATCTGAACAATTTGGTAAATGGCCACTAGGAAAAGATGATTCTCGTAGTAACTTTAGAATGAAGATGTAAAATTAGCGTTTAGGAATGGACTCCCAACAAAATATAATGTGACCTTGGATGACTAGAGTTTTCACCTTAGAAGTGATAGATATGACAAAATAAAGTTCTACCCATGGTAGATCGCAATTATCAACTTAACCCTATCAAATGAGATAGTCTCTCCATTCTCAAGGGTCATGTCCAACAATTTGAGAATTGAAGAGGGATATCTTAAGCATTAAACCTTTAATGCATTTCTCCTTTCTTACTTGTTCTATGGTATGGGACATGTGTATTAATAGGTTAGTGAGAGGTAGCATGATTGGATCCCACTTTTATGGGTATGTTCTTGATCACCACATATATCGGAATGTGGTAAGTACCTCAAGGACCCAAGGTTAGGTAGTCATCTACACCTAGTCTTAGAAAGTCATTCCAAGGTTGAGTTAGATTCCCTAAATATAGTTATGAGTTGGCTTGATGAGCCCCAAGTATAGATTGAGGAGGATACCAAAGAAACGGTTAATCCATGATCATATAAATATTGTAGGAAACCTAGATGTCATATATATGTAAAATATTGAACATAAACAAACCATGAAATAATAATTTTTAGTAAAAGAAAATATTAGAAAAACCCCAAGGTGGGTAGTACCCTAGAAAATTTTGAGGAAGAAATTCATTTAAGGTGGGTAGAATTGTAACCTCCCAAATTTCAAAACTAATTGAAGACTAATAATGTGGTTTTCCTTAAAAGATTATAGTTGAGGGTCTTAATGAAACAAAATCATGAGATGAAATTTCTTTAAGAATAATAAAGTGAGAAGAATCAAATGACACCCAAAATGTATTTTCTTTTTCATATATGCATTAGGTGTTGCATTCAACTCAAAAGAATGAATATTAGCCTTTTCTTTCCTTTTATGTCTCCTACTATTCATGATGCTTAAAAGACATAAAAGAAAAAGATAAAGGATTTGATGTTCAACAATAACATAACTAGTGATAAATAAGTTCTTACTTTGTTTTTGACTCGAAGAAAGCAATTAAGGGGGAAAATGTATCACCTATTACATTTTTAATGTATTAAAACCAAGTTGAGTGACACTTATGGAAATTATGGGGTAAACATGTGAAAAGGGTAAATCGAAGTGCATACCAATAATTTAGATCATTTATGTTGCATGCGGTCCAAATTTGGTCAGGTTTTGACCTTGTTTGACCCTCCAAAGCAGTTAGACAAGTTTCAACATAATTTTTATATACAATTTAATAGGAAATATATTTAATGCTTTATTAAACCTAAAGTCGTGAGAATTTTTCCTATCACACATTACATCGATTTATTTTTCTTATATCAAATTCATCCAATAATCAGGATTTAACCATTTGATGATCAGACGGTTCTATGATCGTCCTCTTCCTCTGACTTTGTCTGCGTATCAGGAATGTCACACATGCTACCTTAGTCGATCTCTAACCTCTTCGTTACTCAATGGTTTCATGAGGTTCCTTAATGAATGAGCTTGCCTCTCTCTCCTAAATCAGTTGAGCCTTAACTCAACCTCTCTCTTGACTTGTGCACGAAATGCCCAAATGAGGGCTTTAACCTCTCTCCACCATGTTTTCACATACAATACCCCATTGCCTTGTACCCATATTTAACAAAACCAAAAGTACTGACATGTCTCACAATGGACTCCTGCACAGTCTATTTGATTCCCAATAGACTCGAAATCCCCTACCTACTTGACTTCCTTCTTTGGCTTCTACTGCCTTACCTCTAGCTTCTCTAAGGCCTTGTGTATAATTGAGTGCCCATTGAACACCACCGCTACCCCGTTAACGCCTCAACATTATTGATTTGATGTGAAAGTCTTGTGAGGATCGTCTCCTATAGTATGGATCTGGGACCTTGTTAGCACTTTTTTCCAGGGCACATCAGCACCTCTTAGGCCAAGGAAAGTCCAACCTTGAGCTTTTCCTAATCATCTTTTTTGTTTTCCCATCACTAGTTGGTATGTTACTATCTTCTATTTATGTTTTTAGTTTTCTACCTTCCTCCCATGTTTCCATGGCTCTATTGAGCTGTTCTAGGTCCATGCTCAGTCTTTTATGCTTTTGTGTGGTGCTTTAACCTTGATGGCTGTTGGAGAATGCTTTCACCTCATTTTCCCTTGCAAAAGTAGAGTATTCATGTACCTCATTCATCCATGTTAATAATAGTCATGGTTGTACCATGTACCCATTGTTTTTTTTTGAGAAATTGTACCCATGGTTTTCTGATGCTCCAGTGCATGCTAAGGTTCATATTTTAGCTCTATGTCTTTGTTAAGATGAGGTGAACCCCTAAGCATTCTTGGTACCTTGTGAAGGGCTCAGTCAATCACAAATCATCAAAGAGCTCTAGTATCTATGAAACTCCATGGAGCCGAGAGTAGTAGGAAACAATGGCAAGAGTAGAACTACCCTACTTCCCTTGCTGATTCAATTGGTCAATTTTAATCACAAGGGTAAAAGTGGTATTTTGATACACGCTTTGACTCATCAGGAGTGAGATTTACGTACTTCCTCAATGACAAGTTTGCCCTCCTACAATTTTGGATATGCATAACACACACCTAAGTTTTCTTGTCATTTTGCACCTCATTTAAATCGGATTCATATTCAAGTTTAATCGATGTCACACCAATGTTTCCTGAACATTGATTGGTCCACATTGTAAAAATTACAACTTTTTCATACAACCTCAGCAAAATAAGGGAAAAAAATGTTTTAGAAAGCTTTTCTAATTCTCTATCGATTTGACTATTTTCAAATGTTGTTTTCTACGTTCAAATCCTTCAATAATTCCATTAAGGAAATTAGGGTTTCATGTTATGAACTTAAGTACATATTATGATTTTAATCAAATTACAAGTGCTTAGAGGCCCAATCAAGTCAGAGGACTTGACCCTAAGGAGGTGCACTCTAGGTAAGCAGGCCATGCATATTTGGTAGAAGTAATTTGGGTTTAATGCATGTTATTTATGATTATGCACTTTCATATGTTCCATGAATTTTGAAATGCTTTCTCACAGAAAACATCATGTGTACTTATCATTGTTTGATCAGTTGAATACTTATAGTCTATGGTAAAACCCTTATTATGATTATTGATTATGAACTAAGGTTAATGAATCATGCTCAAGAAGGGGATACCCTATTATGGTTTATTAGGGAGAAATCCCATTATGATTTAAGGGGAGAAATTCCATCATGTTAAATTTCAAGGATCATGTTAATGCTAATGTTAAAGTTAATGTTCAGTAAAAAGGAATTGAATTAGTTTTTATATGATCCCAAAACATGGACCTTAAGGGGTCATCAAGGGCTTTCCTAATATCAAGGGATTTCCTAGAAATCATGTCTCCTAAGTGGAGGTCATAGATGGATGCATAAACTTACTGTTCAATTCTTCATGTCATTAGTGAATTATGAATGCTTACGAAAAACCATGTTCAAGTTTATGTCAAGTAGTTTCATATATGATGTCAAGTACATTTACTTTTATATCATATAAAGCGCCAAATACAACCTACTGATGTGATATTTGTTTTTCATGCTTAGGGACAAGGTGTCTATAAGACTCGGAGAAAGTGAAGGACAAAAAGGAAAAATAAAGACTAGAACACCTTCAAGCTTTTCCTGGTGGGGTTCCATCTATCAAGCACATCCAGAGGTTTAGATAAAATCATGGTATCAACTAGATTAGATTTGATAGATGAACATAATATAGTTTTCTTTTGCAAGAACTATGTGTGAATCAGTTTTATATCAATGCAACATGTTTCATTTACTTTAATTGCATTATTAGCATATTATGACACCCGCGTTGAGTAAAATGTTTCTCCTCATGTAATATGAAAAGTGGGATGTTATATTATTGTATCAAAACTTTTTTGGTAAATCGCCACTAGGCAAAGATGATTCTCATAGTCACCCTAGAATGAAGATGTAAGATTAGGGTTTAGGAATGGACTCCCAAGAAAAGATAATGTGACATAAGATGACTAGAGCTTTCACCTTAGAAGAGAAAGAGATGACAAGATAAAGGTTTACTCAGGGTAGATCTCAAGTATCAACCTAACCCTAACTAGTGAGATAGTTTCTCCATTATCAAGGGTCATGGCCAGTCATTTGAGAATTGAAGAGGGATATCATAAGCATTAAACCTTTAATGCATTTCTCCTTTCCTACTAGTGCATGTGGTATGGGACATGTGTATTATTGGTTAGTCAGAGGTAGCATTATAGGATCCCACTTCTCTGGGTATGTGCATGATCACCACATATCTAGGAATGAGGTAAGTACCTAAAGGACCCAAGGTTAGGTAGTCATCTACACCTAGTGTTAGAAATTCTTGCCAAGGTTGAGTTAGATGCCCTAAATATAGTTATGAGTTGGCTTGATGAAACCCAAGTATAGATTGAGGAGAAGACCAAAGTAATAGTTAATCCAGGATCACATAAATATTTTAGGAAACCTACATGTCATATATAAGAAATATATTGAACATAAATGAACCTTAAAATGTTAACTGTCAGTAAAAGAAAATATTAGAAAAACCCTAATGTGGGTAGTATCCTAGAAAATTTTGAGGATGAAATTTATTTAAGGTTGGTAGAATTGTAACATCCCAAATTTCAACACTAATTTAAGTATAATAATGTGGTTTGCCTTAAAATATTATAGTTGAGGGTCTTAATGCAAAAATACCATGAGATGAAATTTATTTAAGAATAATAAAGTGAGAAGAATCAAATGACACCCAAAGTATCGTTTATCTTTCATATATGCATTAGGTGTTTCATTCAACTCAAAAGAATAAATATTAGCCTTTTCTTTCCTTTTCCTCAATCCTACTATTCATGATGCTTAAAAGACATAAAAGAGAAAGATAAAGGATTTGAAGTTCAAGAATGACATAGCTAGTGAGCAATAAGTTCTTACCTCATTTTTTTACTCAAAAAGAGTAATTAAGGGGAAAATATATCACATAACACATTTTTAATGTTTTAAAACCAAGTAAGTGAGACTTATGGAAATCATGGGTAAAACACTTTTAAAAGGGGAAATATAAGGGAATATAAATAATATAGATCATTAGGGAAACAAACCGAACAAGGGGAAAAAGAAACATGAACCATGGGTCTATAAGATGAGCAGGGGGCAAGACTGGGCATCCCAGAAGTGGAGGTGGTGTGGGAGCAAACATCGGGAAAGAGGAAGAGAGGTGTAGAGGTTTGTGACATGGACCTCGATGAACTAACAATGCAAGTAGTGGGAGAGAAAAGATCCAGGAGGAATAGTGAGGATGTAGTACGAAGAATTGGGGTCATCACGACTCAAGTAGCAGAGATTGGCAGAGTCCAATCCCGTGAAGGACAATGAAAATTTTCAACTGGATCTGTCAGGGGTTGGGCGACCCTGACACATGTAAGGATCTCTGATCTTGGGTATGGAGAATGAGCCCGAACATAGTTTTCATCATGGAAACTATGATTGCAGATAGAAAGTTAGAAGATGTCAAAAGGAGTTGTGGTTTTACTAATGGTTTGCGCATATCAAGTGAGGGGAGGGAAGGCGGTCTGGGATTTTAGTGGAAGGAGGCAAAGGTGGAGATTCTTAGCTACTCCCATAGGCATGTGACAGCTTTGGTCAAGGATGACATCAATAACATAAAGTGGAGAGCGGTTGGGATTTATGGGTGGGCGGACCAGGCAAGCAAAGTAAAAACATGGGAGCTGATGAGGAAGATTAAAGAGGAGGCAGAGGATCTATTGATCTTTTTCGGTGACTTCAATGAGATCATGTCAAATTTTGAAAAGAAAGGGGGACCCCCTAAAGAGGAAAAGTTTATGCAGAATTTCCGTGATGCCATAGATGACTGCAAGCTGCTAGATGTTGGTTTTGAAGGAAATGTTTTCACATGGAAATGGGGGCTTACTGAAAGAACTCTGGTTCAAGAGAGGCTTGACAAATTCCTCCCTGAGCTTGAATGGAGGAATATCGTCAGCTATTGCAAGGTGTTCCATCTTCCCATCTATGAGTCTGATCATGCACCTATCATCTTGAAGGAGGACGTTAGGGACAACAATAGAAAGAAAAAGGAAGGGCACTTCATGTTTGAGCCAATGTGGGTGGGTGAAGAGAGTTGTACTAAAATCATTAAGGAGGCTTGGGATTTTGCTGAAGGAAGGGAGTTGAACAAAAAGCTCTTGAAATGCAAAGAAAAACTAAAAGAGTGGGCTGCGGAAAAGTTTGGGGAAAGGAGAAGGAAAGTTAAAGATTTGGAAAACAAACTAAAGGAGCTTCAATCTATCCCTCCATACCAAATAAACCTTGATAGGGTGGAGGAAAAATCAAAGGAGCTTCAATAGTGGCTATAGAAGAATGAGGAGTATTGGGTTGCTCAGGCATGTGTAAAGGAACTGAAAGAGGGAGACCGTAATACTGCACATTTCCACCAAAAAGCTACAAATAGGAGGCGGAGGAACCGGATTGACTACTTAGAGGACGAGCAAGGAGTCATGAGATCATAGGAGGGTGAGATCATGGCAATCATTCTAAGATACTTTACATAGTTGTTTCATACTAGTAACCCTATGGGATTTGTAGAGGCAACAAAGGGGCTGCGGGAGATGATCACAGAGTCACAGTGGGTGGAGTTGGAAAGAGATATCGGTGATGAGGAGATATGGACAGTGGTAAAACAGATGCACCCAAACAAAGCTCTAGGTCTGGATGGCATGAAGGCTATGTTCTACCAAAACTATTGGGGGATTGTAGGAAAGATGTGGTGAGCTACATCAAAGGATGGTGGAAAGGAGAAAGAAGCATAGAGGTTGTAAATGACACACTTGTTGTGCTTATCCCAAAGATAGAGAAGCCTAAAATAGTAGGAGAATTCAGACCTATTAGTCTCTGTAATGTGGTGTACAAGATTGCCTCTAAGGTGCTGACGAACCGATTAAAGCCCCTTATGAACAATATTGTTTTTGAAAATCAAAGCACCTTTGTCCTGAGGAGAATGATCATGGACAATGCCCTCATAGCTTATGAAGTGTTCCACTCTATGAAGAGAGATAAGGGAAAGGTAAAAGGCAGCCTAGCTCTGAAGGTGGACATGTCCAAAGCGTACGACAGGGTAGAGTGGAGTTTTCTAAATGTTGTGATGGAAAAGATGGGTTTTGGGTTGAAGTGGAGAAGTAAAGTCCAAGAATGTATCATGTCCGTCCAGCACAATTTCACCATTAATGGAGATAGGACCAAAAGGACAAAGCCATCATGTGGTCTTCGCTAGGGTGACCCTCTCTCCCCCTACCTTTTCATTTTATGTGCTGAAGATTTTTCTACCTTGCTTTCCACTACTGCCCGAGACACCCTCCTACACGGTATAAAGCTGAGTAGGGGTGCACCGTATATCTCACATCTGTTCTGTGCATATGATAATATTATTTTTGCTAGAGCAACCACTATAGAATGCCTGAAGATAGCTGAGATCATCAGCTAATATGAACAGGAATTGGGTCAAAAGATTAAATTATATACAGAACTTATGTTGAAGCTTTCCTAATTGATTTGGAGGGTCAAACAAGGTCCAAATTTGGGCCACATGCCAAATAAATTATCTATATTTTTTTTTGGAAGGGGACAGGAAGCCCTATGATTGGGACTCCCCATAGACTATTAACTTTCTAAATCAAGGTTTACAAGAAGAGAAAAATTCAAAGGAAAAGACTGAGTAAAACAAAAGCTATCTACCTGGCACTACGTGCAGAGTTGGCCACCTCGTGGGCAACCCTATTACACCTACGACTAACATGACTTAAGCTACAAAAAGAGAACATAAGTTGTAAGGAAATAATGTCTTCGACAATGACTCCTAGATAGTCCCTTCACGTCTTCTTTCTGGTGCATGCATGGACAACCTCCAAGGGAGTCTGTCTCTACCTCCACTCGGTCATGACCCTCCTTCCTTGCCCATAGTAACGCTGCTCACACTGCTAGAGCTTCAGTGATGGTGACGTCCTCCCCCGAGTTTACTTTCTCCCCCATAACTCCCACCAGCCTACCCATGCCATCTCTGGCTACCATCCCAATCCATGCCCTCCCATACTCCCCTAATGAGCCATCCACATTCAATTTTATCCTATTCCATGTTGGCTTCTTCCAAAAGCTACGTCCCCTGTTGACTGGCATCGTGTCTTCACCCCCGTCTCTCCGCTGTTGGATGTCGTCACCCCCTCTCCCCTCTGTTGGACATCGTCGTCCCTTTCACCCCTCCTCTGGGCACCGTCACCCCCGTCTCTCCCCTGTTGGTCTTTGTTTCCCCTGTCTCCCCTCATCTGGACATTGTCGCCCCCTGCTCGTTGTTGTTGGGTGTTGCTGCCCCAGACGACACCTCCTCCCTTTCAGCCATGATGCTTACCACCACACCTCACCATCGTCAACGTACCCCGGAAAAGGTAGCCACCATGGACATCACTACTCTGGAACGTCCTCATGCACCTAGCCCTCCAAACCGTCCACATGGAAGCAACTATGATTTTGGTCTCTTGCATGGATGTCCTCTCTAACGCTGCACCCATAGATGTGCTAATGTCCTCATCCTTAGTTTCTTCCACCCAAGCTTGCACCTCTCTCGATGTCTGATCCCATACTTCAATGGCATTTGGACAACGGAAGAGCATATGGGGTATAGACTCTTTCTCTATCCCACATAACATACATGTGTCATCATCCAAGCAATGTCGATCAAAGAGGCGTCCTCTAGTCGCTAGGCACCCCGTATATATCCTCCAAAGGAAGTGGGATATTTTGGGGCTCCAACCAGCATGCCATATTCTTTTTCACAGCGTGTCACTTTGTCTAGAAGTATAGTTCCTAGCTTCCTCTTTTCCCACGCTTTGTCTAGAAGTATAGTTCCAAGCTTCCTCTTTTCCCAGTAATCCCAACCAGTAAGCAGAACAGACCGAGTACTCCCCATTGAGGGCCACCACATCCATGTGTCCCTGGGCCTCCTCAAACTAAGTTGTATGGCACATATCCTTTTTGCATGGTTGTCCGAGAAACATTCTCGAACTCTAACCTCATCCCATTGAGAACCATCCTCTGTCATGAGCTCACAGACTGTGTTGTAATCTGGGCCATCCTCCCGTCTGTAACATGCAAGTGTGTCATCCTCCCTAGGCAACCAGTTGTCATTCTAAATATTCACATCAGCCCCGTCTCCCACTCTCCATTGTACCCCTTCCTTTAGGAGGGCATTCGCCCCCCATAGACTCCTCCATGTGTAGCTGGGGTCATGACCCCGTCTGGCTTCCCAAATGGACGTCCTTGGAAAATACATGGCTTTAAGAACTCTTGACGTAAGTGCTTCCAGGTTTTTGACCATCCGCTAAAGTTGTCTCGCTAAGAGGGCTTGATTAAAGGTCTGAAAATCCCTAAAACCAAGCCCCCCTGCCGCTTTGGTCTGCACATTCTGTCCCAGCTCATCCATGAAAGTTTCCTCTCTTTGTCATTTGTTCCCCACCAGAATCTAGTCACCATCCTCTGGATCTCAGCTATGGTACCCGCCGGCAACTAGAAAATACTCATGATGTATGTGGGAATGGCATGGGCAACCATTTTAATAAGAACCTTCCTCCCTGCTTTAGACAGCAGTTTTTCCGACCATCCGTGAAGCTTTCTCCAAATCTTTTCTCTAATAAAGTTGAACACATGTTTTTAAACCTTCCCATGGCTGTCGGGAGGCCTAAGTAACTGACGTGTCTATCCACCTCTCTCACACCCAAGAGATGCCTCAACTCCTCTCGTTTGTCCGCCTCTATCCTTTTGCTGAAAACAACTTTTGTCTTGGAAAATTTAATATGAAATATATTTAATGTTTGATCAAACTTAAAGTCGGGAGAATTTTTCCGACCACGCGTTACATCGATTTATTTTTCTTCTAACACGCCGATCCAATGGTTAGGATTTAATTATTTGACAATCAGACTGTTCCGTAAACGACCTCCTCCTCCTGCTCTGTCCGCGTATCAGGATCATTACACAGGCTACCTTCGTCGATCTCTAGCCTCTTCATTACTCAATGGTTTCAATAGGTTCCTTGATGAATGTCTCGCCTCTCTCTCCCAAATTGGTCTAGCCTTTACTCACCATCTCCCTTGACATGTGCATGAAACCCCCAAATGAGGGCTTTAACCTCTCTGCACCATGTTTTCACAGACAGCACCCCAATGCTTTGAACCCATATTTAACAATTCCAAAAGTACCGACGTGCCTCACAGTGGACTCCTCCACAGTCAGTCAGTTTGATTCGCAGTAGCCCCGAACTCCCCTGCCTACTCAAATTCTTTCTCTGGCTTCTACCGCTTTACCTCTAGCTTCTCTAAGCCCTCATGTACAACTGAGTGCCCACTGAGCACCATTGATACCCCGTCAACGCCTCCACATCATTGGTTTGATGAGAAAGTCCCGTCAGCGTTGTGTATTATAGTCTGGATCTGGGACCTTGTTGGCGCTTGCCTCTAGAGCACATCAGTTCCTGTTCAGCCAAGGAAAACCTGATCTCCGGCTTTTCCTAATCATCTTTTTTGCTTTCCCATCATTGGTTGGTCTGTTACTAGCTTCTATTTATGTTTTTTTGCTTTCGACCTTCCTCCCCTATTTTCATGTTTCCGTTGACCTGTTCTAGTGCCACGCTTAGTCTTTTGTGATTGTGTGTGGTGCTTTAACCTCGATGGTTGCTGGTGAATGCTTTCGCCTCATTTTCCCTTACAAAAGCAGATTATTCTTGTACCTCGTTCTTCCATGTTCACGACAGTCATGGTTGTACCATGTACCCGTGGTTGTCTGATGCTCCAGTGCACACCAAGGCTCATATTTTAGCTCTATGTCTTCGTTAAGATGAGGCGAACTTTTTGGCATTCTTGGTACATATTGTGGTTTTAATCAAATTACAGGTGTTTAGAGGCTCAGTCAAGTCAAAGGACTTGACCCTAAGGAGGTGCACTCTAGGTAAGTGGGCCATGCATGTTTGGCACAAGTAATTTAGGTTTAATGCATGTTATTTATGATTATGCATTTTAGTATGTTCCATGAATTGTGAAATGCTTTCTCAAAGAAGACATCATGTATACTTATCATTGTTTGATTGATTGATTACTTATAGTCTATGGTAAAACCTTTATTATGATTATTGATTATGAATTAAGGTTAATGAATCATGCTCAAGAAGGGGAGACCCCATTATAGTTTATGAGGGAGAAATCTCATTATGATTCAAGGGGAGAAATCCCATTATGATTCAAGGGGATAAATCCCATCATGTTAAAGTTCAAGGATCATGTTAATGCTAATGTTAAAGTTAATGTTAAGTAAAAAGGAATTGAATTAGTTTTTATATGATCTTGAATCATGGACCTGAAGGGGTCGTTAAGGGCTTTCCTAGCACTCATGTAGTCCTAAATGGGCATCATAGAGGGATGCATATACTTATTGTTCAATTCTTCATGTCATTAATGATTCATGAATGTTTAAGAAAATCCATGTTCATGTTTATGTCAAGTTATTTCATGTCAAGTATATTTACTTGTATGCCATATGAAGTATCAAATACCACTTACTGATGTGATGTTTGTTTTGCATGGCTGGGGATGAGATGTCTGTAGGACTTAGAGAAAGTGATGGACAAAAAGGAAAAATCAAGACCAAGATACCTTCCATCTTTGCCTGGTGGGGTTCCATTTTCCAAGTTGATCTAGAGGTTTAGATACAAATCATGTTATGTTCAGTCATAGTATCAACTAGATTAGCTTTGATAGATGAATATGATTTAATTTTCTTTTGCAGAACTTTGTATGAATTAGTTTTAAATCAATGCAAAGTGTTTCAATTACTTCAAGTGCATGATTAGCATATTATGACACCCACATTGAGTAAAATGCTTGTGCTCATGTAATATGAAAAGTGGGGTGTTATAGTAACACTCCACTAACCAAACCAGGAACACATCCTATAGTGCTAAAGCTGAAGTACACATAAGACTTGTCTACCCAACAATTCTATCAAAGGACATGAAATCCAAATCATATTCAAAATGGATATAAATCCCAACAACTACTACTTGTCAACAAGACATATCATAATAGAAAACAAATAATCTCTATAACATAATGGATATTTTCCAAAACAAGAGACATAATCAACAATAGAAAAGTATCATTTAGTAGTACAAGGAATGTAACAAACATTCAAATCATATTCTATGTGGCTTTTCATCTTTTATTCATTTTCCCTGAAACTACTTGGCATGTACCTCACTACGTAGGAGTCATTATGCATGATTCTCATGTCAATGATTCACCGTCACTATCTTAGGGTTTAGCTGGCCACTCTAAGATATCAACAACACACCCTGGTCCACCGTAGGTTTTCCTAAAGAGGCCCATGTCCTCATCTCAGGTACATGAGATTGGAACCAAAAAAATAATATATATCACATATCACACCATTTCTCATGTTTCCGTGTTTCACATATTTCATGTTATCATAATCTATTCAGCATGAACATAGACTTTCATAGCAAGGATTTAGGGATAGAACCATACCAAATGACTCACTCTTAAATCTTGGTGGTGTAACCTGTAAGTTCTTGATCCACACTCCAAAAATCCTTGCCATAATTCTTTGATTACTACAAGAAGATATGTTTCATTTCCCCAATATGCACCCCGACAGAAACTCTGGTGTTCAGGGAACCTAACTAGATGTATCATCATTACAATTGTTATTAATCTCTTTTACTCATCCTAAAAGAATTCAAAACATCATGCATCATATGTGTGTAGTGTTACGCAACTAGAATGACATGAATGCAATAGGTTTATCAACAAAGGCAATAATTAATACAAGAAACACAAAAAATTGCAATTTGCAAGATAAATGATACTTTATTTTTCCACATCATTGATATAAGTCATTATCAAAAGGGCTAACATTGAGAGACGTCATCTCATTATCAAGCATTTACCCTCATCATGAGTGCATTTTAATTCAATCTCAACTTATTTCTTATCAGTTCATTCTATATCACAGTTGTCATCAAATATTCACATAGGCATTAAAACTAGAAATAGTATGGGCATATAGATATCTTGTGTCATTCATCATACTTAGAAAAGGTTCATCATGCAACTTATACTTATTCCATTTGATTTCTATACATATGAATAAATCTTAAAGCATGAATGCTCATAATACACTTAATACTCCTTACTTACTATTTACCACTCTTTAGTTAGGGATACTATTCAACACATAAGTGGTTTTATTAGAAATTCTTTAGAGAAGGGCATTCTAAGAATACAAGTGTATACACACAATTACAGTCAAAATTTGAATTCTTATGAATCAAATTGCATCCTTGAACTTCATACTGTAATTTAATTAGACTATACTTATGGGACTCCTTAATTCCTCATTCTAGAACATTATTCATTATTGTCACATAGCTCGTCATTAGGGTTAGGGTTTGTATATTATATCCATCTACAAATTCTCATTATTTTCCCTTCATTTCATATTCATTTGTTTTAACTTCTTTTGTGTCATGTTCACTACTACTCTAGGAACAAATAATTCTAAATTTACTTACTCTTAAAGCTTCTCTCTCCTTTAAATCCTTTATAACCTGATTTCAATGTATCCCATTCATTTAATGTCAACTCATGTTTATCTAAATCTAGCAGATAAAAGACTTCCTCATACTTATTTTATTTATATATTTCATTTCTTACATATCACAATATATGCCACCATGTCCATGTCTAATTTTGATCTACATACTTGTAGCATGTCATTTAATTCATAATGGCATTTTGGTAAATAAAGGAAATCCTTCTTCTATAAAACTCAAAAATTAGAAGGAACCACGGACTAGGGTTTCTTCTTCCTATTGCTTAGTCTTTATTCATATCTTGATTCATCATTAAGTGACTTGTATAAAGTCTAGAATTTGTGTAAGGTTTGCTCATATTCCATATATTATACTAAAATACACGCATTAGGCTTATATTATCTTGATAAGGCTTGTCGCCTTCAAATGAAGTAATAACACCTACAACCAAGAATTTTATCAAATTTACAAGAGTATATAAAACTTTGATCTTTATCTCTCATACCAGCCTCAATACTAAATTTCTAGGGTTTAAGAAGTCATCTTAGTTCAACACATCATAAGAATCATATCATCTGGTAATCTCATCATGGTGCATATGTTCATTAGGGATATTCACACACATGGAAACCCTAATTTCCAATTACACATATTTCATTCATCAATCATAATTATATGTTGATTCATTAGCTCATTTTATTCAATCCCTCAACACAAACCCTAAATAAGAAAAATTGCCACCTCATATTGTTCCTTATGTATGTATCATATTAAATTTTAGTAAGATTCAACAATAGACTTGTGTATTTCATTCTAATATGATTCAACGTGATTCTATACATGTCAACTCATTTTCTAAGAATATTATTCAATAGTTGGTTCTAGGCAATATTCGTATGAAACAACACAATTCTATGTCCACAAGGTTGTTCATAGAACTTAAATCAATAGGTCAGGAACTAGATATATATGAATCAATGAAAAATGATCTAAATCAGTAGTATTTATTTCCCCAAAATCATCTTAATTGGTTATACAATTGTATATAAGTACTAACAATGACCTTATTTTTTAATCCAGAATTAGTTAGGCTTTCAACATGATTACAAAACTGAATAGGGAGACAAACACTCACCTAAGGTGACAATCACCTTAAAAATGTAGGTAAAACTCTGATTTTTTTTAAAAACCGCCAAGGTTCTATGTTTTAATTCCTTTCTTCCTCCTCTCAACTCAAAAACCCTAGCAATAGTGAATACGAGAGAATGAGTAAGAAAAGAGGGAGATTTGATATCATTTTGAATCATATTAGAGGAGGGATGGAATCTTGTCATATGAGAGAATTTTCAACATGAAAGTCTATGCAAAGAAGCTAAACCTACTAAATTTCATCATTTCTTGGATGATAATGCCCCATATCAACATCTCCATCTTCTTCCTCACTCTAACACTAAATCTATCCCCCTATGAATTTCATTTATAATGACATATTTGATCTCCATGAGAACTATTTTACTCATATAGATCAATTAAGGTTATTGGGTTAATTTCAAATTAACCCTATTTTACACTTTCTTTTATTTTAGCAGAATTTCCTGTCACAAAATTGTTACAGAAAAATATTTATTGAATAGGTAAAATCTCCTCCAAAAATAATGAGAAATTATCATGCTGTCCAAAACAACATTTTAGAGCTTCAATAAAAATTTCATATCAATGAGTTTACTAATAAATAAATAAAGTCAAATACTAGATTGTTATATTTCAGCTAGAATGCATGATTGGCTATGTTTATCCTGGAGAAACTTGACCAATGCCCCTCTTTGTATCAGTCTAATATTATCTAAACATTATGAAAATTAATGTGTGGAAAATGGAGTTTACAAACTACAAATAATATTTCATATCAATTGGACATACCAAAAAAAGATAAAATTCAAATACAAGGTTATTATATTTCAGTCTGAATTCATAGTCGACTAAGTCTGTCCTTGGGTGACGCGGCAAAAAAATAGGTCATAAAACATTCTAGAATTTTGATATTTTTCAAGAATACTTAAATTTTAATTCTACAAATCATATCCAAATTGCAAGTAAATCATAGTTGTAAATCAAATACTAAAAGTCATTTAATAGACCACTATATTTATTAAATTTTTATTCATATGCTACCAAAAGCCTAATTCTGTACAATTATAGTTCTCAATTCTCAAGACCTAATTATTTGAAATAAAATCATATTTGGAGTTTCTCATTAGGGTTAGAGAATCACAAATTAGACTACCATCATTAATCAAGATTTAAACCATGATTGTAACATCCCTAATTTTTAAGAGTAAAATAAAACATTTTATGTAGTTTTCTTTAAATAATATTTTGTTAAGAGCCTTAATGCAATTTTTCCAAATTAGTTTTATTTCTAGGATTACAATGCAAAGAGAGATAAGAGAAGGACTCAAAAGAAGTTTTCCTTTATTTTAATGTGTTGTAAATAATTGTGTAATAATGGTAATATGTTTTTCCATGTTTCTTTTTATTAAATAAGTCAAAAAGTAAAGAAAGAGAAAGAGAAAGAGAAAGGAACAAGAAATTCGTAATTCAAATCACTTGGCCAATAAGTATGCTTTTCCTTTTTATAGATTTCAAGATATATCCTTTAATGTTCATTTTCTCTCTCCTCTCCTTGGAATTTCCAAAAAGAAATAATAATGTTCCCTTTATTCATTTATTTCAAAAATACGAGAAAATATACTCTCTTGGAATCATTAAGCCACTTTCCCTTTTTATTTTTATAAAACAATAGGAGAGAAGTGATATTACCCCTTATTTTCTCTGTCCTCCAAATAAAGTACACAAGATGATAATAAAGAGGTGTGGAATGATTTTGAAAGAGACAAATATTTTTTATCTCGTAATTTGGAGCAAGAACTCACAAAAGAAACCTTTATATTAATTATTTAATTAGTTTGTAAACTTAAATTAAGATAAGGAACAAAAATAGAAAATGTGGAGCAAACGTTGAGGAAACTTATATCTGATTAACTAGGAATATTCTAGACCCTTTAATTAGTCAATGGTCCAAATTTGGACTCGTTTGGACTTTGTTTGACCCTCCAACTAAAATGGGAAAGTTTTGTAATTGATTTGATTAGATTTACATTTAATATCTTCGACTTCCCTATGGTTTCATGATTTAAATCCTTGTCACGCGCAACATTTCATTTTTCCTTATGTGCGCATGATTTCTGGCCTCACGATCTTGATCTAACGGCAGCCGGCTCATCCTCTACCTCCCGCATGTTTAGGCAAGTGGGGCGCAGACCCGGCCATTTATTCCTCGACGGATTTCTCACGCGTTACTTGACTTCTGATCCTGATTTCTTCTCCCCCGAATTCATCTCTCTCCCGCGCATATCTCGAGCCCTAGAACTCCCTCTCTTGTGGAGTATATAGCAAATGCCCATTAGGGCTCATGATGCTCTCTCCGCTGATTTGCGCAGCCGCTACCATAACCTTTCTCATCGCCCATTTAAGTACCCAAAAGCATTGCCTGCCCTGAGGCATTCCTCCTCCACCAACAATTAGATTCTCCTCACTTCCAAACACCCTGTCCTGCTCAGCCTTCATCTCTGGCGACCCCGGCTTCGCCTGACCTCCTTCGGCCACCACAGCCAAATCAAAGGCGCAGTAAACATCCTCAACCTCTGTTATTCATCCTTGTACCATCGCTTTGGCTCGTCGTGTCCCCAGTTGTTGTACCCTGTAGGGACGTTTTCCCCTCCCTCACCGGTGCATACCTCCATGGTGTGTCAGTGGGTCTCCGACCCCGGTATCACTTCTGTCTGCCTCGTTGAGCCTCCTGTAATGATTCTTGACCACTTTTGGGTGCTTTGCCGCCTGCTATGTCTTGGCCTTCACAACAGATCTTTTCCCCTATTTTCTACCGGTTTCTGGTGTGCATCATACCTCCAAGACCCTTTTGCTTTGTGTATACGCCTTTGGATTTGACGAACTCCAGTAATGACTCCCACTCAGTCGTTTTTGGGTCCCTTGTTTCTACTGGTCTGGAGAGGTCTAAACTCCTGACGGCCCAGCCAAGGCAGCACATATGCCGCCTGGTGTCTCGGCATCCCTTGGACTCGAGCAATGGCTCGTTGTGTTTGGCTTGAGGTGAGGGAACCACCAAGAACCTTAGCTATCTAGTGGTGGTCGTTCGCGATAGGTTTTGGCTGGAGAACTAGTCTCCAGATCCCGCAATGACCGTAATAACCCCTCCATGTGAAACTATGTGTTTCAGTCGCAAGGGTACTTCCGGGTTTTCAAGATTTTGGCTTTTGTTGACCGAAAATCCACCTGGGCGAGACCCGCGCCTACATGGCGGGCTCTCATTGGCCCATATGGCATTTATTCATATTCTGATTAGCCCATTTTTGTTAATTCATAGTAAATCGCTCGATGCTCAAAAAAGGAGCAAAAATATGTTTTGGAAAGGATTTTTCAAGAGGAATCTGAATATGTGTTTTTCAAAGTCTGATATTGAATCACCAAACTTTGGTTTTTGTAGAAATGAATCTAGGGTTTAAGATTTTAAATAAAATATATTTTTGATGTGACATATCTTATAAACAGGACAATTAGGGTTCTTTAGACCCACAAAGTGTTTAAGAATCACTCAACTTAGGATGAGAGAGAATACACTCTCTGAGTAAAAAGGTAAGTGGTCCATGCAATTGAACATAGTTAATTTTTTAGATTTAAAGTATGCATGTATGAATTGCAACGAATGCCATATTTATGTTATTTACTATTCCTAATTGCTAAAGTCAGCAATGTTAAGATGTATTGAATTGCATACTATGTATAGTAGCATCTTCATGAATCTCAATGATAAAGTTACAAATAAGGTTAAATGTAAAGTTAATAGTTTTAAGAGAAAGAAGAAAATGTTAATGTTAAGCTTATATAAGTACCTCATAAGAGAAGAGGCACTTCGATGCATAAGAGAAGAGGCACCTCGATGCAACCTAAGAGGCACTTCGGTGCATAAGAGAAGAGGTACATTTGTGCAACCCAAAGTTACTTATATAGGTTAAGATAAAAAAAATTGATCTAAAAGAAAATGCATGACTTTTCATTGTTCAATGTTTAATGTTAATGCTTATTTTCAGTTTTCAAGTTTTCTTATATTATAACATGTTCAATCCACTTACCATTTGTTTGATGCATGGCTGGGGGCATAATGCCCATAGGTAAGGGGCAAGATTAAGATGGAGAATCTTTTGACATACAAGAACTAGCTCAAGGAATTCTCAAGATGAAAAGACCTAGTGGGGTGCCATTTACCAAGGCGATCCAAGACATAGATATTATGTAAAGTATGCATAGTTCTATCATAAAAATATATTAGACTTCATAGATGAGCTTGATGTAGTTTCTTTTTTCCAAAAACTATGTATGAATCATACTTTATACAATGTCAAGTGTTCTATTTATTCAAATTGCAAAAAGGTTATCATTTATGTGACACCCCCTTGAGTAAAGAGCTTTCGCTCAGTGATTTATACATGTGATGAAAAGTGGGGTGTTACAATATGGTATCAGAGCAATTTGGTAAATGGCCACTAGGCAAACATGATTCTCATAGTCACCTCAGAGTGAAGGTGTAAAATTAGGATTTAGTAATAGATATGTCATGCCCTAGAATAACTAGAAGAGGAATAGGCGTGATAAGGATAGATGGTTATCTAGTTTCCACCTAAACCTAGCTAATGATATAACCTCTCCACTCTCATTGGTTATGGCCACCCAACTGAGACTTAAAGAGGAATGTCATGAGCATAAGACCTATCTTGCATTTCTCCTTTCTTACTAGTGCATGTGGTATAGGACATGTGCATTAGTAGGCGAGTGAGAGGTAGCATAGTAAGATCCCACATCTCTGGGTATGTGCCTGATCACCACATATCTAGGAATGTAGGAGTTACCTAAATGACCTAAGATTAGATAGGCAGTTGCACCTAGTGATGGGTAGTCATGTCAAGGTTGAATAAAATGCCTCAAATATGATTATGGGTTGGTTTAATGAAGCCTAAGTATCAGTTGAGAGGAAGACCAAAGTAAAAATTAATCCATGTCACATGAATGTCATACATATATTTTTTTCCAATGCAAAATATTGAGCATAATTGAACCTTGAAAAGTAATTTGTCAATGAATGAAAAGGTTAGGTAAACCTTAAGGTGGGTAGTGCCCTAGAAAAATTGGAGGAAGAAATTTTATTAAGGTGGGTAGTAATGTAACATCCATAATTTTTAAGAGTAAAATAAAACATTTTCTGTAGTTTTCTTTAAATAATATTTTGTTAAGAGCCTTAATGCAATTTGTCCAAATTAGTTTTATTTCTAAGATTACAATGCAAAGAGAGATAAGAGAAGGACTCAAAATAAGTTTTCCTTTATTTTAATGTGTTGTAAATAATTGTGTAATAATGGTAATATGTTTTTCCATGTTTCTTTTTATTAAATAAGTCAAAAAGTAAAGAAAGAGAAAAAGAAAGAGAAAGGAACAAGAAATTCGTAATTCAAATCACTTGGCCAATAAGTATGCTTTTCCTTTTTATAGATTTCAAGATAAATCCTTTAATGTTCATTTTTCTCTCTCCTCTCCTTAGAATTTCCAAAAAGAAATAATAATGTTCCCTTTATTCATTTATTTCAAAAATACGAGAAAATATACTCTCCTGGAATCATTAAGCCACTTTCCCTTTTTATTTTTATAAAATAATAGGAGAGAAGTGATATTACCCCTTATTTTCTCTCTCCTCCAAATAAAGTACACAAGAAGACAATAAAGAGGTTTGGAATGATTTTGAAAGAGACAAATATTGTTTATCTCGTAATTTGGAGCAAGAACTCACAAAGGAAACCTTTATATTAATTATTTAATTAGTTTGTAAACTTCAATTAAGATAAGGAACAAAAATAGAAAATGTGGACCAAATGTTAAGGAAACTTAAATCTGATTGACTAGGAATATTCTAGACCCTTTAATTAGTCAATGGTCCAAATTTAGACTCGTTTGGACTTTATTTGACCCTCCAACTAAAATGGGAAAGTTTTGTAATTGATTTCATTAGATTTACATTTAATATCTTCGACTTCCCTATGGTTTCGGGATTTAAATCTCTGTCACGCGCTACATTTTATTTTTCCTTATGCGTGCATGATTTCTAGCCTCACAATCTCGATTTGACGGTAGCTGGATCATCCTCTACCTCTCGCCTGTTTAGGCAAGTGGGGCGCACACCCGACCATTTATTCCTCGACGGATTTCTCACGCGTTACTTGACTTCTGATCACAATTTCTTCTCCCCCGAATTCATCTCTCTCCTATGCATATCTCGAGCCTTAGAACTCCCTCTCTCGTAGAGTATATAGGAAACGCCCATTAGGGCTCACACTACTCTCTTCGCCGATTTGCGCAGCCGCCACCATAGCCTTTCTCATCGCCCATTTAAGTACCCAAAAGCATTGCCTGCCCTGAGGCATTCCTCCTCCACCAGCAATTAGATTCCCCTCACTTCCAAACACCTTGACCTACTCAACCTTCATCTCCGGTGACCCCGGCTTCGCCCGACCTCCTCCGGCCACCACAGCCAAATCAAAGGCACAGTAAGCATCCTCAACCTCTGTTATTCATCCTTGTACCATCGCTTTGGCACGCCGTGTCCCCAGTTGTTGTACCCAGTAGGGACGTTTTCCCCTCCCTCACGGGCGCATACCTCCATGGTGCGTCAGTGGGTCTCCGACCCCGGTATCACTTCCGTCTACCTCGCTGAGCCTCCTAGAATGATTCTCAACCACTTTTGGGTGATTTTCCGCCTACTGTGTCTTGGCCTTCACGACAGATCTTTTCCCCTATTTTCTGCCAGTTTCTGGTGTGCATCATACCACCAAGACCCTTTTGCCTTATGTATATGCCTTTGGATTTGACGAACTCTAGTAATGACTCCCGCTCAATCATTTTTGGGTCCCTTGTTTCTATTGGTTGGGAGAGGTCTGAACTCCTGACGGCCCAGCCAATACAACACATATGCCACCTGGTGTCTCGGCATCCCTTGGAATCGAGTAATGGCTCGTTGTCTTCGGCTTGAGGCGAGGGAACCACCAAGAACCTTATCTATCTAGTGGTGATCGTCCGTGACAGGTTGTGGCTGGAGAACTGGTCTCCAGAGCCTGCGCTCGACCCCATGGCTAAAGGGGGACGGGGGTGAAGAATCTAGGCCCCGCAATGACTGTAATACCCCCTCCATGTGAAACTATATGTTTCAGTCGCAAGGGTACTTCCGGGTTTTCAAGATTTTGGCTTTTGTTGACCGAAAATCTGCCTGGGCTAGACCTGCGCCTACATGGTGGGCTCTCATTGGCCCATATGGCATTTATTCATATTCTGATTAGCCCATTTTTGTTAATTCATAGTAAATCACTCGATGCTCAAAAAAATGAGCAAAAATATCTTTTGGAAAGGATGTTTTGAGAGGAATCCAAATATGTGGTTTTCAAAGTCTGATATTGAATCACCAAACCTTGGTTTTTGTAGAAATGAATCTAGGGTTTAAGATTTTAAATAAAATATATTTTTTGATGTGACATATCTTATGAACAGGACAATTAGGGTTCTTTAGACCCACAAAGTGTTTAGAATCACTCAACTTAGGAAGAGAGAGAATACACTCTTCGAGTAAAAAGGTAAGTGGTCCATGCAATTGAACATAGTTAATTTGTTTGATTTAAAGTATGCATGTATGAATTGCAATGAATGCCATGTTTATGTTATTTACTATTCCTAATTGCTAAAGTCGGCAAAGTTAAGATGTATTGAATTGCATACTATGTATAATAGCATCTTCATAAATCTCAATGATAAAGTTACAAATAAGGTTAAATTTAAAGTTAAGAGTTTTAAGAGAAAGAAGAAAATGTTAATGTTAAGCTTATATAAGTACCTCATAAGAGAAGAGGCACTTCGGTGCATAAGAGAAGAGGAACCTCGGTGCAACCTAAGAGGCACTTCGGTGCATAAGAGAAGAGGCACATTTGTGCAACCCGAGGTTACTTATATAGGTTAAGATAAAAGAAATTGATCTAAAAGAAAATGCATGACTTTTCATTGTTCAATGTTTAATGTTAATGCTTATTTTCAGTTTTCACGTTTTCTTATATTATAACATGTTCAATCCACTTACCATTTGTTTGATGCATGGCTAGGGGCGTGATGCCCACAGGTAAGGGGCAATATTAGGATGGAGAAGCTTTTGAAATATAAGAACTAGCTCAAGGAATTCTCAAGATGAAAAGACCTAGTGGGGTGCCATTTACCAAGGCGATCCAAGACATAGATATTATGTAAAGTATGCATAGTTCTATCATAAAAATATATCAAACTTCAAAGATGAGCTTGATGTAGTTTCTTTTTGCCAAAAACTATGTATGAATCATATTTTATACAATGTCAAGTGTTCTATTTATTCAAATTGCAAAAGGGTTATCATTTATGTGACACCCCCTTGAGTAAAGAGCTTCCGCTCAGTGATTTATACATGTGATGAAAAGTGGGGTGTTACAATGATCAATCTGGTTAAGCATGAAATTAAATAACTAAACCCTAATTAGATGACTAATCTAAAAATGGGTCTTTACCATTAACATCATGAATATTATGTCTCATTAGTAATTATCATGGTGGTTTCATGTGTCACCTAGATCTAGGTTCCAAATCCTTCGATAATATTTTCATCATCTCAAACTAGGTCATGATGTTCATTGTAATGTTACATCATACATCATAGGTTCATCTAGAACCTAGGGTGAAACATCTAAACTAAGACTAGGGATCCATTATTTGAGTTTCATGACCTTAAATGCAAGAAACATAACATTACAATAGCATAAACAATATAGTTATCAATATTGTTAGAACTAGTCATGTAGAGTCATTTCATGCAAGTTAATCATCAGGAGAGTATAGATGAGATCTACTTGGATTAGGTATAATAATGATCACAAGGTTACTAATTTAGATACATCAACAAGTATGGATGGTCATTAGGGTGATCTTTGCATAAGATTAAGGTTCCAAATATCACTATACAACATAGTTCATGATGTATGTGAAGATTAGGTCAACTAACCATCATAGTGCACAACAATGATTCATATACAAATTACGGATAAAGAGAATGCAACATTACTTATTTGGAGTTTATATAATCATCTTGAGTAACTTTAGACCAATAATTCCATACAATCCAACATTCATCATAAAAGTACACATAAAGTCATGTTAAGACGCATGTCATAAAATCATCATTAGGATCCATGAAAGATCATGATCAATAATGATTGCAAGTGAGGGTGAAATCTACTAATTTAGAGTCCATTTTGAAGCACACTTAAATAAAATTAGGCATTTAATAATAATCTTTTGTATAAAATTCCATTTTAGGACACACAAGCAATATTAGGTCACACTAAGGTTCATGTGGTGAGAAAAGGTAAAATATTATCACATAAAGATATGAAAGATATTGATATTAGGTCAAGATAATTTGTTAGAAAAAAGGAGTAACCTTGAGCATCTAATAGCAAACACTTTAAGAAGACATAGAAAGTATGCATTTTAGGATATCAGTAGAAGTACGAGTAGAACTAGACTGTAGAAGTATCTTAATTGTAAAGGTTTCATTTTTTAATTAAAATGATATATTGGAAGTAAATATTTGGAGTTAGCATGGTAAAGTTATGATTTTGCAAATTATTACCATGTAGTTTTGATTTATGGTATGCATTTTAATGGTTTCTTGAACTAGCACTGAAAATGAATATCATGCAATGGCTCACACATGTTGTAACCTAGAGTGGGTTCAATCCATTCTAACTAATTTTGGTGATCCATTTCAAACTCTAGATCTTCTATATTGTGACAATCAGGTTGCTATCCATATTGCTAGTAATTCAGTGCTCCATGAGACTACAAAGCACATTGAAGTATATTTCCATTTTGTACTAGACATGGTCAAAGACAAAAAGATTGTGACACCTCACATACAGACCAATGATCAAATTCTTGATATCTTAAATAAGACACTTCCTCCAACAATTTTTAACTGGACTTTGACCCATTGTGTTTGTAAGTTCATGATGTTCTGTAAGTACACTAAGTTAAGGTACTTAAATTCATTAGAGTTTCTTTTTCTGGGTGGCCCAAAGATCTCACACAGTCTATGCATATTTGAAATAAACTTTATTTACATTACAACAATGATCCATTCATGGTTTACAACATGCCCTAAAGGAAAAATTGGAAAAGACATTTAAATGAGAAAATTAAAATTACTAATAAGCCTCTTATTGAAGAATATCACTCTTGAATTGGATATGGTAAAATTTGTTTATCATATAACCAATGCACCTTATAAATGCATTAATCAAGATGTTTGAAATCCTTCAGTACACATGCTTCTTTATTATAGTATGGAAAATCGAGACATGATCAATGCAAACATGTTTGAATGTTGGTGACAAAACAACATACATTGCATAATAATGTAAAGGCTTCGTAGTAAAGCAACAAAAATAGAAACAATATCAATCAACATTATTCTTTATGAAAACACATCATGTTTTTATTTGATATTTCCAACATTCTATTATGGCCATTAATTTCTTCTCTAACTGAGGTTTTAGGGTCTTCTATGCAATTTACGCTCTCTACACTTGTATATGGGGTCTTGTTGTATTTATTTTATCTGCATTAAATCTTCTCTACATCCCAAAAATGAGGATCATAATCTGTGTATTATTGTTCATATGATCATATCTACACCCCAAAGGTGAGTGATAACCTCCTATTTTAGTAGTTTATCTTAGTCTTTTTCTTTAGTTTTCCATACTCTTTCTACATTTATATTGTACTTAAACCTAATTTTACCCCTTTTTGTAAATACATCATCAAACTAACTTTTCCTTTTATAATTGCAGAAAAAGCACAAAAAAATAACAAAAGAACAAACCAGCCCAAGGGTCGAGTAGATCCAAACGGTCCCAAGACCGCATGGAGTTCAAACGGTCCCGAGACCGCATGAAGCCAAACGGACCCAAGACCGCATGGAGTTCAAACGGTCCCGAAGACCGCATGGAGTTCAAACGGTCCCGAGACCGCATGAAGCCAAACGGTCCCAAGACTGCATGGAGTTCAAACGGTCCCGAGACCGCATGAAGCCAAACGGTCCCAAGACCGCATGGAGTTCAAACGGTCCCGAGACCGCATGAAGCCAAACGGTCCCAAGACCGCATGGAGTTCAAACGGTCCCGAGACCGCATGAAGCCAAACGGTCCCAAGACCGCATGGAGTTCAAACGGTCCCGAGACCGCATGAAGCCAAACGGTCTCAAGACCGCATGGAGTTCAAACGGTCCCGAGACCGCATGAAGCCAAACGGTCCCAAGACCGCATGGAGTTCAAACGGTCCCGAGACCGCATGAAGCCAAACGGTCCCAAGACCGTTTGACGCCAAACGGTCCCAAGACCGTTTGACGCCAAACGGTCCCAAGACCGTTTGACGCCAAACGATCTCAAGACCGTTTGACGCCAAACGGTCCCAAGACCGTTTGACGCCAAACGGTCCCAAGACCGTTTGACGCCAAACGGTCCCAAGACCGTTTGACGCCAAACGGTCCCAAGACCGTTTGACGCCAAACGATCTCAAGACCGTTTGACGCCAAACGGTCCCAAGACCGTTTGAACCCAAACGGTCTCCAAACCGTTTGGATCTCACTCAAAGCCTATAAATAAGACCTCAGGGCCGTTCATGAAGAGTCCAGACGTCCAGAGGCTGTCTCTCCACTACCAGAACAACTCCATCCATCACTCGAGGCAGCCGGTCTGAGACTCACGTCCATTGCAAGCTACTTTCTCTCTCATCAACAAGGAAGGTGAGAGGAGAAGATCCGTCATCAAGCAAGCTACAAGGGGTGGAGATCGTTGCTCTCTCCACCAAGGGTTCAACCTTCTCTCCTCAGTGGAGATGATGTTCTTTCTATCTCTTCTTGCCTCCTTCTTTGTTGCTCCCTCTATGAGGAGCGAGTAGTTCCATCCACTGGGGCGCGGGGACTAGCCCCGCTGCCCATGTTTTGTATTATGTACTGTAAAAAAGATGTTATCATTTCGTTTTAATACTAAATCGTTTCACACATGCTTGAATGATGGCCACGTTCTTGTATGCATTTATTGTCTTTCGTTGTGGTTTGTCTACGACCGCTATCGAGGCTTGAATACCGATTTAGTATTGGTTTCTGGTGTGTGTATCCACCACGCATCCGTTTCGGTGTCTAGAAGTGTATCTCAAAGAGTGGAGTAAACTCACTATCATTTGGCACACTCCCATCTGTATGGAAGAGACCTTTGGTAAGTCGAGGAACACACTTTGCGAGGGGAATGATGTAAAGCATGTGACCATTTGTTCGGGAATGGCTGGCATTGCATCATTCCCGCACTTCTCGTAGCTAGGTTATCCGAATAGGAGACTAGGCCTACAAGGACGCTATTCGATTTGGTAATTATCGCTCGCTTGTTAGTTTTAGATGCACGTTTCTTGAGGTTGAGTAAGATTCTCTCTTCGGAGACTACATCCTTCAGTGACGCGTAGTGATGTACCGCATGAGAGTTACTTAACCCTTGGAGGATGAGATGCATTGCCCTTTTCTTATATGGGCATTGGTCTTGTGGAACATCGAAGGGTGCAATGCATCGCTCTTGTCTTATGTGGGCATCGGTCTTGTGGAACACCCTTGGATGCAACGCATCGCTCTTGTCTTATAAGGCATCGGTCTTGTGGAAACATCCATGCATCTAGCTTATAAGTCTTGCTTGGTACATATACAATGCATGTGTAGCGGTGGTAAATACCTGCTTAACCCCAGTGATTCATCATCATTTGTTAACTCTTAAGATTTACTTGCTTTATTTACTTTCTTGCTTTACTTTCTTTGTACTTAGTTTAAAACAATCCAAATCAAACTTTCGATCTAAATATCAATCTTTAAGTTGTTAAGTAAAGGCTAAACGTTTTCCATCTTGACTTCGTCAAGACCGTTGTCCCGAGGATTCGACCCTTAACTATACTACGATAAGACTTCCACATGTCTTAGCACATGTGGGTGGAGTTCTTACCATAGTACTAGCAAGGCTAAACTTAGAGACTCATCATCTCTAGGATTTTTAGTGGTGTTGCATAAAACAAAAACTTCCATCAGTGAGGTCTTGTTGCACTTACTTCATACACACTAAGTTCTTCCTACCATCCAAAGGTCATGACTTGTTCCATGTATATGGTCATTATCGAGGTAAGGATTTTTAAAAACATATATATAGAAGTATGTGTATCATAAGATAGCTTTCATTTTAAACAAGTACAATATGCCATGTTGGGACTCGTAAATATATAATAAAACCAATTAAGCTATAAATATGGTCCATATTAAGGATAAAGTGTACCTTGATCACTAAAATTATAGATCTTGGAATGTTAACAAGATTAAGATCAGGGTCCTGACATGTAAATATGCACACATGGATCAATATTGAAGACATCAACAATAAGGGTCCCATTTGAGATTATGGATTTAAGTTCTCATATTGACTTTAGGTGTGGCTACATATCCACTTGAGTACTCAAGATAAATACTTTATCAATATCATCGATCAACATTAAATTATGGTCCCAACACGTAGGTTATAGTATAAATAACCCTAATCATCAACAAAAAGTCAACTTTATATTTATTAATGGGTTTTCATATACAAGATGTGTTTTTGTGTCTCGTAAAGTATACTAAAGGTGAAATAAAAATGTCAATCACAAGATTTGATCTAAGTTTGGATAATCAATCCTAATTTAAAATCATCATTATATTTCATATCCAATTTATCATCATTATGTTCAATAGTCATCAAAGTATAAATTATGGTCATATATATGGCTAAATTGGGTACAAAATATGATGATGGCGTAACATGAGTCACAATAATCAAGATGATGACATTAATTAGTTTTTGATAAATAAGAAAGATGGTATTACAGAAACAAGTAGATAACAAACCCGATATATATCCTCAAAATATTTTTGTAGTGTCTCTCTCATTTTCCTAATCAATTTAGAATACTTATATATAATATTTGGATCTAGGAATAATTTATTATCATTATACTAAGATATGTCCACTTTATCCATATTTTAGATAAAGAGGAAGATATACCTTTAATTAAGAAAACTATACATTTTTTATTCATGGTTCAATCTTTGACCAAGGCTAATATTGGATGGTGTATATTTGTTTGCTCCACTGAGACGGTTTGAAAGAAGGAACAATGGTCTAAGATTTTTTTTTCATTGGATGTGAACAAGGCTTTATCCATACAAAGATATAATAGATGTAGGTTTTTCTTTATTGAATCTCACATTCCATGTGTGAAGGAAACATGGGGGCAGATGAACAAATTGGTTGGTTTGTTGTTGTCTCACAAATACAATGGTGGGATGCTCTCTCATCATGTTGGGTCAACCAAGAAAATCCCAAGATAGATGTTTGGTGACATCTATAGAACTACAAGAGATAAGGAGGGGCTCAAGACTCCATTGTTCTTAAAAATGTGACGTATGAAGTGAGAGGGTGGAGGTAGAGAATAAGGGATTTTATAGGGTTCTTGAGTTAGATTTGGGGTTGGTGAAATGGGTGCTTTCCATAGAGGGAGTTTTGGAAAGGAGTCTGTTCTTGACGGACAAGGAACCACAAGTGAATAATCCACCCATGGTCAGAGTTGAGTTGGGGGGAGGGAGAGAAGAAGAGGAATGTATGGAGTGGAACTCGATAAGCGATCCACTCCCTACATAATTTGAGAAAAAAACCATCTAGTTCAAACACAATAAACATGTATGTTGGAAGAGGTGCTACTTTTTTCTCAATTTATGGTATACATAAGACCAAAGTATAATAGTGGAATAATATGTCATGCCTATATTCACTTTTTCAAGGTTACATCATATTCTGCCACTTGGGGTTTACATGAAAGAAATAACATCATGATCTAAGTAGAGGGATATCTAAACTATCTCAATTCTATCTCCCAAGAGTCGACTCCTTAAGCTAGGTCCACGTCTACATGTCATATCCTCCATGTCATTTACCTAGGGGTTAGAAATATACCCCACAAGAGAAGATAAAATGGATGTTGTCAGCATAAAAGTTGGTATGTGTATATTAAACTGCAATTGAGAAACATTTGAAGAAAAGGAGATCAAATATAACAAGGCCTCTTGTAGAAGAGGAAAGGTACTATCCAAGTGGATATAAAAAGAATATGAATTTCAATAAAATGAATAAAATATAAGAGGTTTCTTTCCTTAAAATAATTTCATTTTGATAATATCACAAAACATATATAGTTGTATGGTGAGTAGTAAAAATACTAGCATACACTAAAAAATAGGGTAGGAACCCATATGTATTCAATATTGTTGACTCAAGGTCCAAATTGACAAAACCCTTGTTTTGATGATGACTAACCATTCCACTTATTTGTGTCAAATGTTTCTACTTGAGTGACTTTAGATTAGATATAGACACACTCAAAATTCCTAAACTTGTGCACCTAACTTCAAGAAAGACAAGTCAAAATCAATGCAAGTGAACTTTTGCGAAAAAGACCTTAAATCAATTAGAATCATCTTTTAAATCACTTGTAATGATTGTATGACTTGTAGTTCAGCTTATAAAAAACCAAGATCACTTAAATCGAATATTTAAGCACTTTTATGGCACTTAGCAAAATTCATCACATGCACTTTTATCAACCGAGTTTCACTCACATGAAACTCCATTGACAACCATGTATGGGCCTTGGTAACTTCTAGAGTCAGCCAAATTTCCCCAGGAAAAACTCGACCGACACCCTTGCATAAGAAAATCAATTTTAAGCCGTCGGTCGAGTTTCATCCAGGATAAACTTGACGGACAACTCAAAATTTCTTCTCACATAGTGCCATTGGTCAAGTTGTCTTTATTGAAACTTGACTGACAACATTGTATGAAATGTGCAGAATAAGTGTTTCTAACCATTGGAGTATTGTAAAACTCAAAAATATATATGTTACAACACTCCAAATGATTAGAATTCATCCCTAAGTGTCTCTACTATCTAGTAGGCAACCTCAGCTATAAATAGGACCCCTTGGGCTTCATCCCGTGGTTAGACAAACACTATGAAGGCCACTATATTATAGTTAAGTGCCTCCAAGAGCCTCCTTCCACTTCAACATTAATCACTTGATGCATTCATTATAATGAGTAGGAGATTTGTAAGACAGCTAGTCCTACATGTATATCTTGTGAGGATCTCAGTTCCTCCACATCTCAATCTCTCTTTCTACCATGAAGATGAGGATTATCTCTCTTAGCTAAGAGAGGTGAAGAAGAAGAAGGGAAGGACTAGCTTGGTGAAGGTGAAGTCAAAGGCTGAAGATCCAAGTCAAAAGTGGGTAAATCCTTGAAGGTGGAAGACTTGTGGGAAGAGTGCACAAGTCCTTGGAGAAGGCAGAAGATGTGTTGCAAATGTTGGTAAGACCTTGGTAAGGTAGAAGACTCTTGCTCATAGATAGGTAATTCCTTTGAAAGGTTATTGGCCCCCTTGTCCTCAAAGAGAAGGCTAGGTATCCTTGTCTTGGAAAAGGAAGGTCAATGTTGTAACTCTTATAATGGAATATAAGGAGTGAGACATGGTTGAAAATCCTAGAGGTTGGCATATCTAAGTAGTGGAAGTACATCTCCTAGTTTGGATTTTGGAACCAATATACATGGATTGTGTTACTTGTTCTTGTTCAATTCTCTCTCCCTTTCTATGTGTCTTTAACTGTACTCAAATTTCATATTAAAAATCTTATCTTGTGATATACCTCAAAGGTATAATAAATTTGGTTTAAGTGTTTATAGCTCTATCCAGCACCCCTCTAGAGATCACCATTGATCCAACACACACCAAAGGGTAGGAGGACTAAAACCTCAGTGCCAAACAAATATAGTATGTTATAGGAGGACTAAAACCCCAGTACCCAAATATAATATATCACAAGAGGACAAAAACCTCAATGCAACAGTAGGAGGACTAAAACCTTAGTGCCTTAAATAAATATGGTGACACTACTTCTAGTTATGACTAGTCAATCACACAGTAGGCAAGATCAAGTACAATCATGCTCAATAAAGACAGGAGAACATCCAACCGATATAATGTGGAGTCAAAGACCCATAAATAAGTATTTGAACATTTCCACAAATAAGATACTTCACCGTATCATAAAAGTCAGCTTGCAAATTAAGGTTTCACAAATAATAAGATGAATAAGATATAAATAAGGATCCAAAAGGAATATCCAACAAAACAAGTTGATCAGAAGATCCATATCAACACATAATTTTTCATGTAAGTCAACCTCTCTGAAAAGAGAGAATGTATGAAGGGTATTGTGTCCCAAAGGACCAAGAGAGAAGAACAAGTATGAGTGTTTCCTCAATAGGATATAAGAAATGCAACATGCATTAAGAGAGAGAGAGAGGAAAGAGAGAGAGAAAGAGAGAGAAATCAAATTATTTTCTTAATATAACACATAAAGGATGCAACATACCTCAAAGATGTTTATCAAATTGTCAAATTCCAAAACTTTGACCCAAGTCAAGGTTCCAAGGTTTGAAATAACTGTGGTTGAGAAATGATAGCCATATGAATTGTTATATGAGATCACAAGGCTTTGATGTATTTTCTAAGGAACTTGAACAGAAGGATAAGGGAGAAGGTTAGAAGTAATATCCTATTAGTCAAGTGATTTTTATGTGTGTGACGACCATGGAGAGGGATATATATATAGAACTATTAGTCTTGGGTAACAAGAAACTTATCTATATTTATTTATTGGGGAAAATGTGTAATGTATATTGTTAAAGGAGAGAAGTTAATCATTCTTTAGCACAGGATAGGAAAGAATAAACATAAAGAACATCATTTTTCTTCCACTTCTTTATGTCTGTGTTTTATCATATATTTCCCTATTTTTAACAACTTGATCACAAAAAAGTTGTCTACTATGTTTTCAATAAAGAGATTTCTAAATAACTACTGTGTAATTATTTACTTAGCGTAGATGTGTATAGTAAATTAATATATAATTGTGTAGGATATATTGAATTCCTTTTTTATTATTCCATTTAACAACCTATTATATACACTTATTCATACAATTATGAATAAAATTTCTCACAATGTTTCTTTTTATCACGTTAGAGTCATTTAAAATATCTATAACAATTGTATTCCAATAAAATACATGAATTTAACTAATATTAACTTGGAACCAGAATTCCAAATTTGAGCCATATCCTATATTTTGATAAAATAAAATATTTTACATCAATTATTTGCATACGAGATAGGTTCTAATAAATTTATATATACAAAATTAATTATTATAGACACATAAATTTCAAATCAAAAGGGTGAAAACATTATTTATTGAACCATTTTTTTCCTTTATGTAAAAGATTTAATAAAGTAATAGGGAGGTTTAATAAGGAAATCATTTAGTCAAGAATATTATTATTTCTTATATGAGTTAAATAATTGATTACATATATTTGGGAATGTTTATTTGTTTCCAAACAAATATAGAATGACTATTAATATTTGTTTCCCTTATGATATGTTAACATGATTTTTTTTATTTAGTAGAGAGAATTAGATACTTAAAGTTTGTTCTAATTTATTAACATATTTTGTGTATTACACATTGTTACAATTACCTCATTCACATTTTATTTGGAAAGTAAATACATTTTAAGATTTACCACCATGATAAGTTTCCATAGATTTAATATGCATGTGCAATATTGTTTCCCTTTATTGTATACCACAATTTTATTGAATTACATGTTTACCTAAATTATATATATAGCTACCAAACATGGTTTGTACTATTTATTTAACATATTATATTTTTAATCATTAATTTAATATTGTTGGCCTTATCTCACATTTTATTTTCTTAACGAAATTAGGATAATTATGATTATCCAAATAAAGTAAAACTTGGCACCCAAGGTAATTGAACCCGATGAAGACGTTTTTACCATTATATTTGGGTTTTGAAGATTCCTTCTATGAGTTTTAACACAATTAGAGTTTTGGGCTCATCACCATTATATTATTATAACATCACATCATCACCATCATTATTTATTATTTAAAGTCTCATTATCTTTACATTGTTACCAAAAGAGTTTTGTAATATTACTATGCATAGATTTCCATATTTTGTCTATTTATCATATTAAGTCAATTAGTTGTATATTTTTTAGAATGGTATTTTTCATGCTATGGACATGGAAACACTAGTTGTTATTTGAATGCACACTATACCTCTTATTAAACATATTTTAGCCATTATTTTTATATTAGTTAGGAAAAGAAACATATGTAACATGCTTAATCAATTTACTTACATATTAGAATATACTTCAAATATTAGTTTGATCTGAGTGTATTTTGATATTTGGTGTTGATTATAGAACTTCATTCGACTGAAACTATTATATTGGTTTTCAAGACTAAATATATAATGGTTTACCATTGAGTTATCCATGTTATGTGCATTAACTGTATACATTAAGTTATAACTTTATCCTTGTTTAAGCAAATCTAAGGATCTAAACATACCAATCTCTTATCCATGGGATTGGGGTTTCTAGAGTCATGATGGTAGGTTTTGATATGTTATAACACTCCACCCCTCAAAGATGATTTCCCCCCAAAGTTGATCCATCCTCAATCTACTATCCAGTAATTCTCCACCGCTAAAAAGTTTTAACCTAACAATCCAAGCTAAACAAAATCAAGGTATTAGGTCTACTTATGGATCTTTTATTTGAATATTTTGAATGTTTATGTTGTTCATAGGTCATGTATCCAACTAAAAAGTCATACCCACCTAGGGTTTAATGTTAGGTCCTTGTGTTTCTAACCTACCACCCTACGGTTTATGTCTCAAAACTAATGATTTACATGGTACAACTTCCCACACTATAGAGGGTTATAAGGGGTAGGTCCACTGCACCTTTATATCATGCCACATATTCCTAGTCATCACTCCAAACACCATAACAAGGGCTCAGGATATATAATCCAATTAATTATAGGGTTTCATTCCCAGGACTTTATTCATCTCCTCATCATGACTTAGTTTAGGAAAACCTTCACAAAATCTAGATAACTTTTTTTGTATATATAGTATAACAAAGAAAAATAATTGATGTCAAAAACATCACGATACCAAATCGAATAGAGGGCCCAAAATTAATGCGAGAAACCAAGTCATAAGTTTCCATTTATCTCCTTGTCCTACTACATCAACATCCTTTGGCATGACGCCATCCTCAAGTCAAACCTCATATTATCCAAAGATACATGCCAAAACTACCCTACATCCTAGGGTATGATCAACTAAAGTCTCATATCATTAGGGTTAACAACTTAAGATACCCATATGTACATCATCACTTCCAATGTCCTTCATCCTGAGGTCAAATTCCATCACATATAGGGAGATACGTGACCACTAACCTATATAGGGTATGAGCTTATGGGTCACTCGGGTTTAGTAATCATGATTCTTATGTGTACCTCATATAATATTGAATCAACCTTTCATCATATCATGAATTATCATAGGTCAATTATAGAGTAAAAATCTCACTTAGAGGGAGACTATATAAGGCAAGGGTTCTAATGAGGGTGACAAAACTAAAATAGTCAGAACCTGACTACCATGCATGTATAACAATTTAATGTACAATTGTGTAGGATATACTTATTGAATTCCTTTTCTATTATTCCATTTATCAAACTCATATATACACTTATTCATATCATTATGAAATAACTTTCTCACAATGTTTCTTTTCCAACATTATAGTCATTGAAAGCATATATAACAATTTTATTCCAATAAAAGGTATCTATTTTATTAATATTAAGTTAGATTTAAAATTCCAAATTCGAGGCAACCATATACATTCTAAAATATTATACATCAATTGTTTGAAGAGGATATGGGTTCAAATAAAGTTATATATCCAAAACTCTCTCTTCAACTCTCTCTCTCTCTCTAGTTTGGGCTCTGGCTTCTCTCTGGTTTGGGCGACATGGTGGGCGACGCCTTGGGAGGGGCGGATTCCACCCCCCCCCCCCCACGCAGTATGAGATGGGGAGTGGGGTGACCCCTCCACATATGTGACTATGGGAAGAGGTTGGGCGGTGGCGAGGCCCCAGGCTGTTCATCACAATCTGGCTCTGGTGGTGGCGTTGCGTGACCCCAAGGCCCCCTCTTTCAAGGTCAATGATGGGAGGCCATGGATGAAGATGTCGGCTCTAGCGGCAACAGAGATGGATGAGTTCTACAAGTGCTCAATGATTGTCCAGGTCATGGATACCAAGTGTGTTATCAACCATCTCTACAGCTGGATGCTCAGAAGATGGAGGCCTAAAGGGCAGTTGTAGTGTTCTCTGCTGGTGGGGGGCTAGTTTCTTGCCAGGTTCACTTTTGAGGAGGATATGAGGACCGCGCTTGAGAAGGGGTCGTGGTTCTTCGACCGCAAGCTGGTGATTACAAGAAGGTGGTCTCTCAAAGCTGAAGTGAGAAGAGACACCCTCACCTCAGCACCAGTTTGGATTACATTCCCCGAGATTGGGCATCACTAGATTAGAAGGGCTATCACCATAATCGTGTTTGGTGTTGGCGATCCCAAGGTCATCGATTTCCATCCTAATGTTAGGCATGAGGGGGCGGCCCATGTCTGCGTGGACCTCAAGGATGATAGGATACCACCGTGTGAGGTCATGGTGGAGATGCCAGATGGTAAGGAACTTGAGTTCAAGGTGGTGTACAACGCACTACCGCAACATTGCCTTGCATGCAAGGTGTTTGGTCACGGTCCTGGTGACTACCCTGGGGCTAGAACGGACCATTCGTGCCCACCCTTAACCAGGGGACGTGATCTGAGCAGAAGACCAAGGCAGAGGAGCGGAGGGACCAAGACCGCGAGGGAGATGACGAGGGACATCAGGAAAGCTATTGAAACCGGAGAACCAAGGATGGGTATTGGAGGTACTACTCCCATAAGCATTCAGGTTCTAGAGGGGAGTGGGGAATCCTCAGTTCAGTGAGCTGAAGATGGGGAGGTGCAGGCTGGTCACCTTTAGGGAGGCCAAGGACCAAGTGATGCTAGGTTGCTGACAGAGGGTGAAGTGCAGGTGATGGTGGCTGAAGGCTTGACAGTCCACGATGTTGTGGCGGAGGAGGTAGTGATTACTGTACCTGCAAGGTACCAGGGGAGCTCCAACCAATTCTCCATTTTGGAGAATTTAGACACAGATGACTTGTTCATTGAAATGTTGGGGACAGGTAGGAGCACAAGGACTCAGCAGGGCATGGCCAGTGCACGGGGAAGGAGGATGTCTCCCAAGATGAGCACCCCCGCAAGGGGGGGACACGCTACTAGATAGGATGTCTGTCCTCACTTGGAATGTGAGGAGGGCTTCTAAGCCCAGAAGGTAGTGAAGAGTGAGGAAGGTGATTGTGGAGACCAGGCTATGTTGGTTTTCATCCTGGAAACCAGAATTAAAAGGAGATTCAAAGAAAATATGTTGGGTCTGTTTCCTACAGGTTGGGGTTTGGCTTCGAACCTCGATCAAGTGGATGGAGGGAGAATTGCCTTAGGCTGGGATAAGGAGGTCTGGGATGTTCAGGTGATTGGTTCTATAGAGCAAGCTATGGTGGCTAGTTGTATTAATTAAGGAGGTTTTGACTACATCATTATGGGTGTTTATGGGCACAATGTCAAAGGAAGAAGGAGACAGTGCTGGGACACCATCATAGAAACTACGCAACACTAGGTGCCTCAACTGGTCATTGGAGATTTCAACCATGCCAGAAGAGTGGGGGAGAAGTTTGGGGGTTTTCCCATTCCATTCAATGATGTGGTTGATGCAGCAAAGCTAGTGAAATTGAACATGCATGGGGGATTGGCTACTTGGCAGAAGAAGTGTAATGACCCTCAAACTTCAGTCCCAAAAATTTCTTATGTTTAATAAAGATGAAACCCTAAGCTGAAAGAATTTGTCTGTCATTTGTTGACTTAAGTTGAGACCATGCTCAATTAGGATGCAAAAATGAGTTAACACAAAATGTAGACATCATGTGAACTTCGAATGAATCATTTACATAATGCATCAATACATATTGACATCAATTCCATTTAATGCACAAAAATCTAACCCTAATTATGCAATGGTGCCTAGTTAGGGTTGAGTGATAAAGTGGACTCACATACATGTATAATGTATCCCATTAATTGGTATATGAGTAGATATATAATAGAATAATAGAGCTTCCCTCAGATTTTGGTAATAAAATTCCTTTCCAATGATTATTAATGTGTTAATTACCCTAAGTAGCTAATAATGTAAAACACCCATTTCCCTGATTCATATCTAAAATCTGATTGAATAATTTGATTCCTCATGGTCGAATTTGCTTGCCCACCAAATTTGGTTGGATTTGGATACTCATAGATGCTCCAAAATATATTAAGAAGAAAATAGAAGATAATGGCATTCCCTTGATTAATTAACTCGATAACACATGTGATTATCCTAATGTAACAAAGTCCTAGACTTTAGGCTAGATAACGCCTGTCACACGCAACTCGGAAGAACCTGACTCAGTTGATAAACATCGGATGATGATCCAACGAGAGGTGGTTCATCCCCTACCTCCCGCAGAGTATGCGCGGAGGAGGGAATCAGGGACTCGATCCTTGCCCGGAAATATCTCCCTCCCTCCTCAACTGTTTCTCATTATCACACTGCCAATGGATTCAGGAGATCCCCACGAACCTAGCGAGCCCTAGATCGACCCCTATAAGCACCTATTGAGAGAATGCCCAAAAACCCTCTCCCCCCAGTCCACGGTGCTGCCATCCCCAAGCCAGGTAGGTCCATCGGACTGAGATATAACCACACAGAGAGTAACCAAGGGGTACAAAGGACCCTCCTCTGCCGCCAATTTGGATCGTGACCCACTGAAGAATCACCAACGACTCAATCTTCTTCCTCGCAGCCGGCAAGCTCGAGTACGGAGCTCCGACCTTCTCAGTTCAATCAAACCTCCAGTAAGCATCCTTACACTCGTATTTATCTATTCCTTTGGTTCTTAGGACATCTGATCCACCCCAATATTGTACCCATGAACCCAGGCTCAGAACAGCACAACCCGATCTCCGGTCAGGCTTCTCAGCTATTATTAGGCCACGAGAACCCCTCCATTATCTTCTACAAACTTGTCCGAAGATTTCCATGCCTCAGCTATGATGTCCCATTGTTGTTTGACCGGAACTCATTCTCCGAGTCGAGTCCCCTGCTCTGGCCATTGCGGCCTACCCTTCTTTGGCCTCTGACCACCTCACCTGGTATGTCTGGGCTCCCTAAGCTCAGAAGAGCCTATAGAAGGCGTTACTATGTTTCCCAGTCGCAGTCTTTTCCCGATCTCCAAGTTCGATCGCAACTCCAGTGCTGCTGGAGAGCTTCTCGATACGCCATGGCCGACAAAGAAGAAAACCCACGAATCAATTACTGTCTTGTCCCCACGATTTCAATCGATGTATTGCAGGCCCAAGGATATTATGGGTGTTTTGAAATTTACATATATCAGTATAGTTGCGAGTATGCTAAGGACTATTTTACTCATATGCCCTGTCATGCCTCCAGTCTCATATTGATAATGCAAGGGAAAAATAGTAAATTGATAGCCTATTTTAAATCGACTCCTGGATTTTCTGAATTAGCTTTGTTCGATTATCCTCGCCTCTGATTGGTCAGAATATATCTGATCTTGACAAATTCATAGAAAACGCTATATGTGTCAGATGACAGCGACCCATATATGAATTTTGCTCAGTTTTTCGAGATCTATATGATGGATAAGGTTCCAATTCCTATTTTGTCTTGCTTTTCACGAAACATCAGACTTAGTGTAATTAGGATTTAGCAAGTCATTAAACCCTAGAAATGAAGTTATGGATTATTCATTAATGGATGATTATTGAATTAACAGGGTGATTAGGGTTCCATCAACCCAAAGAAAACAACTAAGATCTCTCCTATGAGAGAGGTAAGTGGATTCATGCACTTTGAGTATTTAATATAAATTTTCAATCGCTTTATGTTTATTGAATCATGATGATCAAGTTAAACCATGTGTGTAGCCATGCACTTCAATTGGGGTACTTCTTGCTATAATGTTATTATATGATTCTTATGCTTTCAAGTTCTGTCTCCAAGAATTCATGTTATGATTATGGAAATCCAATTAAAGTTAATTATGTCAAGTTAATGACGAATCATGTAATAGGTTGTATTATTTTGTTCTCGTCATGATAATGTTGATCCTACGTGCCTTATGAGCACCATTGGTGCAAATAATATCGAGGATACTATAATTAACCACCAAGATTTAGTTATGTGAATCCAAATATATTGTTCAATTAGTATCATGTTTTTGTTTTCTTTTTCCCAATTATTATTTTGTCACAATAATACTCAATGTTGCTTACTCTAACGTTCTTTTATTGCATGCATGGCTGGGGGCGCGATGCCCGTAGGTACAAGGCAACTTCCAGAATAAATCCCTATGAAGGTCAACTGAAGGAATAGATCGAGGTTGATAAGGTACTCACATTGTGGGGTGCCATCTACGATAGGAGATCCTAAAGAGTATAGATAATCTCATGTATGTCTTCAATAATGTCTAATCATGTATGTCTTAGTTAGTTTCAGTTCAAGAACTCACTTATGAACAATGTGTACATTAAGTTTAATATCTATCCATGGTTATTGTTTACTTTATTTGCAACGGTTATTATGATTGTGACATCCCTTTGAGCAAAAATACCCCATGTTATGGAAAACATGGGAGTTGCTTCCATTGTTATATGTATGCTTAATGGGGGTGTTACAAAATGGTATCAGAGCAAATAAGTAGATTGCCACCATGTAGAAATTACATCCATATGTTCTAAGTCATAGGTATGTAATATTAAGTTCAAGGTATGGGAAACCAAAGTAGGGTCTAGTCAGAAGACACAAGTTAGATAAGGGTTAGGGTTATGTGCCTAGATGTTATAGATTTTGTGTTAACTTTGAATTAGTACATAGCATGCTCTCTCTTCTTCCCACGTGTTTGTGGTATGGGACACAGGCTCATGGGGTTTTGTAGAGAGAATGTTATGTACAAAATCATACTTGTCTCGTCCTCTCAAGTGCATGTGGTACGGGACATGTGCTTGAGGGAGGTTTTGAGACAAGAGTTGACATTAAAGTTTGAGACATATAGCCATCTAAACATAATTAATTATATAATAAGACTGTATATGCATACAAGGGGTAGATATTTTGATAGGGATACAAAAGAAAATGATGTACATGCTACTAAACAATGTTCTCTTCTATTTTATGATTATGTGTTCGGATTGAACATCATGCTTATGAATTATGAAATTATGAAAAATCATGTCTACGTATAAGAAATCATGTTAAGTTGATAATTGTCCTCTCCATCATGTTATGTGAGCCTTAATTGGCCTTATGAGCTTTGTGGGAGCATTATGTGAGCCTTAATCAGCCTTATGTGAGCCTTCATTGGCCTTATGTGAGCCTTCATTGGCCTTATGTGAGCCTTAATTGGCCTTATGAGCTCTGTGGGAGCATTATGTGAGCCTTAATCGGCCTTATGTGAGCCTTAACTGGCCTTATGAGCACTGTGCAATCCAGGAGAGTGACTATATCAACTCAAGTAAAATTCATGTCTAATATGAATTCATGTCAAGTTAATTAAGTTCTCATGTAATTATGTTAACTATGAGTAAGTCATGTTTTAAGTATGTTAATGAGACTCTAAGATGATATCACAGAATTAACATGTACATATATTTGAAACCCTAAGGTGGGTAGTACCTTAATATGACATGAAAATTTCAGGGACGAAATTTCTATAAGGTGGGTAGGTTGTAATGACCCTCAAACTTCAGTCCCAAAAATTTCTTACGTTTAATAAAGATGAAACCCTAAGCTGAAAGAATTTGTCTTTCATTTGTTGACTTAAGTTGAGACCATGCTCAATTAGGATGCAAAAATGAGTTAACACAAAATGTAGACATCATGTGAACTTTGAATGAATCATTTACATAATGCATCAATACTTATTGACATCAATTCCATTTAATGCACAAAAATCTAACCCTAATTATGCAATGGTGTCTAGTTAGGGTTGAGTGATAAAGTGGACTCACATACATGTATAATGTATCCCATTAATTGGTATATCAGTAGATAATATAATAATAGAGCTTCCCTCAGATTTTGGTAATAAAATTCCTTTCCAATGATTATTAATGTGTTAATTACCCTAAGTAGCTAATAATGTAAAACACCCATTTCCCTGATTCATATCTAAAATCTGATTGGATAATTTGATTCCTCATGGTCGAATTTGCTTGCCCACCAAATTTGGTTGGATTTGGATACTCATAGATGCTCCAAAATATATTAAGAAGAAAATAGAAGATAATGGCATTCCCTTGATTAATTAACTCGATGACACATGTGATTATCCTAATGTAACAAAGTCCTGGACTTTAGGCTAGATAATGCCTATCATGCGCAACTCGGAAGAACCCGGCTCAGTTGACAAACATCGGATGATGATCCAATGAGAGGCGGTTCATCCCCTACCTCCCACAGAGTCCACGCGGAGGAGGGAATCAGGGACTCGATCCTTGCCTGGCAGTATCTCTCTCCCTCCTCAACCGTTTCTCGTTATCACACTGCCAATGTATTCGGGAGATCCCCACGAACTTAGCGATCCCTAGATCGACCCCTATAAGCACCTATTGAGAGAACGCCCAAAAACCCTCTCCCCCCAGTCCACGGCGCCGCCATCCCCAAGCCAGGTAGGTCCATCGGACCGAGATATAACCACACAGAGAGTAACCAAGGGGTACAAAGGACCCTCCTCTGCCGCCAATTTGGATCGTGACCCACTGAAGAATCGCCAACGACTTAATCTTCTTCCTCGCAGCCGGCAAGCTCGAGCACGAAGCTCCAGCCTTCTCAGTTCAATCAAACCTCCAGTAAGCATCCTTACACTCGTATTTATCTATTTCTTTGGTTCTTAGGACATCCGATCCACCCCAATACTATACCCATGAACCCAGCCTCAGAACAGCACAGCTCGATCTCCGGTCAGGCTTCTCGGCCATTATTAGGCCACGAAAACCCCTCCATTATCTTCTACAAACTTGTCTGAAGCTTTCCATGCCTCAGCTATGCTGTCCCATTGTTGTTTGACCGAACTCATTCTCTGAGTCGAGTCCCCTACTTTGGCCATGGCGGCCTTCCCTTCTTTGGCCTCTGACCACCTCACCTGGTATGTCTGGACTCCCTAAGCTCAGAAGATCCTATAGAAGGCGTTACTATGTTTCCCAATCGCAGTATTTTCCCGATCTCCAAGTTCGATCGCAACTCCAGTGCTGCTGGAGAGCTTCTCGATATGCCATGGCCGACAAAGAAGAAAACCCACGAATCAATTACTATCTTGTCCCCACGATTTCAATCGATGTATTGCAGGCCCAAGGGTATTATGGGAGTTTTGAAATTTACATATATCAGTATAGTTGCGAGTATGCTAAGGACTATTTTACTCATATGCCCTATCACGCCTCCTGTCTCATATTGATAATGCAAGGGCAAAATAGTAAATTGATAGCCTGTTTTAAATCGACTCCTGGATTTACTGAATTAGCTTTGATCGATTTTCCTCGCCTCTGATTGGTCAGAATATATCTGATCTTGACAAATTCATAGAAAATGCTGTAGGTGTCAGATGACAACGACCCATATATGAATTTAGCTCAGTTTTTCAAGATCTAGATGATGGATAAGGTTCTAATTCCTTTTTTATATTTCTTTTCACGAAACATCAGACTTAGTGTAATTAGGATTTAGCAAGTCATTAAACCCTAGAAATGAAGTTATGGATTATTCATTAATGGAGGATTATTGAATTCACAGGGTGATTAGGGTTCCATCAACCCAAAGAAAACAACTAAGATCTCTCCTATGAGAGAGGTAAGAAGATTCATGCACTTTGAGTATTTAATATAAATTTTCAATCACTTTATGTTTATTGAATCATGATGATCAAGTTAAACAATGTGCGTAGCCATGCACTTCCATTGAGGTACTTCTTGCTATAATGTTATTATATGATTCTTATGCTTTCAAGTTCTATCTCCAAGAATTCATGTTATGATTATGGAAATCCAATTAAAGTTAATTATGTCAAGTTAATGACGAATCATGTAATAGGTTGTATTGTTTTATTCTCATCATGATAATGTTGATCCTACGTGCCTTATGAGCACCATTGGTGCAAATAATATCGAGGATACTATAATTAACCACCAAGATTTAGTTATGTGAATCCAAATATATAGTTCAATTAGTATCATGTTTTTGTTTTCTTTTTCCCAATTATTATTTTGTCACAATAATACTCAATGCCACTTACTCTAACGTTCTTTTATTGCATGCATGGCTGGGGGCGCGATGCCCGCAGGTACAAGGCAACTTCCGAAATAAATCCCTATGAAGATCAACTAAAGGAATAGATCGAGGTTGATAAGGTACTCACATGGTGGGGTGCCATCTACGATAGGAGATCCTAAAGAGTATAGATAATCTCATGTATGTCTTCAATAATGTCTAATCATGTATGTCTTAGTTAGTTTCAGTTCAAGAACTCACTTATGAACAATGTGTACATTAAGTTTAATATCTATGCATGGTTATTGTTTACTTTATTTGCAACAGTTATTATGATTGTGACATCCCTTTGAGAAAAAATACCCCATGTTATGGAAAACATGGGAGTTGCTTCCATTGTTATATGTATGCTTAATGGGGGTGTTACAAGAAGAGGAGCCCGATGCACAGAATTGCCAACCAACTTGATAGGGGTTTGGCAAACACTGTTTGGTTGGACTGCTTCCCCGAGGCATGTGTTCCTTTGGGAGGACATCCGAACAACGATCATGCATGTATGAATGTGGCCTTGACTAATATGGTCAAGAAGAACATGCCATTTAAATTCCTAAATTTCTAGGGTGACTGGCCTGGCCTCAGGGATGTGGTGAAGGAAGCGTGGAAGGTTCTTGTGGTTGGCAATCCCATTTTTTATGTGGCGGAAAAGTTGAAAAGGACCAAGAAAGCCTCGAAGGAGTGGTCGTCTAGTTTGGTTAACCTCCCCAACATGGTGATCCAAGCATAGGAGGACTACAAGGTTGTTGTGCAGGATTTGAGACTTCACCCAAGGGATGTCGACAAGATGAAGACTGAGGAGGATAGGGCGGATAGATTGTTGAAATTAGAGAAGACTGAGGTACTATACCATTGGAAAAGAAGCAGGTTGTGATGGATAAATGATGGTGACAAAAATACTAAGATGTATCACAATGCAACTAAGAAAAATCATATGAAAGATTGCATTCATGGGCTAATCAAGGAGGATGGATCTGCTGCTAGAGGGCAGCATGCAGTGGCAGATGAGGTGATTACCTACTTCAAGAACTTATAAAACAATGAGCACAGAGTCCAGCATGGCTCTCTACCTGGGGTGAGGGTCTGTGAGGATATGAACAGAGAGCTATGTGGTCCTGTGACTGAGAAGGAGGTTAGGGAGGCTATTTTCTCTATAGGACCATCTAAGGCCCCTGAGCTCGATGGTTTTAATGGGAAATTTTACCAATGTTGTTGGGACATAGTGAAGGAGGACATTTGTAGAGCGGTTAGGTAGTTCTTGGTGGGTGGCACCATGATCAAACAAGTTAAGCATTCATTTATTAGGTTGGTCCCCAAGAATAACTTGGCCTCGTCCATGGATGACTTCAGGCCTATAGCATGTTGTTCGGTGCTTTACAGGATCTTTGTTGAACTGCTGTCTAGGAGACTCAAAAGTGTGTTGCCGAAGATCGTTTCCCCCAACCAAATGGCTTTTGTACAAGGAAGGGACATTGTCGATGGGGCGTTGTTAGCCGCTGAATTTCTGAATCAATTTTGTGCGAGGAACTCTACGAGGAAGGTGTGCTTCAAGCTCGACATCACCAAAGACGATGATCACGTTGAGTGGTCTACTTTGTAGGAGATCATGGAAGCTATGGGGTTTTCCAGGAGAAGGATTAATTTGATGGTGCAATGTGTGGAAGACACCTCCTTTTCAGTCCTGGTTAATGGTGTGCCCCAGGGCTTCTTTGGTGCATCTAACGGGCTAAGGCAGGGTGACCCTCTATCACCCATGTTGTTTGTGATCATAATGGAGGCCTTGTCCTGTGCTATCACTAGTGCGGAGAGTGGGGGGAAACTGAAGGTGTTCAAAGTGAAGGGCACACCGGTTGTGACGCATCTTGTCTTCGCCGATGACATCATGATTTTCACTATCGATCATTGTAAGTATCTTAAATAGGTGAAAGGTATCTTGAAGGAGGTAGGGCGTATGACTGGTCTCTACATTAGTGATATCAAGTCCAATGTGTTCATTTCTCATTTGTGTGATGCGAGACGTGGTCGGTTGAAGGTTGCGGCCGGCATCACTAGAGGGTGGTTTTCCACTAAGTACTTGGGTATCCCCATATCGGGGCGGCAAAGGGAGAGGTAAAGATTACTACAGACTGGTGGATGAGTTGAGGGCTCGCTTTGAGAGGTGGGTGGGCTTGTCCATCTCCATGGCAGGGAGGTTTGTGTTGTGCAACTCTGTCCTCTTAGCTAAAATTAGATTCTGGTGCAGGCAGGCTGAGTTGCCATGTTCATCATCGAGAAGTTTAGAAGCCTAGTGAGCAACTTTCTCTGGGGCGGTAAGACTCATGGTATCGCTTGGGATACGATAACCAGGGATAGGTGGCAGGGAGGTATGGGTGTAGTTGATCTGATGATGGTGGTGGAGTGTGCCACTAAGTAGCACATTCATAGATTCATTGTGAAGCACGAGGCAGTGTGGTATACCTGGATGAGGAGGACGTACGGAGGTTCCCTAGAAACTAGCAGTGTGGGATGCGGCTCCATGGTGTGGAGGAACATGACTAGAGTTTGGCCCAAGGGTAACCATGCCTATCTATAGAAGCCTGAAGGTACTTGGGAGAGCACTGAACCACGTCCATGGGCAGTGAAGGTCTCGGGTCCTACTATCTTGGGGGTGGACATTGTGTGGAACAAAATGAAAATTCCAAAGTGGGGCTGTTTCTTGTATAGAACAGTGCTTGGTCGGCTGCCAACATTAGACAGACTAAGTTCTTGGGGTGTTAGTGTGAACTCTATCTGCCTTTTGTGTAAGGAGGAGGGGGAAACACATGAGCACCTCTTCTTTAGATGAAGCTACTCTTGATATGTGTGGTGTAGGTGGGTGTTGAATAGTGGTTGGGGGGGAGACCGCCAAGGAAGTTGGCAGATGGACTGAAGTGGCTCAAGCAGAGGACGAGCAGCAACAAGCATATGCAGGCATTTGGGGCATTGGGTCTGGCAGCTATTGTCTATGTATTTGGCTTGAGAGGAACGCCAGATTAAACGGTAGTAGTGAAACCGATAAGTTTTTGTTTTTTGATAGGCTGGCTGAAAGGTTAGGTTTTGTTTGTAGGGCCAAACCTAAGCTTTATAAAGGTTTGGACCCGGTTACCAGAGAATAGTGGGGTTTTTTGTAGTTAACACACCCTTTGTATAGTATAGGTTTACCAATATAGGTTTTTTGACTTACTAATATTTTACCTTATCCAAAAAAAACTTATATATCCAAAACTAAGTATTATAGACACATAAATTTAGAATCAAAAGGAGAAAAATATTATTTGTCGAACCATTTTATCTTTTTCCTTATTAATGATGATTTTAGGAGGTAATAGGGAGGATTAATTAGGAAATTATTTAGTCAAGAATATTATTATTTCTTATTTGGTTTAATTAATTTATTATATAAATTTGGGAATATCTATTTGTTCCAAATAATATATAACAATGTTAACATATTTCTTTCCTTTATGATCTATTAAAGTGCTTTTTTCATTTTTATTAGTTTCAGGCATTAAGTAGAGAGAATTAGTTATTTAATATTTTTTCTAATTTCTTAATATATCTCATATATTTTGTATTGTTGCAATTACCTCTGTCACATTGTATTTGGGAAGTAAATACATATTAAGATTTTCCACCATGATAAGTTTTCCATAGGTTTAACATGCATGTACAATATTGTTTCCCTTTATGCTATACCAAAATTTTATTTAATTACAATTTCACCTATATTGTATATGTATAATCAATAAGAGTTGGTTTATACTATTTATTTAATATATTCAATGTTTTTAAATAATTAATTTCATGTATTAGCCTAATCTTATATTTTTTCTTAATGAAATTATGATAGTTATGATTGTTCAAATAAGGTGATACTGGCACCCAAGGTAATTGGGACCCAAAGAACATGTTTTTACCATTATATTTTGGTTTTGATGATTCCTACTATGAGTTTTTCTACAATTTAAGTTTTGGGCTCATCATCGTTAGCTTACTATAACATTACATCAATACCATCATTCTTTATTATTTAGAGTCTCATTATCTATGCATTGCTATCAAAACATTTTTATAATATTATTATGCATGAATTTCCATATTTTTCTTATTTATCATATTAATTCAATTAGGTCTATATTTATTTAGATAATGGTACATTATTCATATTATGGGCATAGAAACACTAAAGTTATTTCAAAGCATGTTATACCTCTTATTAAACATATTTCATTCACTATTTTTATATTTGTTTGCAAAAGAAACATGTTTATACTTACATATTAGTATATACTTAAGTTATTATATTAATCTGATTGTATTATGATATTTGGTGTTCATTATAGAACTTTATACCACTTATTATTTAGGTTGGGAAAAAAACCAAATCAGATCATTGAACTCAATAAAACTAAACAAAACCGACCAGTTTGGTTTAGTTTGATAGAGTTGAATGGTTTGATTTGGTTCCTAAATTTTTGAAACCATTAAACAATTGTTCAGTTCAGTTTTAGGGAGCAGTTTAACCAAACCAAACCAAACCGAACCAATACATATATTTTTATATTATTAAAAAAATATACTTATATTCTAAAAATACTTATCTAAACTATCATTTATGATACTTAATAAGTTTATATATGTAAATGTATAGAAGGAATGCCAAATAAATGAATATAAGTATTAAATAAGTTTAGACTATGTGGTATAAGACATTATTATTTGAAGATTGTTGGACACTATCTACTTATAGTTTAAATATGTGCTCTTATACTAATAATTATTGAACAATATTTTTAATCTATAATATGTTTATCAAATATATGATTGATCACTATGATGAAAAATAATTTATTTTTTCATAAACAAGAATAGTATAAACTCTATAATTTTTTATGTAATAACTTGAAACCAAACTAAATCAAGACAAACCACAAATCAACAGTTTAGTTTGGTTTTATTTTAGACTAGTGAATAGCTCGGTTTGGTCTAAGAATTTTACAAACTGCTATGTATGGTTGATTTTGTAGTTTTTAGTGGTAAACTGAATCAAATCAAACTATCCCCATCCCTAGTTAATACACTATATTTGTTTCTAAGATTAAATTGTAATGGGTTACCGTTGAGTTATTCATGTTACGTGATAACAATATACATTAAGGCATAACTTTATCCTTGTTTGATCAAATCTAAGGAACCAAGCATACCAATATCTTATCCATGGGATTGGGATTTCTAGAGTCAAGATGTTGGATTTGTATATGTTACAAGGAAAAGCAAAGGGACACAAGATGCCACAAGGGTGAAAGAGAGTGTGATTTTCATGTGGTTACTTACGTCCTAGTGTTTCACTTACCCAAAGTGGTCAAGAGGTGGAATATGACTAGGGGACTGTTACACAAACATCTAAGGGCCTTCACTAGTCCCACATCAAGAAATGGTGCTACCTTGGTTGTAAGCTAGGTGTGGCTTCCCAGTATCATAGAAACATATTAATCAACCAAACTGTGGTCAAAGATCAATAATTTAAACACCATTCTATCCGAAAGTGTTCCTTTTTCATAAAAAGTTTGTGTGTTGCAAACCATCTATCCAAAAGTTGTGAAATTTGAAATGATGTTTCCTTATTCTCTAAGCCCTCTTTTGACTAAAATGGAAACCGTATTAACTCTACTTGACCACTTAAACAACTTCCTTGCCAAGTCATATAATAAATTCCAATGATATCATGACTGTTTGCCAAAATATTTTTCCATGACAAAAAATACCTCTAAAATATATAGTTATGTTTCTTTGTCCGCAAAGTAATATTTGACCAACAACAATAGCCAAAATTTCATTTATTTATAAATATAGAAATACATGCAAAAAGGTTTCAATAATACTTGGCACTCTCTTGAACACTTTTATAGTTGCTTCATACCTCATCAATATAATGTTAGAATGTCAAATATGCTCAAAGATCATCAGAATGATGAAGTGGGATCAAATTGATAAATTTATGGACTCATGGAAGGTCATATATGTGAATTGAGTAATTCCAATGAAATTTAGTTCATCATAGAGTAACCTAGGGGTGAGAAGAATATGGTTAATAACCTATTAACCGAATGGTCAAAACTGAATGGTCAATTTATCTTGGAAATTTTGGTTAATTCAATTAATTTGGTTGATTTATTTCGGTTAATTGGTTAAATCGTTAATTTGACGGTTAAAATTATTGTCTATTTGGTTAACCAAATTAACCAAATAGTAAAAGTTTCTTAATTATAAAAATATTTTACACATATATAGCTACATACTAGTACTT